>OU342741.1:293059201-293659201 GCA_910589775.1 Avena eriantha | reverse complement strand
ATATGGGATCATATGGACACATGTCATCACCACATATTCTAACAGAATGGGATGTGATTTAAAGGTTGGATCGCCTTTTAATAGGTTTAAGTTTAGAATCTAATGATTTGAAGTGACTAGAAATGCCTATATAGCATTATTTTGGTACAAGTCCAAATTCATTGCATGCAAACCTTCACATTATTACATATTTAGATAGGTATGGTTAAATGTGATTTTTGAGGGTTGGAATCAACTCAAAAGCTATCATGGTTGATTTTAGAAAAATGTTTGAATGTGCAAATGCTTCTGTCTTATTATTTTTACTAGGAGAGATCTCTAACTCTAAATGAATTAAATCCAACAGGCTTGGATAGATCTTTTCAGTAGCATTCTAACAAAATTTGAATCACTCAATTTGGTTCAGTAGATCTTTTGGAATTGATTTTTAAACTAAGGGACAGAAGTGAATTCAAACTAAAATAGAAAAATCCTATTTGAATTCACGGGCTAGCGCGGGAAAGGAAATGGGCTGGTCCAGTGGCGCTCCGCGACGTAGAGGGCGGCTGACAGGTTGGTCCTGCTTGTCAGCGAGACTTAAAACCTGAAACGGTACGGGGCAATCTGGGCGCTACGATTAGAACAGAGATCGACGGCTCACAGTCGTTGTCGACGACGGACTCGTCGCTAGCGAGACCAAACCCTAAACAGCCAGCAGTGGTCTACCGGGGACGTACCAGGGCTCCAGCTACTACGGCGAGGTGGGTGAAAACAAACTGGTGGACGACGGCGAGCTCAGGAGAAGTCGCCACAGCTCCTGGGGTAGACGAAATCGACGGCGCCTTCTCCTCCTCTGCAACGGGCTCCTCCGGCACAATTCCGGCGAACTATGGCTCAAGTGGCTCCGGCGAGAGGTGGGGAAGGATCAGTGAGGAGAGGGGAGTGGAGTGGTGTGAGGAGTTTGTGTTGGGGAAGGCTCCTTTTATAGGGCGACGAGAGGACCAAGCGGCCCAACGGCGAGCTCGTCGGTGACGCTGATACAGGCGGCTAGAGGCATGGGCGGCGTAGGCGGACGGTGGCCTGCCTCCTAGCGATGCTCTACGGCGTTAATGCGCGGCTAGGGGCGGTGGCGTTTGGTCGGGAGCGTCCCGCACTCTGGGAGACAGAGGCGGTGCTCGACGCGGCGCACGGCGACTATGGGTCGCACGGCAGTGCATAGCCGTCTCTGGCGGGGTGCTGGGGTCGAGGCGGAGCAGCGTGCAGGATTTTGTGTCAAGTGGCGGTCTGCTGCGTGCTGGCGATGATCACGCTCTGGCACACGCTGAGCACGGTGCAGTGAGAATGGGCGGCAGTGTTGGGGAGTGGTCCAGGGCCTGGCTGGGCTTGGGGAAGGGGCAGGGAGGTGCGGTAGGGTTAGGCAGAGCTAGTGGTGGTGCTGGAACGGCGCGGCATGGTCTATGGCGCATTCCCCTCTTCTGGCCGGCGGTGACCAAAAAGGGGCGGTGATCCACTGCTGCTGCGGCTTAGGGGTAGGCCGGTGATCACTTGGTTGGACTCAGGGGGGACAAGGTAGAGTAAAGAGGGTCAATTGGGGGACAGTGGCTTAAGTAGAAACAGTAATAGTTAGCCAGTTTAGTTTCTGTCTACAAGGTGTTTGTAGAAATGGCCGAAAGAACTCAAGTTTGGAATTTTTAGATGATTTTTGGTGGAGTTGCTAGGAACATGCTTAAGCATATGTGGTTTCTTGGGATTTGAAAATGGAGCTCATTTGAGTGGTTTTTGAATAAGTGGGATCTTCTCATATGAACTACATTCAATTTTCAAATGCCATTTAAAATTAGTGTTTGAAAGTTTTTGGCAGATCACAAAGTGGGCCTTGATACATCACTACATGTACTAGAAAGGGGTGCAAATATCCACATTTGTTTCTGTTAGGTTTCGAGTTCTAGGAATAGCCAAAGTAGGCATGGTGGTTAAAATGGCACAAATGACCATTTGGTTATTTTGTTCATTTTGATTTGTTTTTCTTTGGGAATGTTTGGGAATGATCTAGATGATGTTTATTTCACCTAAGAATCATTTTACAAGCAATGGATCACTTAATCATGGCAATTCAAAACAACTCCTATTTAAATGCACACACATATGAATGCTTTAATATTTTTAAATGGAAAAGTTTTTGTTAACCCTAATTTTGATGATTTGGATCTTAATAACCTTGGATTAGAGTTTTGGGATGTTACAAACCTTCCCCCCTTAAACAAAATCTCGTCCCAAGATTTACGAAAGAAAACTAGGAACTAAAGAGATCTGGGAACTTGGTCCTGATGTAATCTTCTCGCTCCCAGGTGGCTTCCTCTTCGGTATGGTTGCTCCATTGAATCTTGAGAAATTTGATACTCCTGGTCCTGGTGGTTTTGTAAGCTTCCTCCAAGATACGGATGGGCACTTCACGATATGTCAGGTCATTGTTGATCTCAACAGCTCGGTGATCGATGTTTTTGAAAACTTTAGTCTTCTCCGGCACTTCTAGGCATTTGCGAAGTAACGAGATATGGAACACATTGTGGATGGCTGACATCTCTTCAGGCAGTTCCAGTTGATATGATACTTCTCCTCGATGGTTCAGAATCTTGAATGGTCCGATATATCTAGGGGCTAACTTTCCTTTTAGACTAAAGCGTTGCGTTCCCTTCAGTGGCGAAACCTTGAGATATACAAAATCTACGACATTGAAAGTCAGGTCTCTCCTCCTCTTGTCAGCATAACTCTTTTGTCTGGCCTGGGCGGTCTTGAGGTGCTCATGGACTTTGTGCACCTTCTCTTCGGCTTCTCGGAGAATGTCGGGTCCAAAGATATGACTCTCCTACTTGAGACCAATTCAAAGGGGTATGGCACTTCCTTCCGTATAGGAACTCAAATGGTGCCATTTGCAAACTAGCTTGATAACTGTTGTTATATGAGAATTCTGCGAAAGGCAGGCAGTCTTCTCATTTTGATCTGTACTCCAACACACAAGCTCTCAACATATCCTCTAGGATTTGGTTAACTCTCTTAGTCTGTCCATCAGTTTGCGGGTGATAAGCGGTGCTGAAATTCAACTTGGTTCCCAATCCTTTCTGGACTTTCTGCCAAAATCTCGAGGTAAACTGGATTCCTCAATCTGATACTATGGTCTTGGGGGTTCCATGCAGACTAACAATCCTAGCAATATATAACTCTGCTAGCTTCGAACTCTAGTAGGTTGTCTTGACTGGTATAAAGTGGGATACCTTGGATAGTCTATCAACTTTGACCCAGGTTGAGTCATTTCCCCTACTAGAAGTAGGCAATCCGGTTATAAAGTCCATTCCGACGGAATCCCATTCCATTCTAGAATCTACAATGGTTGCAACAGTCCTGCGGGTCTCTAATGCTCTGCTTTGACTCTTTGACAGATGTCGCACTTGGCGATGTAGCTTCCGATTTCTCTCTTCATCTTGTGCCACCAAAAATGCTCTTTCAATTTTTACTAGGAGAGATCTTTAACTCTAAATGAATTAAATCCAACGGGCTTGGATAGATCTTTTCAGTAGCTTTCTAACAAAATTTGAATCACTCAATTTGGTTCAATAGATCTTCTGGAATTGATTTTTAAACTAAGGGACAGAAGTGAATTCAAACTAAAAGAGAAAAAATCCATATTTGAATTCACTGGCTAGCGCGGGAAAGGAAATGGGCTGGCCTAGTGGCGCTCCACGGCGCAGAGGGCGGCTGACAGGTTGGTCCCTCTTATCAGCGAGACTTAAAACCCGAAACGGTACAGGGCAATCTAGGCGCTAAGATTAGAACAGAGATCGACGGCTCATAGTCGTTATCGACGACGGACTCGTCGCTGCCGAGACCGAACCCTAAATGGCCAGCGGGGGTCTACCAAGGATGTACCAGGGCTCCAGCTACTGCGGCGAGGCGGGCAAACGAACTGGTGGACAATGGCAAGCTCAGGCGAGGTCGCGCCAGCTCCTGGGGTGGACAAAATCGACGGCGCCTTCTCCTCCTATGCAGCGGGCTCCTCCGACGCAATTCCGGAGAACTATGGCTCGAGCAGCTCTAGCGAGAGGTGGGGAAGGATCAGTGAGGACAGGGGAGTGGAGTGGTGTGAGGAGTTTGTGTTGGGGAGGGCTCCTTTTATAGGGCGATGAAGGGACCAAGCAGCACAATGGCGAGCTCGTCGGTGACATTGATACAGGCGGCTAGAGGCATGGGCGGCGTAGGCGGATGATGGTTTGCCTCCTGGCGATGCTCTACGGCGTTGATGCATGGCTAGGGGCGGTGGCGTTTGGTCAGGAGCGTCCCGCGCTCTAGGAGACAGAGGCGGTGCTCGACACGGCGCACAGCGACTGTGGGTCACGCGGCGGCGCACGGCCGTGTCTGGCGGGGTGCTAGGGTCGAGGCGGAGCGGCGTGTGGGATTTTGTGTCAAGTGGCGGTCTGCTGCGTGCTGGCGATGATCACACTCTGGCGCGCGCTGAGCACGGCGCAGAGAGAATGGGCGACGGTGCTGGGGAGTGGTCCAGGGCCTGGCTGGGCTTGGGGAAGGGGCTGGGAGGTGCGGTAGGGTTAGGCGGAGCTAGTGGTGGTGCTGGAACAGCGTGGCATGGTCTGTGGCGCATTCCCCTCTTCTGGCCGGCGGTGACCGAAAAGGGGGGGCGCTCCACTGCTGCTGCGGCTTAGGGGTAGGCCGGTGATCATTTGGTTGGACTAAGGGGGGACAAGGGAGAGTAAAGAGGGTCAATTGGGGGACAATGGCTTAAGTAGAAATAGTAATAGTTAGGCAGTTTAGTTTCTGTCTACAAGGTGTTTGTAGAAATGGCCGAAAGAACTCAAGTTTGGAATTTTAGATGATTTTTGGTGGAGTTGCTAGGCACATGCTTAAGCATCTGTGGTTGCTTGGGATTTGAAAATGGAGCTCATTTGAGTGGATTTTGAATAAGTGGGATCTTCTCATATGAACTACATTCAATTTTCAAATGTCATTTAAAATTAGTGTTTGAAAGTTTTTGGCAGATCACAAAGTGGGCCTTGGTACTTCACTACATGTACTAGCAAGGGGTGCGAAGATCCACATTTGTTTCTGTTAGGTTTTGAGTTCTAGGAATAGCCAAAGTAGGCATGGTAGTTAAAATGGCACAGATGACCATTTGGTTATTTTGTTCATTTTGATTTGTTTTTCTTTGATATTTGTTTGGGAATGATCTAGATGATGTTTATTTCACCTAAGAATCATTTTACAAGCAATGGATCACTTAATCATGGCAATTCAAAACAACTCCTATTTAAATGCACACACATATGAATGCTTTAATATTTTTAAATGAAATTTTTTTGTTAACCCTAATTTTGATGATTTGGATCTTAATAACCTTGGATTAGAGTTTTGGGATGTTACACCGACCCAATAATAGATGGCAAACAGTCATAGGAACCACATCAAAGTCAATAGAATCCTTGTATGGCCCTATCTCAAAATTCACATGTCCCATATGGTTTACCTTCATCTCACCATTGTCACTCAACCATTGTATGTAGTATGGCTTGGGATGAGGTAAATAAGTCAAATTCAGCTTGGCGTATAACTCCTTACATTTCTACAGCTACCTCCATCAATAATTACCTTGCAAGCTTTGTTAGGGCCAACGAGTGCTTTGGTTTGGAACAAGTTGCAGCCTGGAGAGTCAACAATAGGCTGCACACTAAGGGTATGTGGAGAGACCACTGTCGTAGGCGCATGCTCAGGGAAGGCATCCATACCCTCCTCGCTGTCATATCCATCATCGCCATGAGTATCAACATCATCTCCACTCTCATACTCTCATGTTCATTGACAAACATCACCTTGCATTTGGGACAATCTCTCTTGTAGTGTCCTCGACCTCCACAAGTATGGCACTCTACATCGTGAGTACGTGCAGTTGACATATTGGAACCCGAGTTAGCAATTGGAGCAGCCAGAGCAGCGGGCTTCCTAGCATTGGAACCATAAGAAGACGTGGGTGCAGGCTTGGCCGATGGTGAATGGTGGCTAGCAGCCGCTGCAGGTGGCGACGTAGATGGTGGCGGTGTAGACCTTGCCGCAAAACGACCAGTAGATGGAAACCTCACATGTGACTTAGCCTCTTCAGCTAACTGTGATTCGGCCTCTCTAGCATGGTGCCATAGCTCATACTTGTGATGTAGAACAGTGCTCTTGATTGGTAACTTCAAATTGTTGAGGAATCGCTGCATAATGGTTATCTCAAGGGATTCATGAACTCTAGCACGCTGCATAAGCATCTCCATCTTCATGTAGTACTCATCAACTGTCATGGTGCCTTGCCTCAATTGTGTCAACTTATCAAAAACTGATCGCAAGTAGTTGGTGGGTACGAAACGAGCCTTCATAATTTGCTTCATCTCGCGCCAATCCATCAAAGGAAGTTCATTGTCCTCCCTTCTATTTTGCACAATAGCATCCCACAAGCGCAAAGCATATCCATCAAATTCTGATGCTGCAAGCTTTACCTTCTTGTCTTCTGGATAGTCAAACAAACGCCAGAGCTTCTCAATCTTCAACTCCCATGTAAGGTAAACTTCAGGATCAAGTGAACCATCAAACTTGGGAATTGAGAATGTTGGCTTCCCAAACTATCATCGGCAGCTTGGTTCTGAACGCGTTGAGCGCGCCCAATAGGAGCAAAACCACGACCATAAGCAGGTGCAGTAGTAGGCGCAGGTGCAGGGGGAATGGCACGCCCCCTGCCAAGATGTGGGCCAGCATCAGCCGCACTACCCTCATCATAGTCATCAAAAGCATCATCATGTTGGTGTTCCAGCCGTTGCTATAATGCTACTGTTAAGGCCTCAATGGAACATTGCAAAGTGGCGACATTGACATTAATTGCTGTCACTTGTGTTTGAATAGTAGTGACTGCACCAACATTCTGGTCCAATGTCATTTTGATGTCCTGGATATTCTTGTCAATGGCATATGTGGAGTGAGTAAACACTCGCGTCAAGTGGGATTTCAATGCCTCACATTCGCGCCAATTAACAAGTTCCTCATCCTTCTTTTTCTGCGACACAACATCATCATCACTAGAAGAGATGATTAGTAGGTTAGTGCAAAAATCAAAATCTATGGAAACTCTCACAACTCACTCACAACTGATAAGAAAGGAGATCTTACTATTCCAAAGTGAATAGAGATGCTTTACTAAAACGAAATTAAAGACGGTTGCACTGATGTGATGAAGTGAATATCGAGGGTATAGAGAATGATCACAGGGCACACAGGTTATTTAAGGTGGAGCTGTAGGTATGGTATCCTAACTACACCGCAAACAATTCCTAGTGTTGATCGTATAAAAACCCAAGAAACACACACAGTGGAGATAAACGTGGCAAAGCAACTTATGAAAAGAAAGATTGCAATGCACAAGAGAGACGCTAGTAAAATCTCAAAGTATATAGGAACACGATTGCTCAATCTACAAGTGCTACGATCATCTAGGCCTCCAATAATGCACACTTTGATATCTCTTTTTGTCACCCTTGTAGCTCTTTTCTCTTTTTTTATACTGATTCTCTTTTATTTTCTCTCTTTTTTGATTTTTCAACTATATGACTCAATGAAAACGAGTGCAGCAACTTTGAACAAACTGGGTCGGATAGTCCGGGTAATTCGCGTTGGAGACCTCGGTAGAGCCATATAGTCCGGTGTGTTTCTGCCGGATAGTCCGGTTTTGCCTGTCGAAATTTCCGCACTTCGAAACCCTAATGAGCAGCCTGTCAGAGCAAAGCAACTAGTCTCGTAGGTACGTTCCTAGGCACAGATGCTGTAGATAGGCTCTATCTATGGTATGCAACAAAGGTACGCTATGTAGACTCGGACAAACAATGAAAACTTGCAGAAAACGGTGATGGTGGACATGACGGAAAACAAGATCAAACCCTAAACCTAGACAAAAACGAAAACTAGACTCCTACGAGGAACACCTACAGATCGGAACTACGAGAAGATACAATCAGCAACTAAAACTCGAAAATGATGCAATCTAGTCTATGGCAACTCTTTTTGTAAGGCTTTTTCTGTATAGGACTAAAAACACAAACTAATCTATGGATCGATTTGTGGAGGCTCACCGAGTAAACAAGGAAATCTGATACCAAGATGATATGGGGTGGCCCGATCTTCTAAGCAAGCACTTGTTGATGATGATAATGGTGGATAGATAAATAGCCAGTAGCTATGAACTCTCCCGCTCGAACCTTGATGCCAATGCAACAGCTCTCAAACCCTATGGGATATTCACAACACCACGCTCTTGCGCACGCAGCCATCAACCACGAACGGTAGGTTGCAATCTACTAATTCCCAATGGAACAATAGATCACACTCAATTGCAGTAGTATAATTCGATAACAGGGTAATTCCAGAGGTTCTTTGAAAAAACAACTCCAAAATAGTTTAAATGAGGTCTAAACCGTAACTAGGGTTCGTCCCAGGGCTTATAAGGGCGGCTGGGGCGACTAGAAACTGAAACTAAATGCAAATGACTCAAACTGATACAAGCCGACTCAGACCAGATTCGGTCGGCGGCCGGATAGTCCGGTCTGGCCGGAAACTTTCAAGTTTCCGGGCGGTGTCCGGGTAGTGTCCGAACTGGGGTACTGATTGTCCGTGCCAAATCTTCTCTCGGGCAGGCCGGACACTCCGGGTGGAGTCAGCCAGACACTCCGGTTGTGGCAGCTCCTTTGGCCTTTGTCTTGATGATCTTCTCTTGCGCCTTCCTCCCGCTCCTCCCTCGCGCATCCTTGGGTGATCATCATGCTAGGCTCCTCTTGTAGCCCTTCTCCTCCTTGCGCCATGCTTATTTCTCCAACAAACCTGACCATACATAAATGCATAGACTTCGGTAGTATAAAATTCTCATCAACTAAAGTACCAGATTCGTTTAGGAGCAAATTCAGCTGTTGTTCGAGTAGCTTAGCACGAGCTCTTGTAATGGGTCCAATTCTAATCTCATTGGACTGATCCTTCCTTGCAACAGTTGGAGCATCTTCACTAGATGTAATTATCGGGATGTCCTCATCATTTCCTTGCGAGGATTCTATCGGACTTTGCCCACCGGCGGGAGCAATCGGCCTTGTATCGTGTGAAGTTTGCGTGTGTTCATCGTGTTCTTCGCGAGGTGTGCGTCCGCTTCCGCTACCTTCTCCCTTTCCCCTTGCTTTCCCATCGATTTGATCACGAGATCCGTGAAGATCGAGCCACCCACGGGGTTACCCCTTATCATCTGGTATAAGCAGCTTTTGCTTGCCATGAATTTCTCATCGATTTGGTCTTTTCCCCATAAATTCGAAAATTCCACCAAAAATAACCCCAATTCATGTTTTGTACCAATCTGTGATTTGTGTGCATTTTGGTAGGTTTTGATCCATGGATTACTTGCTAAACTTGTTGATCTACCTTCCCCTGTGTTCTCATGGCCTAATTCCATCATTTGCCCCTTCGATTTGGTGTTTTTCTCAAGATTTTCCGCCCAAATCGCCCCAAAATCACGAAATCGCGTCAAATCTGCGTGTCCCAGGTATAACCGGTATTACCGGGCCCAAAAAGTGGTACTACCGCACTTTTCCGGTATTACCGGGGTCCAAAACGCGGTACTAGCGCCCGGACCTGAAAGGAATCAACAGATTCTAGATATCAGCCTCTCACCGTTTTGAGCATAACTTTTGCATACGAATTCGGATTTTGGTGTTCTTTAGCTTGTTTCGAAGAGGAGAAGGAGATCTACATCATCATCTAAGTGGTTCATGCTATCTACTCCATCCCAATTCCGTGAGCAAGGCGGAATCCAATAATAAAGGGTGAAGATCGGCGATGAAAGGTATAAAAATTCTGCCACTTCTCCCCACTTGCATCCTTTTGTGAGCTACACTATCTTTGCATTCAACAAACACCTATTGAGACTAGTTCATCCTATGATTGCTTAGGCTATGCACATTTGATACCTTGTAGAATTCCGAGCAAATGTTGTGAGCGCTATCTCATATAGTTATCTTGTATAGTTGTTGGCACAAGGAAGAGGCAAGTGAAAAAGAAAAAGGAAAAAAATAGAAAAAAAGAAGAAAAATAAAGAAACAAACAAGTGCCTCATAGAATAAGAAGTGCAAGCTCGATGAACATCATATCGGTGGTACTTATTGTGCATATCTTGTAGCCCACCAATTTTATTGCAATCGATTTAGCGTCTCTCCTTGCACTTGTGTGACACGAGCTTATAGTCTTCGCTAGATAATCATTTGGTTCTTAGCTCACTTTGTCCATCACATGAGTCCCATTTATCCCACCATGTGTGTTTCCTTGTATATAATTCATATCTTGTGGATTGACTTGTTTTGCTTTGTGATCATCGTGGTTCTTTACTTGCCATTACAATAACTTGATTTCGGATTGTTCTTGGACACGCCACCTTCTATCAACCATAAGCTTTGTGTGTGTGTGTGTGTTTTAGTGGTTAGTTGGTTTTGGTGTTCCGCGTGAACTTCACTTTGCTTGGTTTTGATTGCTCTCAAGTGTTGCCACTTGCACGATACTATCTTCCAATGTAAAGTAAGGTTTGGTGTTGCATCCCTAACACTCGACCACTTCCATATACACCACTTGGTCTTGTGAATCATGTCTAGGGACTCCGGAACCGAGGATGATATCTATGAAGAATCCACGATGAGCCACCGTGCATATGCCTCCACAAGCAATGATGACATGTTGGAGCACTACACCGACAATGGCTCCACATGCTTGGGTGATATGGAGTTCTACAACAATAATAACTCCCCAAGCAAGGATGACTTCAAGGACAACAACGACAAGCTCCTCAAGTCGCGTCGACCAAGACGGAGCCTCCATCTCAAGAGCTACAAGGTCCACCACCAAATGGACAACTTCAAACGCGACACGGACAACAACTTCGCCAAAACCATGAGCAT
Organism: Avena eriantha; assembly: GCA_910589775.1. NCBI lineage: Eukaryota > Viridiplantae > Streptophyta > Magnoliopsida > Poales > Poaceae > Avena > Avena eriantha. Next base: position 293,648,213 of record OU342741.1, on the reverse strand, counting down.
GATGGCCAAGACTAATATGCTCATTACAACGCCTCACCAAGAAGAGTGCCAAGGTCAAGGAGCATCGTCGCGAGCGTCATGTGGATGACCAAGTGCGCCACCTACATCGTCCTTTAGCAAGGCACGCCAATGACCTCCGTTGACACCATCATAAGGCGCCTTCCACTACTCATGCCACCACCAAAATGACACCAAGAGAAAGCTCTCCTCCACGCCATCAAGCTTCAACACCAAGACTTGACGCCCTAGATGACGCATGTAACTTCATGGATGAGGAGGACGAAGACCTACTTCGCCAAGTTGGAAGAGTACGTCAAGAGGACTACACAATCCAAGGTGCAAGATGGCGACGACAAAGTCGAGAATGGTGAGCATGGGACTTTCCCTTCACCAAAGGAGGCGCATGGATTTGATCACACCGAGCCTACACCCATATGCTTGAGTGATGATGTGGTACCAATCCCATGTGAGTATGAGAGCCACTTAGCCCACTTGAGTGAAAAAAAGAGTGACATGAGCGACTCTACCATACGTGAGATTGAGTGCTTCCACTTGGAGGGCATGAGTGATACACCGATTGAATTGAGAGTGGTAGTTGATAGGTCATGTGAGACCACTTTGATTTCTAACAACTTACCCTCTACCTCTAGTGTGTTTTCCCATGATGTGCTAGGTTCCATGGATCAAGAAGCACCAAGCTTGGAGATGATGACGCCTCCAACCGAAAAGATGAACATGGTGGATGAAGCTAAGGCCATCCCCATACAAGAAGAAGAAGTTTCCCACATGGAGGCCAATACTACCACAACACCCACTTCATCTGAGAGGTATGAACAAGGTAAGAATACGGGTGTTGATGATGCCATGATCCCACTAGTGGACATGATGATTTGTGATGACTTGCATGCTATCGATGATACTTGTGACATGACATATGTTCCACTCTTATTCCCATGTGTTGATTTTGCTATGCATAATGATGACCATGTGGATTCCTTTTATTGTCATGATATTGCCATAGACATGATATGCTCTAAACGTTACATTGATGACATCATTGCTTGCACCTTGTTGAACAATTGCTCTTTCCAATGTTTTGCTTTCAATGATGATGATGACAACAATACCCCTAGGACCATGCTTTGTCATGAGTGTTTTACAATTTCTCCTGTTGCTTGCAAAAAGTTGAATAATTGCTCTTTCACTTGTTTTGCTTGAAACAATAATTATCATATGTTGTCTATTGAGATGGCCCCCATAGCTTTCTCAAATTTTGGTGATTTTTATGATTGTCGTGATAAGCATGTTTCCCACTTGCATACTCACCATGCATCTATTTCATATTTGATTGACACTCATGGTGATCTGCACAAGAAGAGATATGTCATGATGGATGATGTATTTCTCTACCATGCACCCACATTCTTGTTTTTGTGTATGATGTGTGTAGGTACCCGCATAAGAATGTCAACCTCGGTTGAGCACGAGTCGACAAAAAGATCTCTAGAGAGCATCCCACAAGTGAGTTCAAGATCGAACCTAGCTCTAATACCTTTGCATGCTTTGCACCTTTAATGTTAACAAATTGCTCTTTCCTATGGTTAGCTTGCAAGAATGTTAATGGTATTATTTCACCTTGTGACAATCATGTTTTGTTGCTATTTGATATTGATGCTTTGTGTGTTGCAACAAAATGTTGAACAATTTCTCTTTCCAATGTTTTGTGTGCAACCATAATGCCATTATGAGCATGTATTGTCATGAGAGCTTCCAAGTTCCTCGTATAGATGTTGCAACAAACATAAGGACCACTTTCTCTTTCATTTGGTTTGTTTGCAAACACGTTACTTTGGCTTCCGCTTGTGATACTCGTATGCCATGATATTTGCTTTCGATGATTTGTGTGTAGCATCCAACATGTCGAACAATTTCTCTTTCCAATGGTTGGCTTGCACACATAATGATGTTGTTTTGGATATTCTTCCTCATGTGTTTTTGCCGAATTCTCCTATCCTTGCATCAAAGATGTTGATCAATATTTTAGTCAAATGCTTTGAGTGCCACACTAAGATGTTATATGGAGTTTTGCAGTTCCCACATTTGGATGATGTTCAAACAATTTCCATGCACTTTGACCTTGCATATGCATCCCGTTGGCTATACTTGAGTTGTGCTAATAGTGTTGTGAACAAGAATGGACATGCCACAATTGACATGCTCCTCTATCACACACAAACATATGTTGCTTGGTATTTGTTGTATGAAGGTAAAATTGCTTACGAGTCAACCTCTATGGACCATAAGTTGACAAGACAGATCGAAGAGAGTTACCTATAGCTGCCCTTGAACGAGTTATATCTACATCATAAGGTGACTTCCTTCTACTTGAGGACTCATGCTATAATATTCATGAATTGGCTACTCTTTTAGTGTTGCTTCGCTTTTGTTGTGAGTTTTGGAGGCTACATGGAAAGTGAAGGAACATTGAAGAGTTACCTGATACGTCCAAAACATATCTACTTTCCCGAACACTTTTGCTATTGTTTCTCCTCTAAACTTGTGTGATTTGGATGCAACTAACACAGACTGACGTTGTTTTCAGCAGAATTTCCTTGGTGTCTAGTTTTTGTGCAGGAAATCAACTATCAGGAAAAATCCCGGAAAATATGCCAAAAATCCTATTACACCAGAAGACTCCCGGAGCCAGAATACGAGACGGAGTGGGACTGGGGCCCAGCCACACCACTTGGCCACGCGAGCTAGGCCTGGCCGCTCCAGGGGGTGGTCTGGCTGCCCCAGACACCCCCTCGGTCTCCCTCTTCGCCTATAAGATGCCTTCTGACCTAAAAACTTAGGGGGGTTCGACGTTTTTCTAGAAGGAGTTCCGCTCCGCCACCACCATCAGATTCCACGAAAAAGCACCAGAAACTCCGTTCTGGCACCTTGCCGGGACGGGGAATTGGAGGAGATCATCGCCAGCATCATCACCATCGCTTCTCCATCTACCATCCATGTTTGCCCCATCTATGAGTGAGTAATCCCCCGTTGTAGGCTATGGGGATGGTAGGGATTGGATGAGATCGTTCATGTAATGGCATCAGATTGTTAGGGCATGGTGCCTAGTATCTTCTATTAGTGCTTTATGACTTTGTTGCGACTTGTTATGCTTAATGCTTGTCACTAGGGCCCGAGTGCCATGATTTTAGATCTGAACATGTTATTGATTCATTATGATAGTATGGTTTTTGGTCTTACCTGCAAGTTGTATACACACGTTGTTGTCCGGAACCAATGGCCCCGAAGTGACAGAAATCGGGATAACCGGAGGGAATGGCTTTGATGTGAGGATCACATGTGTTCACGGAGTGTTAATGCTTTGCTCTAGTGCTCTATAAAAGGAGCACCTTAATTGCCAGTAGTTCCCTTGAGGCCCCGCTGCAAACGGGCTGGCAGGACAAAAGATGTTGTGCAAGTTCTCATTGCGAGCACGTATGACTATATATGGAACACATGCCTAGGATTATCTAGTACTTGGATGCTTTATCTTATTTATCTGTAATTGACCTATGTTCTGATTGCTATGTGAATTGGCTTGTCCATGCAATGCTCATCCATCCATCCCTATGCCTACCACACTCGAATCCTACTATTTACTGCTATTGTTACTGTTGTCTTTACTTTACTACTGGTGTTACTTTACTATTCCTACTACAAAACTATTGCTACTGATAAACTGCTGTGAGCAAGATTGTTTCTAGGTGCAGCTGAATTGACAACTCGGTTGTTAAGGCTTATAAATATTCTTTGGCTCCCCTTGTGTTGAATCAATAAATTGGGTTTCACTTCCCTCGAAAATACTGCGATACACCCCCTATACTTGTGGGCCATCAAGACTATTTTCTAGCACCGTTGCCGGGGAGCATAGCTTTATTTATTAAGTTCACTTGGATTCTCTATTGTTTGCTGCCATCCATCCATCATGGGTAAGTCTCGTGATGGCAAGGTTCCTATTTTACCATCCACTACAAGAAGAGGTATTGTTCTGAACACCTCTGTTGCTCTTGATTCACCATCTGTTATGAGTAAGCTCGTTACACCACCACACACACATACTATGCATACTGCTACTACAACTAAATCTGAAACTTCTGATACTTATGATGCTGTTTCTACTGTGCTTGATAAGAGTGGTTCATTAGGTACTTTCCTAGATGCTACGATTGCTAGAACTATAGCTGGAAATACTGAAACTCCTAATGAAGACACTACTACACCTGTTAGTTCACCTGAGTCTAGTGAGAGTTACGATATTGAAGATGGTTATGTTGACATGACCGATGAATTTATTAAAGAATGTAAAAATGCCCATGATAGGAGCGCTGCTAAGAGTCTCCTTGAGAGGCGTACTATTAGACCCAAATTGTCTCCTATTGCTAAGTTTGTTGCTTCTCCCATAAACATTAAAGATAAAGATTATGATTTCTCTCTTGGTCTATCCTACATAGCTATTGTTGAGAAAGAACCTTTTTGTGGGACTAAGAATGAAAGTGCGGTAGCACATATGAATGAGCTTTCTACCATGAGTGGCTTGTTTTCTGATGATATTAAGATGCGTACTTACTTTGTTGCTAAGATTTTCCCCTTTTCACTGAAAGGAGAAGCTAAAACTTGGTTTAGTAATTTACCTCCTCGATCTATTGATAGCCCTGATTGCTTGATTAGTACTTTCCTGCAGAAATATTTTCCTCCTAGTGCTAGACATGCTATTTTGCAGGAACTTTTTAATTTTAAACAGGGAGAAAAAGAGATATTGCCCAAATCTTGGGCAAGGTTTTGTGCTTTGATTCATGCACAGGCTGGAAGTCCATTACCTAAGAATGAGCTTCTTGATATATTTTATAATGGACTAACTGAAGAATCTAGGACATAACTAGATAGTTGTGCTGATTGTATTTTCAGGAATAGGACTCCCAAGGAAGCTGAGGAATTAATGGCTAAAATAAGCAAGAACTACGAGGATTGGAATCCTCCTGAACCAGCTATACCTGAAGTAATTATACCTGCACCAACTATTAATGTGCCTATTCCAACATCAAAGAAGAGGGGAGTTATTGAATAAATGATGAAGTGATGAAGGAAGCTAAGAAATGTCTTCAGGAGAAGGGAATTAAAGCTGTAGATATCAAGAATTTACCTCCTATAGAAGAATTATGTAAGCCTATCCCCTACTCATCCACTATTGAGGTACACTCTCTCCAACACTTTGATGAAGGTGATATCCCTTACTCTAAACCTCCTGATCAATGCTTAGAAGAATTTGATATTTTTATTGTTAAGCAAGATAATTTTAATAAAAGGGTGCAAAATCATCTAATGGAAAACTCTAGAGCTATTGCTGAGTTAAAAGATATTGTGGAAAGAACCTCTAATGATGTTAAAATGATTGTTAAACACTTTCAAATGGTACAAACTCAAATAGATCAACTCATTAAAGTGCAAAAAGACTTGCTAGTTAACACTGCTAAAGAAAAACATGCTTATGAAATTAGAACTAGAAGTGGTGCTGCTACCCAGGATCCTCTATATCCTGAGGGGCATCCCAAAAGAATTGAGCAGGATTCTCAACAAGCTGAAAATAGTGGCTCTACTCGTAAGAAAAGGAAAAAAGAAACATAAAACTACTGTAGAACCCTCTGAACCTACTATAGATCCTAATAGTATATCTGTCTCTAATGCTGAAACTGAAAGTGGTAATGAAGAAAATGAAGCTCCAAATGAAGAAAAAGTTGAAGAAGAACCTGAAAAGCACACTAAGAATACTAAATACACTAAAGAAGATTTTATTGCTAAGAAACATGGTAGTGAAAGAGAACCTTGGGTCCAAAAACATATGCCTTTCCCTGATAAGAAACACAAGTCAAAGGAAGATGAACACTATAATAAGTTTTGTGAGTGGATGAAACCTTTATTCTTGCAAATTCCTTTGACTGATGCTATTAAATTGCCTCCTTACTCAAAGTATATGAAGGATATTGTCTCGAATAAAAGGAAGATCCCTAATGAAGAAATCTCTACTTTGCTTGCTAATTATTCCTTTAATGGTAAGGTTCCAAAGAAACTTGGAGACCCAGGGATTCCAACTATCCCTTGTTCTATTAAGAATAGTTATGTTAGAACTGCTTTGTGTGATTTGGGAGCTGGAGTTAGTGTTATGCCTTTCTCTCTCTATAAGAGACTTCAACTAGAAAAATTAATACCAACTGATATATCTTTGCAAATGGCTGATAAATCTACCACTATTCCTGTTGGTATATGTGAGGATGTACCTGTTCAAGTGGCTCATAATTGCTTCATATTAACTGATTTTGTTGTGCTTGAAATGCCTGAAGATGATAATATGTCTATTATTCTTGGGAGACCTTTTCTTAATACTGAAGGTGACATTTAATGTTAATGAAAAGGAACATACTGTCTATTTCCCCAAGAAGATTGAAAGGACTTATGGTTTGAATTCAATTGAACATGTTGAGGGCATTCAAGTTGGAGAAATATATTGTCCCATACCAAGAGAAAAAATTGAAACTATTATGATTGGGACCATTGCTATCAAGGTTGAGGTAACATAATCATTAGTGGAATACAAAGTTTTGTCTCTTATGAAATTGTTTTGGTAACAAGACATGATCAACCTTGTTAACAAAAGGATTTCATTGAACAAAATAATGTTTTCACCATGATTATCTCCGCTTACTTCTATTCTATCCATTTTAGTTTTTGCTTTCGTTTAGTTTTCTTTTCTGTTGTTAGTTGCTTGCATGTTAGAGTGTCTTAGAACTTCTGTAGTTCTAGCCTTGTTTTGTCATTGCATCATTTCCAAAAAAAAATCTGTCTGTCAGAAAATCATTCATCTATACCTGAAAATTGCCCAAAAATAAAGTGTCTCGAAAAATTCTAGAAAATTCATATTAAATTTTTACATGAAAAAAGGGGCACAGGAGTGCCTGGAAGGTACCACGGGGACCCACCAGGCAGGCACACCACCTGGTGGTGCGGCCTGCCCTAGGTGGCGCCATGCCATGGTGTGGGCCACCCCTGGCCCTCCACTCACTCTCTCACTTGCCACTTTCTTCTCTCTCCCGAGTAAGCTCCAGTTCATTGCTCAAAATCGCATTGTTGTTTTGCTTGCTTTCGATTTTTTTCGATCTCCTTGCTCAGCCCATCTTTGTTGCTGAAATTTGGATCATTTGTTCTCCGGTATGTGACTCCTCCGCTTGTCCAAGTAGATTTGTGTTTAGTGGATTATATCTTGAGTATTTTGTTGTTGTAGGTGACAGGTTATGAGAGCTTGTAAGCTTGTTTGATGCTTAGAGATATAGTTTTGATACATGTTTAGGCCTCTTACAAGTCCCTATGAGTAGTGCCCTTCATTATATTCACTTTGCAATCACTTGTTTAATAGGTGTTTAAATTTCAGAATACCAAGCATGAACAACCATACCTTTGGAGAGATATTTGAGAGGGATGCACCTAGGAGGTTGAGGCCCTCAAGATCAGCCTCTCAGTTTAGGCCATCATACAACGAAGATCTCATTTCAACTCGTATTGGTAATGAAGGGGATGATGGGGAGGCTCACCCATCTACTTTTCCTTGTTTTACTTTCTTACAAGCTGCAGGGATTCTTGATGATTTCTTGTTACTGATTCAGAGGGTTGGTTTGACCTCATATATGCAAGATGAGAGTGAGCAATATGCTATGCTCACCAAAACTTTTGTTGAGAGCTTCGTGTTTACTAACACGCCCTATCAGTCAATTGTCTCTTCCAAAATCTATAACCTGCCCTTCACCATGTCACTGGAAAGATTTTGCAGTGTTGTAGGTGTAAGCATGACAGGAACCGTGAAGTAGATTCAAGGGCGACCCGCTGATTTGCTGGAACTTTACCGAGGGGTGACCAATGATGATGACCGCGTGGTGCAGCGCGGAAAGATAAGAAACATCCAACTCCCTTCTCTTAGATACTTTGCATATTATCTTGCTACTAGAGTTCTTCGTAGGGAGAATACGAGTAATATATCCAACTATCATTTAGCCTTCCTTGCTGTTGCGCTTAACAATGACACTCGGTACAACCTTGGCTCGCTTATTGCTCGCCGCCTAGCTTCTAGGGGGGCTATCTATGGGGGCATCATTGCCTCACGTATGGTCAATGCATTAGGGCTTTCAGTGGACCCCAATGATACTATATTAGCGCCACAAAGGCTTGACCTTGTTTCTATGAAAACTCATCACTTTGTCACTGTTGATTCTGATTTGGATGGTCTAGTATAGGATGATGTTTAATGACGAGGATGAGAGGGAGATCCCTTTGCCGCAATCTTCTTTGTTTAGTGTTCACAGGAGACCGTGGTCGCGCTCCAAGGAGGAGGTGGACGAGCAGCTCCGCTTGCTGGGATTCCACGGGCAGCACCAGGAGGATGTGCCCTCCTACGATTACTCCGCGCACCACGGAGGGACGTACTCGAGCTCGCACCAGCATGAGGGTACCTCCTCGTCATACCACAGTGACACTTCATCTTGGCCAGCTTGGGATTGACACCCACTTAGGCCAAAAGCCTAAGCTTGGGGGGAGGTACGCCGACATCGCACTCATCTCCCTATCATGTTGTGTCGGTACTTTGTATATTCATGTTTTGTTCTCCTTTTAGTTTTCTTTCTTTATTTGTTTTTGCTTTCTAAAACATAAAAAGACCAAAAATATTTCTGTTGTTTCTCTTTGGTTTGCTTCTTTTTCTCTTTGCCTTGGTTTGTTTTTCCCTTTTTGCTTTGTTTGAACTATTCGAAAAACCCAAAAATAGTTTGCTTTGCTTGTTCTTCCCTTTTGGTTCTTCTTTTAAAAATCGAAAAAACCAAAAATATTTGTTGTTCTTCTTTGGTTTTGTGAATTTGTTGCATGGTTCAGCAGTCCTTAGTGGGATTTGGTTTCATATTATTATTCAAGCCACACAAGCGAAGGGCAATAATGAGGATTAATGACAACTTGAGGAGTGGTAAGAGGCTGGTAACGAACTCTATTTGTTTTCATTTTTTGTACATATACTCATCATTGTGGGCATGCTTGGTCTGTTCATGTAGGGTGTATGTTATCTTTGGATGCTTAGTAGTTCTTGCGTTCATATGATTAGTCCCAGCTTGCTAATAGTTTGTAGCATGTCATATGAATGTTTGCTTGCATTACTCTATTCATAACTTGGTATGACATCGTGGTATCCTCCTCTGAATGTTTCATTTGAATGGACTTGGCAGATGCTCATGCATGCATATGACTAAAATAATCAGTTAAGCCTCGATGAATTATTTTGCCTTGAGGGTCTTGAATCACTTTCATGCCATGATTAGTCATGTTTTGTTTTATGCATGATTATGACAGCTACTGCTCTCTCGTTTGTCGCTCCCTTACTATTGCTAGCCTTCACTTTCACTGAGTGTTTTACTCATGTTTCCAACTCCCTAAAACGAAATATTACCAAAGTGTCCACCATACCTACCTATTAGCATCATTTGCTATCTCCGTGCATATCCAATATGCCTTGTTTTCTTCCGAATAAAATGTTTGCTTGTTATGAGAAAGTTAGTTAGTAAAGCTCTCACGAACTTGATGGCACACTTTATTCTCATGCACTTAATAAACCTTAACCATTGCGTCCTTCTTTGTTGCGTATATTCTTGCGCTTTATAAGTTGAAGTTAGCAGAACCATGTATCATGGGGAACGCTTTCAGTATTGCATGGGTACTTAGTACCTCGTTGATATCATGTTGTTTCGCCTATGGATCCCGGCGGTGTGAAATAAAAGTGGAACTTGTAAGATCATGGAGTTTTTATGTGTGTTAGAGAAACGCCTGGGCCGCTAGCCTAAGCCATGCCTAATCATGGTGTAAACTTGCAGCAAACCATAATGAGAATTCTATGAAGCATCCTCAATAAAAATCTATGCACATAGTAAATAAAAAGATCGCTGAGATGCTCATTGTCTACTTGCCTTGTCATTTTTATTATGGGATAGCTCCTGTGTCATGTGCAAGGGGTACCCCATTGGCGTTTCTCTATGATACGTATATACTTACAATGACAAGAGCTTACTTGTGACTGAAGTTGAGTAGCATGAGGATCGGTCTTCGTAAGTAAGGGGCATGAGACTTTGATTTATAACTTGTCAAGCATATCCTCTTAGTTGTGTCACTTTAACCTTAATCACCTTCAATATGCTTATGATAGGGACAATGAGAGCTCAAAGCTAACAAGTACCATACTTTGAGCATTTGGAAGCCTTTCAAAGTATTCAAAACCTTTTTCATTCCCTTGTTGAGTCTCCACTTATTCTATGAGCACCTTCTTGAGATCATAGTTGTCATTCTTAGTGTAATGTGGTTGCCTCAAAACTCGATTATTTGTGTTATGACTTTGATGCTTGTATCTTTAACATCTCTACTTCTAGTCTTCACCTGAACTTCAGAGGTGCCTTGGCATTCATAATCAAAGGCAAGCGAGATACCACTCTATCATACATTGTTATGAGCATTGTAATGTTGCTTGTGTTTATGTTTCTTGCTACTTATTATTTTTAAGTTGGAATCTCTTCATAGCTTGCAATGCCTATTAAGTAAACTTAGTTGCATACTCCTTATTATGAATTGTCTAAGTAGTTGATCACATGCTGAGAATATATACATCATATGAAACAAATGTGTTCGTGAAAGTTCTTTTATCGCACTCAGTTTTCAACTGAATTGCTTGAGGACAAGCAATAATCTAAGCTTGGGGGAGTTGATACGTCCAAAACGTATATACTTTCCCAAACAATTTTGCTATTGTTTCTCCTCTAAACTTGTGTGATTTGGATGCAACTAACACGGACTGACGCTGTTTTCAGCAGAATTGCCTTAGTGTCTAGTTTTTGTGCAGAAAATCAACTATCATGAAAATTCCCGGAAAATATGCCAAAAATTCTATTTCACCAGAAGACTCACAGAGCCAGAAGACGAGACGGAGTGGGGCTAGGGCCCAGCCACACCACCTGGCCACGCCAGGGGGTGGTCTGGCCGCCCCAGACACCCCCTCGGTCTCCCTCTTCGCCTATAAGATGCCTTCTGACCTAAAAACTCAGGGGGTTCACGTTTTTCCAAAAGGAGTTCTGCTCCACCGCCACCACCAGATTCCACGAAATAGCACCAGAAACTCTGTTCTGGCACCCTGTCGGGACGGGGAATTGGAGGAGATCATCGCCATCATTATCACCATTGCTTCTCCATCTACCATCCATGTTTCCCCCATCATGAGTGAGTAATCCCCCACTGTAGGCTATGGGGATGGTAGGGATTGGATGAGATCGTTCATGTAATGGTATCAGATTGTTAGGGCATGGTGCCTAGTATCTTCTATTAGTGCTTTATGACTTTGTTGCGACTCGTTATGCTTAATGCTTGTAACTAGGGCCCGAGTGCCATGATTTCAGATCTGAACATGTTATTGATTCATTATGATAGTATGGTTTTTGGTCTTACCTGCAAGTTGTATACACACATTGTTGTCCAGAACCAATGGCCCCAAGTGACAAAAATCAGGATAACCGAAGGGAATGGATTTGATGTGAGGATCACATGTGTTGATGGAGTGTTAATGCTTTGATCTGGTGCTCTATTAAAAGGAGCACCTTAATTGCCAGTAGTTCCCTTGAGGCCCCGCTGCAAACGGGCTGGCAGGACAAAAGATGTTGTGCAAGTTCTCATTGCGAGCATGTATGACTATATATGGAACACATGCCTAGGATTATCTAGTACTTGGATGCTTTATCTTATTTATCTGCAATTGCCCTATGCTCTGATTGCTATGTGAATTGTCTTGTCCATTCAACGCCCGTCCATCCATCCCTATGTCTACCACACTCGAATCCTACTGTTTACTGCTATTGTTAGTGTTGTCTTTACTTTACTACTGTTGTTACTTTACTATTCCTACTACAAAACTGTTGCTACTGATAAACTGCTGTGAGCAAGATTGTTTCCAGGTACAGCTGAATTGGCAACTCAGTTGTTAAGGCTTATAAATATTCTTTGGCTCCCCTTGTGTCGAATCAATAAATTGGGTTTCACTTCCCCCGAAAATACTGCGATACACCCCCTATACTTGTGGGTCATCACTGCCACATCAAGCTTCTCGAGGACGACTATATGGCGAACCCAAGGATCACGAGCATATAGAGTCGAGGACGACTCTTTTTGAAGGGGGGAGATGATGCAGCCCGTCCTACGGACACTACTACATCTACAACGCCAAGTCCCAAAGCTCGTCCCCAAGTTACCCAAGAAGATAGACGCAAACGGTACTACCGCTCCCATCAGCGGTACTACCGTGCCCCAGTACTACCGCTCGACCTCAACGATACTACCGTCCATGACTAAAGCACGTGCCATCGCCTCTGGATGCCCTGGTACCGGCTTGCGGTACTATCGGGCTGCACCACTGGTACTACCGGACCTGGAGACCACCCGCCACTAGAGCCGGAGCTATCGCCCTGCCTGAAGCTGCTACCGCTCCCATCCGGTACTACCGGACCTGAGGACCGGTACTACCAGTCACCACGGTGCCTATGTGCACTAGATCTGGCCCACAACCCATGTACCCCTTTATTATGTTGCAACCCTAGAGTTATTCCCCAAACTACCCCTTGTTAAGTGGCTGGCCTATATATAGAGCCCCCACCCCCTCATGTATCCCTTAGGCATAGATGATAGACTAAAGATGTCAACACCCGTATTTTTAATCCCAGATGCCTGTTATGCCATACATCGCAATCCCAGGATTACCATTTTTGCGAGACATAACAGATTGGATATCACAGTACATCATCCATTACAAACCATAATAAGGTCTTACACAAATAAAGGATATCATTATCCAGTCTTAGTACAATCAAGTAGCGGAATAAATAGCATAGTGGTGGGCTCCATCTTCAGTGTCACAGTCAATGCTGACGATGGGAGATGATCCTAGTTGTCGTAGCTGTCCTGCTGTCCTCCTTAAGGGTAGTCCTCATCATAGTCTGGCCACGGGAATAGCCAGGGACAAAAGCCATGAGTACTCTTTAAGTACTCGCAAATTATCACTAACAAGTAAGGTAGTTCTAGTAGAAATGCTGAGTTCTAAGTCTATTTGTAAAGTTAAGTTTCAAACCTAAGCTGAGTTCAGAAACAAAGAAAGATAAAATAAAGTTTGAAATCACTTAAATGGGAACTTAGTTGTCATAGTCACAACTCTGTTGTGGTCAATTCAGGTCACAATTCATTTCATAAGTCATTTTGAAAACATCTGACAACGGAATAGTATGGCCACTCTAACTGTCCATAACCATGGACGCGGCTATTCTAATAGTTTGACACTCTTCAGAGGTGGTACACTTTCACCACAAAATTCGATACATGTGTCAGGGATAACCCTAAATCATCATACTTAGTATGCAGATAATCAAACATAACCTTTCCTTTACACACTCCAATATAAGCACCTCTCATATGAGCTTGGCCTCCCAGCCATGGCCATCTGCCATCCTGGGCACTACATAGGTGGACAACATTGAGAGGTAGCCTTAGGTCAAACCTCTCCCACGAGGGAACTAATACTAATGCATATAAACTTCCGGCTAAGCCTTACCTAATTCAGGTATTGTGGTTGTACGGTAAATTTGGAATGGTATCGCATCCGAACCCAACCAACCGTTTTTATAAAGGGGCTAAGGCTCATGCCTCAACATTTTCATCATCATAAACCATTTGTGTTTCTCAACACATGTCAAAACATCTCAATAGAATGACTCATCATTCCAAGGTTTTCACAAGTCATTTTCACCAAGTATTCCCATCTAAAGTGAACAAGTTTTTGGTTTAGCTCTAAACTACTAAGTTAAGAGTGTTCACTAATGTGGGATGCTAAGATCAATCTCATGCCATAGAATGACATCTAAGTCTAACTAGATAGGCCAAGTTTTATACTCTTTATGCTATCTATAAACCAAGTAAAGAACTTTGATAAAGTAAAAGAAGGTAAAGCTTGTAGGTAAAACTTGGGGTAGGTATAAGTCAAAATGTATAACCAAGCATGCCTAATGCACCTTGCTTAGGTTATCTAGCTTGCAAGGGTTAGCTTGTATTGTTAATGATGGCTTGCATTGGTTGGTGCAGTGGTTGAAATTCTCTTCTTCTTCCTCGGGGTAGAACTCCTCCTCCTCGAAGACTTGGTCGGTACTATCGTCTATAAATACATATGGAATACACAATCACCAAACAATACTTAACTAGTCTATTTAGCACTCTAAGGCACACATTTGATGATCTAGTGTCATCTCAAACATCACAAGATTTAATGAATTAGTTTCTTTTATTTTATTTGAGAAAAGTAATTTCTACTCATTGAAATTAACTAAGATCTAATATTCTCCATTTAAAATATGGGATCATGTGGACACATTACATCACCACATATTCTAATGCATGGGAATGTGATTTCAATGTTGGATCACATTTTAATAGGTTTAAGTTTAATATTTAATGATTTAAAGTGACTAGAAATGCCTATATAGCATTATTTTGGTACTAGTCCAAAGTCACTACATGAAAACCTTAATATTATTACATATTCAGATAGGTATATTTAAATGTGATTTTTGAGAGGTGGAATAAACTCAAAAACTATTATGGTTGATTTTAGAAAAATGTTTGAATGTGAAAAAGCATCTATCTTGTTAGTTTTTCTAGGAGAGATCTCTAACTCTAATTAATTTAAATCCAACTGGCTTGGATAGAGATTTAAATTATCTTTCCAACAAAATTGGAATCACTCAATTTGGATTTGTAGAACTCCCTGAATTGATTTTTGAACTAAAGGACAGAAACTAGTTTACTTCTAAAAAGAAAAGGATTTATTTGAATCTACTGGGTTGCGCGGGAACACTAATGGGCCAGCCCGGTTTCACTCCGCGACGCAGAGGACAGCTGACAGGGGGGGTCCCACATGTTAGTAGATCTTATATCGCGAAGCGGTACGGGGCAACGTGGATCGTAGGATTAGAACTAAGATCTACGGCTGGGGCTTGTTATCGACGACGGACAGGTCGCCAGCGAGGTGGAACCCTAGCGGCTTGGTGGGGGTGCTGTGGGGGCATACCAGGGCTCCAGCGACTGCAGCGATGGGGGCGATCGAACGAGACGACGACGGCGGACTCAGGCGAGGTCGCGGCAGCTCTGGGGATGCACGAAATCGGCGGGGACTTCTCCTCCTCTGTTGCGGCTAACTCCGGCGCAATTCCGGCGAGTGTCTGCTCGAGCGACTCCGGCTAGAGGTGGGGAATGATCAGTGGTGAGAGGGGAGTGTTGGGGTGTGGCAAATGAGGTTGGGGAAGGGCTCCTTTTATAGGCTCGTCATGGGGACCGAGAGGGCGACGGCGAGCTCGTCGGTGATGACGATACAGAGTGCTATAGGCATGGGTTGGGTAGGCAGATGGTGGGCGATTCCCTAGCAGTCAGCTACGGCTTGATGGCGATGCTAGGGGTGGTGGCTAACAGTCGAGTGTGTCTCGCGCTCTGAGCGGCAGAGGCGGTGCTCGACGCGGCGGGCGGTAGCTACTGGTCGCGTGGCGTGAGAAGGGGTTGTCTAGGAGTGTGCTTGGGTCAAGGCGGAGTGGCGTGCGCAGGCTATGGTCGAGGGGCGGCGTGTGCTGCCTTGCCGGGGATGGCGCTCTGGTGTGTGTTGGCATGGCGCAGAGGCTTAGTGCGGTGCTTTTCTTTGGTGGTCCAGGGCGTGGCAGTGCTCGGGAAGGGATAGGGGACGGTGGTCTGATCATGCCTACCTCCCTAGTGCGGCGGAGAGGGGCTGGTGGTCTCCTGCGAGCTGCCCGTGCTCGACCGGCAGGCATGGCTTCGGGGTGGCGCTGCACTGTGGCTAGGGACTAGGGAGTGGCTGGTTTATGGCCTGGTTAGAACAAGGGGAGACAGAGGGAGTGAAATGGGGACAATTGGGTCGACAAATCCTTGATCCAAACAGTATTAGTTAGGCAGGTTTGATTTTGATCACAAGGTGTTTGACATAATGGCCGCATGAACCAAAGTTTTGAATTTTGAGATGATTTTTGGTGGAGTTGTTGGTCTTATGCTTGAGCATCTCTGGCTGCTTGGGATTTTCCAATTGAGTTCATTTGAGTGGTTTTTGAAAAAGTGGGATCTAGGTACATACACTTGATTCCATTTTCAAATGTCATTTAAATTTAGTGTTTGAATGTTTTTGTAAGATCACAAGGTGGGCCTTGGTACATCTTTACTTGTACTAGCAAGGGGTGCAAAGATCCATAATTGTTTCTGTTTGAATTTGAGTTCTAGGAACACTCAAAGTGGCCTAGTTGATTAAAATGGCAAAAGTGACCATTTCCATTTATTAATTCTATTTGACTTCTTTTTATTTGGATTTTGCTTGGTAATGATCTAGATGATGTGGCATTCATCTTAGAATCATTTTACAACCATTAGAACAAACAAACAAACATGGCAATTCAAAACAATTCCTATTTAATGCAACACACATATATGCATGCTTAATTATTTAAATGAGACAAAGTTTTGTTAACCCTAAATTGGGTGGTTTGTATCTTAATAACCTTGATTAAAGATTCGGGATGTTACAAACCTTCCCCCCTTAAACAAAATCTCGTCCCGAGATTTAAGAAAGAAAAATAGGAAGTAAAGAGATCTAGAAACTCTATCCTAATGTAATCTTCTCGCTCCCAAGTGGCTTCTTCTTCCGTATGGTTGCTCCATTGGATCTTGAGAAATTTGATACTTCGGGTCTTGGTGGTTCTGTAAGCTTCCTCCAAGATACGGATGGGCACTTCGCGATACGTCAGATCCTTGTTGATATCAACGACTCGGTGGTCGATGTTCTTGAAAACTTTGGTCTTCTCCGGCACTTCTAGGCATTTGCAAAGTAACGAGATGTGGAACACATTATGGATGGCTGACATCTCCTCTGGCAGTTCCAGTTGATACGATACTTCTCCTCGATGATTCAGAATCTTGAAGGGTCCGGTATATCTGGGGGCTAACTTTCCCTTTAGACTAAAACGTTGGGTTCCCTTCAATGGCGAAACCTTGAGATACACAAAATCTCTGACATTGAAAGTCAAGTCTCTCCTTCTCTTGTTAGCATAACTCTTCTGTCTGGATTGGGCGGTCTTGAGGTGCTCACGGACTTTTTGAACCTTCTCTTTGGCTTCTCGTAGGATGTCGGGTCTGAAAATCTGAATCTCTCCTACGTGCGACCAATTCAAAGGGGTACGGAACTTTCTTCCATATAAGAACTCAAATGGGGGCATGTGTAGACTGGCTTGATAACCGTTAATGTATGAGAATTCTGCGAAAGGCAGGCAATCTTCCCATTTTGATTCATACTCTAACACACAAGCTCTCAACATATCCTCTAGGATTTGTTTGACTCTTTCAGTCTGTCCATTGGTTTGCGGGTGATAAGCGGTGCTGAAATTCAACTTGGTTCCTAATCCTTCTTGGACTTTCTACTAAAATCTTGAGGTAAATTGTGTTCCTCGATCCGATACTATGGTCTTGGGGGTTCCATGCAAACTGATGATTCTAGCAATGTACAACTCTGCTAGCTTCGAACTCTGGTAGGTTGTCTTAACAGGTATAAAATGGGCTACCTTGGATAGTCTATCAACGATGACCCAGATTGAGTCATTGCCCCTACTAGAAGTAGGCAAACCGGTGATAAAGTCCATTCTGACGGAATCCCACTTCCATTCTGGAATCTGCAATGGTTGCAATAGTCCTGCGGATCTCTGATGTTCCGCTTTGACTCTTTGACAGATATCGCACTTGGCGATGTAGCTTCCGATTTCTCTCTTCATCTTGTGCCACCAAAACTGCTCCTTCAAATCTTGATACATCTTTGTTCCTTCGGGGTGGATGGAATAAAGAGTATCATGAGCTTCCTGCATGATAACTTCCTTCAGCTCCGAATCTGCTGGCACACAGATATGTCCTTTGTACCACAGAACTCCTTCTTCGTCTTCGGTGAATCCAGGTACCTTTCCTGTACTAGTACGATGCTTGATTCTATTGATACTTGCATTTCCCTTCTAGGCTTCCTTGATTTGGCTAATCAAAGTGAGTTGAAGTTCAATGCTAGCTAAAAATCTTTACTAACTAGCTCAGTTCTAAACTGCTCCAACTCCTCATGCAAACTTGGTTGCTTCTCCTTGATCATGGTGTTTAACCTACACGGCAATCTGCTAAGAGCATCCGCTACCACATTGGCTTTGTTGGGGTGATAGTGAATGTCAAGGTCATAATCTTTGATTAACTCTATCCATCTCCTTTGCCTCATATTCAGCTCCTTCTAAGTGAAAATATACTTCAAGCTCTTGTGATCTAAGTAAATCTCACAGCGGTTACCCATAAGGTAATGACGCCATGTCTTCAAGGCTAAAACGACAGCTGCTAACTCAAGATCATGGGTAGGGTAGTTTTGCTCATGCTGCTTCAGTTGTCGAGACAAATATGTGATGAATTTGCCTTCTTGCATCAATACACATCCGAGACCAATCTTGGATGCATCACAATACACATCAAATGGCTTCTTGATATCTGGCATGATCAATATTGGGCCTAAAATCAATCTCGTCTTGAACTCTTGGAAACTTGCTTCACATTTGTCGGTCCATTCAAACTTCTTTTCCTTCTTCAACAATTGGGTCATGGGTCTTGCGATGCTCGAAAATCCTTCTACGAACTTGTGGTAATATCCTGCTAATCCAAGAAATGCACGGACTTGGGTTTGAGTGGTTGGGGCTTCCCATTCTTCGACATCTTTGATCTTGGCGGGATCAACAACAACTCCTCCTACAGACACAATATGTCCGAGGAATCCTACTTCCTTCATCCAAAACTCACATTTGCTGAACTTGGCATACAACTGTTTCTCTCTAAGGGTTTCAAGGATGATTCTCGGATGTTGCTCATGCTCTTCTTCTGACTTGGAGTAGATAAGGATATCGTCGATAAACACAACGACAAACTTATCTAGAAAATTCATAAAGATCTTATTCATGAGATTCATGAAATAAGAGGGGGCATTGCTTAATCCAAAAGACATGACTGTATACTCATATAATCCATATTTGGTGGTAAAGGCGGTCTTTGGAATATCCGTTGCACAAATCTTAAGTTGGTGATAACCAGTCCTAAGATCGATCTTAGAGAACACTCTGGCACCAGTCAACTGATCAAACAGATCCTCTATCTTTGGCAATGGGTACTTGTTTTTGATGGTGATGGCATTCAGCTTCCTATAATCTGTGCACAAACGATTGCCTCCATCTTTCTTGTCGACAAACAATATGGGCGATCTCCATGGCGATGAGCTTAGTTGAATCAAGCATGTTGCCAACATAGCATCCAATTGCTTCTTCAACTCTACTAACTCTGATGGGTTCATGCTATAGGGTCTCTGAGCTATGGGGCCGGTTCCGGGGATTAGTTCAATAATGAACTCAGTATCCCTATTCGGGGGCATACCGGGCAATCCATCTGGGAATACGTCGGGGTATTCACAGACTACTCTGACTTGGTCTATGGTGGGTAGGCTAGACTCTTGTTGCACTTGAATTGACGGGGCAAGGTTTCAGATATATGCTCTACTGATACTCCAGAGCTACTGGTCATGGTGATGGCTTTCTTGGCATAGTCTATCAATCCTTTATGCTTCGACATCCAATCCATTCCTAGTACTACTTCCAAACCTTTGGTTCCAAGTACTATTAGATTGGCATAAAAATCTATCCCATGTATTCTGATAGGCACAGCTTTGCAAATTTTTCTAGCTTTTGTAGTTGAACCAGGTATTTGAACTATCATTACATGCTTCAAGTTGGTTGGGTGAATCTTACTAGTGCATGCAAATTCTTCGCTGATAAATGAGTGTGATGCTCCAGAATCAAACAACACTCTTACTAAAACTGAGTTGACAGAAAACATACCCAGCACTACATCAGGCGCTTCTTGGGCTTCTTCGGCGTTCATATGGAAGAGACGGCCGTTGCGGTTGTGAGGGTTCCCTGGGGCGAATCTTCTTTCGGGCTGAACACGACGTTGTTGTTGAGGTGGGGCATTCACATTGGCAGTGGCGGCAATCTTCTTGGGACACTCATTGGAGTAGTGACCCTTCACTTCACACTCAAAACAAGTGATATGAGACTTGTCTTTTGCTGCCACCGGCACAGCATTGCTTCTAGTTCTGGGTGCAGTGTTGTTGTTGTTGGACTTGGGCGGTGCATGGTTGAAATTGCTGGAGTTGCCGGGATGGTTGTTGTTGTTTCCTCCGGATTTCACATTTCCTCCGCTACGGTTGGGGTAGCTTGGGTGAGACATTGGGGATCGATTGTTCCATGGAGCATATCCGGCAGACGGGTTGGGATGGTACTTCTGGTGACTGTTGGATCCAGCTTGGTGCATCATCCGATGTTTGTGGTTGTCGTTCGCTTGATTGATCTCCCCTTCCATCTGAATGGCAGAGTCGACTAGCTCTTCAAGATCCTCGAAACGGATATTGACGAGTACCATCTGCATCTCATCATGTAGTCCGTTCAGGAATCTCTCCTTCTTCTTGGCCTCCGTGTTGATCTCATCAGGTGCATACTAGCGAGGGACAAGAATTTGTTACGATACTCCACTATAGTCATTCTGCCTTGCTTTAGCCCTCTAAATTCATCTCTCATTTTGGTGACTAGACCCTGCGGCACATGGGTGCGGCTAAACTTGACTTTGAAGGCTTCCCATGTCATCACTTGACCATGGTTCATTGTGCGGGTGTTGTTCCATGATGCTTACATCTCCGGGCAGATAGTGGGTGGCAAACAGAACTTTCTCGTTGGCATCCACTCCGGCAACTTCTAAGTTGTTTGCCATGGTCTGTAACCAATCATCAGCATCCAGCGGGTCTTCAGACTTGCTAAAGATTGGGGGATTGGTATTCTGGGAGTTTTTTAGTTTGGATCCATGATGATCCTGATTTGCATGGCCCTGATTGTCATGAGCCATCTGGGCGATCTGCTGCAGGGTGGCTAGATTTGCTTAGCGCTCTGCCCTACTAGCTTCACGGTCTGTAATGAGCGTCTGTAGAATCTGCAGCATTGGGTCTTGCGATGAGCTGCTCCCTCCTTGGTTTCCACGAGTCATCTGAAGATTGAGATAGATAATAGGGTAAGAGGGAAAGTTCTAAGGTTCATGGTTTTGTTTTCAAAGCTAAAACTTTGAGTTTTATTCAGGTTTTGCAACTAACTTCTTTTCATTCATTCAAGCAAAGCACACGATACAAACACACACACACACACCACAACAAAAGGAAAACAGATGGTTTTAAGAACCATTCTGTAAGCTAAGATACAATGGGACCGATACTTCTCACTCCTACGATAGTGCTCTAGTGCATCTACTCATCGTCGATGAAGTCGGAGTCATCATCGTCGGTGTAGAAGTCCATGGCATCATCCTCCAGGTAGTCATCATCATTGCTAAGGTATGGGTCAATATCCCCTTGGATGTTTTCACCTTCCTCCTCTTCTTGTTTTGCTGCAAGCTGAGCTTCTTGCTCCTTGATGGTCTTCTCGAGGTCGGCCACCTTCTTGCAAAGATGGTCGATGGTGCGATCCTTCTTTGCACGTTGACGGCGAAGAGAATGATGATCTTTGACTAGAAGTGAGAAAGTTTGGGCCTTCTGGGCGGCAATGGCAAGGTTGTGGTTGGCAAACTCTCTGGCATTGTCCAATTCCTTCTATTTGTCGTATAGCAGGAAGTCGAGGTTCCCCACTTGACGCTTCAACTCTGGGTGACTTGGCATCTCCAGAGGCATTCTCATAGAATCACGCCTTGCATAGTGAGCAAAGAGGGTTCCTTGGATCAAGTTGACATTATGTGCGCAAAGACGAGCGAGAGCTTCATGCACTGCCTGGCTAATCCGTCTAGCCAGTTGTTCTCTCTCACAGTGAACTGAATCCTCTCAGACATTGGTGCATCTAACTTGCCTCGAAGATCAGCAACTACTAGCCATTGTAAGTCTCCTCCTAGGGGTCCATTTAAATGAGCTCCAAGGAATTCCGGATGCGGGCGCTCCAAGTACTCAGACAGTGCATCAAGATCCCTCTCGAAGATCAGTTGGCCTCCGTTGCCCAACTGGTAGAACTTGTTGTACTGAACTTCCATCTATAAGAATTTAGGATGAGAAAGTTAGTGAAGTGATCAAGTGTTTCAAAATTTTATGTAGTAATGTAAGAACTTTTTAGGAACATGTATTTTTTTGAGAGAAAGAATCCCAAGGGTAAGAGGGGAAATAGGTTTTCATAAATACTCACTTCTTTGTTTTGAAACCAAGTTTTTGTTCAGACGTCCATTCTAACTAGGGTCTCCTATGGTTAGGATGGCTCTAATACCAACTTGTCAACACCCGGATTTTTAATCCCAGATGCCTGTTATGCCATACATCGCAATCCCATGATTACCATTTTTGCGAGACATAACAGATTGGATATCACACTACATCATCCATTACAAACCATAATAAGGTCTTACACAAATAAAGGATCTCATTATCCATTCTTAGTACAATCAAGTAGCGGAATAAATAGCATAGCGGTGGGCTCCGTCTTCAGTGTCACAGGCAATGCTGACAATGGGAGATGATCCTAGTTCTCGTAGTCGTCCTGCTGTCCTCCTTCAAGGTAGTCCTCCTCATAGTCTGGCCACGGGAATAGCCAGGGATAAAAGCCATGAGTACTCTTTAAGTACTCACAAACTATCACTAACAAGTAAGGTAGTTCTAGTAGGAATGCTAAGTTCTAAGTCTATTTGTAAAGTTAAGTTTGAAACCTAAGCTGAGTTCAGAAAGAAAGAAAGATAAAATAAAGTTTGAAATCACTTAAATGGGAACTTAGTTGTCATAGTCACAACTCTGTTGTGGTCAAGTCAGGTCACAATTCATTTCATAAGTCATTTTGAAAACATCTGACAACGAAACAGTATGGCCACTCCATAACAGCGGACGCGGCTATTCGAATAGTTTGACACTCTGTGGAGGTGGTACACTTTCACCACAAAATTGGATACATCTGTCAGGGATAACCCTGAATCATCATACTTAGTATGCAGATAAGCAAACATAACCTTTCCTTTACACACTCTAGTATAAGCACCTCTCTTATGAGCTTGGCCTCCCAGCCATGGCCATCTGACATCCTGGGCACTGCATAGGTGGACAACATTGAGAGGTAACCTCAGCTCAAACCTATCCCGCGAGGGAACTAATACTAATGCATATAAACTTCTAGCTAAGCCTTACCCAATTTAGGTATTGTGGTTGTACGGTAAATTTGGAATGGTATCGCATCCGAACACAACCATCCGTTTTTATAAAGGGGCTAAGGCCCATGCCTCAACATTTTCATCATCATAAACCATTTGTATTTCTCAACACATGTCAAAACATCTCAACAGAATGACTTATCATTCCAAGGTTTTCACAAGTCATTTTCACCAAGTATTCCCATCTAAAGTGATCAAGTTTTTGGTTTAGCTCTAAACTACTAAGTTAAAAGTGTTCACTAATGTGGGATGCTAAGATCAATCTCATGCCATAGAATGATATCTAAGTCTAACTAGATAGGCCAGGTTTTATACTCTTTATGCTATCTATAAACCAAGTAAAGAACTTTGATAAAGAAAAGAAGGTAAAGCTTGTAGGTAAAACTTGGGGTAGGTATAAGTCAAAATGTATAACCAAGCATGCCTAACGCACCTTGCTTAGGTTATCTAGCTTGTAAGGGTTAGCTTGCATTGTTAATGATGGCTTGCCTTGGTTGGTGCAGTGGTTGAAATTCTCTTCTTCTTCCTCGGGGTAGAACTCCTCCTCCTCGAAGACTTGGTCGGTACTATCGTCTATAAATACATACGGAATACACAATCACGAAACAATACTTAACTAGTCTATTTAGCACTCTAAGGCACACATTTTATGATCTAGTATCATCTCAAACATCACAAGATTTAATGAATTAGTTTATTTCATTTTATTTGAGAAAAGTAATTTTTACTCATTGAAATTAACTAAGATTTAATATTCTCCATTTAAAATATGGGATCATGTAGACACATGTCATCACCACATATTCTAATGCATGGGAATGTGATTTAAATGTTGGATCACATTTTAATAGGTTTAAGTTTAATATTTAATGATTTAAAGTGACTAGAAATGCCTATATAGCATTATTTTGGTACTAGTCCAAAGTAACTACATGCAAACCTTAATATTATTACATATTCAGATAGGTATATTCAAATGTGATTTTTTAGAGGTGGAATCAACTCAAAAACTATTATGGTTGATTGTAGAAAAATGTTTGAATGTGAAAAAGCCTCTGTCTTGTTATTTTTGCTAGGAGATATCTCTAAGTCTAATTAATTTAAATCCAACGGGCTTAGATATAGATTTAAATTAGCTTTCCAACAAAATTGGAATCACTCAATTTGGATTTGAAGAACTCCCTGAATTGATTTTTGAACTAAAGGACAGAAACTAGTTTACTTATAAAAAGAATAGGATTTATTTGAATCTACTGGGTTGCGCGGGAACACTAATGGGCCGGCCCAGTTTCACTCCGCAGCGTAGAGGACAGCTGACAGGGGGTCCCACATGTTAGTGGCTCTTATAACGCGAAGCGGTACGGGGCAACGTGGACCATAGGATTAGAACTAAGATCTACGACTGGGGCTTGTCGTCGACGACGGACAGGTCGTCGGCGAGGTGGAACCCTAGCGGCTCGGTGGGGGTGCAGTAGGGGCATACCAGGGCTCCAGCAAGTGTGGCGATGGGGGCGATCGAACGAGATGATGACGGCGGACTCAGGCGAGGTCGCGGCAGCTCCGGGGGTGGACGAAATCGACTGGGACTTCTCCTCCTCTATTGCGGCTCACTTCGGCGCAATTCCGGCGACTAGCTGCTCGAGTGGCTCCGGCTAGAGGTGGGGAATGATCAGTGGTGAGAGGGGAGTGTTGGAGTGTGGCAAATGAGGCTGGGGAAGGGCTTCTTTTATAGGCTCGTCGAGGGGACCGAGAGGGCCACGACGAGCTCGTTAGTGACGACGATATAGAGCGCTATAGGCATGGGCTGGGTCGGCGGACGGTGGGCGGTTCCCTGGCGGTCAACTACGGCTTGATGGCAATTCTAGGGGTAGTGGCTAACGGTCGGGCGCGTCTTGCGCTCTGAGCAGCAGAGGTGGTGCTCGACGCGGCGGGCGGTGGCTACTGGTCGCGCCGCGGGAGAAGGGGTTGTCTGGGAGTGTGCTTGGGTCAAGGCGGAGCGGCGCGCGCGGGCTGTGGTCGAGAGTGCCGTGTGCTGCCTTGCCAGGGATGGCGCTCTGGTGTGCGCTCGCACAGCGCAGAGGCTCAGTGCGGGGCTTTTCCTCGGTGGTCTAGGGCGTGGCAGTGCTCGGGGAAGGGACAGGAGACAACGGTGTGATCACGCCTACCTCCCTGGTGCGGCGGAGAGGGGCTGGTGGTCTCCTGCGAGCTGCCCATGCTCGACCGGTGGGCATGGCTTTGGGGTGGCGCTGCACTGTGGCTAGGGACTAGGGAGTGGCTGGTTTATGGCCTATTTAGAACAAGGGAGACAGAGGGAGTGAAATGGGGTCAATTGGGTCGACAAATCCTTGATCAAAACAGTATTAGTTAGGCAGGTTTGATTCTGATCAGAAGGTGTTTGACATAATGGCCGCATGAACCAACGTTTTGAATTTTGAGATGATTTTTGGTGGAGTTGTTGGTCTTATGCTTGAGCATCTCTGGTTGCTTGGGATTTTCAAATTGAGTTCATTTGAGTGGTTTTTGAAAAAGTGGGATCTAGGTACATACACTTGATTCCATTTTCAAATGTCATTTAAATTTAGTGTTTGAATGTTTTTGTAAGATCACAAGGTGGGCCTTGGTACATCTTGTACTAGCAAGGGGTGCAAAGATCCATAATTGTTTCTGTTTGAATTTGAGTTCTAGGAACACTCAAAGTGGCCTAGTTGATTAAAATGGCAAAAGTGACAATTTCCATTTATTAATTCTATTTGATTTCTTTTTATTTGGATTTTGCTTGGGAATGATCTAGATGATGTGGCATTCATCTTAGAATCATTTTACAACCATTAGAACAAACAAACATGACAATTAAAAACAATTCCTATTTAATGCAGCACACATATGCATGCTTAATTATTTAAATGAGAAAAGGTTTTTGTTAACCCTAAATTGGGTGGTTTGGATCTTAATAACCTTGATTAAAGATTTGGGATGTTACAAAAGACAACCCCCTTTGTGGAATCTCTAGTTTTGCCTCATCCCCTTCTACCAAAGGGGATCGACTATCGTCACCATCTCGTTGGAGTTTGCATCACGCCTCCCTCGTTGTACAAGGCCTTGGCATCAGTGTCCCTTTGCCAAGACGTCAAGACCGTCTCCAAGGTGTTCTTCCCTCTCTGCATGGGATCGAGGGAGCATGTTGACCGATCTTTCCTTGCGAGGATTCTACCGGACCAGTGGCCACCGGCGGGAGCAATCGGCCTTGTATCGTGTGTGTTTTTCGTGTGTTCATCGTGTTCATCGCGAGGTGTGCATCCGCTTCCGCTACCTTCTCCCTTTCCCCTCGCTTTCCCATCGATTTGACCACGAGATCCATGAAGATCGGGCCACCCATGGGGTTACCCCTTATCACTCTGTAAACCTAAAAAGTTTTATATTCTTATATTGTCAAAACTTAGGAGATCTATATGATACCATCTGCACATGTTTTAAAGAAAGAACCCTCTAAATATCCTCACCTAAGTCTTTTCGAAATATTTTACAAAACTATTTGTTTCCCGCTCCTAGTAGAAGTACCAAGGAACTCTCACCTCCTTAAAAACATAAGCCATTCAAAGGTTCTCCTCTTTAGACCTTAAGTAAGGCTTGTGTATGTTGATGGTTCTTCTTGAGATGTTTGTATGAATTGCCATGATCTGCTGCCTCTAAACCAGATTTTCTGAACTTTCTTGATTAGGAAGTAGTATGAGCTACTCTAGGAGCTCAATATCTAGTAATTAAACCAACCCAACAATGCAACCCCTTGCATCTCTTGAGAAGAAATCATCTAAACCCTAGTAGGAGGACTATACTCCTTCTGGTTATCAGGTTCCAATTGG
This sequence comes from Avena eriantha, assembly GCA_910589775.1. Taxonomy (NCBI): domain Eukaryota; kingdom Viridiplantae; phylum Streptophyta; class Magnoliopsida; order Poales; family Poaceae; genus Avena; species Avena eriantha. The sequence continues at coordinate 293,620,884 of OU342741.1, read as the reverse complement.
AGCCACATCTATTTTGGAGTTTCCAGGGTAAGGGAGACCAACTCCACCCATGGATCCTCTCTACTCAATGTACTTCTCACCATCACTCACTTAATGATGAGTTTGGAACCTTGCATCCCATCAAAACCTCTAGCTCTTATACTCTAGTCAAAAATCTCAAAACAGATAAAATATGACTAAGTCTAAAACTGTTATCAAAATCTGATCTTTGAGTCTCTACCAATATCAACCCTCGTGAATTTTTGGAAATATACTTGAACCATCTCGTAATCCATCATAAGTAATTCCAACTCTCACTCTTTCTGATGCAGCCCATCCTACGGATGCCTCTACATCTACACCACCAAGTTCCCCAAGTGGACCAATGACTCGCGCTCGAGCCAAACTCCTCCAAGCTAAGGTGAACTTGCTCTTGTACTCATGTGACTTTGATACACCCCTGGATGGCTTGCTACTTCATGCCTCGACACTATGCATCATCACGTATGAAGACACAAGCCAAAGGAGTGACGCAGCAGCCAACATCTACCAGGAGCCAGTGGTACTACCGGCCCCTCGAAGCGGTTCTACCGCCCAAGCGGAACTAACGCCCCAGACAGAGAGTTTCTGCCAGTAGTCCCAGTCCTCTCTGGTACCTAGATGGTGGCACTGGCGCATCGCCCGGTACTACCGCATTCGTCGAGCGGTACTACTGCCCGGTCCTGACGACCACGCCAAAGCCTCTATCCGCTCCGGTACCTGCGAGCGGTAATACCATGCCTAACCGGTGCTACAGGTCACCCCAGGACTTGCGCATCCCAGCTTGGCCCTTTTGCTTTGTAACGCACCCCTTTGATATTTTAGTTGCCCAAAGTACCCCTGAACTTGTGGTTGGCCTATATATAGTCCCCCACCTCTATTGTAAAGTGGAGGCATGATATTTGGAATTAGTGAACACCCTTGTGGATCTATCTTATTCTTTCCTCATGCTCCTTGATTAAGGAGCACCCAAATATCACAAATCTCGTTGGAGTTTGCATCATTCCTCCCTCGTTGTACAAGGCCTAGGGATCGGAGTCTCTTTGCCTAGACGTCAAGATCTCACCGAGTCTCCCTACTCGCCATGCCGGTTCTAGAGAGAGTCCTCCGCCCGACGCCGATCCTAGGGATTCCGCCGGACCGGTCACCCTGGCTGAGCTATTGGTGTGTATCGTGGTTTTGCGTGAGTGTGTTCATCGTGTTCTTCATGTGTGAGTTTGTCGTGTTCATTCTCCTCTCTTTCCCCTGCACTCCACCCTCGATTTGAAAGGGATTCATGAAAGATCGGGCCACCCTAGAGGTTTGCCCTCAACATATTGGTATCAAAAGCTTTGTTGCTCACGAATTCCCCCATAAGTTTTTCTTCTATCCACCAAAAATTCGAAAATCCCCAAAAATAGCCCAAAATTTGCCTTTGGATCGATATCTAGATTTGGTGCATTTTTCGTGGTTTTCGTCCATAGATCTGTTGCTTGGGGTATCGATCTACCTCCCTTGTATGTTCCTAGCCCCAATTTTGGTCAGATTTCTGCAGATTTGAGGAATTTTGGGCCGTTTTTGTGTCAGAGTTTGAGATCCCCGCGCCTAGAAATCCGCGAAGCGGTACTACTGCAAAGTTGAGCGGTACTACCCGCGAGCGGTACTACCGGTCACCACCGGTACTACCGGCCGATTACGGCGGTACTACCACCCCTGACAGACAAAATTTCTCACCCTCAATTTTGTTTGCTGGTTTTTCCTTTGGTTTGTTCGTGTTTCGCGTGCGTGTTGCCTTACTAACAACAAGCTTCCGCTTCTAGTTACACCCCGCACTCATCGACACCGTGACATTTGAACACCATCCCCAGCACTGGTAGCAAGTCGTCAACAATACCAAAGGTATAACTTGCTCCACCTTGTTAACCCTTCTTTCTTGTGTGTATCTATCCTATGAGAGCAACTCATTTTGTGTTTGCGTAAGCATTGTGCACTTGCCATTGGAGAAGTGAGAGTGTTGAAGCAAATACAAAAGTGACATAGTAGTATAGAAAGGGAGAAAAAGAATAAAAAAATAGAGAAAAAGAAAAGGGAAAAGAAAAATAGAATGATACAAAGTCTCCTAATACAAAGAGAGTCTCAAGCTTGTAAGCAAATAGAGAGATAGAGCATGACCGAGTCAAGTGCACAAATCCGTTGCTTATTTCCCTTTTGGCGAACAAGTTGTGGTCTCTCCTTGCATTGGCACGACACCGAGCGTAGTCTTTGTTAGGACCTCTTGTGCCCATTTTGATAGTCGTGCTAACCACATCCGTCTCCACGTGTGTGTATCCTTTGTGTTTGTAGATCGTTTCTTTTTTTCTTTTGATCTTTAGAAATAGACAAGAATGTTACATGTCTAGTATATCCGCTTAAATTTTTATCGAATTATGTAGTCTACACAAAAAGGTCAAATGTGTTTACCAAACCAGGTTCTTTTTGCATATTTAGAGCCACCTTTTTTTAATCATTGTGTAGCCCTAGACAATGTATTTTTTTAACAAAATTACCAAGTTTGTAGAAATCATAGTTACATATCTATATAAAAATATATTAAATTTTGTTTTAAATTTTTGGTTTTGTCTTTGTTTAAACGGGCAAGCTCAGTGGAGGTCAAGCTCCATATTCCCTCCGTCCATGTCTCGGACTAAGGGAATATCTAATTCCCCCCACTCACAAATGAATCGTCCGCATCCGGATCGATCCGACCCGACCAAGACCAAGGCTCACTACGCACTCGCAAACACACTAGCAGCCCTAGACCGTTCCGTTTCGGCGCATTCTTGGACCAAAATTGGTCCTGGATTGCAGGGGAAGGATAGCCCGCTTGTCCAACCATGTCCTCTCCTACCCCCGCTCGGTCCCTCTAGCCAGCCTCACTTATGAGTCCCTCCCTTTGATCCCGACCTTCCTCCCACCTCCTCACGCCGCTAGTGCGCCACTGTACCTCCTGAAAAGACGTCGTCGGACCCATTTTTCTTTCCCGTTGCCACCGCCTCCAATAGGCCTCTTGTCGTTTAGCTCCAGCTTTCCGTAGCATCACCAGAGTAACCAACTTGTTGAAGCCATCGCTGTCTATGACCTTTCTTTCCTGGCTGCTACCATGGCCTAGGAGACCACGTAGGACGTTGCTCTGGGGGCTTCGTCGGGCGCATGTGGTAGCGAAGCCACCCAAGACCAGAAGTTCTCACCGGCTAGTACCTCGGACTCGTACTTGGCCTTGTTCTAGGCCGCATGCCACCTGTTCGACCATTTGCCTGACCAGGACATATGAAGCATTGGATACTAATTTGTTTTTGACAAATTTCATAATGGATGTGCATTTGCTTGATTTCATTCAAACGGCAGACCATGGACAATAGTGGGGACGGGTATTTTACAAGAACTTCATCGAGTTGTCATCAGCCTAGAAAGGATGTGGAGCAAGCATTTGGTGCGCTCTAATCTCGTTGGGCAATTGTGCGACACCCTACTAGAATATGGAGCAAGGACCAGATGTAGGAGGTGATGATGTCTTGTGTGATCATGCACAACATGATCGTCGAAGATGAGCGTGATGAATGCATATATGACCAAGAGTGGGAATTTTAGGGAGAATTGATGGAACCTAGGCCTAGTCTGCCAGCTTCGTCCGAGGAATTTCTACAGGTGCATCACGAAATCCGAGATCGTGCAACTCACAACAACCTACAAAATGATTTGATTAATCGTTTGTGTGAATTTGTGAGGAACCAACCAGGCGACCAACCTCTCTAAACTAGTGCTCTTTCGCCACTTATCATTTTATTTGATGTAATTTGATTGTGTAAACTATTTTCAGACCTTGCTCTTCTATTTGTTGTGAACTACATAATAGACATAAGTGTGTAGCCCGTTGTCAAATTTGTCAAACCTGAAAAAATGCCGGCCGGGCAAATGGGTGGCACCGTTGGGTGGAAAATGGGTGGCACCGGGCAAATGGGTGACCTGGCCTGCACGGACAACGGGCCAGAACCTATCCTCTCTAATCCCCAAACAGACCGAGCCGGTGTCCAAAATGAACTAGGCAGTTGAAGATACCCTAATACTATCACTCATGGATTTCTTCTGTACTCCCTCCGTTTCAAAATATAAGATGTTTTAGCTTTGTGAATGGAGTGTATCTAGACCCTTTTTAGTGTGTAGGTTCTGATACGTTGCAAACGTATCTATAATTTTTGATGGTCCATGCTTGTTTAGTATCTACTTTGCTTTGCTTTGTCCACGCTTTGAGGTACTTTTATGCATTTTCTGGAACTAACCTATTAACAAGATGCCACAGTACCAGTTGCCTGTTTTTTGCTATTTTTGGTTCCAGAAAGTCAGAAAATGAATATTCTCGGAATTGGATGGGACAAAAGCCAATATGCCTACTTTTCCCGGAGCAACACGGAAACACGAAGTAGAGACTGAGTAGGGCACCAGCGTGGGCACACCATATGGCGGCGCGGGCTAGCCCTGGCAGCGCCACCAGGTGGTGTGGGCCCCCTGGCCACCCACCGACCTTGCCTCTTCGCCTATAAGAAGCCTCCCGATGAGAAAACCCTAAATCGTCCAGCCTCCAGCCACGAAAAGTTCCTCGGTGCCACCACCACCGAAGAGAAGATTCGGGGGATAGAAGTATCTGTTCCGACACCCTGCTGGGACGGGGAAGTACCCCCGGAGCCATCTCCATCGATCTCCACCACCATCTCCATCGCCGTTTCTGATTCCCATGATGATGAGGGAGTAGTTCTTCCTCGAGGCTAAGGGTTCTACCAATAGCTATGTGTTCATCTCTCTCTCTATGCGTGATCATATTGTGATCATGAGCTTTGTAATCAAGTAGATCTACCTTGCTACTCAAGTGCTTTAATAGATCTCTACTCTCCCCATGTGTGTGAAAGTGACAGCGTGCACGCCATGGTGGCACTTAGGCTAGAGATTACAAATACTTGTTATGAGTTATATTTGGAGTTGGATGTCTTTATGAAATTGTGGTGTTTGTTGGAACCAACTAGTGCTCAAGGTGACAGTGTGGGGTTATCTAGATGAGAAAGGCTTACTTTGAGGTGTGATGTTATAGCCCTACCATGGATTAGAGTGTCCAACCGGAGAGTAGTTCAGAGTAGTATCATGAAGATAATATATTTATATGAGAGTGTTCTCTAGTGAAAGTATGATCCCTAGGCCTTGTTTCTAAGCATTAAAACATTGTTTGCAACTAGATTTGTTACATGTTTGCTTGTTGACATCTTTATTTCAGTTTGCCTTTAGTCTCTTCCACGCCATCAAGCTATTTTCTAGCACCATTGTCTTATATCCATACAACTTGTATTTCCCTATCTCTTCACCAAACTAGTGCACCTATACACCTAAAAAGTATATTGGGTGTGTTGGGGACACAAGAGACTTCTTGTATCTTGATTGCAGGGTTGCTTGAGAGGGATATCTTTGACCACTTCCTCCCTGAGTTCGATAAACCTTGGGTAATCCACTTAAGGGAAAACTTGTTGTTGTTCTACAAACCTCTACACTTGGAGGCCCAACAACTGTCTACAAGAATAGAAGTGCGTAGACATCAAGCTATTTTCTGACGCCGTTGCCGGGGACTGAACAAGAAGAAGCTCCCACGTCAACCACACGCCAGCAAGTATTTTCTAGCGTCGTTGCCGGGGAGGTAAGGTAAATGGTACTCACATCCTACGGTGTGAGTGCTCAAAGTTATTTTCTTTAGATTCGGCAATTTTTTCTTTTTGTTTCTTGTTTTTATTTTCACTAGTTAGGCTTAATGGAAAACAACAACAAAATTAGAGAGCTTTATAGTATTTATCTTGAGTTAGGACATGAAGTGTTTGAAGAGAAAATTAAAAAACCTATGGAACTTTATTTGCATGCTAATAGCAATGTTGTTAGTTTGAATTCTTTGGACACCATTATTGCTACTGCTATGGAAAAGTCTAAGCTTGGGGAAGCTAGTTTTTATGAAAATGATCTTTTTAGTTCCCCAGCTTTGGAAGATAGCTATTCTATTGCTTATGATGATACAAAACCTCCAATTTATGATGATTACAATGATGAATGTGATATTCTCCGTCCACCTACTATTGAGGAGAAAATTAATTATGATTACAATATGCCTCCTATATTGGATGATTATGGTGATGAGAATAATAATGATAGCTATTTTGTTGAACTTGCTCCCACCACAATTAATAAGAATGACTATGCTTATGTGGAGAGTAATAATTGTTATATGCATGTGGCTCATGATAAGAATGTTTTATGTGATAGTTATATTGTTAATTTTATTCATGATGCTACTGAAAGTTATTATGAGAGAGGGAACCATGGTTTTATGCATCTTAATAATATTAAGTTTCCCCTCTTTATGTCGAAAGTCTTGAAGTTCCACTTGTTTTGCTTTACTATGCTTGTTGCTTTGTGCTTTCATGACTTGTTTCTTTACAAGATTCCTATGCATAGGAAGTGGGTTAGACTTAAATGTGCTTTGAATTTGCTTCTTGATGCTCTCTTTTACTTCAATTCATATTTCTTATGCGAGCATCTTCTCAAACTATCATGCCTAGCTTAAAGGCGTTAAAGAAAAGTACTTATTGGTAGATAACCCAAAAGTTTTAGATGAGTCTTGGAAGTTATTACCTCTGTAATAACTGCTCCTTATCATTTTTATTTGCTTTTTGTGCCGAGAGTAACCTCTAATGAGAGAGAAGTAATGCTTGGGAAAGTTGTTGTCCCGAAACAGATTTTTGTTATTCACCGTAAAAATTCGTGTAAAATCTCTGTACGTCGTTTTGAGGCGTGAATTTTGTGCTTCTGCCCCAGGTTGTTATCTAACTTTCGTTAGTGCAACACTTTTTTATTTGAGCAACATAAGGTCTTCAAAAAAATTGGTTTTTACCTACTCATCTATTTTGACAGATTTCTGCCATTATTTGCATTTGCCTCTTGTTGGTTCCTTTTTGAGTTATTTTGGGGAATTGAGCTTTTTGAGGGAAGTGCTTCAGTAGCTTGTGTTTTAATGGAAGTTTTATTGGTGTTGAAACTAAACACAAAGACTTATTGTCTTGAGTACACTAATGTTGCTAATAAAGATTGTGTGAAGTTTTGTATGAAGGAAAACTTTCAGGTGTATGGAGAGAATGATGTAATGCGATGAAGAATGGACTAAAGCTCAAGCTTGGGGATGCCATGCGTGTCACCCCAAGAAATATCCAAGAAGTACAAGCGTCAAAGCTTGGGGATGCCCAAGGCATCCCCTTCTTCATCAATAAAAATCCCAGGTTTCTTCCAAACACTTCATTTTTATTGTTTCATGCACAGTTGTGTTGTTCTTGGAGCGTATTTGTTTTCGTTTTTGGTTTTTGTTTGCTTAGTTGCTTGAATAAATTGGTTGGACCCCCTCATTCATATATTGATTTTCAAATAAGTTGGTTTGGATTGGAAAAGAGTAGGAAAAGTTCATGCTTAAGTGGTAAAGAGAGCTTGTTTTTGACTGTGGCCTATGCTTTGTCATGCCATGCTTGATATTGTTTTGGCTTTATGCTTCGTGATATTTGTTGTAGCATGACATGTTATAAACAATTGAGATTGCTTAATGTGCCTTGGAAGAATCATACGTTGTTTTAGCATATTAAAGCATAATATTGTAGTATTCTCCTTTGATGCTTTATTTGGGTTGAATTGGCGCATGCTCACACCATGTTATGACTATCCCAAGTCACCATAGCCTTTATGATCCTTTAGTTTTTGACTTGTAATATCACTTTATGCTTTAATCAATGATGTTTTGTCGCTCCGCATGATTATGGTCATTGTTGCTCTCTTAGTTGGTCGCTCCCAGTCTTTTGCTAGCCTCTGTAACCAAGTATGAGTTCCACTCATGCATCCAACTCCTAAAACCAAGTTATTCCAAAGAGTCCACCATACCTACCTATTAGCATTTTCTATTCCAAGTATATTCATGTTTTTATCTACCTTCCGAAGTAAACTTGTTATGAGAAAACTAGTGATTAAAGCTCTCACGAACTTGATGGCACACTTTACTTTTCTTGCCCTTAATAAACTTGAACCATTGTGTCGTCTATGGTGTATATGCTTGCACTTATATGTTGGGGATTAGCAGAACCATGCTATCATGGGGAACGCTTTCAACATTGCACTTGTACTTTGTACCTAGTTGATATCATGCTCTTTTGTCTATGGATGTCGTCGGTGTGAAATGAAAGGGGATCTTGTAAGTCCATGGAGTTATGTATGTGTGTTAGAGAAACGTCTGGGCCACCGGTATAATCCATGATGTCATGGTGGAAACCTGTAGCGTAACCATAATGAGCTGTCTATGAAGCATTCTTCTTATAAAAAAAGAGTCAGATTGTGAAAAAAAGAGAAAAAGAAAAAAAAAGATATGAGAAAAGAGGAAAGAGAGAAAAAAGCACCATTTTCCCATGGTAAATAAGAAGATTGTTGAGATGCTCGTTATTTGCTTGCCTTGTCATTTTGATATGGGGATTCTTCCATATCATCGGGCAAGGGGTACCCCGTTGGCGGTTCTCTATGATACACATGTACTTACTATGACAAGAACTTACCGGTAACTAAACTTGAGTAGCATGAGGAGCGGCCCTCGTATTCAAGGGACATGAGATTTCCAACTTAGACTTTGCCAAGCATATACTCCATAGTTTGTTCACTTTAACCTTAATCACTTCAAGATGCTTATGGTAGGGGCAATGAGAGCTGAAAGCTAATAAGTACCATAATTTTTGGAAGCTCTTTATGAAACTTGAATCTCTACTTCCTTCTATGAAGGCCTTTCTTTTACTTTTATGTTGAGTCTCCATCTTCTATCTTTATGCACCTATTAAGATAGGATAGTGGCCATTCTTAGTTCTATGTGCATTGTCCCAAGACTTGTTGATTGATGCATAATTTTGATATTGCTTGTTCTTAAACTATTTGTATCTAGTCACTCTTATGAACTTTGAAGGTGTCCTATGCATTTATGTTTGCTACTCTATGAGGGACAAGCTGAATTCCATTGTGCTATGTTTTCTTTATGTGAAACAAACAAACATCTTGCAAAGCATTGTTATTCATGAATCTTTTGTTTGTGCCTTTTTCATGTTACAACATAGTTGCTATGTCTTATTCTTAGAACTTTGTCTTTCATGCTATGTTGAAGTACTATGATCCCAGCTATCAATGTTTTACAAATACTTTGATCAAGTCTATGATGGTGCATATCACCTCAAAAATTATTCTTTCTTTTTATCACTTACCTACTCGAGGACGAGCAGGAGCTAAGCTTGGGGATGTTGATACGTTGCAAACGTATCTACAATTTTTGATGTTCCATGCTTGTTTAGTATCTACTTTGCTTTGCTTTGTCCACACTTTGAGGTACTTTTATGCATTTTCTGGAACTAACCTATTAACAAGATGCCATAGTGCCAGTTGCCTGTTTTCTGCTGTTTTTGGTTCCAGAAATTCAGAAAATGAATATTCTCGGAATTGGACGGGACAAAAGCCAATATGCCTATTTTTCCCGGAGCAACACGGAAACACGAAGCAGAGACGAAGTAGGTCACACCATATGGTGGCGCGAGCTAGCCCTGGCCACGCCACCAGGTGGTGTGGGCCCCCTGGCCGCCAACCGACCTTTCATCTTTGCCTATAAGAAGCCTCCCGATGAGAAAACCCTAAATCATCCAGCCTCCAGCCATGAAAAGTTTCGCAGCGCCATCGCCACCGAAGAGGAGATTCGGGGGACAGAAGTCTCTGTTCCGGCACCCTGCCAGGACGGGGAAGTGCCCCCGGAGCCATCTCCATCGATCTCCACCACCATCTCTATCGCCGTTGTTGATTCCCATGATGATGAGGGAGTAGTTCTTCCTCGAGGCTAAGGGTTCTACCGGTTGCTATGTGTTCATCTCTCTCTCTCTCTATGCGTGATCATATTGTGATCATGAGCTTTGTAATCAAGTAGATCTACCTTGCTACTCAAGTGCTTTAATAGATCTCTACTCTCCCCATGTGTGTGAAAGTGACAGCGTGCACGCCATGGTGGCACTTAGGCTAGAGATTACAAATACTTGTTATGAGTTATATTTGGAGTTGGATGTCTTTATGAAATTGTGGTGTTTGTTGGAACCAACTAGTGCTCAAGGTGACAGTGTGGGGTTATCTAGATGAGAAAGGCTTACTTTGAGGTGTGATGTTATAGCCCTACCATGGATTAGAGTGTCCAGCCGAAGAGTATTCAGAGTAGTATCATCAAGATAATATATTTATATGAGAGTGTTCACTAGTGAAAGTATGATCCCTAGACCTTGTTTCTAAGCATTGAAACATCGTTTGCAACTAGATCTGTTACATGTTTGCTTGTTGCCATATTTATTTCAGTTTGCCTTTAGTCTCTTCCACGCCATCAAGCTATTTTCTAGCACCGTTGTCTTATATCCATACAACTTGTATTTCACTATCTCTTCGCCGAAATAGTGCACCTATACACCTGAAAAGTGTATTGGGTGTGTTGGGGACACAAGAGACTTCTTGTATCTTGATTGCAGGGTTGCTTGAGAGCGATACCTTTGACCACTTCCTCCCTGAGTTCGATAAACCTTGGGTAATCCACTTAAGGGAAAACTTGCTGCTGTTCTACAAACCTCTGCACTTGGAGGCCCAACAACTGTCTACAAGAACATAAGTGCGTAGAAATCAGGTTCACTCTAAACCAAGGTGAACCTACACACTAAAAGGAGTCTACATTCACTTCTTTCACAAATCTAAAACATTTTATATTTTGAAATAGAGGGAGTACTATACATTGTGTGGGGTGATCTGGTGTACTAGATGGTTGTTCGGTGTTAAAAAAGATTCACAACGAGCAACTCTTTTCTTTACTTGTATGATCACCTTTTAGTAAATAAAGTTCCTCATCATTTCAGTAGACAAATATTCGCATTGAAGGTTGGTTGGATTCACATTGTTCACGAACCAAGCTATCTTATGTTCTTCCTCTACAAACAGTATTACATACATGTCATATCCTAATGCACCGTATATGGAGGGATTAGGGCGATGATAGTGTTAGAGTATACGTGTACAGTTAGGTAATCTCGTATAGAGATAGATCTCGTGTCTTGTCTTGTACTCCAAGATGATCTTTGTACGCCTATATATACTTGCCCATGAGGCTCAATAATATATCCATCATATTCCGCCAATCTCCCTCTCTATCCTTTTACATGGTATTAGAGCGGCAAGATCCTTGACCTAGTCATCGCCGCATCCACCTAGCTCCGCCGCCACTTCCCATACCCTAGCACCGCCGCCCGCCATGGCGTCGCGCTATGTCGTGGTGGTGTCACGGCAGATGCCATGTATAGGCTGAAGGTGGGGACTAATACACGCTAGGGGAATCCAGGGAGGGATAGCGAAGTGATTCTCCACACAAGAATTTGTATTGATTTCCTTCCAAGGTTACAAGTGCTCCTAGAGCTGTATAGGCGAGAGGAGGAAGAAGAGGCTCTCTTACTCTCACCCACAGATCTCACCTGAATCCCTAGACCTTAACAGAACTGTCCAGAGAATAAAACGCCAACCCGCTCTAATGAATCCCTAGCCCCCCTTTTACAGGGGAGGCTCGGTTTCAGCCTAGGGCATATGTGGAGGCATATTCCTAAGAATATGCCCCCTCCCAAAGTGGTAAACCGACCGGGGTGCTTTTTCCCCCGCGTCAGCTATGCTTTAGCTACGTGAGCCACTGCGGCGCCCTCGTCAGCTAACACGGGCGTCGTCACGCTTGTCGGCCACGCCCCGGTGGTCCAGTCCTTGCTCGCTTCGCTCAGGCAGTGCGTACCGGGGCACCTTTTGACCAGCGAAATTCCTTCCTTCTCCTAGAAGGTTACTGCGACCCGGACGATGGTTCATCCGGCCACACCCTTTTCCTGCCTACAGGTTAGACATACGCTTCCGACTTACCGCTCAAGTCGGATGAGGGCTAGTTAGGCGAACGCCCCCAGGTCCGGATTACCCCGTGATTTGGCCTGCCTTGAGGTGACCCGGCCAGCATCTGCTTTGGCCTTGCCGAACCTCAGCTAACTCGGCCTTTATACCACGACGTGACCCTACCCGGGGGTATCCCCCCAACATTAGTCCCCGAAGCTGGTGCGGTCTTAGCTGCCTTGGCCGCTAAGGCCACATCAGGTTCCATCTTGTGCTCCTGTCGTTATTTGCCGAGTTACCTCTATACCTCGGACGGCTTGGATTTACGTTCCCTTCGCACATTGCAAATTTTCTCTTTCCCGCCGGGTTACCACAGCTCTATCCGGGTCTTACTTCCTTCTCTCGTACGCTAGCCCATGTGAAGGGTAATCATTATGTCGTCTTATTTTAAGGGACGGTACAGTAACCGCTACTGTAATTGTCAGTTATCACTGTGCGCGGGTCACGTCACGCCTGCCCCCTCGTTTACCGCATCAGTGTGTCATGTCACAGGATTCTGTCCGCCCTGTGGCCTTCCGTGTGGCTCCTCACTGATTGGTCCGGACGGGTAATACACGGCCACAGCGTGTGGCCGGTCCACAGGGTGCGATCCCACTCACCTTTGATGGGGGTGGTTAAATAGCGGAGGGGTGCGTTCCTTAGGATTTTTCCCCTCCGCACGCCTCTGCTAGCTGTTATTCCCCTTCGTCTTCCTCGCGACTGCGCCGCCACCAGCACTGCCAAAAAACAGCGTCGCCCCCGCACTTCTCCGTTTCACCTCTGCGTCACCATCACTGCGACGCCAATCCCCCGCTACGGGTCCTCGCCAATCCAAGCCACTGTCTCCCGCCGCCTCCAGCGCCAGCGAGGGCTTCGAGGAGCAGATGGCGGAAGAAGAGCTCGCCATTGCTGAGCAGGAGATGGAAGAGGACGCCGCCGCTGCGGACCGCGGCGCATGGGCCGGCTCCTGGGTCTGCCAGGACGATCTGGACTGGCTCTACTGGACCAGACGCATCCCCGCTGGCGTCGCCGCTCGCCTCGCCTCCGCCGAGCTAGCTCCTTCACCCAACCCCGGGGAGTTCGTTGTGTTCCTATCTCATTTTCAACGGGGCTTCAGACTCCTGGTGAGTGATTTCTTCCATGATTGGCTCAGCACCTACCATCTCCAGCCGCACCATCTTCCAACCAATGCCATTACTTCTCTCTCTGCCTTCGCCTCTACAATTGAAGGCTACGCCGGATTATGGCCCACAAAGGAGCTGTGGATCCGGTTTTTCGCCCTTCGCCGCAACGTTATTCCCGACATTCACACTTACCCGGAGGACAAGCGGCTCACTCAGTTCGGAGCGGCCTCCATCTCACCCCGGAGGTTCTCAGTTTTCCCCCGGGTCACAGGGCTTGAATCCTGCAAAGGGTGGGCCCGGACGTTCTTTTACGTCCGGAACACGGGCACCGAAGATTTGATCCGGTTGCTCCCTTATACCCTGGGTCCGCCGAACATGGATCTGTGGACGCCGTTCCGAGGAAACCTATAGCCCTGGCCAACCAAGTGAATAAGAGGTTCGCGGAGCTGAAGGAGCTCGGGTTATGCAACGAGGATGCGATGATCACTTTCGTGCGCAACCGAATCTCCCCTCTCCAGAAGCGCACCCACAAGGTGTGCCATATGAGCTGCGGCCGCGATCCCAACCGGACTTCATCTTTCGAACTGAACAACACGGAGATCTTTCACCGGGTTAAGGCTCTCTTCACCACTCATAAGGACTTCTCCTCTGACTGGACTTGGGGGATTGAGCATTTCTGCCGTGACCGGCTTCCTCCCATGGTAAGTTTCATTATGCAACCTTACCCCGGACCAGTTACTTGTCTGTTATTGTTGCATTTTTGATTCGTCTGTTTACTCTTTTCCTCAGCTATTCCTTCAGCAAATGCTCGAGGACGTCACGGATCCGACCCTTAAGTGGGCACCGGACCGGGAGACTTCGGACGTGGATGAGTCGGACCAAGAGATGTTCCTCCCCATGACAAACGCCACGAAACGACTCACGGGTAACTTCTCTTCTGCTAGAGATTGGCCCGATGATGAAGATTACTCGGATATCGAGATAATTGAACCGTTTGAGGCTGTCCCCCTTTCTTTTGCTTTTCCGCCATTAGCTCACGCCGGTGGCCATATCCACGAGGATCCTCCCCTCGCCACAGGCGAGCCAGTTCCGGTGGCGCCGAAGAAAAAGCGCGCGGCCTCTGCAAGCTCTTCCTCTGGACCTTCCGAGCCCGTTAAAAGGCGAAAGAAGGCCCCAGCACGAAGGGCTCGGAAACCTAGAGCAGCTGAAACCTCGGATGCGTAAGTCCTTCTTTCTTCTGTAACTCGCTCTTCCTTACTTCGTCGTAATTTTCCTTCTGACGTTACCTGATTTCACAGGGCTCCGGTGGAGGTCCCTCAGAGTGGGTCCAGTATCTCATCGCCTCTCCAGGCCAGCCCCTCGCCCCGTCGTGACGACGAGTCATGTCTGCTGAGCCCCATTCCGGAAAGCTCTGTGGCCGCTCCGGATCATCCTAGGGCGGGGGAAACTGGCCCAGCCAGAACAACGGCAGCCACTACCTCGGCGACGCCACAACCAGCAGCCACTAAAACTACCTCGACTCCAGCATCTGTTCCAGTACCAGCAGCCAAAACAGCACCAACTCCAGCCTCAGCAGTAGCACCAACCCCGGCAGCGAAAACATCAGCGCTGGCACTGAGTCCAGCAACGAAAGTAGCAGCACCCAGTTCCTCGGCAGGGGAAAACCGCTGCTACGGCTTCTTCTTCCCAGCAAGTCAAGGGCAAGAAGACTCAAGACGCTGCCAAGCCCAGCACTGCCGAGCCTGGGCAACGTACCCTTGAATCCATGCTCCCCAAGAAGGCACCAGCGGCAAAGGACGCGCCTGCCGAGCCAACCGAAGCTCAGCAGTTGGTTCTGCACACTAGCCCCGCCCTTGCCTTGGTGGAGAGGAAGGAGGCACATGCTAAGGGTTTGGTGACGCCACATATGCCCACAGGTGAACGGTATCCCCCGAGCCTGATGGAGTTCGTCATGAACTAGAACAAGGCCGAGGTAATCCACGAATCTGATCAAGTGAATACCGCCACCAAGGCCATTAGCCTCGTTGGACGGATGATGGAGGTACGCCGTTTCTCCTTTGCGAATTGTAGATAATAACCATTAGTCCCCGAGCCTCCGGGGGAGTAACTTGTTACTCGGTCGGATGCTCTTTTATAGAACTAACATAGCTCCATGATAAATTCGAACATGCACACACCTAGCGCCGGGTTAAGTTCCACTTGGCCCGGATTTTAGTACACTTCGAACATGCACACACCTAGAGCCGGGTTAAGTTCCACTTAGCCCGGATTTTAGTACACTTCGAACATGCACCCACCTAGAGCCGGGTTAAGTTCCACTTGGCCCGGATTTTAGTACACTTCGAACATGCACCCACCTAGAGCCGGGTTAAGTTCCACTTGGCCCGGATTTTAGTACACTTTGAACATGCGCCCACCTAGAGCCAGGTTAAGTTCCACTTGGCCCAGATTTTAGTACACTTCGAACATGCACACACCTAGAGCCGGGTTAAGTTCCACTTGGCCCGGATTTTAGTACACTTCGAACATGCACCCGCCTAGAGCCGGGTTAAGTTCCACTTGGCCCGGATTTAAGTACACTTCAAACATGCACACACCTAGAGCCGGGTTAAGTTCCACTTGGCCCGGATTTTAGTACACTTCGAACATGCACACACCTAGAGCTGGCTTAAGTTTCTGTATCTTTTTTAGGTGACCACCAACCGCCGAAGTGCTGAATTCCAGCGCTTGTTGGATACGCACAAAAATCTTCGCACGAAACAGGCT
The DNA here is from genome assembly GCA_910589775.1 of Avena eriantha. Lineage (NCBI taxonomy): Eukaryota > Viridiplantae > Streptophyta > Magnoliopsida > Poales > Poaceae > Avena > Avena eriantha. The sequence goes on along the minus strand of OU342741.1, from coordinate 293,604,955 downwards.
GCACTCATCGCTGAGTATGAGAAAAGGGGTAAATTTCTTTCTCATTCCTTTCCTCATTTTTCTTCCACTTCGTTTGCCGAACTGATCTGACTGTTCGGTTTCCGCAGCTGGGGTGGAAGCTGAAAACAAAATAATGTGAAAGAACTTGGAGCAAATCAAGGGTACGTCCTTCTTATCTGTTCTTACTGTGCTTTTCATCATTCTACCTGCTTGGCTCGGCAAACATTCATACCTCGGCTCTGCCGGGCCAACACACGGTTTCAGCATTGCTTGAAGAAAGTGTGCATGTGCCTCACATGATGCTGCATTTTCTCGAACAAGCAGGACAGCATCAAGCCGAGCTGAAGAAGAAAGATGATGAGCTCGCCCTCCTCCGGACCAAAGATGATGACATAGCCAAGCTCAAAGCTGAAATGGCTAAGATGAAGGCGCAGCACCAAACCGAGCTGAAAAGGGTTGGCCAGGACTTCACCGAGGAACGCGAGCGCCTCAAACTCCAAAGTGCTAAGGATCGCGAGCTCCTTCAGGAAGCCGAGGTCAAACTTGGGTCGGCAAATGCTGAGCTCGAGCAGCTTCGGAAAAGGCGTGATGCTTGCATCAAGGAGTTGACCTGGATTCACAGTCACATCTCTCGTAACTTCTTTTCCTTTATCCGCCTTACTTCTCCGGGTTATTTCTCATGTCTATTTTCTCAACTTTGTCCTTTGCCTTGTTTCCCAGGCCACTTTCCAGAGGGTACTGCCATTGCAAGTGCTGCTGTTGCCAATTTCCGCCGAGAAAGAGGTACCCCGGTCACTGCTGAGGGTGAGAGCATTCCCTTTGACATGGAGGACCTGTTGGTCAGCCTGTCATCTCGCGTGGAAATTATCAAGAACTACGGCCGGGACCTCCTCGATGTTTCAGTCCGGATCTTCAACGCCTTCTGGCCCACCGATGACGCTCCGGAGAGAGTCACGCAGCTCGCTGAAAGGCTTTCAGAAGTTGAAACCCAGCTCGACCTCTAGCGATAATCCGCTGGCCGCGCTGTTGCCAATACCATCCTTCACCACGTTTTGACGTGGTACGAAAAGATAGATCTCAGCCTCCTCACACGGCTGCGCACCGGGTCCAAATGGACAGATGACCCGGAGTGGGTAGCTCGGCGCCAGGCTTGCGCCCACAACCTCATTGAATATGCCCCCATTCATGAATGGACTGAGGGTCCGAGCTTCCTGGAAGCCGCAGGCGAAGAGGAAGTTGAGAACATTGAAGATGACTCGAGTAAAGACGAGGAGGACACTGCCTCGAATATCGAAGAGGGCAACGATGATGCCGAACTCCCTCCTGCTGCTCCTAAGTAAAAACACTTGAAAATTCATGAGATCCCCGGTATGCCGGGTGGAATTGTATTCCAAATACATGTGATATTTTGCTACTGAGTACTTATGCCGGATTAACTTGGGCGTGGTCCCCAAGTTTCTTTTTCTTGTTCCTTCAATCTTTTGGCTCGGATCGTGTCTACCTTGATTCGGTTTTACAACTTACGAATCCGAGCCTGAAAAATTGTCTTAACAATACTGGGAAACTTTTAGACTTAGCTCAAAAATAAATACGGGGTTAGTCTGGAAAACAAACGTCGGCTCGAATAAATTCTTTTCCTTAGTCGTTTTTCATGTGCTACGCAATTCCAAACTTGTTCTCTTGCTTGCCATGAAGCCAATTCTTGTTGGACAGCAGCAAGTCGAAGAGTTGGGTTTTTGGTGCTCACACACTACTAATCTGAGCTAAGTACAATAACCTATTCCAGCCGACGCACAAATAACAAAAGACAACAAACATTATTAAGGCAGTCCCCGAGTTACTGCTCGAGGTGCCAACATTTCATTGATAAGCTCATTGCCGACATACATACCGACATATGAGATAACCCAGATACATACACTTCTTCGCTAAGTGTAGAAAGGACGAAGGAGAGCTACATTCCATGGACGTTTAGATTCCTCACCGGATCTGTCCGCCTTGTTCTTTTCCTGTGGCTTTGCATCTGTAAGATAATAAGAATCATTGTGCAATGCTTTGCTCACGATGAATGGCCCTTCCCATGGGGGGGATAACTTATGCATTCCAGTAGTACGTTGTACCAACCGGAGCACCAGGTCGCCTTCCCGAAAGACTCGGGGGCACACTTTCCGGCTATGATAGCGTCGGAGATTTTGCTGATATATGGCGGATCTGGACAGTGCCAGTTCTCTCGCTTCTTCCAGCAGATCAACATCATTTTGCCGGGCTTCTTGCACTTCGGCTTCTGTGTATTGGGTGACTCTAGGCGAATCATGCTCTATGTCGGCTGGTAATACAGCTTCTGCCCAATATACCAGAAAAAACGGCGTATAGCCTGTTGATCGATTCGGAGTTGTTCTTAAACTCCAAAGTACCGCTGGTAGTTCTTCTATCCAGCACCCCGCTGATCTTTGCAGCGGCTCAATGAGCCGGGGTTTTATCCCGGATAATACTAATCCGTTGGATCTCTCCACTTGCCCGTTCGATGCGGGGTGGGCTACCGAAGCTACGTCAAGTCGGATCCTCTTATCCCGGCAGAAACGAGCAAATGCTCCTTTCGCAAAATTTGTGCCATTATCAGTTATGATACTATGTGGATAACCGTACCTCAAGATGATATCTTTGAGAAAAGTTACGGCCGTAGCTCCATCACATTTTATTATAGGCTTTACCTCGATCCACTTCGTAAACTTGTCCACCATTACCAAAATGTGAGTCATGTTTCCTCTTGCTGGTTTGAACGGGCCCACCATATCCAGGCACCATACGGCAAATGGCCAAGTGATTGGGATGGTCTTGAGTTCCGACATTGGCATATGCGTCTTTGTAGCGTACCTCTGACATCCATTACATTTTCTCACCAGATCTTCTGCTTGCTCTAAGGCGTTTGGCCAGTAGAATCCGTGTCAGAAAGCTTTCGCTACCAAGGCTCAGGATGAGGCGTGATGCCCGCATTCCCCCTGATGTATATCTCGGATGATTTCAAGCCCTTCGTCCGGGTTAACACACCGCTGGAGGACATTGGTCACACTTCTTTTGTATAACTCGGAATTGATGATCATGTAAGCCTTTGCCCTCCTCTGTGTTTGCCTGGACAACACCTCCTCAGTGGGTAACATTCCATCTTTCAGGAATTGAAATATAGGCAGTGCCCAAGCCGGTATTGGCCGCACGGGGAACACGTCCTCGTCTATCTCCATCTGATCCACCGGCATAACTTCAACGGACTACACTGAGCAGTCCCCGGGTCTTGTGAAGCAGTCCCCGGGTTTGCTGAAGCAGTCCCCGGGTTTGCCGAAGCAGTCCCCGGGTTTTGCGCACCACTTCCCGTGTCAACGTCCATGGGCGCAGCTCCGGACTCTGTGTCCTCCGGGACGTAGATGGACTCGGATTCCGGGGATGGCCTGATGGATGGTTTCTTGAGGTGCTCTAATGCTACACCCGGTGGAATTGCTTGTCTGGTTGACCCGAGCTTCGACAGCATGTCGGCAGCCTCATTTTCCACCCGGGATACGTGATGAAATTCGCACCCTTCAAAGTAACCAGAAATCTTCTGCACGTGAAATCTATATAGTGCCATGTTTGGATCAAGAGCGTCCCACACTCCGGACACTTGCTGCACCACTAAATCCGAGTCTCCAAAGCATATAATCCGACATATACCAATTTCCTTTGCTACCTTGAGCCCATGCACAAGTGCTTCATACTCAGCGACATTATTCGATGCGGTGATGTGGATTTGCAGCACGTATTTCAACTGGTCCTTCTTTGGCGACGTGAGGACAACTCCTGCACCTAGCCCGGTTTTGGTTTTTGATCCGTCAAAGTGCATCCGCCAATAGTTCGGATCCGGAAGTGGTGTTTCGTACTGTACCTCGGCCCAGTGCACGAAAAAGTCCGCCACAGCCTGAAACTTTATGGCTTCTCTCCGGTCATACTGCGGAGCGTAAGGAGCTAGCTCAATTGCCCATTTTGCAATTCTGCCGCTTGCACCCTTGTTACTCATTATCTCGGATATAGGGGCCTCACATATGACCCGGATGGGATGCTCTTCAAAGTAATGCTTCAATTTCTTGGCGGCCATGTACACGCCATACGCCACTTTTTGATAGTGTGGGTAGTTTTGCTTTGAGGTTGACAACACTTCACTCAAATAATACACCGGCCTTTGCACTGACTTACCTTCCTCATCGCGTTCCACCACTATCACTGCACTTACAACTCGGTTGGTTGCGGCTATATAGAGCAACATTGGCTCTTTTGATAGTGGTGAGGCTAGCATTGGCGCCGTGGCTAACATTTTCTTTAGGTGGGTAAAGGCCTCATCAGCCTGCGGCGTCCAAATGAACTTATCCGACTTTTTCATGAGTTGATAGAGAGGCAATGCCTTTTCTCCCAACCGACATACAAACCGACTTAACGAGGCCAGGCAACCTGTAAACTTCTGGATATCGTTAAGACACTTCGGCAGTTCCATTCGTTCGATGGCTCGGATCTTGGTTGGATTAACTTCGATACCTCGGCTGGAAACCAGAAAGCCAAGCAATTTTCTAGCTGAGACACCGAAGGTGCATTTTTTCGGGTTAAGTTTCATCCGGAACCTCCTTAGGTTTGCGAACGTTTGCCTGATATCGTCAAGGAGCGTTTTGTTTTCCTTGGTCTTGATAACCACATCATCCACGTATACCTGTACATTTTGACCTATTTGGTCATGCAAACATTTTTGCATACATCTCTGGTACGTTGCCCCTGCATTACGTAAACCAAACGGCATGGTGTGATAGCAATAAGCCCCATACGGGGTAATAAACGCAGTCTTTATTTGATCATCCGGATTCAGAGGTATCTGGTGGAAACCAGAATAGGCATCAATGAATGACAACAGTTCACATCCAGCAGTTGAATCTATGACCTGCTCTATTCTTGGCAGCGGAAATGGGTCTTTTGGACACGCCTTGTTCAGGTTCGTGTAATCGATACACATACGCCAAACCACTGCCACGTTCGGGTCATCCTTCTTCTTTTCCACCAGCACCGGATTAGACAGCCAATCCGGGTAAAGAACTTCCATGATAAATCTTGCGGCTAGCAACCGAGCTATCTCGTCCCCAATGACTTTCCTCCTATCTTCGGCGAAGCGGTGGAGAGGTTGCTTCACCGGCTTGGCTCCAGGTCTCACATTCAAAGAGTGCTCGGCCAGCTCCCTCAGAACACCTTGCAAGTCCAGTGTGGACCAAGCAAAAATGTCCCGATTCTCACGGAGGAAGCTGACGAGCTCGCTTTCCTATTTATCACTTAGCCCGGCACCAATTGTTACGGTGCGCTCTGGGAACATGTTATCAACGGGAACCTTGTTGGTATCTTTCGTGGCCTGGAAGGGGACGGTTCCATGCGGGTTACTCAGCGCCGGCATATACTGTTGTGCGGACTGAGCCAACACAGCCACCTCTTGAATTTCCTTTTTTCCTACACGATCACAGGTGACTCGGCTAAGTTTGATCCGGCCGACGCACATTCCATCGAACGTCGGAAGTCCCCAGCAATTGTAATTACTCCATTTGGTCCGGGCAATTTCATTTTCAAATAGCTGATATGACAACTTGCCATGAACTTGTTCAGCGCTGGCCTTCCGAGCAATGCATGATACGCGCTTTCGAAGTTCACCACTTCGAACTCCAGATTTTCAGTTCGGCAATTGTCCCTCGTGCCGAACAACCCGGACCTTGCCTATGGGCTCGCAAGAAATGCCGGGCACAATGCCATGGAAAGTTGTCCTCGTGGCCTGGAGCATGTTCTCCGAGATACCCAACTTGCACATTGTGTCCGCGTACATGATATTAATGCTACTGCCGTTGTCGATCAGTACCTTTGAGAATCTTACGTTAATGGTAGGCCCAATGAATGTAGGATCTAGCACCAACGCATACGAACCAGGGCTCGGCATGAGCTTGGGGTGATCCCTAATGCTCCAAGTGATTTCCTGATCGGACCAAGGCATGTACCTCGTCACTGCTGGCATTACCGCATTCACCTCCATATGCCTACGCTACAAGATTTTTCTATCAGTTTCCTCTGTGGTAAATACACAGTAGCTCTGGTGATGCTCCCTGTACTCGTTTCTCCCCTCATTTCCGGGGTGCCTCTGATTCGGCTGATGCTGATTTTCTACCTGATGCACTACATCCCTTCTTTCATTGTTATCATACCTCGGTGGAGGGGGAGGCAACATTAGCTGTTGCGTGTTCGCTCCGGAGAGCAATTGCTGCCGGGGTAACTCCTGCCGAGGCTGATCATTCCGGGGTGCTTGAGCATTCCCCGAACCACCTTGCTCGATCTTGCGCATCCACTCGCATTGCCTCGTCGTATGACCCGCTGGGTTGTTCGGATTTGGCGTGTGAAATTTACACGGCTGGTCCAACATCGACTCGTATGTATACCTCGGACGGTCTTTCCTTTCTTGCCATTGCTTCTTTTGCTCCGATGTCCAAGTTTTCTTCCCATCGTTCCTTGGGGTCCATTGACCTCTAGTTTTCTGGCGCTGACTACCCCCTGCTCCGGGTTGAACTTGACTCATGGCTGCTACTTGGTGCGAACCGTACCGATGGTCCGGTCGACCATCTCTCCTTTTTCCTCTGTAATCATTTCTCCGGGATGATCCGGATCCATCCCTCTGATAGTACTCATCGCTTGACTCGTTTGAGGCGACCCTTGGTTGGGTCGGGTCACCCAACGCATACGAATCTGCGATCCGGATCATCTCTGCCAACGTTGCCGGCATTTTCCGTTGCAACTTCATCCATAACTCGCTTCCATACCTGCACCCCTATGCAAACCATGCTATGGCCTATGATTCTATCACGCCCTCGCATGAGTTTCTCACGGTACACCACCGGGTCAAAAACTCTCGGTCCGTCTCATTGGGTCGCTGTTTGCACATAGCTAGGGTCTGTGGCCTATTTGGCCTTTGATACGTACTCGAAAAATTGCTGATGAACATCTCCTCGAAATCTATCCAACAGTTGATGCTTCCTGGTGGCAAATTGTTTAACCACACCCTTGCCGGACCTTCCAACATCTGGGGTACATATCGTACGGCCCATCTCAGGTTGCCTGTGGCAATTTTTACAGCGGTAGCATAGTTTATCAACCAATCCTCTGGCTTGGTACTACCGTCATAGGTCTTGGTGCCCCTGGGCAACTGAAAGTTCGGGACTGGTGGCTCTTTCATGATCCGGGGTCCAAAACATGCTGGACCCGGTGGGCCCTAACATTCTATCTGTTCCGACCTATATAGTCGATCCAGTTTCAACCTCGCATCGTACGGCATCAAATCCCTGCTTCCCAGTCTCGACCCTATCACATGATAGTCCGGTCTCGGGTATCCCGCATTTTCCATTTCCGAATCACCGTTGTTATATCGGTTTTATTCCTGCGGCGCACCTTTCTGTTGCATACCTCGGCCGGCACTGTGCTCTTGCCTCGGCATGTTCCGCTACTGCGGTTGTCTTGCTCCAGCTGGATTTTGTTGCCCGGCATTACCGTTGACAACGTTCCTTTGACCGGCATTACCTTGGTCACGGTTACGTCGTCCAGCTTCGCCTCGGCTCACACTCCGTTGATCATCATTTTTCTGCGCTTCTTTTTCTTTCCCTGCCCGTGTCGGGTCATACGGGACAATCTGTTTGTTCCGTCTGGCCGAGGTTACGACCTCCTCTCTCCTTGGATCGCCATGAGGGGACGACGCGGCTCCAGCAGATTTCTCCGGGTGACCCATCGCCGAATGGACGATCTTGGAGGCCCCAGCTCTCTCTGGGTTCGCCCTGAGCAGTTCCTCGTTTTGCCTGTTCGCAATCCGAACCAGCTCGTTAACCCGGTTTTGCTGCCTTTGCCGGGCTTCACCCGTCAGTCCCTCTAACTCGGATGCAGCTGCATCCGCCGCTCTGAGGTTCTTTGCCGGGGTACTATACCTCGGCAGCCCCACGGAAAAACAGTTTTCTGATTCCTCGATTTCGACATCACCTTCTCTGTTCATCTCGCTCATGAGATTTCTCCCTTTAACTTTTACAATATCAACTTTGTTCGCCTTAGCGTACTCTCGCAGCGTCATGTTCAACGACTGCTGGGCTGTGGCTATTTTCTTTGCGCCCTCAAGTATTTTCTGCCTAGTTTCTTCCAGCTCGGCATGTGCACGAGCCGGATCCACCGCTGATACTACAGGGTTTGCCAAGCTATCCATTGCCTCTCTCAGCACGTTTTCCGGCCTCTCTAGCGGAGGACCCCTACCTTTCCTTGGTGCCTTGGGCGTCACCTCCGCATCTGGCGTCGGATCCTTGTTCGCAACCACACCCGGCGCTGTCATCATTACCTCTGCACGGTCCGGGGAACGAGCGATACGCTCCCCGCGGGTCACAGTGAGGGGTGGTTCGCCTGCTTCGACGACGTGGCGCGGATGAACGCCTGACACGTCCACCGCGACGTAGACCTTGTGCGCCCCGAGCTTGAGGAAGATGCCGTTGCGCGGGAGAGGGCGCGTGCCGAAGCAGCCTGCGTTGTCACTGACGAAGTCCCGCGCTTCAAAGCGCTGGACGAGCCCGGAGACGATGCGCTCTCTAGTGGCGATGAAGTTTCCCGTCCGGATCTTGACCCCTGCTAGCGCTGTTAGCCCCACGGTGGGCGCCAACTGTCGTGGTGGTATCACGGCAGATGCCATGTATAGGCTGAAGGTGGGGACTAATACACGCTAGGGGAATCTAGGGAGGGATAGCGAAGTGATTCTCCACACAAGAATTTGTATTGATTTCCTTCCAAGGTTACAAGTGCTCCTAGAGCTGTATAGGCGAGAGGAGGAAGAAGAGGCTCTCTTACTCTCACCCACAGATCTCACCTGAATCCCTAGACCTTAACAGAACTGTCCAGAGAATAAAACGCCAACCCCCTCTACTGAATCCCTAGCCCCCCTTTTATAGGGGAGGCTCGGTTTCAGCCTAGGGCATACGTGGAGGCATATTCCTAAGAATATGCCCCCTCCCAAAGTGGTAAACCGACCGGGGTGCTTTTTCCCTCGCGTCAGCTATGCTTTAGCTATGTGAGCCACTACGGCGCCCTCGTCAGCTGACATGGGCGTCGTCACGCTTGTCGGCCACGCCCCAGTGGTCCAGTCCTTGGTCGCTTCGCTCAGGCAGTGCGTACCGAGGCTCCTTTTGACCAACGAGATTCCTTCCTTCTCCTAGAAGGTTACTGCGACCCGGACGATGGTTCATCCGGCCACACCCTTTTCCTGCCTACAGGTTAGACATACGTTTCCGACTTACCGCTCAAGTCGGATGAGGGCTAGTTAGGCGAACTCCCCCAGGTCCGGATTACCCCGTGATTCGACCTGCCTTGAGGTGACCCGTCCAGCATCTGCTTTGGCCTTGCCGAACCTCGGCTAACTCGGCCTTTATACCACGGCATGACCCTACCCGGGGGTATCCCCCCAACACCCTAGCCGAGTAACACGCTTCCGCCGCGCTACCCCTAGGGAGGTTGATCTCCATGATCTCCGTCGGGGGCCGCGCAACCCATATGCAGGGTTCGTCCGCTGATCCGTGACCTGCTGCCCAGTAAGTCTTTTTTTCCGATCTCTTGATCGGTTTTCTTTTTTGGTTTACCAACCTTAGATTAGATTGAGTTGCCCACCGCCGTCGTCATCGCCGCGCCTATACTCCGACCATCGGCATGGTGATACAGATCAAGCCGAAGATCCTATAGTTTTGTCCCGATCTTTCACAGTGAGTAACCCGGATAGTAATCCTTCCAATCACGCGATAAACGCAACCTGGAGAAGAGGAATCAATCCAGCAAGTAACATCATGAAGATCACCACGCCTCAAACCTGAGCACAACAATCCTTGATGAACACAAGAACCTCCGCAGCAATAATCTGATAAACGATATCGCCGTCCCCGGAGGGATGATACACGGTGGAGCACAATATAGTTTTTAGACTAAACAACTGAACTCCCCTAAACCCTAGACGGCTGGCTCCTTTATATAGGAGGCCTGTAACTAGTCGGTTGGATAGACCCAAGCCGAACACACAAACGGACTCGAACCTAACCTGGACTCGGACTTGGACTCAATAGCATAGCAACAATATTTGACACAACTTTAGACTTATCATTACATATCGTAGGTCGTCCTGGCATGCCAATCATCAATGGGATGCTCGCATCATCTAGCTTGGTGGAGTCCTGAAATTAGGCTTCACCTCCTCCTTCATGCCCATATCATCATCCCCCCTTCAAGAAGCATTGTCCCCAATGATGTCTACGCACTTCTATTCTTGTAGACAGTTGTTGGGCCTCCAAGTGCAGAGGTTTGTAGAACAGCAACAAGTTTTCCCTTAAGTGGATTACCCAAGGTTTATCGAACTCAGGGAGGAAGTGGTCAAAGGTATCCCTCTCAAGCAACCCTGCAATCAAGATATAAGAAGTCTATTGTGTCCCCAACACACCCAGTACACTTGTTAGGTGTATAGGTGCACTAGTTCGGCGAAGAGATAGTGAAATACAAGTGGTATGGATAATTATAAGTGGTAATGGTGCCAGAAAATAGCTTGATGGTGTGGAAGAGACTAAAGGCAAATTGAAATAAAGATGGAAGAAGCAAACATGTAACAGATCTAGTTGCAAATGGTGTTTTAATGCTTAGAAACAAGGCCTAGGGATCATACTTTCGCTAGTGAACAGTCTCATAAATATCTTCTCTTTATGATACTACTCTCCGCTTGGACATTCTAATCCATGGTAGAGCTATAACAGCACACCTCAAAGTCCGCTTTTCCCATCTAGATAACCCCACGTTGTCACCTTGAGCTCTAGATGGTTCCAACAAACACATTTCATAGAGACATCCAACTCCAAATATAACTCATAACAAGTATTTGTAATCTCTAGCCTAAGTGCCACCATGGTGTGCACGCTGTCACTTTCACACACATGGGGAGAGCAGAGATCTATTAAAGCACTTGAGTAGCAAGGTAGATCTACTTGATTACAAAGCTCATGATCACAATATGATCATGCATAGAGAGAGAGATGACCACATAGTTACCGGTAGAACCCTTAGCCTCGAGAGAGAACTACTCCCTCCTCATCATGGGAATCAACAACGGCGATGGAGATGGTGGTGGAGATCGATGGAGATGGCTCTGGGGGCACTTCCCCATCCTGGCAGGGTGCTGGAACAGAGACTTTCTGTCCCCCGAATCTCCCCTTCGGTGGAGGCGGCTCTGTGGAACTTTTCGTGGCTAGAGGCTTCCGTCTTTAGGGTTTTCTCATCGAACGATTCTTATAGGCGAAAGGGGAGGCCGAGGGGTGCCGGAGGGTCCCACACCACCCCCTGGCGTGACCTGGCCTGGCCTGCGCCACCTGGTGGTGTGGCCAGCCCTGGCCCCTCTCTGGCTCGTCTTCTGGCTCCGTGAGTATTCCTGTAAAATATCGACTTTGGCTTTTGTCCGGTCCAATTCCGTGAATATTCATTTTCTGGCTTTTCTGGAACCAAAAACAGAAGAAAACAGGCAACTGGCACTGTGGCATCTTGTTAATAGGGTAGTTCCAGAAAATGTGTAAAATTACTCCAAAGTGTGGACAAAATATAAGAAAGTAGATATAAAACAAGCATGGAACATCAAAAATTATAGATACGTTTGCAACGTATCAACATCCCCAAGCTTAACTCCTGCTCGTCCTCAAGTAGGTAAGTGATAAAAAGAAAGAATAATTTTTGAGGTGACATGCACCATCATAAACTTGATTAAAGTATTTGTAAAACATTGATAGCCGGGATCATAGTACTTCAACATAGCATGAAAGACAAAGTTCTAACAATTATACATAACAACTATGTTGCAACATGAAAAGGCACAAACAAAAGATTCATGAATAACAATGCTTTGCAAGACGTTTGTAAAGAAAACATAGCATAGTGGCATTCAGCTTGTCCCTCATAGAGTAGCAAACATAGATGCATAGGACACTTTCAAAGTTTATAAGGGTGACTAGATACAAATAGTTTAAGAACAAGCAACATCAAACTTATGCATCAATCAACAAGTCTTGGGACAATGCACATAGAATTAAGAATGGTCACAATGCTCTCTCAATAGGTGCATAAAGATAGAAGGTGGAGACTTAACATAAAAGTAAAAGAAAGGCATTCATAGAAGGAAGCAGGGATTCAAGTCTCATAAAGAGCTTCCAAAAATTATGGTACTTTTTAGCTTTCAGCTCTCATTGCCCCTATCATAAGCATCTTGAAGTGATTAAGGTTAAAGTGAACAAACTAGGGAGTATATGCTTGACAAAGTATAAGTTGGAAATCTCATGTCCCTTGAATACGAGGGCCGCTCCTCATGCTACTCAATTTAGTTACCGGTAAGTTCTTGTCATGGTAAGTACATGTGTATCATAGAGAACCGCCAACGGGGTACCCCTTGCCCGATGATACGGAAGAATCCCCATATCAAATGACAAGGCAAGCAGACAACGAGCATCTCAGCAATCTTCTTATTTACCATGGGAAAATGGTGCTTTTTTCTCTCTTTCCTCTTTTCTCATATCTCTTTTTTTCTCTTTTCTCTTTTTCTCAATATTTGACTCTATTTTTATAAGAAGAGTGCTTCATAAACATCTCATTATGGTTACGCTGCAGGTTTCCACCATGACAGCATGAATTAGACCGACGGCCTAGGCGTTTCTCTAACACACATACATAACTCCATGGACTTACAAGCTCCCCTTTCATTTCACACTGACGACATCCATAGACAAAAGAGCATGATATCAACTAGGTACAAAGTACAAGTGCAATGTTGAAAGCGTTCCCCATGACAGCATGGTTCTGCTAATCCCCAACATATAAGTGCAATCATATACAACATAGACGACACAATGGTTCAAGTTTATTAGGGGCAAGAAAAGTAAAGTGTGCCATTGATACATTGCAAATGTATCAATAATTTTTGACGTTCCATGCTTGGTTTTATCCACTTTCTTGTGTTTTGTCCACACTTTGGAGTACTTTTCATATGATTTCTTGGACTAACCTATTAACAAGAGCCACAGTGCCAGCTGCCTGTTTTCTGCTGTTTTTGGTTCTAGGAAAGTCAGAAAATGAATATTCTCGGAATTGGACGGGACAAAAGCCAAAGTGCGTATTTTTCCAGAAGACTCTAGGAGCCACAATATGAGACGGAGAAGAGCCAGGGGGTGGCCACACCACATGGTGGCGCAGGCTAGGCCAGGTCGCGCCAGGGAATGGTGTGGGCCCCCCAGGCATCCCCTCGGTCTCCCTCTTCGCCTATAAGAAGCCTTCTGACCTAAAAACTCCGGGCGGTTCGACGTTTTTCTAGAAGGAGTTCCGCTCCGCCGCCACCACCAGATTCCACGAAACAGCACTAGAAACTCCGTTCTAGCACCCTGTCGGGATGGGGAATTGGAGGAGATCATCGCCATCATCATCAGCATCGCTTCTCCATCGACCATCCATGTTTCCCCCATCTATGAGTGAGTAATCCCCCACTATAGGCTATGGGGATGGTAGGGATTAGATGAGATCGTTCATGTAATGGCATCAGATTATTAGGGCATGGTGCCTAGTATCTTTTATTAGTGCTTTATGACTTTGTTGCGACTTTTTGTGCTTAATCCTTGTCACTAGGGCCCGAGTGCCATGATTTCAGATCTGAACATGTCATTGATTCATAATGATAGTATTGTTTATGGTCTTATCTGCAAGTTGTATACACACATTGTTGTCCGGAACCAATGGCCCCGAAGTGATAGAAATTGGGATAACCGGAGGGAATGGCTTTGATGTGAGGATCACATGTATTCACGGAATGTTAATGCTTTGCTCGGGTGCTCTATTAAAAGGAGCACCTTAATTACCAATAGTTCCCTTGAGGCCTCGCTGCAAACGGGCTAGAAGGACAAAAGATGTTGTGCAAGTTCTCATTGCGAGCACGTATGACTATATATGGAACACATGCCTAGGATTGTCTAGTAGTTGGATGCTTTATCTTATTTATCTGCAATTGCCCTATGTTCTGATTGCTATGTGAATTGTCTTGTCCATGCAACGCCCGTCCATCCATCCCTGTGCCTACCACACTCGAATCCCACTGTTTACTGCTATTGTTACTATTGTCTTTACTTTACTACTGCTGCTAGTTTGCTATTCCTACTATAAAACTGTTGCTACTGATAAACTGTTGTGAGCAAGATTGTTTCCAGGTGCAGCTGAATTGACAACTCAGTTGTTAAGGCTTATAAATATTCTTTGGCTCCCCTTGTGTCGAATCAATAAATTGTGTTTCACTTCCCTCGAAAATACTGTGATACACCCCCTATACTTGTGGGTCATCAAGACTATTTTCTGGAGCCGTTGTCGGGGAGCATAGCTTTATTTATCAAGTCCACTTGGAATCACTATTGTTCAAGCTAAGTTTATTTCTGCCTTGTTTGCTTCTTTCTTTATCGAAAATACAAAAAAAATAGTTCCTACTCTAGTTGTTATTTTCGTTGGTCTGTTATTGTCTTGCTTTATCATGCTCGTTGTCAATGGTTGGTTTCTTTGAAACTGAATCTTATTGGCAAGCTGGGTTCACGGAAGATCAAAAAGATTATTATAAGGAACACCGCTTGTCACAAAAAGGGAAACACTTATGGGAACAAATTGATTAATTGTATACCATTGCTAGAAACGTGTGCTCTACTTATAATGTTACTTATTGCTTTGATAAATCTTGTTGCTGTAGGAGGTACAAACACCTCCCTTTTCAATGTGAGTATAATGATAATGTTACCATATCTTCCTATGTTAAGCGAAATTACGATTTTTATGATGTGGAACAAATTGAGGAATTTATTGCTTGGAAGGGTGCATTTGAACTTGCTAGTTTGCTTGAAAATATTGATGATTCACCTTACAAATATGAGGTTTATGGTACACTTAAATTTTGCTTTGATAATTACAAGGAAGAAAATGGTTATATTCTTAAATATATGAATAGATGCTTTCCACAAATGGAAGAGACTAATGCCTTGCAAGATCCTATGGAAGAAGAAATTGATGAACCTGAAATCTCATTAGATGAAAAGGAGGAGGAGAGTGATGAACAAAAGTAGGAAGAATGGATTAGCTACCCATGCCTACCTTCTAATGAGAGTAACTCTTTATCCCTTACATTATTTGATTGTCCTCCATGCTTACTAAAGGAGGATGAATGTTATGTTCATGAGGATTCTTTTGAAAATGTTTATGATAAATCTCTAGTGCTTGTAGATCATGAAAAGCATGCTTTATGTGATAGTTATATTGTTGAGTTTATTCATGAGGCTACTGAAAATTATTATGAGAGAGGAAAATATGATTGTAGAAGTTTTCATGGTATTGAAACACCTCTCTATGTGCTGAAAGTTTTGAAGTTCCTCTTGTTTTATCTTCCTATGCCTATCACTTTGTTCTTTGCGAATTTATTTGCATATATGATTCCTATGCATAGGAAGTGGGTTAGACTTAAATGTGTTTTGAATGTGCTTCTTGATGCTCTCTTTTACTTCAATTCATATTTATTTTGTGAGCATCCTCTCAAACTATTATGCCTGAATATGATAATATGTCTATTATTCTTGGGAGACCTTTTTTTTAAACACTGAAGGAGCTGTTATTAATTATAATCAAGGAAAGGTGACTTTCAATGTTAATGACAAGGACCATACTGTCTATTTCCCCAAGAAGATTGAAAGGACTTATGGCTTGAATTCAATTGAATATGTTGAGGGCATTCAAGCTGGAGAAATATATTGTCCCATACCAAGAGAAAAATTTGAAATTATTATTATTGGGACCATTGCTATCAAGGTTGAGGTAACATAATCATTAGTGGAATACAAAGTTTGGTCTCATATGAAATTGTTTTGGTAACAAGACCTGATCAACCTTGTTAACAAAAGGATTTCATTGAACAAAACAATGTTTTCACCATGATTATCTCCGCTCACTTCTATTCTATCCATTTTAGTTTTGCTTATGCCTAACTTAAAGGCGTTAAAAAAAGTACTTATTGGGAGATAACCCAAAAGTTTTAGATGAGTCTTGGAAGTTATTACTTTAGTAATAACTGCTCCTTATCCTTTTTATTTGCTTTTTGTGCCAAGAGTAACCTCTAATGAGAGAGAAGTAATGATTGAGAAAGTTGATGTCCCGAAACAGATTTCTGTGCTTCACCGTAAAAATTCATGTAAAATCTCTGAAAGTCTTTTTGAGGCGTGGATTTTTGTTCTTCTGTCCCAGGTTGTTATCTAACTTTCGTTAGTTCAACACTTTTTTATTTGAGCAACATAAGGTCTTCGAAAAAATTCGTCTTTACCTGCTGGTCTGTTTTGACAGATTTCTGCCATTTTCTACATTTGCTTCTTGTTGGTTCCTTTTTGAGTTCTTTTGGGGAATTGAGATTTTTTAGGGAAGTGCTACAGTATCTTGTGTTTTAATGGTTTTATTGGTGTTAGAACTGAACCTAAAGACTTATTATCTTGAGTGCACTAATGTTGCTAATAAAGATTGTGTGAAGTTTTGTATGAAGAAAAAATCCAGGTGTATGGAAGGAATGAGTAATGCGATGAAGAATGGACGAAAGCTCAAGCTTGGGGATGCCACGCGTGTCACCCCAAGAAATATCCAAGAAGTACAAGCGTCAAAGCTTGGGGATGCCCAAGGCATCCCCTTCTTCATCAATAAAAATCCCAGGTTTCTTCCAAACACTTTATTTTTATTCTTTCATGCACAGTTGTGTTGTTCTTGGAGCGTCTTATTTTTCATTTTCTTTTTGGTTTTTTGTTTGCTTTGTTTTCTTAGTTTGCTGAATAAATTGGTTGGACCTCCTCTTTCATGCATTGGTGTTCAAATAGTTTGGTTTGGTTTGGAAAAGAGTAGGAAATCTCATGCTTAAGTGGTAAAGAGAGCTTGTTTTTGACTGTGGCCTATGCTTTGTCATGCCATGCTTGATATTGTTTTGGCTTTATGCTTAGTATTCTTTGCTGTAGCATGACTTGTTATAAACAATTGAGATTGCTTAATGTGCTTTGGATGAATCATGCGTTGTTTTAGCATATTAAAGCATAGTATTGTGGTATTCTCCTTTGATGTTTTATTTGGATTGACTTGGCACATGCTCACACCATGTTATGACTATCCCAAGTCACCATAGCCTTTATGATCCTTTAGTTTTCAACTTGTAGTATCACTTTATGCTTTGATCAATGATGTTTTGTCGCTCTACATGATTATGGCCATTATTGCCCTCTCGTTTGTCGCTCCCTTACTACTGCTAGCCTTCACTTACACTGAGTATGTTTTACTCAAGTTTCCAACTCCCTAAACCAAATATTTCCAAAGTGTCCACCATACCTACCTATTAGCATCATTTGCTACTTCTGTGCATATTCAATATGCCTTGTTTTCTTCTGAATAAAATGTTTGCTTGTTATGAGAAAGTTAGTTAGTAAAGCTCTCACGAACTTGATGGCACACTTTATTTCTTGCATTTAATAAACCTGAACCATTGCATCCTTCTTTGTTGCGTATATGCTTGCTCTTTATAAGTTGAAGTTAGCAGAACCATGTATCATGGGGAACGCTTTCAACATTACATTGGTACTTAGTACCTCGTTGATATCATGTTCTTTTGCTTAAGGATCCCGGCGGTGTGAAATAAAAGTGGAACTTGTAAGATCATGCAGTTTGTATGTATGTTAGAGAAACGCCTAGGTCGCTAGCCTAAGCCATGCCTAATCATGGTGGAAACTTGCAGCATAACCATAATGAGCATTCTATGAAGCATCCTCAATAAAAAACTATGCACATAGTAAATAAAAAGATCGCTGAGATGCTCATTGTCTGCTTGCCTTGTCATTTTGATTATGGGATAGCTCCTATATAATGTGCAAGGGGTACCCCATTGGCGGTTCTCCATGATACGTATATACTTACAATGACAAGAGCTTACTCGTGACTGAAGTTGAGTAGCATGAGGATCGGTCTTCGTAAGTAACGGGCATGAGACTTCGATTTATAACTTGTCAAGCATATCCTCTTAGTTGTGTCACTTTAACCTTAACCATTTAAAGATGCTTATGATAGGGGCAATGAGAGCTCAAAGCTAATGAGTACCATACTTTCAGCATTTGGAAGCCTTTCAAACTTTTCAAAACCTGTTCATTTCCTTGCTGAGTCTCCACACATTCTATGAGCACTTTCTTGAGAGCATAGTGGCCATTCTTAGTTCTATGTGCATTGTCCCAAGACTTGTTGATTGATGCATACCTTGATATTGCTTGTTTTACACTATTTGTATCTAGTCACTCTTATGAACTTTGAAGGTGTCCTATGCATTTATGTATGCTACTCTCTTGAAGGACAAGTTGAATACTATTATGCTATGTTTTCTTTATGTGAAACAAACAAACGTCTTGCAAAGCATTGTTATTCATGAATCTTTTGTTTGTGCCTTTTCTTCTTGCATCATAGTTTCTTTGTCTTATTGCTAGAAATTTGTCTTTCATGTTATGATTGAAGTACTATGATTCCAACTTTGAATGTTTTACAAGTACTTTGATCAAGTTTATGATGGTGGGTATGTTGATACATTGCAAATGTATCTATAATTTTGATGTTCCATGCTTGGTTATATCCACTTTCTTGTGTTTTGTCCACACTTTGGAGTACTGTAGCACCCCATTTGTCTAACAATTGTAATGCTACTTGTCCTAGTAAGATATTGGCTACTCCATATAGATTATTGTTGCATCATAATTATATCATGCTCATGTCATCATGCCACCTTGCATTTGAGCATCATATAAAACCCTTTTTCTTTTGGTTCTTCTCTCACATGCATTATTAATTGTATTTGCTTCTTGATATTATATTTGGCTATTGATATATTGTATAAATGCCCAAGTTGAGTTGGGGGCATATCTTTTATTCCATTCCACCACCTTTCTTTCTACCACTTTATAAATCCACCATCCCTTCACCATGAGCTTGTAATTCTTTTTCTTGTGACATTTTAATTCTAGCTCATGTAGTTGGGGTGGATCAATCTTCTAAATTCTTGTGCTTGGTTTTATCTCCATTTTGGAAATGCATAAGAATAATGCCATCATATTATTATTGTTGTCACAAAATAAATAATGGTATTATTATTTTTGCATGGGCCATGCAAGCTTCTCCACCACCTTTTACTTCCATTGGTTTTTCTTTGGTTTGAGTGGATCTTATCTTGGGAAAACCATCTACCTCCCTTACACCATCCTCATGGTATCACCCATTTCTTTTCCTCTTATTTTATTCTCCATTCATGGACCATATGAGGCTTACCCTATAATTCTTTTCTTTCTCTTTCTCTTAGAATTCTTTTCACCTCCACCTCATGATCATTCTAGCCTCCACCATGCTCCACTTGGGATGGTCTTATCCACATTCCTTTCTTTTCTTTTATTTTATTCTTTTTCTACATATATGATCATATGAGCCTTATTCCACCTAATTCTATTCTTCTTCTTTCTTTCTAGTTTCTTCTCTACATTAGCCCATGCAAGATCAAGCCAAGGTGTCTTCTTGGTTTAGCCCCATACACAAGATACAAATCTAAATATCTACTTAAATCTAACCTAGCCACTTTTACTCTCTCTCTCTCTAAATTCTTCTAAACCCTAGACTCTCTCTCTCTCTCTCTCTCTCTCTCTCTCTCTCTCTCTCTCTAGCTTGGCCTCCATGCCAAGCCCCTCTCTCTACCTGGCCCCACCCTAGCTAGCCCCTCCTCTCTCTAACCTAGCTAACCCAAAACCCTAACCCTAGCCCGAGCTCACCCGAGCCCCTACCCTCTATCTCTCTCTGCCGAGCCAGCCCCACAAGCCACCACGCCGCCTGGTCCACCTGCAGCCTCCCTGCCTCGCCCTGGACCAGCCCCAGCCAGTCCAGCCGGCCGAGCACGTGCTCGAGGAGGAAAAAGGGCAAAGCCCGAGCTCCTTTTTCCTGCCGTGCACGCCTCCCTCTCCCCTCCCTTTTCCTCCTTTTCCTCCCTCCTCACGTCTCCCAGAGCTCGCCCCAGATCTGGCCGAGTCTCCCCTCCTCCCCTCCTTCTTCCTCCTCGGCGACAACCACCTGCCGCCGGTCGCCGCCAGCTACACCGCGCCCCCGTCGTTCCTGTCCGCGAGCTCGACGTGGAAGAAGCCTGGAAGATCGAGCACGATCCCCTGCGACGCCCCGACCACGCTGACGCGGACGAGAAGCTCCCCCGCGACGCCAGGACCTCGCCGCCTCCGAAACCCTAGCCCGCCGGTGCGCCAGCAACCTCGCCGATCCGCAGCTCCTCGCTCCGATCCGACCACACCAGCGAGCCCGCGGTGAGCCTCCCCTTCCCCCTGACACGGTCCGCCTCGCTGTACCGCTCTAGCCTCGCCGTGCGTTTCGTCGAACACTCACCGCGCGCCAGAGCTCGCCAGCATCTGCACCCTCCCCGCGCCGCGCCACACCTTACCTAGGCCCCAGAACCTCCCCTATCAACTCCCCTCGCCCTACCGCATTGGTCCACCCCCTCAGCGCGCTCGCCCGCGTCCCGGGTTCGAATCCCCGCTCCGCGCTGCGCGCACACCGCCGTCAGACCGCGAAGACGATAAACAGTACGGGCGCGTGGTCGATTTGCAAAAAGCCCCCCACCTTTTTGATTCCTACGACCCGCGCTCCTAACGAACCCACCTGTCAGCCGTGCTAGCTCTTTCACAGAAAACCCCTCCATCTTTCTCAGCCGCAACCCACGCTCCAGCCGGCGCCCCACCTGTCAGCCCCTGACAGCCTCACGCTGGCCCGTGGCCCCTGCGTCAGTTGGCCCCGCGTGTCAGCGTCCGCGGCTAGCCTCCGCCCGGTGCAAAACGTTTTCTCCCGCACACGTGGCCCCAGTCCGCGCAGGCCCACCAGTCAGCGCCTGGGGTTGATATCTCCTAGGTATAAAAAGTTTATGCCTGAGTCTGTTTTTATTCAAATCTTTTCCAAATTAATTTAAATTCAAATTCTTTTCAGATTCAAATAATTTTTAGAATACAAATCCAAATAATACAAATAATATATGTTTTGGAATCAGAAAAATGAGAGGAATTAAAATATGCCCTTCAAATTATATTTTGCACACTTTCAATTTTCGAGTTAATCAAAATTACAAGAAAATGCCCTTTTCCTTATTTAATTAATAACTTTTGTTTTATAACTCCAAATTTGACAAATAATATGTCTAAATCGATCAGCGCGACGAGCCTGTTCTATTTATGCAGTCCTTGTTCTGAATTGAAGCATGCATCATGTTGTCATTTAAAATCTGAACCGTTTATGACAATAAAACTTGGGCAACTAAATAATAAAGTGCTTTATTTCTTGTATCCACACCCCACCTTTGCCATGCTACTTTAATGCCATGTAAATTGTGCATCATGCATCATGGCATGCTTGTTTGCTTGTCGCATTCTAATTCATATGCTTGTGCACTTTATTTATGTTGGCCCTTGTTTGTTTGGTTCTTCTTCGAAAAGACGCCCAGCAGGAGAATTACCAGGAATCACAGGAGTATTACCCAGATCCATCTCTCGTTTCAACTGAGCTGCCAGGCAAGCACTACCACATGCTTGCATACATACAGTACCTATTGCCTCTATCTTATTCTTGCATCATTGAGTCGCGACTGCATTAAATTGAATCCCAAGTACTGCATAGCCTTTACTTTTAAACCACATTAAGCCTGTTCCGGTCCCATGAGCCATTACTACAGGAGTTGTTTGAGCCATGCGAGTCGTAGAAAAGCATGAGTAGGGTGTGTGAGAGTCTGATGGATATTGAGGCACCTAAACAACATAACCTGAGTAGTAATGGGATAACTAATGAAAGAGGCACCGGTGAGCAATATCTGCTATTTGGTTTTTCATGCTCACTTGTGTCCCGTAGGATCCCGAGTACTTGATTCCTGTTCCTTGACTATTCGCACTATCCACATCCGGGAGGCCTATGGACCCCCCTGAGCCAGAGCTTGATTCATTCTTATTTCTTGGGGTCACAATTAGTTTGGGGCTTTATTACTATCTTGTACTTATGCCATGTTACGGTTTTATTTAAGATTGTGCGAGGAGCACCTGTACTGTTTTGGATCGTGACACGTTTTCGCTGTATCGACAAGCCCAGTCTCATTTTCGGGTTCCCAGTCGTTTACCGCCGTCCACACAAACCTTGGGTCCGTCTCGGAGCCGGCCAACTTCGTTGCGGGTAGCTTAATGGGGTGGCCCCCTGAAATATTTCTGAATCCTGTGATTGCTTTGTCGTGAATGCCTCGTTGGGTTTTGATTTGGTTTTTCCGAGGTTGATCGAGTGTGTGTTGCTATTCGTGCACCCCTGCAGGGTAAATCTTTCTGAAAGCCGTGTCTGCGGTTATGGACGACTTGGAGCACAGTTTCTCGATCATAGACAAGTATAACTAAAGTACCGCTTTTAAATTGACTAAGTACTTGACTAGTAAATAGTGCAATACTTATGGAATGGTTAATAAAAACTGCCAACGGATGATGGGGGTTGTTCGTCCGCTTCCTCGTTGGTAAGCGAGGAGGAGGATGGATCTGTTAATTATATTGTTATAACTGTTGTTCTTAATTCACGGACTTCCGTCTATCATTGGTTAGGCGGAAGGTTAGTGAGTCTCTATAGAATTGTAGGTATTATCTTTTGCTGCAAATGCGTCACCCCAGGTTGTGTCCCCTTTAGTGGCATAAAGACTTGCTGAGTACCCCTAGGGTCTCACATGATAAATTATTTGATTCAGATGAACAGGTGTACCCGCAAGATGGATACTGGGCGGAAGAGACAGATGATGTTGGCAACGATCATTTGGTGTAGAGATTCCGGGAACGGGGATCCGTGTGATCTGTGGGCGGGATGTGTTTATTTATGGGGCATCTTATGCCAATTTGCTTCTTATCCGTACTCGGATCTTGTTTTACGCTTCGCCTGACACTCTGATGTGTGATGTATGAGGAGCTATCCTAAATTATTATATCTATCTAGGATATTTGGATCTTGCCGTATGGCGTTGCAATATTTCTATTTCTTTTAGATGGAATGGCTCTGATGTACTGTTGTATGTGGCTTGCATACATACTCATTTGTGTATGTATTTGATCCCTTCGCCTGCCGATTACACCGCTCGTTCTTGTCCCGTTGACTGAAAGTGGTTAGGACGGCCGAAAGGTCTACCGTGAGTGGCCTTGGGCCCCACCGTACTATTTTAACCATTTTCGTTCATCCAGGCATTAACGAAGAGCGTAATTTACCGAGGTAGTTACAAGTACTTTTCATATGATTTCTTGGACTAACCTATTAACAAGAGCCACAGTGCCAGCTGCCTGTTTTCTGCTGTTTTTGGTTCCAGGAAAGTCAAAAAATGAATATTCTCGGAATTGGACGGGACAAAAGCCAAAGTGCCTATTTTTCCAGAAGACTCACGGAGCCAGAATATGAGACGGAGGAGGGCCAGGGGCTGGCCACACCCCCCTAGGCACGGGCTAGGCCTGGCCGCGCTAGGGCCTGGTGTGGTGGCCCCAGGCACCCCCTCGACCTCTCTCTTCGCCTATAAGAAGCCTTCTGACCTAAAAACTTTGGGGGGTCGACGTTTTTCCAGAAGGATTTCTGCTCTGCCGCCATCACCAGATTCCACGAAACAGCACCAGAAACTCTGTTCTGGCACCCTGCCGGGACGGGGAATTGGAGGAGATCATCGCCATCATCATCGCCATCGCTTCTCCATCGACCATCCATGTTTCCCCCATCTATGAGTGAGTAATCCCCCACTGTAGGCTATGGGGATGGTAGGGATTGGATGAGATCGTTCATGTAATGGCATCAGATTGTTACGGCATGGTGCCTAGTATCTTTTATTAGTGCTTTATGACTTTGTTGCGACTTGTTGTGCTTAATGCTTGTCACTAGGGCCCGAGTGCCATGATTTCAGATCTGAACATGTCATTGATTCATAATGATAGTATTGTTTATGGTCTTATCTGCAAGTTGTATACACACATTGTTGTCCGGAACCAATGGCCCCGAATTGACAGAAATCGGGATAACTGGAGGGAATGGCTTTGATGTGAGGATCACATGTATTCACGGAATGTTAATGCTTTGCTCGGGTGCTCTATTAAAAGGAGCACCTTAATTGCCAATAGTTCCCTTGAGGCCTCGCTGCAAACGGGTTAGAAGGACAAAAGATGTTGTGCAAGTTCTCATTGCGAGCACGTATGACTATATATGGAACACATGCCTAGGATTGTCTAGTAGTTGGATGCTTTATCTTATTTATCTGCAATTGCCCTATGTTCTGATTGCTATGTGAATTGTCTTGTCCATGCAACGCCCGTCCATCCATCCCTATGCCTACCGCACTCGAATCCCACTGTTTACTGCTATTGTTACTATTGTCTTTACTTTACTACTGCTTCTACTTTGCTATTCCTGCTATAAAACTGTTGCTACTGATAAACTGCTGTGAGCAAGATTGCTTCCAGGTGCAGCTGAATTGACAACTCAGTTGTTAAGGCTTATAAATATTCATTGGCTCCCCTTGTGTTGAATCAATAAATTGGGTTTCACTTCCCTCGAAAATACTGTGATACACCCCCTATACTTGTGGGTCATCAGCCATCAAGTTCGTGAGAGCTTTAATCACTAATTTTCACATAACAAGTTTAATTCAGAAGGTACATAAAAACATGAATATACTTGGAATAGCAAATGCTAATAGGTAGGTATGGTGGACTCTTTGGAATAACTTGGTTTTATTTGGAGTTGGATGCATGAGAGGAACTCATACTTGGTTATGGAGGCTAGCAAAGACTGGGAGCGACCAACTAAGAGAGCAATAATGGCCATAATTATGCAAAGTGACAAAACATCATTGATTAAAGCATAAAGTGATATTACAAGTCGAAAACTAGAGGACCATAGAGACTATGGTGACTTGGGATAGTCATAACATGGTGTGAGCATGTGCCAAGTCAACCCAAATAAAGCATCAAAGGAGAATAACACAATATTATGCTTTAATATGCTAAAACAACACATGATTCTTTCATGGCACATTAAGCAATCTCAATTGTTTATAACATGTCATGCTACAGAAAAAATCACTAAGCATAAAGCCAAAACAATATCAAGCATGACATGACAAAGCATATGCCACAGTCAAAAACAAGCTCCTTTTACCACTTAAGCATGAACTTTTCCTACTCTTTTCCAATCCAAACCAAGCTTATTTGAAAACTAATGTATGAAAGAGAGGGTCCAACCAATTTATTAAAGAAAACTAAGCAAACCAAGAAAACGAAAACCAAAAACGAAAAACAAAGACGCTCCAAGAACAACACAAATGTGCATGAAACAATAAAAATGAAGTGTTTGGAAGGAACCTGAGATTTTTATTAATGAAGAAGGGGATGCCTTGGGCATCCCCAATCTTTGACGCTTGTACTTCTTGGATATTTCTTTGGGTGACACGTGTGGCATCCCCAAGCTTGAGCTTTAGTCCATTCTTCATCTCATTACATCACCCTTTCCATACACGTGAATTTTTTTCCTTCATACAAAACTTCACACAAACTTTATTAGCAACATTAGTGCACTCAAGATAATAAGTCTTTGGGTTCAGTTTCAACACCAATAAAACTTCCATTAAAACACAAGCTACTGTAGCACTTCCCTCAAAAAGCTCAATTCCCCAAAGAGAACTCAAAAAGGAATCAACAAGAAGGAAATGCAAATAATGGCAGAAATCTATCAAAACAGACCAATAGGTAAAAACCAATTTTTTCGAAGACCTTCTGTTGATCAAATCGAAAAGTGCTGAACTAACGAAAGTTAGATAACAACCTGGGTAAGAAGCACAAATATTCACACCTCAAAACAACGTACAGAGATTTTACCCGAATTTTTACAGTGAAACACAAAAATCTATTTCGGGACAGCAACTTTCCCAAGCATTACTTCTCTCTCATTAGAGGTTACTCTTGGCACAAAAACCACACAAAAATGATAAGGAGAGGTTATTACAGAGGTAATAACTTCCAAGACTCAACTAAAACTTTTGGGTTATCTCTCAATAAGTACTTTTCTTTAACGCCTTTAAGTTAGGCATGATAAATTTTAATGGTGCTCACATAAGAAATATGAATTTAGAGTAAAAGAGAGCATCAAGAAGCAAATATAAAACACATTTGAGTCTAACCCACTTCCTATGCATAGGAATCTTGTAAATAAACAAGTCATGAAAGCACAAAGCAACAAGCATAGTAAAGCAAAACAAGTGCAACTTCAAAACTTTCAACATAAAGAGGGGAAACTTAATATTGTTGAGATACATAAAACCATGTTTCCCTCTCTCATAATAACTTTCAGTAGCATCATGAATAAAATTAACAATATAACTATCACATAAAACATTCTTATCATGAGCCACATGCATAAAATAATTATTACTCTCCCTATAAACATAGTCATTCTTATTAATCGTATTGGGAGCAAATTCAACAAAATAGCAATCATTATTATTCTCATCACCATAATGATCAAATATAGGAGGCAAATTTTAATTATAATTAATTTTTCCTCAATAGTAGGTGGACTGAAAATATCATATTCATCATTGTAATCATTATATATTGGAGGCATAGTATCATCAAAGTATTTTTTTTCTCCTCCATGCTTGGGGGACTAAAAATATCATCTTCATAAAAACTAGCTTCCCCAAGCTTACACTTTTCCATACCATTAGCAATAATGGTGTTCAAAGAATTCATACTAATAACATTGATATTAGCATGCAAATAAAGTTCCATAGGTTTTTTAATTTTCTCTTCAAACACATCATGTCCTAACTCAAGATAAATGCTATAAAGCTCTCTAATTTTGTTGTTGTTTTCCATTAAGCCTAACTAGTGAAAACAAGAAACAAAAAGACAAAATTGTAGAATCTAAAGAAAATAATGTCGAGCACTCACACCGGAGGATGTGAGTACCTTTTACCTTACCTCCCCGGCAACGGCGCCAGAAAATAGCTTGATGTCTACGCAGTTCTATTCTTGTAGACAGTTGTTGGGCCTCCAAGTGCAGAGGTTTGTAGAACAGCAGCAAGTTTTCCCTTAAGTGGATTACCCAAGGTTTATCGAACTCAGGGAGGAAGTGGTCAAAGGTATCCCTCTCAAGCAACCCTTCAATCAAGATACAATAAGTCTCTTGTGTCCCCAACACACCCAATACACTTGTCAGGTGTATAGGTGCACTAGTTCGGCGAAGATATAGTGAAATACAAGTGGTATGGATAATTATAAGTGGTAACGGTGCCAAAAAATAGCTTGATGGCATGGAAGAGACTAAAGGCAAACTGAAATAAAGATGAAAGCAAGCAAACATGTAACAGATCTAGTTGCAAACGGTGTTTCAATGCTTAGAAACAAGGCCTAGGGATCATACTTTCGCTAGTGAACACTCTCATAAATATCTTCGTTTTATGATACTACTCTCCGGTTGGACACTCTAATCCATGTTAGGGCTATAACAGCACACCTCAAAGTCCGTTTTTCCTATCTAGATAACCCCACACTATCACCTTGAGATCTAGATGGTTCCAACAAACACCATAGTTTCATAGAGACATCCAACTCCAAATATAACTCATAACAAGTATTTGTAATCTCTAGCCTAAGTGCCACCATGGTGTGCACACTGTCACTTTCACACACATGGGGAGAGCAGAGATCTATTAAAGCACTTGAGTAGCAAGGTAGATCTACTTGATTACAAAGCTCATGATCACAATATGATCATGCATAGAGAGAGATGAACACATAGCTACCGCTAGAACCCTTAGCCTCGAGAGAGAACTACTCCCTTCTCATCATGGGAATCAACAACGGCGATGGAGATGGTGGTGGAGATCGATGGAGATGGCTCCGGGGGAACTTCCCCATCCCGGCAGGGTGCCGGAATAGAGACTTTCTATCCCCCGAATCTCCCCTTCAGTGGCGGTGGTGTTGTGGGACTTTTCGTGGCTGGAGGCTTCCATCTTTAGGGTTTTCTCATCGGAGGCTTCTTATAGGCGAAAGGGCAGGCCGAGGGGGTGCCAAAGGGTCCCACACCACCCCCTAGCACGGCCTGGCCTAGCCCACGCCACCAGGTGGTGTGGCCATCCCCTGGCCCCTCTCCATCTCGCCTTCTGGCTTCGTGAGTCTTCTGGTAAAATATCAACTTTGGATTTTGTCCGGTCCAATTCTATGAATATTCATTTTCTGGCTTTTCTGGAACCAAAAACTGAAGAAAACAGGCAACTAGCACTATGGCATCTTGTTAATAGGTTAGTTCTAGAAAATGTGTATAAGTACTCCAAAGTGTGGACAAAATATAAGAAAGTAGATATAAAACAAGCATGGAACATCAAAAATTATAGATACGTTTGCAACGTATCACTCAACGCTTGCGAGTCGGGTCGGAAAGGTGGCGTGATATGAACAATAGCTTTACGCGTCTTTTCCATCTTCAAGTCTTGCTTGCCTTCCTCACCACATCCTCCCTCTTGGCCTGCTCGACTTGATACAGCCCTTGGCGCCTACACCTCCTTGCGTCTACATACGAGCTTGGACCTAGGCGCCATCGTCTTCTTCTTCTCAACTCTTGTTGGAACCCGTGGTTGCTGAACATGGACCTTCTTTGCATGACCTGGCATAAGCGGAGTAATGTCTGGACCACACAACTAACGAAAGCATGTCCATCCTTGCCTCTATGCATCCGCACAACTATCCCAACAAAACGCCTCACAGGTGTGCTAACAAAACTGCTCTTGTTACCCCGCCGCACCTTATGCACTAGAACATTAGGAGCACAAATATCATCCGTCTAAACACTTGTGTTAACACAAATAACCTTCTGAACACATACTGCAACATCCTTCCTCTCAACAATAAGAGGATGCACTTCAACTGGCTTGTCACTAACAAGTTCCACTAGCTTGTCATCTACAGGCATAGCTGAAGCAATATCAACATTGTCGCAGCAATATCAACATTGTCGCAGCAATATCAACATTGTCGCACTGTGCATCATGCTCTCCCCGTGGCACCTTATCTAGCTCAGATTTTGGCTTAGCCTTGCGCACCTTCTCCTTACGTACCACCAACTCTACATCAGACTTTATGTGATCATCCTGCATAGGCTTCAAAGTCTGTTGTTTGCCACCATGCACAAAAGAATATGTATTTGCTCTTCTAGCATGTCTAACATTGCGATCATACTGCCATGGACGACCAAGTAACAGCGCACATACCTCCAATGGCAACACATCGCACTCAATCTCATCAACATAATCATCAACTGTAAATGGCACACGCACCTTATGAGTTACCTTCACCATACCGTAGCTATTTAACCACTGTAGATGCTTAGGTTCAGGAATACACCATGTGGACAACCCCAACATTGCCACAATTTCCTTGCTAATGCCATTACTACAGCTTCCTCCATCAACAATCAACTTGCATGCTTTGCATTTGATCATACACTGCGCCTGGAATAAATTCCAACGCTGGCCTTTGTCAACTGTCATGCAAGCATCGCCTTGTACTTTCTTGAGTTGAAAATTCAGCCCACTCGATGGTACAACATCCTTCGGAACAATCACCTTGTCCTCTATCTCTGATGGTGCCAAAAATTTAGCACGTAAAAATTTCTGTAGTCCTCCCAAACAGTATTCATTGGGACACCTCGTGTATGTGTGTCCATATTCCACCACCGCCAAATTCGCGCATCCTCACGCCTTTTTGCAAGACAAAAAGCGATATTATCGTCAAGCTGCAGATCTGGAGAAAGATCAACACATAAGCAAAAACCAGCTTGCATTGTCTCTTCTCATAACTTGTATTATGTCGGTGTTGCAGTATGTAAGAGCTTCCACTTCAATTTACTAGAATCTCAGCGCACATAATTTTTCAGGTCTATATAATCATTATAGATGTCACGCGCTGAAAAATCACTAACATCACCCTCAAGATTCATCTCTGAATATTAGCAGAACTGACAAAAAATCGCGGCAGACAACAACGATCTTACGCGCGGGACGTGTGATCCTCGATCGCTGGCGCGTAGAAGGTACGCTCTGTGGTGTAGCAACATGCGAGATCGCTCCCACAAGTGAATGGGCCAGCCCGCCAGGCACCACGCGATCTTGCACGTTGGGCGGCGCGGGAAGAGCGATCCCCGATCGCGAGTGCGCCAGGGAAAACGGGAGCGGGTGCGACCACGTAAGGAAACTCGGTTCCTGAGAAGTAGCTATCAGAATTTGTTCCCTTTTTTGGCGTACGTACAACAGACTAGGAGTGATTTCAACTGGAACGATCGATGGCCTTTTTTTGTTTCTTTCTTGCTTTCACGTGAAGGAAACTCACGTACCTTGTAGATCCAATCTCTGCCTTTTTTCTTTATCAAACCAATCGATCCGATCAAACTGATTGGCCCACAACAAAATCTCACGTACCAATTGCCTTGCCCACGATCGGATCTGCATGAACCTAGATCGATACCATACTGCGTGGACTCTGTGGGTTGACGGAATCTAGAGATCGATCTGAAAAGAACGAGCACCGAGCTTCAACTTTTGATCTGAAAACTGCTCGGGGGAAAGAGCAATCCGCAGATCAACAACAAACACTCGTCGTGAACAACCCAGAATCTGATACCACATGATATGGGGTGGCCCGATCTTCTCAGCAAGCACTTGTCGATGATGATGGTGGATGATAGATAACTAGCATGTAGCTATAAACTCTACCGTCGAACCCTGATGTCAATGCAACAGCTCTCGAACCCTGTAGGATATTCACAACACCATGCTTTTTTGCATGTAGCCGTCGACCACGAACAGTAGTTTGCAATCTACTAATTCCCAGTGGAACAATATATCACACTCAATTATAGTTGGTAAAATCGGTCACAGGGTAATTCCAGAGGTTCTATGAAAGAAACAACTCTAAAATATTTTAATGTGGTATTTTTTCTGCCACGAGTCCGTGTCTGCCATGGATCCGATTTCCTGCCGCAGCACGATTTGACATGATACGGATCAAGCCGATGATCCTATAGTTTTGTCCCGATCTTTCACAGCGAGTCAACCCAGATGGTAAGTAATCTCCCAATCACGCGATGAACGCAACCTGAAGAAGAGGAATCAATCCAGCAAGTAATATGATGAAGATCACCACGCCTCAAACCTGAGCACGACAATCCTTGATGAACACAAGAACCTCCGCAGCAATAATCTGATAAACGGTATCGCCGTCCCTAGAGGGATGATACACGGTGGAGCACAATATAGTTTTTTAGACTAAATAATTGAACTCCACCGTGTATCATCCCTCCAAGGACGAAGATACTGTTTATCAGATTATTGTTGTGGAGGTTCTTGTGTTCATCAAAGATTGTCGTGCTCAGGTTTGAGACGTGATGATCTTTATCATGTTACTTGCTGGATTGATTCCTCTTCTTCAGGTTGCGTTCATCGCGCGATTGGGAGATTACTTACCATCTGGGTTGACTCGCTGTGAAAGATCGGGACAAAACTGTAGGATCATCGGCTTGATCCGTATCATGTCGTATCAGATTACTAGGTTGATCACGGCGAGTTTGGGTTGTTGATTGATCTGCGGATTATTCTTCACCGGAAGTTTTCAGATCAGCGAAGGTTCGGTCTAAATCCCTAGATTATTTCTAGACTGTTCTTCGTGTTCTTGAGTTTTAGCTTTACTAGATCTTTTTTGTCTCGATCATCGATTTTCAAGGAATCGGTACAAATCAGATCAGTATTGGTCCAGCAAAAGAAAGTGCAAGTCTGATTGGTAAACTGATCCGATCGTATTGATCTGGATCGATCTCACATCCGATACGTGAAGAAAAATCCTTTTGGATCGGAAAGGTCACGATCGCAGGGAAGGCAGCGCACACCTAGGATCTCAGTTTGTTAAAAAAGAAGTGGACAACTCACGTGAATTTTGGGCAGCCAATCCCGTATGTGAGCGCGTCAGTTAAAGAATTTATTTTGCTGCCGCGCCATTTTGGATCGGGAAAGGATCGGGGCATCATTTCCCATCGGAAGGATCTTCGGTTTGTATTCCGTGTGGTACGGAAACAAAAAGATAGAGCCAACAAAAATGACAGCTCACGAAAATCGTTGTCCCCAGATCTGATCGTGTGCACTAAAAAAGGGCAAGCGATTGTCTTGCATGTGATCGAGGGATTGCCCCGATCCCCGTATGACGATCTCGTCCGTGCATGGCTCAGTTCCTAGTGGGTCGACCATCTGCGCCAAGGAGCGATCTCCAACATCTCTAGACCACATACTCTATGTGGTCGAGTGACTTGCCTCAGCTCGCTCCGGAAGAACAACAAAAGGACATGATGGATTCTTTCCCAGAAGATACTTTGGGCTTGAGGTGTACACGTAGAAAAAAGTCAAGTAATGTTTTCAATGACTATCTCGATCTCCTAAATGGAGTGGAACGTGATGCATCCAAGCTTAGTTGGTGCCTACATAGACTTGCGACAGTTGAGGACTACCAAGATTGGGAAAGGCACATGAAACGGGGTTTCCATCAATGTCGCAAATACAATGGAAAGTTTAGTAGGTTTGATGGGTATCTTCTTGCTCACCGGCATGTGGACAAGGAGTTAGACAGTTGGTGGTCCGAGGCGGTTGACATAGATGGTTTTTCTCTTACTTGGGAGGACTACAAAAAAAATTGCGTGATGGTTTCATATTATCGTATATAGAGGAAATCAAGCAGTCGCCCAAGGTTGTGAATGGGATAGTGGATGTTGGCAAGAGTATAGCTCTTATACCGAAGGTTGCGACGGCTATGACTACTCAAGAGAAGTTGACAGTTGTTCCATTGTCGATAATTAGCAAGGTGGCAGTCATGATTTCTGAAGCGTTAGTCGTTGATGTTGTTAAGGCTGGTGTTGTTAAGGATGTCGCGGAGGATGCTGTACCATTGAGTGGGCTGAATTTGCAACTCAACAAGGTACAAGGCGATGCTTGCATGATAGTTGACAAGGGCTAGCGTTGGAATTTATTTCAGGCGCAGTGTATGATCAAAGGCAAAGCATGCAAGTTGATTATTGATGGAGGAAGCTGTACTAATGGTATTAGCAAGGCAATGGTGGCAGCGTTGGGGTTGTCCACATGGCGTATTCCTGAACCTAAGCATCTACATTGGTTAAATAGCTGTGGTATGGTGAAGGTAACTCATAAGGTGTGTGTGCCATTTATAGTTGGTGATTATGTTGATGAGATTGAGTGCGATGTGTTTCCATTGGAGGTATGTGGGCTATTACTTGGTCTTCCATGGCAGTATGATCGCAACATTACACATGTTGGAAGAGCAAATACATATTCTTTTGTGCATGGTGGCAAACAACAGACTTTGAAGCCTATGCAGGATGATCAGATACAGTCTGATGTAGAGTTGGTGGTACATAAAGAGAAGGTGCGCAAGGCTAAGCCAAAATCTGGGCTAGCTAAGGTGCAGGATGGAGAGCATGATGCATAGTGCGATAATGTTGATATTGCTTCAGCTATGCCTGTAGATGACAAGCAAGTGGAACTTGTTAGTGACAAGCTAGTTGAAGTGCATCCTCTTATTTCTGAGAGGAAGGATGTTGCAACATGTGTTCAGAAGGTTGTTTATGTTGACATATGTGTTCAGACAGATGATAGTTGTGCTTCTAATGTTCCAGTGCATGTGGTGTGGTGGGGTAACAAGAGCAGTTTTGTTAGCACACTTGTGAGGCATTTTGTTGGGACAGTTGTGTGGATGCATAGAGGCAAGGATGGACATGTTCGTCAGTTGTGTGGTCCAGGTATTACTCATCTTATGCCAGGTTGTGCAAAGAAGGTCCATGTTCAGCAACCACGGGTTCCAACAAGAGTGGAGAAGAAGAAGACGGTGGCGCCTAGGTCCAAGCTCGTATGGAGACGCAAGGAGGTGCAGGTGCCAAGGGGTGTATCAAGTCGAGTAGACCAAGAGGGAGGATGTGGTGAGGAAGGCAAGCAAGACTTGGATATGGCAAAGACGCATGAAGCGATTGTTCAATCATGTGAAATTCAGAGATGCTGGCGTGAAGGAGGAGGTGAAGCCTAACTTTAGGACTCCACCAAGCTAGGTGATGCGGGCGCATCCCATTGATGATTGGCATGCCAGGACGACCTACGATATGTAATGATAAGTCTAAGGTTGTGTCAAATATTGTTGCTATGTTATTGAGTCTGTGTCCAGGTTAGGTTCTAGTCCGTTTGTGTGTTCGGTTTGGGTCTATCCAACCTACTAGTTGTAGACCTCCTATATAAAGGAGCCAGCCACCTAGGGTTTAGGGGAGTTTATTTGTTTAGTCTAAAAACTATATTGTGCTCCACCGTGTATCATTCCTCCGGGGACGGTGATACTGTTTATCAAATTATTGTTGTGGACATTCTTGTGTTCATCAAGGATTGCCGTGCTCAGGTTTGAGGCGTGGTGATCTTCATCATGTTACTTGCTAGATTGATTCCTCTTTTTTAGGTGACGTTCATCGTGTTATTGGAAGATCATCTACCTGGTGGACTCGCTGTGAAAGATCGGGGCAAAACTATAGGATCATCGGCGTGATCCGTATCATGTGGTATTAGAGCTCTCGTTAATCAACGTGTTATTGGATCATCTACGGACTGTTTTTCTACAAGCAATTTACAGATCGGTTGTGGAGAAGAGATTGGAAGGAAGAAAGAGGGAGATCGTTTTGGTCTGCAGGTGCACGTGAAGATCGGTGGGTTGCTGAGGATTGCCGCTAGTTTTCTTGGGATGATCTGAGTTGCTGGTTGCGGTCGGCTTCGTTTCCGTGGTAATTCATTTTTATCCAGATTGGTTTCCGTCTGAAAGCTAGCTAGAAGTCTGGCGGGTTGTGCATGGATCCGATCGGCGAGCGGGAGACTATAATCAGCCATATTGGTTTCTGTTAGCTTTCATCGTGGGAGTTAAGGAAACAAAAAGGCATTGACCTGAGGATCTTGTACGTATGTGACCAAAAAAAAATATCGATCTCTTACGTGGAGCCAAAGAAATCTTGATCGGTTGGCCACCGAAGGAAAAAGATTTGCAATACGTGGAGTCCAGGACAAAAAGGAAAAAACATACAGATGTTGGCATCGTTCGGCTAGGCCTGCGATCGAACGCGCTCGGCCAGACATCGCTGTCCTTTGCTTGCTCCGAAGCGTAGAGACTTCGGTGCTACAATATGTGTTGCGTCAGTTTGAAACAGATTGTTGCACAAATTTTTGTGTGACGGAACAAGATAGGATTTGATGGATTCTTTTTCAGGAGATACTTTTGGCTTGAAGTACACGTGATAAAAAGTCTAGTATTATTTTCAATGACTATCTCGATCTCCTGAATTGAGTGGCACGTGATGGATCCGAGCTTAGATGGTGCCTACATAGACTTACGATAGTTGAGGAGTACCAAGATTGAGAAAGGCACATGGAACGGGGTTTCCATAGATGTCGCAAATACAATGGCAAGTTTAGTGGGTATGATGGGTATGTTCTTGCTCACCGGTGTGTGGACAAGGAGTTAGACAGTTGGTGGTCTAAGGCGGTTGATATAGATGGTTTTTCTCATACTTGGGAGGACTACAAAAGTTTTCTCCGTGATGGTTTCGTATTACCGTATATGGAGGAAATCGAGCAGTTGTCCAAGGTTGTGAATGGGATAGTTGATGTTGGCAAGAGTGTAGCTCTTATACCGAAGGTCGCGACGATTGTGACTACTCATGAGAAGTTGACAGTTGTTCCATTGCCGACAGTTAGCAATGTGGCAGCCACGATTTCTGAAGCGTTAGCTGTTGATGTTATTAAGACTAATGTTGTTAAAGATGTCGTGGAGGATGTTGTACCATTGAGTGGGATGAATTTGCAACTCAACAAGGTACAAGGCGATGCTTGCATGACAGTTGACAAGGGCCAGCGTTGGAATTTATTTTAGGCGCAGTGTATGATCAAAGGCAAAGCATGCAAGTTGATTATTGATGGAGGAAGTTGTACTAATGGCATTAGCAAGTCAATGGTGGCAGCGTTGGGATTGTCCACATGGTGTATTCCTAAACCTAAGCATCTATAGTGGTTAAATAGCTGCG
This sequence comes from Avena eriantha, assembly GCA_910589775.1. Classification (NCBI taxonomy): domain Eukaryota; kingdom Viridiplantae; phylum Streptophyta; class Magnoliopsida; order Poales; family Poaceae; genus Avena; species Avena eriantha. The sequence continues at coordinate 293,568,583 of OU342741.1, read as the reverse complement.
GTATGCTGAAGGTAACTCATAAGGTGTGTGTGCCATTTACAACCTTAGACTTATCATTACATATCATAGGTCATCCTGGCGTGCCAATCATCAATTGGATGCTCGCATCATTTAGCTTGGTGGAGCCCTGAAATTAGGCTTCACCTCCTCCTTCATGCCCATATCACATGGACGATCCACACCGCGCCCATGCGCCTGCCCTCTCCACTGCAACGCCTGCCTTGGTGGGCTGCTGCGGTCTCTCAGCAGGCTGCCGCGCACCGCGGCCAACTACTACGTCTTCCTTGGAAGGCTACCGCGACCGACCCCCTCGGATCCTCTTCGTCATCATCGTTCGGGACTTCACCGACAACGTCGCCATCGACTTCGATCTACGCGTCATCCATGCTATGACGCATACGGCGCACCGTCGGTCTGATCAACCGACCCTGCGCCTGTCTACGCCAAGCACATCCCCGAGCACGCGCCTACCACCGATCGAGCTATGTGCTGCCGCAGTGTCGCCCCCTCGGACCGTAGCGTTGCTGCCTTTGGTCCACTCTACCGGCCTCCAACGTGCCTTCCCTGGCATGTACGTTGCTGGTGGTCTCCCAGCCGCTGCATCGACTTGCGCCCTATAGCTATGCCACCCCCTCGGGTCGTAGCGTGGCCGCACGCAGTCTACTTCGTTGTCCTCGTGCGTCGATGGCCTCGGCTTTCACCGCGCCATCTACTACGACGCGAATCGTCGCCGTCTGCACATGGTCTTCGTCATGTCGCCGGGTTCTTCCTAGCCCACTTCAAGCACCGCCATCGCGCTTTATAAGTTTACTTGCAGGGCGCCCTCTCAACGTCACAAGTCCCGCCGACTACCCCATCGCCACTCTAGGCATCCAGCATGACTAACCCAGGTCGTCGCTGGTTTCGCCGCCTTCTACGTCTTCGTCCACTACAACTTCACCGCCAGCGTCATCGCCTCATCCCCGACTATACCACCTGCTACTCTACTCTGACAATCGCAGACAGCGCCAACATCTCTCCCTTCACCGCTCTGCGCGTCGCAACCGCTCTAGAGGCTTCCTCTGCTAGTCTTTCTGACATGGAGACAAGTTCATGATGGTCCTCGCCCCCGCATGCCTGGTACTGGCAACACTGGGAGTGCCTTCATCCCCGACGTGTTCCCTAGTCTGGCAAGCTCAGATCGACGCCTCATCTCCACCGTCTTCGACAACGTCTTCTTTGGCATCAACCCCTATGACTGCCTCGACTGCGTCACCGACGAGTTCTTCTTTGCATACTCGGTTCTGGCAAAACTAGAGTGTGCGTTTGTCCCTGATGTGCGCCTAGTTCTTGCAAAACTATGGCCGCACCTCATCCTTAACGGCTCAGACTGCATCGGCTTTGGCATCGACACCCTCGAAGACTGCCTCGACGCGTCTTCATCATCCTCCTCATGCACTATGCGCATGCGACTTCATGTGTGGTGCTTAGCCCAAAATATATCGAGCTCGTTGGAGAACCCCAAGAGGAAGGTATGATGAGCACAGCAGCAAGTTTTCCCTCAGTTATGAAACCAAGGTTATCAATCCAGTAGGATCAAGGAAACACCTCAAAGGTGTTGCTAGCTGGACTTTGGCAGGGCGCACTACCGACGTCAGAAGTAACATGGAGACCTGCACAACACAACCACAGAATTTTGCCCCCAACTTGCGATGATGTTGTCAATCTCACCGATTTTGTTGAAAATAAAGGATTAAACGTATTGTGTGGAAGAAAGTAAACAGAAAGCAGTAAACAATTGATTGTAGATTGATGGTAAAAGAAAGGACCGGGGTCCATAGTTCACTAGTGGTGGCTCTTCTTAAGATAGATGACATGTTGGGTGAACAAATTACAGAGGGGCAATTGACAAACATCGAGAAAGCAATATGCATATACTACTCATCTTGACACCTTTGAGATTCGATTGGGCATTACAACATTATACATAGACCATAATCCAACTGCATCTATGACTAATAATCCACCTTCAGGTTATCATCCGAACCCCCACCAGTATTAAGTTGCAAGCAACAGATAATCGCATTACGCATTGCTTGTAAAGTAAACAATACGATTGTTCTATGAACAAAGGATTGTTGTTTTTCTCCCTAGTAGCAACATCACATCTAGTACCTTAGAGATTTCTGTCACTTCCCCAGATTACTAGAGGCATGAACCCACTATCGAGCATAAATACTAACTCTTGGAGTTGCTAGCATCTACTTGGCCAAGATAGCTACTTACAACGGAAAGCATGCAAGATCACAAATAACAAAGACATGATAGAATCAATAATCAATCTGAAATAGCATCTCAATATCCATTGGATCCCCACAAACACAACATGTAGAATTACAAATAGATGATCTTGATCATGAACGGAGCTCACAATATCTAAACATGATAGCACAAAGGAGGAGAACCAACCATCTAACTACTACATGGACCCGTAGTCTAGAGATGAACTACTCACGCATCACACTGGAGGCTTACATGGTGATGAAGAAGGCCTCCAGGGTGAATTATCCTCTCCGACAGGGTGTTGGGAAGAGCTTCAGATTCCTCCCGATCTAGGCATGGAGATGACGACGGCTATAGACTCTTTCGTTGAATTTTGATCGGGTACTTAGGGTTTTTGTATCATAGGCATCTTATAGGCGAAAGGGGAGGCCGAGAGGGCGGCCAGACCACCCCCTGGCACAGGCCAGGCTAGGCCGCGTGACCAGGTGGTGTGGCGGCCCCCTGGCCCCTCTTCGTCTCGTATTCTGGCTCCTTGTGTCCCTCGGTGACAAACTGACTTTGGCTTTTGTCCCGTCCAATTCCGAGAATATTCATTTTCTAACTTTCCTGGAACCAAAAATAGCAGAAAACAGGCAGCTAGCACCGTGACATCTTGTTAATAGGTTAGTCCAAGAAAGTGTATAAAAAGTACTCCAACGTGTGGACAAAACATAAGAAAGTAGATAAAACCAAGCATGCAACATCAAAAATTATGGATACGTTAGCTACGTATCATGTGGGTACCTCGACACCGGCATCCCCGACCACGACATCGACCATGGCGACCCCTCGCATGGCTACTTCGACCACGGCACTGCCCAACGCTCTCGACTCCCTCGACATCGGCACAAGGGCTACCACCTCGCTTGAGCATCACCAGCTTCCTCTATAGTCCAAGCAACCACGACGCGACACCGTCCACGACGTTCCCGCTATGACTGCGGGGATGTCAGCCTACTGGATGCTACTTCGGTTTATCTCCAGTCTGACCGTCTGCGACGTTCTAGTTGTTCACGATGCTACCTCTACGACCGTGGGGGGATGTTAGAGTATACGTGTACAATTAGGTAATCTAGGATAGAGATAAATCTTGTGTCTTGTCTTGCACTCCAAGATGATCTCTGTACGCCTATATATACTCGCCCATGAGGCTCAATAATACATCCATCATATTCCGCCAATCTCCCTCTCTATCGTTCTACATATAGAGCTTCAAGATTAGTGCTATCATACGACGTGTCAAAATCCCAGCAGGGGCCATAGGAGGGACACAGTGCGGCCCAGCCCTACAGGGTCTTTTATTTTGCTGCATGCACAGATTTAGGCAAAATGATCGATTGTGTTCTGCACAAACATGGCGCATCAGAAAGCTCGAGCATCTTCGAGCGTGGAGTGGCCTCTCTGGCCAAGAATAGCTCCAGCGTCCTCGCCTTTGCTTGGATACTCCACAAGGCACAGCTTCAGATACCTGTAGAGCTTGAGGAGGAAGAAGAACTAGCCCACCATCCTCAGCTGAATCACCATCACAACGACCTGGAAGAAGAGGGAGGCGACCCGCCCACTCCAAAAGCTCCACTAAAACTGTCCCCTTAACAGGAGAACATGACCTCCAGATCGAGGAGGTCGCAGCAGAGCTTCTCCACTCCTCCTCACCACCACGGCCGTCCGGGAGAGGATCCACTTCATCGCAAGCTGCAACGCCGCGCCCTTCCTCCTCGCCTCCACGGCCGGCCAGGAAAAGTCACAGCGTGCAACCACCGCTCGATTGATCGCCCGTGATGCTCAATTTATTGACGGAAGCGGCTGCTCTTCCCTTCGTCTCCCGCGCCGACCATTGGGCTAGAAGAACAAAGAGGAAGAACCCTAGAAGCCTCCAGATCTGGTCGCCTAGATCCGGCGCTCCGCTCCACCTACCGGGGCAACGCCCACTACTGGCATACACCCAAACAAACTAAAGCCTACAACTACAACGGCGACCCTCCGTCGCCACCTCCCACCGGCTACTCCGGCGAGAAGGGCGCGAGAGAGGCCCGACCTCCCATGCACGACTCTCAAAGCAACTCCGGGGGAGGAGAGGAAAGGAAGTGTGTTCCGACTCTACCAGCCTGGTGTGGCTCCAGTCAAGGACAACTGGAATTTCTGCGGGCAACAAGTCTTGACGAAGCAAAAGTATCAACTTAATTAGCCAGCTTTGTAACCCGCAAAAACAAATTGCCAGCTTTGTAAGTGTTGACACAAAAAATATTGGTTTCTTTTTAGAAGCAACTTCGTGCGATAAAATAAATCCAAATTCTTGAGAGCTCAGCTGTGCCAAACGGAAATCCTGAGCACACACTATTGTGACGACACAAATCGAGCACGCAGATATTAATGCATCCAAGGCCTCACAGTCCGTAAGTGTCCTCCTTCTTGATCCCCTTTTCTCTTCGCTCCATGAAACTAGTGTTGCCATCCTCACTGCTGCTCTAGGTAGACCCTTTGTGTGTCCTCCTTCTTGATCCCCTTTTCTCTTCGCTCCACGAAACCGGCGTCGCTGTCCTCAACTGAGTAACTTTGGTATCCGACAGAGCAACCTTTATTACCCGATAAAAATAACGTTGGTGTCTGACAGAACAACTTTTGTGCCCGATAAAGAAACTTTGGTGCCCTTTGGTGGCTGACAGAGCTACTTTGGTGCCCTAACATAGCAACTTCGGCGAAATTGTAGGCTCTTCACCATTGTAGTAGGTAACTTCAGAACAACAGTAGGCAACTACATCACAATAGTAAAAACCTTTGTTGCATCGGTAGGCAATTTCAGAATTGTAGTAAGTAACTATACAACAGCAGTAGACAACTTCATCGTAGTAGTAACCAAGTTTCCCGCAGTGGTAGAAAAGTTTATTACAATGGGGTAGGTAACTTCAGAATAGTAGTAGCCAACTTGACCGTAACGCTAGACAACTTCACAACATCAATAATGAAGGTTCAAATCAATTGTAAACAATATTCAACTTCAAAACATCAATAATAAGCCATAGTATCAGTGCACATCACATCATAATGAGCTCCTAAACATAGCAACTTTGGTGCGTGGTGGAGCAACTTCGATCATCGACAATGCAACCCTGGTGGGCGACAGAGCAACTCTGGTCCTCAACAAAACAACTTTGGTGCGTGACAAGGCAATTTTGGTCCTTGGCAAAGCAACTTTGGTGTGTGATGGGGCAACTTTGGTCCTTGATAGATCAACTTTGGTGTCCGTTAGAGCAACTTCAGTGCCCATCAGAGCAACTTCGGTGTCCGACATAGCAACTTCGGTCCTCGACAAAACAACTTTGGTGCGTGACAGAGCCACTTCGGTCCTCGGTAAATCAACTTTGGTGTGTGACGGGGAAACTTAGGTCCTCGACAAAGACAAAGAATCTTGGGTGCGTGATAGAGAAACTTTGTTCCTCGGCAAAGCAACTTTGGTGCGTGAGGGGGCAACTTCGATCCTCGACAAAGCAACTTTGTTGCATGAGGGGGCAACTTTGGTCCTTGGGCAAAGAAAAATCAACTTTGGTATCCGACAAAGCAACTTCGGTCCTTGACTGAGCAACTTTGGTACGTGACAGAGCAACTTTGGTCCTTGATAGAGAAACTTTGGTGCATGATAGAGCAACTTCGCTCCTCGATAGAGTAACTTTGGTGCATGACAGAGCAACTCCAATCCTCGACAAAATAACTTTAGTGTGTGCCAAAGCAATTCTGGTCCTTGGCAAAGCAACTTTGGTGCATGAGAGGGCAACTTCGGTCCTCAGCAAAGCAACTTTGATGCGTGAGAGGGCAACTTCGGTCCTCGGAAAATACAAAGGAATTTCAGCATCCGAAAGAGCAACTTGGGTACTCGACAGAGAAAATCTGGTACGTGAAAGAATAACTTTGGTCCTTCATAGAGCAACTTTTGTGCATGACAAAGCAACTCTGGTCCTCGACAAAACAACTTTGGCACGTGACAGAGCAACTTAGGTCCTCGGCAAATCAACTTTGGTGTGTGACGGGACAACTTCGGTCCAAGAAAAGGCATTTTTGACGCGTGACAAAGCAACTTCGTTCCTCGAGAAAGCAACTTTGGTGTGTGAGGGGGCAACTTTGGTCCTCGTCAAAGACAAAGCAACTTTGGTGCATGACAGAGTAACTTCGGTCCTCTGCAAAGCAATTTTGGTGCATGAGGGGGCAACTTTGGTCCTCGAAGAAACAACTTTGGTTCGTGATTAGGCAACTTCAGTCCCCATCAAAGCAAATTTGGTGTGTGATGTCGCAACTTTGGGCCACAGAAGCAATTTTTGTGCGTGGCAGAGCAACTTTGATCCTCGACAAAGCAACTTTGGAGTGTTGCTGGTGTTGATTTCGGAAATTGATTTCATGTCGGTTGACTAAGCCACGCCCATGCCCACGCCGAGCGAGCCAACCTCGCAACTTTGCCATACTATTGTTTTTTCACCGTTGCTAAGTCTATAGTACCTCTGGTATTGTAGGTCGGCAACTTAAAAAGTGGGTATGCACCTTCGCTTCAATGGTATGCAACTTCACAACTACAATAAGCAACTTCAGAACAACACTAGGAAACTTTGCTACAGTAGTAGGCAACTTCGCTTCAGCGATAGGCAAATTCACAAGTGTAGTAACTAACTTCGGAACAAACACTATGCAACTTCACTTAATTTGTAAGAAATTCTCAACAACTAAAAGCAACTTAGCAAATTTTATAACATCAATACAACATACAAAGCCCAAGTACCAGTGTAGCCCATTCATCACCACCACAATGGTCTCCTGTTTTGGGATTCGACTTCACCTGCGCTACTTTCTGAAAGGTGGACAAGCAACTTCTAAAAACGACAATATAGAATTAGGCAACTTCACTATAGCATTAGGGAACTTTACTGTAATGGTAGACGACTTTGTATCAATTAACATTAACTAAGAAATTTGGGTATTTTAAACTAATGGTATGCAAATTAGCGGCAACTAGAAAAGCAAGCAACTTCTGCAAATCAGGGGATGCTTTTGTAAAATACAGAAAATAAAGGGCTACAACAAAAAAAATCCAAGACAATGATATTTTTTTCTCGGTGGTAAGAAACCTGCACGATCTCCCGTCGGCACCTTGAGAGCGACCCAGCGACTCAGCCACGCATGGGCATGAGAAGCGCACCCATGACGCCGCGAAGTAGCCGGAGGTCTTTGTGGGCTGCCCGAGCGCTGGACGTCGTGGCGGACACCGAGAAGAGCCCTCGCGTGAGCCTCCTGTGGAGCCTCGCCTACGATGGCCACCGAGAAGCACGCTCGCCTGAGCTGCTCGTGGAGCCTAGGCTGCCACTACAAGAAATGTGTTGACTAGTGACCTTTTCTTAACGACCAAGGTTTTTTGGACAAAGATCTATGACTATTCTAAACTAAATGGTCATAGTGTATTTGGAAGTGTCTAAACCTTTAAAAATTACGACCATTTGAACCTAGAAGGTCATAATTTTCTTACACGAATTGGCCAGAACCTAAATAGCAGTGGTCTAAGTCCTTATGTTTAGCTGATTACGACCAATTTAAAAGGTCATGGATGCTAAATAGCAGTGCCTTAAAATGATTTGGCCACCTAGCAAGTTCGCCTACGTGGCATATTCATGTGTCAATTTTTATTGACGTGTCTAGATAGACCCACACATTGACCCGTTGACCAACTACACAGTGGAACCTACATGTCATATAGTATTCATGATGATCATACATGACATGTGGGGCCTGCTTACTAGGACAACTCACACAATTGATGCAAAAATCCAAACCAACATAGGCATGAACGGGAGATGGCGCGATGCAAAAATTCAAACCAACATTTTTTAGAGCATATCCGGCACAGGATTTTAGCCGATGGCGCGAAACAAACCCGAATTTGGGCCGAGGTGCGTAGGATACAGCCGAGCCCACCCGAGCTATCCCCCTCCCAGACCAATCCCCATCCCATCGAACACAACTCAACCGTGCCCTATCCTCCTTCCTCCTTCCCTTTCCCCCACCTCCGCCGCCGGCCTAGATCTCGCCCAACCCCGGTAACTCCTTGCTCCACCGACCATCTCGCTGGAACCCCCTCCTCCTCCTCTCTCTATTCCTCCTTCTAGAACCACAAACCCACACCTCCGATAGAAACCCTAATCCGGGATCAGGAGGTCCATCATGATGGCGGAGGAGGTTCTCGTTGCCTTCCTCTCCCCCGGCAGGGCAGCGCGGCTTCAAACATGGAGGAGTCGCCGGTATGAGGTCAGTGCTCCCTTCCGACGAGCTCGATTTTGATCCGTTTCCTCCCATTCGCAGATTTGTCCGTCCGTTCGTCGCCACGAGCTCGATCGACCAGCTCCTGAAGGTGATGATGCCCGTGTTCGTGATGATGCCGCTGGACACGGTATGCAAGGCCGGGAGCGCGCTGAACCGCCGCAAGGCCATGCAGGCGTCCCTGTCCGCGCTCAAGAGCGTCGGCACCTTGGGGATCGTGGCGGGCGTCTAGTGGGGCATCGCCGAGAGCGACGGCCCCGGCCAGTACAGCTTCGCCTGCTACATCGAGCTCATGGAGATGGCCAAGAAGGCCGGGCTCAAGGTGCAGGCCGTCACATCGTTTCACCAGTGCGGCGGCAACGTCGGCGACTCAGTCAAGTAAGTACTGCTCTGAATCTCCATTACCTTTGTTCTCTCCGCATGTTATATGATCTCTGGTTCTTGTATTCATTTGTGGTTAGTAGATGAGATGAATTTCACTTAGATCTACAATGTGTTATTAGTCATATACTTAGATCTCAAATCACCACATATTGCTATGTAGAACAGATATGTATCCTGCCTGAGCTTGTTCTTCAACTTGTACAGAATCACAGACATTTCATCATGTTGTGTTTAGTGTTTTATTCTGAAGTAGCAGCATTACGACTTAGAAAACTACAAATTGGGCAAGCAGTAGTGCAGGAGCCAGCATGACGACTTAGAAAACTACAAATTGGGCAAGCAGTAGTGCAGGAGCCAAAGGATTTGTAGCTTTATTCTCCCCGATGACTTGACAACCGCTTGATAAGAGCCTGAAGGTTGTGTAGCTTTGTCGCTATGATGAAAACTGAAGCTCTATTATGTCTTAAGCAGCGACCATGGAGTAATTGTCTGCTGCAATTAACTTGGATAGAAAAGAAACATGTTATTTCAGATGATAACTCAACTTTTTACTTGCGAGTCTTGTAAAGCAACAAAGAGAGAATATCGGTGTTTCTGGTATCTTAGACACTTATATGGCCTTTATAGTACTCACTCTTCATGTGATTATTCAATTCTCGTAATGTTTTTATTTTCAGGTTTCTTATATCTAAAAGACATTCTCTGGGTTATGATCAATTAGGAAGCTGATGCTGGAAGTTTGTGGAACTGTCGTTTCTTGGAGTTTGCTGGTGAACAGATTTACTATCTCCTGGGTATGGTATATGGTATATTTTATATTTTGTAAGGAGGATTGATAGGTAGGACAATCGCCAAGCCTAGCTGTTTAGGCTTCCATACGAGCAAGTCCATACACATGCAGCTTCTGTTGGTCGATCACCATCACCGTATTTCTGAGGCTGCATTGCCCAAAATAATAGTTGAAGGAAAAACTTAATTTTAAGGGAACGTTGCGTATTAGAGAACTGTAGGTGATTGGCAGTTTATTTTCTTCAGATCAAATTATCTGCTAAAGGTGCTCTATTCTCGGTATCGTCGGTCGTTGTCCCGGACCAGAAATGAAACCATGTCCATACGCATGCAGCTTCTCTTGGTTGATCACCTGAACTAGCTCTGAAGCTCCTTACTATCAGCACCAAACTTTGCACAATCATTGTTTGATTGAACTATCTGTTTCTGTCCTTTTGAATTGTTTGTGGATACTACCACATAGTGCATGACTACATGGCCTTATCTTTCAGTGAAATGGTAAATTGCTGGCAACCGCTGCATTTTATATTTCTTTTGATTGACTGCCAAAACGCCAACATCCATTATGTATTTTCAGTATCATCCAGGCACACTTATTTGTGTAATAAGCAGTGGCACTCAGACACCGATTATGTTTATTTTTGTTATCCATTCATTAACCATCACAAAATAAAAGTGTGCTAGGTAACTGGCTAGTGTTTGTTATTCATCAAATGTTCTTGGAATGGAAGCATTCAACTATGTACCACATAACAACATTTCATCGCTCTATTATTAATTCAGATGCTAATGCATAAGAATGTTTTATTAAAATGAAGTGTTGAATTTCATATCAGCATAAATATTTTCTTATAGTATGTGCCTTCTCTTATATCTGACTGTACTTGCGGGTTTTGGTTCTGATTCGTTGGTTCACTTATATATACATGAACATTATAGGTCCCCTGTTTTATGTATTCCCTAAATTCAAGCAAACTAGTCAGAGAACTGCGTGATCTTTACATCTTGTGTAATTACACTGAGAAGTATTCCACTTGTAGCCGTCTTGAGAAACTACAGCGACCTAGCACGTATTACACGGGAGAAGTTCAATTGTGTACAGAAAACAAAATGAAGTTCATCACCAGTTTTAATTTGGATAATACCAGTTTGTGTGTCCTTGTTTGATTTGCTCCGATTCATGCAACCACTAGTTACTAGTTGAGACATTGATTTTGCATGTTTCTTTGTGCTCTCTCGGTTGTCAGAAGCAAGTGATATTTTCTTGGCATATAATTTCCAATCATGCATTGTTTGTAATTTATTCTGTGCTAATACGTCTGTCTAGTCGCTGTGACGCTGGCACTAAAGATATTCAAAAGACCCCCTTGTTCAAATGTCGAATTTTGTATTGTTACCACTTCTGATATGTTCACAATGAATCTGGAGTGCTCAAATGTTGATGTGCTAAGCTGTTCATCCTAATCGTTATATAGCAACCATACCATGCATCTTCTTGTAAGCTGTTCATCCTAATCTTTATATAGCAACCACTATGTCTAGCCACTCTTAATTTTGTCCTGGATCTGTATGCATTTTGGTTTAATGATCTTATGGTTATTCGATTTTGCAAAAAATTCTTGCTGCTGTTCTTGGTGATGAAGAATCTTTGGTACAGTAGGTCTATGCAACACGATTTCGTGGACTATGCTGATTCCAATATCTTGAAGTAAATTACTGTGTTATTTGGATCTACGGCTTCTCGCTGTAATTGAACTTTACACTTCATTTTTTAACAGGATCATACTGAGGGATCTGATGTTGGTGTACATAGTTGTGATCACACCTGAATTGAAAAGTTGGGGTATGGAATGTTCAGTGAATATGTAAATCAATGTGTTAATGCTACAGGGAATGTATCTTCGCAAGATGATTTCCTTTTTTTTTTATAGTTGCTGCCTGGATGTTACTTTTGTAGCTGTTTGTATTATTGCATGCTGTGAACTATGTCCTAATTGTAAGAGATGTTCTAATCTTGGTTGCCATTGTGAAACTGAATGTGATTTGGGCTTAATTTTTGAATTATTGATTATTTACCGCCTGGAATGTTAGAGATGAAGCAGATGCTAATATGCTAATTGAGCCCTAAAATGGCCATGGCCAAAAATGGTGGGGACCTGTGATAGCTGGGGCAATCTAAGGGCACGTACAATGGTCTTATCTTAGCAATGCCACATAGGATGATTGCTGAGTTGAAGGAGAGAGAAACGAAAAAAAGCCGTCTGCCTTATCTTGGCTAAGAGATCATCTCTTAGCAACAATATGCCTCACCACATATTTAGGAACATCTAGTGCTAGAGATAAGACTAAAAAAAGAACCCATTGTATGTTATATTTTGTTGTCATATGAAATGATGTGGCATGTATAAGATAAGACTGTCTTATCAACTGTTGTACATGCCCTAACTAGTGGGGCTAGCTTGAAAAAATGTTGGGCCAAAAAATGCTACTATAAGATATATGGGCTGAATTTTTGGGCTTGCCTACTAAATAATTGCACCAAAAATATCAAATTTGTAAAAAAAAGCTGGAATTGTTGGGCTTGGCCCATGTAGAGCACCTCGTCAGATTGGACTGAATTCGATCTACAAGCATTGCCACGTAGGATTGGCTTATGTGGACATGCTAGATAGTCGGTGACCAAACCATCTATATTGGTCATAGTAGTCTATGACCAATGCATAGAAAAGGTCTTTATTATTCGTCAGTGACTCTTAGCTTTTGACCATCTGTTTTTGGTCACAAGAAGGTCATAAATGGAGAACAATGACCATCTAGTGACCAATATGGAGGGTCAAAAATTACCACATTTCTTGTAGTGTGCCGTGGAAACTTGTCTATCTTGGATGTAGAGGGTAGAATGGCGGGGATAAAGAGGAAGCTCGGCCGACGGATTTGGAGACTGTGTGGTGGAGGCGGGCATGTCATGTTGGAAATATGCCCTAGAGATAAATGATAATATGGATTATTATCATATTTCACAAAGTTTATGATTAAGTTTTATATCATGCTATAGCTGTATTGAAAGAAAACATCAATACACGTGTGATATATAAACATACATGAGTTTCCGGTGAATCTCTAGTTACTGGTTCATTGGTCAACAGATGATCAAGGAGATGTTTTACCATTGAACTACGCTCGCTACGCTATATATTTTATAACATATATCCGCTTGGGTCGACCGTCTATGTCAAGGTTTCCTGATCATGTGGCATTTATGCCTGTTGACAATGGAGTCGCCTTATTGTGAAAATGAGATGATGAACTATACCTAACCTAAGCATCGTGACCCGATCATGTCACGAAGTTCAAGTTACGATAATAGAAAGACCAAGTGTCCTATTTCTCAGACCACATATCAATCACTGTCACCCAAGAATACTTAGATAGCATCAAACATCACTCGGTTAAACGGTGATCATAAAGGTGTGTTCAGGTATTCGGAGGGGCATGTAGAGTCATTATGTGTCATTAGCGGGATTTGTCCATCCATGTGACGGAAAGATACTCGATGGCCCACTCGGAGAAGTTATAACCAAATAGATGTGCAGCATGTGATTTGATCACGGGGATATCACTTGTCGAAACGAGTTAAATAACATTTGTCAATAACGAGATTGAACACGACATTGTGATGTCATTGATTAGGTCTAGGACAATGCAAGTATCACAAAGACAAATGGAATATGACACGACATTTATGGTTCAAACAACAAAAGATTCGTGGAATACACAGGGGTCATCATGGGCATCCAGGTCCTACTGATGATCATTGGAACGAGAGAGGTCTCGACCATGTCTGGAGTCTTCCCGAACCATGGGGTATCACGCTTAAGGGCTTGAGGATGCTCGGAGATCATTTTGGTATCGGTAGAATCACTGAAGAATAGAAATAGAGAAAACCGGAAGGGTTTCGGTAAGTCCGAAGGATGCCCGGAGTGGGGGTAGAAGGAGTTTCATAGCCACGAGGATTGAATAATATGTTAGTAAATGTTAAATATTGATTTAATCATTTATTTATATTTATTTAATAAAAGAAAGGAATTAAAAGTTCAAATTCACTTGGGCCAACATCCCCAAGGGAAAAAGGCCCAAGAGGGAAAGACCAAAGGGAGGAAGGAGGGGAGGTGGCCGACGGGGCCAAGGGACCCCACGTGGGGCCCACTTGGCCCCTTACCGATGGCGACCAGCCCCCCTCTCCCCTCTCCTTTGTTTAGTCCCACATGGCTAAGCCAATTGGCTATGTGGTGCCTTTTCCCCTATATAAAGAGAGGTATCTTAGGAAAATAAATACAACAATAATCAATAAAGGTTCCCTCTCTTTTGGGAGACCTCCAATTGATATTCTCTCTCTCCCGTGACCGCGGTCCCATGTCTGGATTGCGCGATTAGGAGTCTTCTTCACCGTGGAGCACCGTCGCGCTGCGGGATTCAGATCCAGAAGGTCTACTTCCGCAACTATTGCTGGATCGGAGGAGCGGGAGTCATCTTCAGGAACCGGACATGTGTAACTCTATCGGAGGTGCAAAAGTGGGGCACTAGAAGTCGACGGAGCCGTAGGAGCCATAGGACTTCAAGACGACCTCGAGGTCGGCATCATTACGACTACATCAACCACTCTCTCCCGAGCATTGACAATGCTTTTCGGTCTTTAAGGGTAAGTTCCAGAAAATCCCCTCCTGTTACTGCATTACTAATAGATAGATCCTGGCATTAGGGTTCGTTTCATAGGAAAATTTATTATTTTCATGGCCAAACCCCTACAGTGGTATCAAAGCTAGATCTATTCGTAGTATTGCTAGTACGAGTAGAACACACGAGTTGTAGCGTGTGGGTGTTGATCTTCTAGTTGTTACCCTCCCACGTGTACTTGTGCATACCGCACTAATGCTTGATGAAGTGGCCCCCAACCGACTTTACACGTTCATTAGCGAGACTTGTCCACGCTTGACGTACGACTTGTACCGTATAAAGTGGTTTTGGGGGGTGTTTGTCTCTCTCTCACATTAGTTGGTACGCCATTTGCAACGGAGGGCCCCGAAAGGGGTATACCATAGACTACTATTTGATCAACATTGTGGTTCAAGTTTGTAGGTAAGAAACGGTTCTTGCACGAAAGCCCTAACAACCACGTAAAACATGCAAAGACAAAGTACAAGCGTCTAACTTTGTTTTGCAGGGGCGTTGTGATGTGATAAGGTAGTTGTCAAGGTAAAGTAGTTTACTTTCTACTGCTAATTAGTAGTAACGGTCATGGTAATGGTGGACTATGAAACCGGAACCCCGGTGCCCATGGCACCGGAACCCTGGTGCCGGATCCGAAAACATGGGATGGAGATCACAGCATGAAGGACCATATTGCATCGCATTTACATTCAATATTTATTGTATGCGCATCTTGTTATGTGCTAGTATTAGATACTCGATGGTAGCCTAATAAGATGATCCCTAAACAAAATACCAATGACAGTGTTCTCTCTTAGTGTGCACCACCAAGAATGTTCTCCGTTATGAGGCAGGCCATGACGATCGGGTGTCAGACATATCTGCGTTCGCATACGGTAGGTGTAAGCCATGTTACACAACGAGTACACGTATGGTTGAGTTGGCGAGCCTAGCATGTGTAGATATGGCATCGGAACACGGATGGTCGAAAGATCGAGCACGAGTCGCAGGAACGATGTGATCCACGTTTTGGCATCCACCTTTGCAACTATATCGCCGGCTGTGACGATTGGGGGCGGTGTAGTAAATGGGGATCGTGTAATCACTAAAACCTTTCTGGGATAGTAATTTTAGTGGAGTTCTTGTTTAACTCATATAATTATAAACTTAGTCTAGAATTCCTTTTGCAATTATAAATGTAGAAATGGCTCGCCGTGAAGCTTCTTTTGAGATTGCTGAATGGGTAGTTGCTGAAAAACTTACACTTGATGGATCCACCTTCCCTGAGTGACTTGCATGTCTGAATGATCTCCTTAGTAAGAACAACGTGGTTGACTACATACTTATGCACTGGATCTAGATGATCCAGATCACTATGAGACCCCAACGAGGACGGGCAGACCGCCATTTTCATCAAGAGATGTCCACATACATTCAAGTGATAATGCACCATGGGATGGTGAACGAACTATATCAACTCATGCATGATCTTGACCCACATGGGATGGTGGATCGGCTGAGGACAGAGTTCGTAAGTCAGGTGCGTATATGGCAGCACGAGTTGCTTAGAGACTTCCTTTCCATAAATATGGAGGAACACACTTGTTTGGAGAGTCACTTGGAGCACATGCATGATGCACGCACGATACTCGTTTATTTCGTGGACTACTGGAGGGTTGAGTCATCTGCGATAGGCGTATTACTTCGGTCGCTGCCTCCCAGCTATGAAGGATACGTCCAGACTTGCATCATGAGTGGTGATATGGAAACACTAGATTTCCATAAGTTCATATTACATTTCAAGAACGTAAAGGTTGAACTAATCACCGGAGAGGTCATCGATGATGAAGGTATATATGATATACAGTTTAATAAATGTTATAATCTTACAAACACTTGTTGCAGTATTGAAGTATCTGATACTTGTTCTGTTTTGTGAAAATAGGTCCTTCTACATGAGAGCTTCTTGCTAGAGAGGAGGTGACATTGCGTGTTGATGGCGAGCATGATGATAATAGACGACGACACTCTCCCTCAACATTTATCACTTAGTTTATTGTTTTGGATGATTATTGTAATCGATGGATTGAGAACTTCTTTAGTGTGTCTCACACTTCGTGAGACGGTTATTCATATGAGTTTGTAACAAACAGTTATTTTGCTTTTATGAATGATTTCTATTTGTCTTCATATGTTATTTGATTGTGTGTGAATTATTTGTGTTGTGGAACTAATTGATAATGCATGAACATTTGTAAAACATTAAAATGCCTTCAGAATACCCAACTTAATGATATATTCATTTCGAATGAAACCATTGTTTGAATTCAAAGTTATGTTGATAATACATAAAAATCATTTGATCTCTTGTCACATATAAATCATGCCCAAGTTCGGTAAAATAATCTACAAATTGTTTGATGAATTGTTGAAAGAAAATACATATTTGATGTACCATGTTTCAACAAAGTGGTAATTATCATTTGTGATTGTTGAATTTTGTAAAGAAAGTTTACCAAATGAAACATAAGCGTGAAAACCATTTGATATGATCAAAGAATTTCAGCGTCCAGGGTATCGAAATAAAAGAGAGTCAAGCTATTATGATTTGATCAATAGTGATAGAATTCGACATTATATTATTGGCATAAAGATTTGTGAAGCGCATTTTGATACGTTGAAGCGCAAAAGCATCACATTGTGATATTAAATGGGTGACTAGATGGCGCCAAATAAATCGTTGTAGTGTTAGTGTAAAGAACATTAGTTGAAAATAACAAACATTTATTATAAAGTGAACCATCTGAAAAATCGTGAGATCGGCACCATATTTGTATGGATTGTCATGGCAATTTTGGAGTTATTCATTATCACCCAAGCAATGCTAACAAGTCCTTGTAGATTATTCATTAGAAACTTTGAATACGAAATCGATGGCTAATACCAAAAGATAAGCAAAACTAGTATTGCTGAAATTTTGGTGCACTCTCGAAGAAAACTATGTTCTCAACAATGAAGCTAATGGTAGATAGTGAGAGCACAATGAGGTTTCATAACCCCACATCAGAGTGTTGAGAAGCACAACGGAATGTGTTCATAACGCGCCTCTTCACATAAAGGAAAGGATCAATGATAATGATCATTGTGTTTTCCCTACTAGTGCCTTTACTAAGTAAAGTAGGATTCGAAAATGTACCCTACATCTTGTATGGAGACATTTATGAATCAATTTTCATGTTATCGGAATATGACATACCGACGAACTACAAAGGAATATGATGGTAAACTAAAGTTACGGGAAATCCTAGAAGTGATTTCACTTAAGATTAGAAACCATTACTAAATCTTGTCAAGTAAAGGGGTTACTTGATTTTTCCAAAGGACCGCAAGGTCATGACGGAAAGGGTGAAATACAAAGAAAATTTGTCATAAATAATGTATTGGGCAAATTCAAAAAAAAATTGATTAAGAAGTGCTGAAGTCTAGTGGATTTAATACAAGTAAAGTGCTATTGCCTCATAAAAGAAACTCTCAATTTGATAATTGATTAAGAGATTTTGAAGTCATTAAAAATATTGAGAAGATATGCAATTTGCATGAAATTGAGTGGGAGCAATAGTCTTCCTAAATTAATATGTGAATGACTTATTTTTTGAGTGGGACCAATATAAGTCTCGATCTCAAATATGTAGGAAACACATTTGGAGTGGGAGCAATGTAAGACTTGAATATACAGGGAACATATTTTGTGTGGGAGCTTAATGTTGATTCTTATCTGTATACGATACATTAAGAATAAAAGCACAAGTACTAATAAATAATGATTTATAAGGGTTAAAAGTTGAACGAAAGTATATTATAATATTATGTTGTAGTGTATTCCTAAAAGAGATCCTAAAATAGTTTCGGAATAGGAATTGATGAAGGAATGGTCCTTAATCATTCGAATTAGGAATGACATTGAGTACAACATCAATGGTAAAAATAAAGAAAAGGATGATTATCATCCATTATATTTTGACATAGGTTTTTTCTTAGAAACCATGATAAGAACTCAACATAATATATGATCTAAGAAGAAACATTCAGAAGTGATTAAGTATGAATCACTGAACATTAAGCTAAGTCTATGCATAGTATCTAATGAGAACTGTAAACATGTTTTCCAAATCCATGAAGGGTGACATACCTTAGAGAATAAAGGGTTATGATATAAGGGCTTATGTTAACCTTAAAAGATTGGAAATCTCTGCATTGAAGATACCAGTTTAAGTCAAAGAGGAAGCATGGTGGTAAACATAAAAAAATGCACATAGTGCACTAGTGTTTTGATAACTACATTTCAAATAAAAGTATAAGGATACTACCTAAAGTAATGTATAATGTTGTGGCGAGAAAAGTTTGTATTTTCGCAGAATGTGTGTCCCAGGGCACAATGCCCATGATAAAGCTCGCTTTGGCTGAGCTAACGTCACTGCCGGCTCCTGGAAACCAACTTCACTCAATTGCCATAACTACTATACATACACAAGATGTTATCATATGATGATAAAGTATTAATGTCAATCAAGGTGACATTAGTAAGTTGCAAAGGAGATGAGGGGCTGTAAAGTCCAGACCCTAGATTCAACCTCTTCCATGAACACGCATGATCAGAATTACCAGGTTATATGGTCGATGGTTAGTAAACAAATGCAGCTGGTTTATTTGTACTCTAGTGCAAGTGGGAGACTTCGAAATATGCCCTAGAGACAATAATACTATGGATTATTATCATATTTCACAAAGTTTATGATTAAGTTTTATATCATGCTATAACTATATTGAAAGCAAACATAAATACACATGTGAATATAAACAACCAGGAGTTCCCAGTGAATCTCTAGTCACTGGTTCATTGGGCAACAAATGATCAAGGTGTCCTGATCATGTGGCATTTATGCCAGTTAACAATGGAGTTGCCTCATTACGAGAATGAGATGATGAGTTATACTCAACCTATGCATCATGACCTGATCATGTCACGAAGTTCAAGTTACGATGATTAGAATGACCTAGTGTCCTATTTCTCAGACTGTGAGACCATATCAATCACTGTCACCCAAGAATACTTAGATATCATCAACCATCACTCGGTTAAACAGTGATCATAAAGGTGTGTTCAGGTATTTGGAGGGTCATGTAGAGGCATTATGTGTCAAGAGCGGGATTTTTCCATCCGCGTGATGGAAAGATACTCGAGGGCCCACTCAGAGAAGTTATATCCAAATAGTTGCATAGTGTATGATTTGATCACAGGAATATCACTTGTTGGAACGAGTTAAATAGAATTTGTCAGTAAAGAGATGAAACACAACATGGTGATCTCATTGGTGAGATCTCGGACAATGAAAGTATCACATAGACAAAAGGAATATGACACGGCATTCATGGTTCAAACAACGAAAGATTCGTGGAATGCACAGGGGTCATCATGGGCATCCAGGTCCTGCTGATGATCATTGGCACGAGAGAGGTCTCGACCATGTCTAGAGTGTTCCCGAACCGTGGGATGTTGAATATTGATTTAATATGTAAGTAAATGTTAAATATTGATTTAATCAATTATTTATATTTATTTAATAAAAGAAAAGGAAATAAAATGTCAAATTCACTATTGGGCCAAAATCCTAAAGGGAAAAACACCTAAGAGGGAAAGACCAAAGGGAGAAAGGAGGGGAGGTGGCCGGTCGGGCCAAGGGACCCCGCGTGGGGCCCACTTGGGCCCTGGCCGGCGACGGCTAGCCCCCCTCTCCCCTCTCCTTTGTATAGTCCCACATGGCTAAGCCAATTGGCTATTTTGGTGCCTTTTCCCCTATATAAAGAGGGGTATCTTGGGAAAATAAATACACCAATAATCAAGAAAGGTTCCCTCTCTTTTGGGGAGACCTCTCGTTGATATTCTCTCCCGTGACCACGGTCCCAAGTCTGGACTGCGTGATCATGAGTCTTCGTCACCGCGGAGCGCCGTCGCGCTACGGGATTTAGATCCACAAGGTCTACTTCCGCAACTGCTACTGGATCGGAGGAGCGAGAGTCATCATCAGGCACTAGACGTGTGTAACTCCCTCGGAGGTGCAACACTTGGGGCACTAGAAGTCGTCGGAGCCATAGGAGCCGCAGGACTTCAACATGTGGCCGAGGTCGGCATCGGTACGACTACATCAAACACGCTCTCCCAAGCATTGACAAACGCTTTTTAGCCTTTAAGGGTAAGTTCGTGACTCCCGTTATTGCATTACTAATAGATAGATCCTGGCATGAGGGTTCTTGGCTTAGGAAAATTTATTATTTTCAGGCCCGAACCCCTACAGGTCGATGGTGAGGAGATTCTAGCCGATGTTGGTGAAGTCAGTGATAGGAAGGGGACATGCCCTAGTGGAACTCGACGTAGAAGGGACAGGCGACACAAAGAAGCACGAGGCAGGGGAGGGGATGGCATAGATGGAGTTCAGGATGTGTGATTCTGCCCTGACAGATCCCGGTGGAGGCCATGGGCGAGGCTCGGCGGAGGAGTTCCGAGCGCTCGGATGAGGTCAGTGACGGCGTGTAGTGAGGCCACGGTGGGCGCACTAGCGGGTGATGCTGCCTTGCTGGTGGTTGCCATTGTGCGATGCAGTGGTGGTTGATGGCCCAGGTGAATCTCTGCGTCGCTCGCCTCCATCGTGCGGTCGATCGAGGGTGCGCTCGTCCCGATCAGTTTAGCGCAGCTGCACTCTTAAGATTTTTGGAAAAAAACCTATTTAATTAAGTCCTACGCCATCATATTTGTATTGAGATCCGTGCACCTATGAGTTGTATGTTGGATTGGAATTGAGTTTTTAAACATACTTGGGGTTGCAACTGAGAAAAACTCCCTCAAGCATTATATTTTCTCTATGATTCATGTTAAATCACAAGTTGCAACTCATTTTGAAAATGAGACTCCATGACGTCACCTAACTTAGAATAAATTACTTCTTAGTCCATTCAAAAAAATTACTTCTTAGTCAGCTGAGAATTAGTCACACTCTCACACCAACCATAACATGACATGCGAAAAACTGCAACATGTGCATGTCATCTAAATCATGTTCGTTGATGCTCCAGCGTTACGAAAGCATGTAACGAAAGGTTAAAGGAGTCACCTAAAGAATGATTAACGAAATCAACACATTTCCATTGACAAATATGTTGTTTACCATTGGAAAGTTTCATCTTATTGCAACACATAGAAATTTCGAACATAAGGTTTGACCCATGTTGTAGTAAGAGTAAAGCACATCAATAACCATCCAACCAACCAAGGGCTCTACAGCGAAAACAATCTTTGATGTCTCCTAGCGGCAATGGTGGCGGCTGTAACTTCTTGTTAGTACTGACCTCTTCATATTATCAAATGAGAAAACCACACAGAGGAGCAGTAATCTCCAACTTCCAGCGATATGGATTTGATCTCCACCGCAGTAGCCATCTCCTCCTTGAAAAAAGTCCAACAGGCCCGACGTTAAATTAATAACGGCAACAACGGTGAAACACATACAAAATGATGAACCCAGCTTACAAAGCAGAGCTGCCAACTCACATAAGAACAAGCCTATTTGAGAAACAACCAGAAACATGGAACAATAGGTGATTATTACAGTAGACGCATGGGAGGAGCAGACGTTGGATGGGTTGCGTGTCAGACCGAAGCTCACCCAATGCGGGCGAACCAACAACCCCCAATCGAGACGACTCCACCATCGCAGGGAACGCTGCTGATGACTACAAGATCACAGGTTCATCAGAGCACATTTTCATGGAAGTATTAATTCCAGTTTTTATATCAATCCGAATAAGGAGCCTAGATAAGTGTCTTTATGCAGTGTTTCTATCGCACCCAAGGTGTCATGTTATCTTGAGTGAATTGACTACAATCATTGAGAGTCGATGGGTGTGAGTGAATAATAGAGGAAACTTGAGGAAAGGAAGATGCAATAAGTAAATAACATGTAAGTAAAAAAGTAAGAAAAGTGTTCAGGATTCCTGCATATGAGAAGTTAGGCGCGGAGAGAAATAGGATGTGATTGTGTTCGGTATTCATGGTAATAGTGAATGTGCCAAGTGAACAAAATGGGATAAGTGATTGTGATAATTCTTATTCATATATGAGTAGGCAAGCAACCCATATACCAACTAGGGAGTCCTCTTGGTAAATTCTTCCCAGTCCTAATAATCCATATGTGTGTTACCACAATAATGGTCAGCACATTAATTAAGGTATTTTGACCAGATCAAGGCTTTAATCCAGATGGTTCCTTGTTATCCTCAAGTTATGCTAGCTCCTCATTGATATCGAACATGTCACTCGGGGTTCGTCGATTCGCTAGTGATATGGGGTGGCCCGATCTTTTCAGCAAGCACTTGTCGATGATGATAATGGTGGATATATAACTAGCCTGTAGCTATGAACTCTCCCGCTCGAACCCTGATGCCAATGCAGCAGCTCTCGAACCCTGTGGGATATTCATAACACCACACTGTTGTGCCACGCAGCCATCGACCATAAAAGGTAGTTTGCAATCTACTAATTCCTAATGGAACAATAGATCACACTCAATTGCAGTAGTATAATTCGATCATAAGGTAATTCCAGAGGTTCTTTGAAAGAAACAACTCCAAAATAGTTTAAACGTGGTCTCAATCCTAACTATGGGGCGTCCCAGGGCTTATAAGGGTGGCTGGGGCGACCAGAAACCGAAACTAAACGCATACGAATCAAACTGATACATGCCGACTTGGACCAGGTTTCGGTCGGCGGCCGGACATTCCAGTGGAATTGGGCCGGACAGTCCGGTCAGGTCGGACACTCCGGGTGCTATCAGCCGGACAGTTCGGTCCGGCCGGAAACTTCAAAGTTTCCGGGTGGTGTCCGGGTAGTGTCCGATCTGGTGTTCTGATTGTCCACACCAATTCGTCTCTCGGGCAGGTCGAACAGTCCGGGTGGACTCGGCCGGACACTCCAGTCATGGCAGAGCTTTTTGCCTCCGTCTTGGTGATCTTCTCTTGCGCCTTTCTCCCGCTCCTCCCTCGCACATCCTTGGGCGATCATCATGCTAGGCTTCTCTTGTAGCCCTTCTCCTCCTCGCGCCATGCTTCTTTCTCCAACGAACCTGATCATACATAAATGCATAGACTTAGGTAGTATAAAGTTCTCATCAATTAAAGTACCAGATTCGTTTAGGAGTGAATTCACCTGTTGTTCATGTAGCTTAGCACGAGCTCTTGTAATGGGTCCAATTCTAATCTCATTGGATTGATCTTTCCTTGCAATAGCTAGAACACCTTCCGTAGTAGTTGGGGTAGGTGTAAGTATAGGGATGTCCTCATCATCTCCCCCCTTCAAAATGCGTCGACCTCGATGCTCTAAGGTCTTCTCCATCATATGGTGATAAATTAGCAACGTTGAAGTTGTTGCTAACTCCACCAAACTCCTCAATAGGTATATCAATTGAGTAGGCATTATCATTAATCTTGGCTAACACCTTGTAAGGACCAGCACCACTGGCTTCACTTTTGACTTTCGAAGTAGTGGAAACCTATCCTTGCGTAGATGCACCCATACCATGTCACTAGGCTTAAAAACACCTCCTTCCTTGCTTAATTACGTGCAGCAGCAATGTTCTTGACTTTCTTCTCAATAGCCTCTCGAGTCTTCTCATGAATTTTCTTCACATAATCAGCATGTTTTGATGCCTCCATATCAACTCTCTCATGTAATGGTAGAGGCAACAAATCAAGTGGCGTCAATGGCTTTAAGCCATACACCACCTCAAAAGGACAAAGCTGAGTAGTCGAATGCACAGCCCTGTTGTATGCAAACTCAACATGTGGAAAACAATCTTCCCACTCCCGCAGATTCTTCTTTATCATAGTCCACAACAACTATGACAATGTTCGATTCACCACCTCCGTTTGACCATCTGTTTGTGGATGACATGTAGTACTGAATAGAAGCTTCGTTCCCAGCTTCCCCCATAAGGTCTTCCAAAAGTAGCTAATGAACTTCACATCTCGGTTAGAAACACTCATCTTGGGTACTCCATGTAATCACACGATGTCCTTGAAAAACAGGTTAACAACATGCGACTCATCATCGCTTTTGTGGCAGGCAATAAAATGAGCCATCTTAGAGAACCTATCCACTACCACTGTTGCGGGGCAACCTCGGGGATGGCCCGATCTATCATGAATCCCTTGAAATCAAGGCAGAGTGAGTGTGGGGATGAGGGAGAGAGCAAAAACGCGAACTCACACACGAAGAACACAATGAACACACACACACATGAAGACACGATACATGACAATTGCTCACGCAGGCGGCTACCGGTCTGGCGCAATCCCTAGGATCGGCGTTGGGCGGAGGACTGATGCATCCTGTCCTACGGACGCTCCTACATCTACACCACCAAGTTCCCCAAGTGGACCCATGACTCGTGCCCGAGCCAAACTCCTTCAAGCTAAGGTGAACTCGCTCCTCTCCTCGTGCCAATTTGATACATCCTTGGATGGTGTGCTACTTCATGCAAGTACTCTATGCATCATCAGGCATGAATCTCCAACACATCACCAAGCACCCAAGGATGGAGAACAAGGAGCAGTCCATCGCTTGTCATCACAAGGATCTTGACCACTCAAGCACAAGAGCATGAAGACCAACGGTCAAATATCTTCCAAACATGAGCCGACATCAATGGAAAATCTATCAAAGTAATCATCGATGGAGGGAGTTGCCACAACCTTGTTAGCACTGAGTTGTGTGAGAATCTCAACCTCACCCTCCATCCGCATAGGCACCCCTACCACGTGCAATGGCTAAGTGACCAAGGGTCTGTGAAGATCAAGCATACCGTTTTGGTCACCTTCGCCATTGGTCCTTGCAAAGACACGACCGAGTGTGATGTAGTCCCAATGATGGTTTGCCACATGTTGCTTGGTCGACCATGCCAATTTGACAAGGCTGCTCTACATGATGGTTGCACCAATGTGTACACCTTTAAATGGCTCAACAAAACATGTGTTTTGCAACCAATGACTCCTAGCCAAATAATTGCGGACAATGCAAAGGCTTTAGTGAGGGCGCAAAGCACAACACCTCCTTGTGAGAAGAGCGATGAGCGAGAGAACCACCTCATTGTCAGTGAGAGCCACAAGCCAAACTCGAGTGAAAAAACTAAGAGTGTTCTACTTGCCACCAAAAGTGAGATGAGAGATGTGCGGAACAACCCATCCATCTTGCACTATGTCCTCATTTGCAAGGGACTAGTGCAAGGCACTAATGAATTAACCAATGTTCCTCCATCGTTGATAATTGTTTTGCAGGAATTCAAGGTTGTGTTTCCCGACGAGCTCCCTCATGGACTACCTCCTCTTCACGGAATTGAGCATCGCATTGACCTTATTCCCAGTGCACCCCTTCCAAACCGCGCCACCTACCGCACGAACCCGGAGGAGACAAAGGAGACCGAAAGTCAAATCAACCAACTCGTCTCCAAAGGTTTGATCCAAGTTAGCACTAGTCCAAGTACAGTACCCGTGATTCTTGTTCCAAAATCAGATGATACGGTACGGTTATTCATGGACTGCCATCCAATCAATGCCATCACCGTGTGTTATCGTCATCCTATACCACGTCTTGATGACATTCTTGATGAATTGTGTGGAGCCACTATTTTTTCAAAAATTGATCTTCGTAGTGGTTACCATCAAATACACATGGCTGAAGGTGATGAGTGGAAAACCGCCTTCAAGACCAAACTTGGTCTCTATGAATGGTTGGTTATGCCCTTTGGATTATCTAATGCCCCATCCACCTTCATGCGCCTTATGAATCATATCTTGTGTTCTCTCATTGGAAAAAAGTGTTGTTGTCTATTTCGATGATATACTTGTTTATAGCAAGTCACTTGAGGACCATATTAAACATGTCAAGGAAGTTTTGCAAATCCTTCGACATGAAAAGCTTTATGCTAATCTTCCCAAGTGCACTTTTGCTAAAGACAAGTTGATTTTTCTTGGATTTGTCATTTCTTCGAATGGAACTGAAGTTGATGTTTCCAAGGTAAAAGACATACGAGATTGGCCCATCCCAACAAATGTGAGTGAACTCCGATGGGTTGGCTGGTTTCTATCGTCACTTTGTGAAATACTTTTCAACCATTGCTTGTCCTCTCAATGAGTTGATGAAAAAGAATGTCACCTTCGTGTGGGGCAAAGCACACCAAAAAGCTTTTGATGAACTCAAAAAGAGGCTCACCGAAGCACCTCTTCTTGCGTTACCGAATTTCACTAAAACTTTTGAGATAGAATGTGATGCTAGCGGTATTGGCATTGGGGGAGTCCTTATGCAAAATGGACATCCTATAGCCAACCATTGCGAGAAACTGATGGTGCTCGCCTTAATTATCCAATTTATGACAAAGAGCTTTTTGCCTTAGTTCGTGTCCTTCAAGTTTGGTAACACTACCTATGGCCTAAAGAATTTATCATACATTCCGACCATGAGTCATTGAAATATCTCAAAGGCCAAGCCAACTTGAGTAAGAGACACGCTAAGTGGGTTGAGTTTATGGAGTCTTTTCCATACATTGTCAAGTATAAGAAGGGCAACGATAATGTAGTTGCAGACGCTTTGTCTCGCAAGCACACAAACCTTCTTACTCGACTTGAAATCAACGTGTTGGGTCTTGAGGAAATAAAAACTTTGTATGATTATGACCCGTTCTTTGAACCAATTTTTGCAAAGTGCTCCATTGACAAAGGAGTTGATGATTTCTATTTGCATAAGGGATTTCTATTTAAACAAAACAAGCTTTGCATTCCGAAGTCATCGCTCCAGCTTTTTCCTTCTCCAAGAATCTCATGGTGGAGGCCTCATGGGTCACTTTGGCCGTGACAAGACATTGGACATGCTCTCCACTCACTACTTTTGGCCCAAGATGAAGCTCGATGTGGAGCGCTATGTTCAACAATGCACGTCATGTGTTCAAGCTAAGTCCCAAGCTAAACCTTATGGTCTTTATATGGAATTACCCATTCCTCATTCACCTTGGTCCGACATTAGCATGGATTTTGTGTTAGGATTGCCTAGGTCTAAGCATGATTCTATATTTGTTTTCGTGGATCGCTTTTCCAAAATGGCACACTTCATACCATGCCATAAGACCGATGATGCTTCACATGTTGCAAATCTGTTTTCAGGGAAATCGTCCGTATTCATAGTGTGCCACGAACAATTGTCTCCGACCACGACGTCAAATTCATGAGCTACTTATGGAATACCCTCATGGCCAAGCTCGGTGTCAAGATACTCTTTTCATCCGCATCACATCCCCGAACCGATGGCCAAGCCAAAGTTGTTAACCGAAGCCTCGGGACTCTCCTTTGTGTGTTGATCAAGAAAAAACTCAAGGATTGGGAGGAATGTATTCCACACGCCGAGTTCGCCTACAACCGTGCTAAGCACTCAACAACCAAGATGAGTCCCTTCATGATCGTCTATGGTTTCGAGCCCCTCACCGCGCTCGACATCCTACCACTACCTCTCCATGAGCGCACCAACATGGATGTTGAGAAGCGTGCACAAGCTATGAAGAAGCTTCATGAAGAAACTAGAGCTACTATCGAGCAACAAGTCCTTCGCCAAGCTTCAAAGTTAAACAAGGACAAGAAGGAGAAGATCTTTGAAGAAGGTGATCTTGTATGGATACACTTGAGCGAGGACCGTTTCCCCAAAGAACATGATTCCAAGCTCAAACCAAGAGGAGATGGTCCCTTCAAGGTCCTCAACAGAATCAACAACAATGCCTACATCATTGACATACCAACCTCCAAGTACCTTGCAAGCAATACATTCAATGTCAAGGACCTCTCACCCTACCATGGAGATGTTCCCAATGATACCCATGAAGAGTCGAGGATGACTCTTTCCCAAGGGGGGAAGCTGATGCAGCCCGTCCTATGGACGCTCCTACATCTACACCACCAAGTTCCCCAAGTGGACCCATGACTCGTTCCTGAGCCAAAGTCCTTCAACCTAAGGTGAACTCGCTCCTCTCCTCGTGCCAATTTGATACATCCTTGGATGGTGTGCTACTTCATGCAACTACTCTATGCATCATCAGGTACGAAGCTCCAACACAGCACCAAGCACCCAAGGATGGAGAACAAGGAGTAGGGCATGAAGCAGAAGCTGCTGGAGCTTCTCAAACCGAAGTCTCCGGTCTGCACACAACAGAGTCTCTAGTCCACCAAAGTCCTCGGCCTGAAGACCCCGGAGACTCCAGCCCACCTTCGGTCTGACCCTCGAATCGAGCTCAAAGACAACCAGATGGCCACTCCGGAGATGGACCGGAGACCGACCGAAATCTCCGGCCTAGACCGGAGTCTCTGGTCCACCACACCGGAGTCTCCAGACTGAGCGTCGCTAGACATGTAAAAGGCCTTTGGGCCTTCAGCCCATGTACCCCTTAGTCCATCCAGAACTTATCTACTATCCTAAAGTACCCTCTGACTTTGTGGCTAGCCTATATATAGTCCCCCACCTCTATTGTAAACCCTAGGCATGATATTTGGAATTAGTGGAAACCCCTTATGGATCTATCTAGTTCTTGCCTCATGCTCCTTTGACAAAGGAGCACCAAATATCCCAAACCTCGTTGGAGTTTGCATTGTGCCTTCATGTTGTATAAGGCCTAGGCATCAGAGTTCCATTGCCTAGACGTCAAGGTCTCACCGAGTCTCCCTACTCACCGTGCCGGTTCGAGAGAGAGTCCTTCGCCCGACGCCGATCCTAGGGATTGCGCCGGACCGGTCACCGCCGGCGTGAGATATTGGTGTGTATCGTGGTTTTTTGCATGAGTGTGTTCATCGTGTTCTTCGTGCATGAGTTCGTCATGTTCATACGCCCCTCCTTCCCCCGCACCCCATCCTCGATTTGAAAGGGATTCATGAAAGATCGGGCCACCCTAGAGGTTTTCCCTCAACGAGGACTCTCTCTTGAACTGGCATGGTGAGGAGTGAGACTCGGTGAGATCTTGATGTCTAGGAAAAGGGACTCTGATGTCTAGACCTTGTACAACATGGAGGCACGATGCAAACTCCAACAAGGTTTGTGATATTTGGTGCTCCTCTATCAAAGGAGCATGAGGCAAGAATGAGATAGATCCATAAGGGGTTTCCACTAATTCCAAATATCAAGCCTAGGGTTTACCATAGAGGTGGGGGACTATATATAGGCCAACCACTAGTTCAAAGGTAGTTTAGGAAATAAAAGGTAAAGTCTGGATGGATTAAAGGGGACATGGGCCGAAGGCCCAAAAGGATTTTCACACTCTTGATCCACTTACACCGGAGACTCCGGGGTCAGAGGGCCGGAAACTCCGGGGGTCCGGAGACTCTGGGGTGGGGTGAAGACTCCGGGGTGGACTCCAGGGTGGCATTCAGAGAGTGTGCTCGAGGGGTCCGAAGTCAAGGCCGGAGTCCTTGGGCGCAGACTCTAGGGTAGATGGGCCGGAGACTCCGGGGTGCGCGGAGACTCTGGGGTTGGTGACGCTCTCCGGTGGAGACTCCATAGGGCCATACAGAAGGTTCCTGGCGGGGGTCCGGAGACTGGTCTGGAGTCCAGTCCGGAGACTCCGGGCGTTAGGGCCGAAGACTCCAGGGATTCAGCTCCAACAGCTTGTTTTTCACGTCCCGCTCCTTGTACTTCATCTGTGGAGGCTTCATAGCTGATAATGCACAGAGTAGTGGCATGAAGTAGCAAACCATCCAAGGATGTATCATAGTCACACGAGGAGAGGAGCGAGTTAACCTTAGCATTTAGTAGTTTAGCTTGGGATCGAGTCATTGGTCCACTTGGGGGACTTGGTGGTGTAGATGTAGGAGTGTCTGTAGGACAGGCTGCATCAGCTCCCCCTTGGGAAAGAGTCGTCCTCGACTCTTCATGGTTATCATCTTGAACATCTCCATGGTAGGGTGAAAGGTCCTTGATATTGAATGTATTGCTTGCAAGGTACTTGGAGGTCAGAATATCGATGATGTAGGCGTTGTTGTTGATTCTCTTTAAGACCTTAAAGGGACCATCTCCTCGAGGCTTGAGCTTGGAGTCACGTTCGTTGGGGAAGCGGTCCTTGCTTAGGTGTATCCACACGAGGTCACCTTCTTCAAAGATCATCTCCTTCTTATCCTTTTTTAACCATGAAGCTTGGCCAAGGACTTGTTGCTTGATTGTAGCTCTTGTTTCCTCATGAAGCTTCTTCATAGTTTGTGCGCGCTTGTCGACATCCATGTTGGTGCGCTCATGAAGAGGGAGCGGTAAGATGTTGAGCATGGTGAGGGGCTCGAAACCATAGACGATCATGAAGGGGCTCATCTTGGTTGTTGAGTGCTTAGCACGGTTGTAGGCAAACTCGACGTGGGGAATACATTCTTCCCAATCCTTCAAGTTCTTCTTGATCAACACACCATAGGAGAGTTCTGAGACTTTAGTTGACAACTTCAGTTTGGCCATCAGTTTGAGGGCGTGAAGCGGATGAAAAGAGTAGCTTGATGCCGAGCTTGGCCATGAAGGTCTTCCACAAGTAGCTCATGAATTTGATGTCGCGGTCGGAGACGATTGTTCTTGGCACACCATGAAGACAGATGATTTCTCTGAAAAAAAAGTTTCGCAATATATGAAGCATCGTCGGTCTTATGGCATGGTATGAAGTGTGCCATTTTTAAAAAGCGATCCACGACAACAAAAATAGAATCATGACCACGCTTAGACCTAGGCAATCCTAACATGAAGTCCATGACAATGTTAGACCAAGGTGCATAAGGAATAGGAAATGGCATATAAAGACCATAAGGGTTAGCTTGCGACTTAGCTTGAACACATGTTGTGCATCATTGAACGCAACGTTCCATGTCGCGCTTCATCTTAGGCCAATAGTAATGAGTGCAGAGCATGTCCAATGTCTTGTCACGACCAAAGTGACCCATGAGGCCTCCACCATGAGATTCTTGGAGAAGCAAAAGTTGGAGATATAACTTCAGAATGCAAAGTTTGTTTTGTTTAAATCGAAAGCCGTTATGCAAATAGAAATCATCAACTCCTTTATCAATGGAGCACTTTGTGTAAATTGGTTCAAAGAATGGGTCGGAAGAATACAATGTTTTGATTTCATCAAGACCCAACACGTTGATTTCCAGCCGAGTAAGAAGGTTTGTGTGCTTGCGAGACAAAGCGCCTGCAACTACATTATCTTTGCCCTTCTTATACTTGACAATGTAAGGAAAAGACTCCATGAACTCGACCCATTTAGCATGTCGCTTACTTAAGTTGGCTTGGCCTTTGAGATATTTCAACGTCTCATGGTCGAAATGTATGATAAATTCTTTAGGCCATAGGTACTATTGCCAAACTTGAAGAACACGAACTAAGGCAAAAAGCTCTTTGTCATAAATCGGATAATTATGGCGAGCACCATCAAGTTTCTCGCTATGGTAGGCTATAGGACGTCCGTTTTGCATAAGGACTCCTCCAATGCCAATACCACTAGCATCACACTCTATCTCAAAAGTTTTAGTGAAATCCGGTAACGCAAGGAGAGGTTCTTCGGTGAGCCTCGTTTTAAGCTCATCAAAAGCTTTTTGTTGAGCTTTGCCCCACACGAAGGTGACATTCTTTTTGGTCAATTCGCTGAGAGGGCAAGCAATGGTGGAAAAGTCTTTCACAAAATGACGATAGAAGCCGGCCAACCCATGAAACTTCGGAGTTCACTCACATATGTTGGGATGGCCCAATCTGGTATGTCCTTTACCTTGGAAACATCAACTTCAATACCCTTCGAAGAAACGACAAATCCAAGAAATATCAACTTGTCTTTAGCAAAAGTGCACTTGGGAAGATTTGCATATAGCTTTTCATGTCGAAGGATTTGTAAAACTTCCTTGACATGCGTAATATGGTCCTCAAGTGACTTGCTATAAACAAGTATATCATCGAAATACACAACGATACTCTTGCCAATGAGAGAACACAAAATATGATTCATAAGGCGCATGAAGGTGGATGGGGAATTAGATAGGCCAAAGGGCATAACCAACCATTCATAGAGACCAAGTTAGCTTGAAGGCGGTTTTCCACTCATCACCTTCCGCCATGCGTATTTGATGGAAACCACTACGAAGATCATTTTTAGAAAAAATAGTGGCTCCACACAACTCATTAAGCATGTCATCGAGACGTGGTATAGGATGTTGATAACACATGGTGATACCATTGATTGGACGACAGTCCATGCATAACTATAACGTATCATCCGATTTTGGGACAAGAATCATGGGTACCGCACTTGGACTAGTGCTAACTTGGATCAAACCTTTGGAGACGATTTGGTTGATTGGACGTTCGATCTCCTTCGTCTCCTCCGGGTTCGTGCGGTAAGCGGCACCATTTGGGAGGGGTGCGCCGGGAAAGAGATCAATGCGATGTTCGATGCCACGAAGAGGAGATAGTCCATGTGGAAGCTCTTCAAGAAACACATCTTTAAATTCCTGCAAAACAATCATCAAAGATGGAGGAACATTTGTGGATTCATTAGTTCCTTGTGCTAGTCCCTTACAAATGAGGACATAGTGCAAGATGGATGGGTTGTTTTGCACATCTCTCATGTCACTTTTGGTGGCAAGGAGAACATTCTTAGTTTTTTCACTCGAGTTTGGCTTGTGGCTCTCACTCACTATGATGTGGTTCTCTCACTCACCGCTCTTCTCACAAGGGGATGTTTTGTTTTGCGCCCTCGCTAAAGCCTTTGCATTGTCCGCAATTATTTGGCTAGGAGTCATCGGTTGCAAAACACATGTTTTGTTGAGCCATTTGAAGGTGTACACATTGGTGCGGCCATCATGTAGAGCAGCCTTGTCAAATTTCCATGGTTGACCAAGCAACATGTGGCAAACCGTCATTGGGACTACATCACACTCGACCGTGTCTTTGTAAGGACCAATGGCGAAGGTGACCGATACGGTATGCTTGATCTTCATGGACCCTTGGTCACTTAGCCATTGCACGTGGTAGGGGTGCTTGTGTGGATGGAGAGTGAGGTTGAGCTTCTCACACAACTCGGTGCTAGCAAGGTTGTGTAAACTCCCTCCATCGATGATCACTTTGATAGATTTACCATTCATGCCGGCTCGTGTTTGGAAGATATTTGAGCATTGGTCTTAATGCTCTTATGCTTGAGTGGTTAAGATCCTTGTGACTACAAGTGATGGACTTGCATCATGTTCACACATGAGGAGTTCTTGGTCATCTTCCACTTGTTTTGTTGCCATTGCTTCCTTGACTCGGGCGTCAAATTCATCGTCACTTAAGTACTCCTCGTCGCCATTGTCATGGATGAACAAAACTTTCTTGTTTCTACACTCGGCCGACTTGTGTCCTTTGCCTCCACACTTGTAGCATTCACCGTTGAAAGGTGTGTCACTCTTTGCTTGTTTGCCACTTGGGGGTAGTTTTCCTTGAGGAAGTGTGGGCTTGAAGGATGGCTTGGAGGTACTTGAGGAGATTCCATTGAAGGTTGTTGGCGTAGCGGTTGAAGCTTGCTTGTAGGTGAAATACGTCTTGGGCTTGTTGTACTTGATGTCCTCTTGCACTTGACTTTCGATCTTTGTTGCAATGTACACAAGCTCAACCATGTTGTTGTATGTTTGGAACTCGACGATGCGCTTGATTGGG
Organism: Avena eriantha; assembly: GCA_910589775.1. Lineage (NCBI taxonomy): Eukaryota > Viridiplantae > Streptophyta > Magnoliopsida > Poales > Poaceae > Avena > Avena eriantha. The sequence continues at coordinate 293,534,328 of OU342741.1, read as the reverse complement.
TGGTTCAAGCCAATAAGGAAACATGTCATAGTTTGCTCTGTGCGCTCTTCAATGTTGGTGCGGATCAAGTTGAGTTCCATTTCCTGGAAGTACTCTTCCGTGGTCTTTGTCCCTTGATGAAGTGATTGAAGGTTGTTGAAGAGGTTGCGTGTGTAGTGTGTGGGGACAATATGGGATCTCATGTGAGCCTTCATGTCATGCCAAGTTGAGATTGGCGGCTCTTGTCTTGTGTCACGAGCAACTTGAACTTGTTCCCACCAAAGGTTGGCGTAATTATCAAACTCAAGCAAAGCCATGGCGACCATCTTCTCGTTGCTATTATTGTGCATGCAGAAGATCTTGTCGACTTTGAGTGCCCATGAGAGATATTCTTCGTGGTCATTTGATCCGGCGAACTTGGGAATCGTGAACTTGAGCTTGCCAAATGTTTCTTCCTCATTGCGATCACGATGGCATTGGTTGCCATGTTGATGACGGTCTTAATCTTCCATGCGATCATTGCAACGAGCTTGTTGAGCTTGTTGATGATCTTGTGGTTGAGGAGGTGGAACTTGGTTCTCGCAATTTTGTTGCAGAGCTTGCTCTTGCTCTTGGCGTGCTTGTTGATGAAGAGGAGTCTCGTTCCTCAATCGTTGTTGATAATTAGGCACATGGGCCTCACGGTGAAGATCATGATCTTGAGCCTCTTGACGCGGTGGGCGTTGCTCAACTTGTACCACTTGGTGCTCCATGTTTTGATTTGGTGGAGGAGGCGCCTCGTGATGACCATGGTGTCGGCACATACGTTCATGATGGTGATGATGAGGAGGAGGATCTTGGAGAGTTTCACATCGATGACGAGCTTGATTCTCCAAATTGGAGTCATCACTTGTTGTGTCAAGTATGTGTCGCGAGCGATGGTGGTGGACTTGTGGTTCCACTCACGGTTCTTCTTGTGGTTGCGCTTGTTGGATCACTAATGCCCTTGCGTGATGAAGGTGTCCTTCGCGCCTTGCTTGGGGCCTTGAGGAGAAATCGCCATGATAGCTTGATGTCGCGACATGCCGTGGGGAAGGTACGTAGTTCGAAGAACTTCCATCTTCAACCACAGGGGCGTCATTGCGTCTTGAAGCACTTGGATGAAGATCTTGTTGAAGAGGAGCATGACAATATGAAGAACTTGAAGAGCTTGATGCGCGTGAATGTGGTCTTGCCATTCCGTCGATGAGGACACGAAGCTTGTCATTTGTTTCAGTGACAGAGTGTTGGAGCGCTTCATTTTAATGGCCAAAGTTGTGATGCATTGCTTGCATTTGCCTTTCGAGGCCATTGAAGCGGGTGTCGATGTTCTTGAACTCGGCATGCGTCTCACCAAATTTTTCGTCTTGACGTGTCTCAAGAGCTTGGCAACGATCACGGAACTCTTGTCGGAAGATGATATGGCTTTCGCGCGTCATGTACAGTCCATGTTCTCTTCTTGTGAAGGTGGTTGGCTCGACTCACCGTGCCTATCTATCGTGCAAAACACAAAGGGTTGTATATGGAGAGCAATATGTGGTGGGGGGAACTTTCAACCTCACCTAGGGGATTGCACTGAACTAGAAACCACAAGTGCGACCTATTAGTTTGCAAAGTGAAAACGCAAAGAAAGCTCACACTAAAGAAAGAACTAACTCTCAAAAGGTTATTGGTGGTAGGTTAGGATTGTGGAATGCCAAAGAACCAACCAAAAGAAAAGGGTAGTCAAAAGTGGGTAAAATCCAAAGAAAACTCAAGTCAAAGGCAAAAGGTCAAAAACTCGAAAGGGTGATGTGAACCTATGACTATATACACACATGTGGAGATTGTTGGGATTGACACGACTATGAAAATGAGCAAACAAAATGTCCTAACGAAGACTACACTCGGTGTCGTGCCAATGCAAGGAGAGACCGTGGCTCGTTTGCAAGGAAGAAAAATGAGCAATGGATTTGTGCACTTGCCTTGGGCGCTCTTTCTTTCTCTCATGCTTACAAGCTTTGAGACTCTCTCTTGCTATGGGAGACTATTTTTCTTTTTCTTTTGCTTTTTATCTTTATATTTCTCCTTTTTTTGCTCTCCCTTGATGCTACCTAGTCACATTTGCTATTGCTCTTGCACTCTCACTATCCAAGGACAAATGCACAATGCTCAACAAAACACAAGATGAGCCACTCTCATGGGATAGGTACACACAAAGGAAGATAGGAGTTAACAAGATGACGCAAGTTATACCTTCGTTGGTGATGATGAAATAGACGTCGGTGGTGCGAGATGATGTTCGTGGGCCATGGTGTCGATGAGCGCGGAAGTTTTTGAGGCGGGAGCTTGTTGTTAATTACTGACACACACATGGGGCATGAACAAAGGAAATTAGCCAAACCAGAAAAGAGGCAAAATCTGTCAAAAATGGGTTTGAGGCCGGAGACTCCGGGGCGGCCCAGAGACTCCGAGGGGGGGGGGGGGGGGGGAGACTCCGGGGGTTGAGGCCAGAGACTCTAGGGTCGGTGACTCTGCTCCACTTGCATGAGTTTATGAGCGGAAATCCAAGCCTTGGAGCCTCAACTCCGCAAAAAATGGCTAAATTGGGCTGGGAAAACGAAGGATAGAGCTGGACCAACACCTAAGACAAGGTTTGGTCGGATCAAAACCACAAATATCACTCCAAATCAAGAGATCGATCCAAAGGCGAATTTGGGGCTCTTTTTGGGGATTTTCGAGTTTTGGTGGATAGAAGAAACATTTGTGGGGGAATTCGTGAGCAACAAAGCTCTTGATACCATATGGTGTGGGGCAACCTCGGGATGGCCCGATCTTTCACGTATCCCTTGAAATCGAGGTGGAGTGAGTGTGGGGATGAGGGAGAGAGAGCAAAAACGTGAACTCACGCACGATGAACACACACACACACACACACGAAGACACGATACAAGCCAATTGCTCATGCCGGCGGCTACCAGTCCGGCACAATCCCTAGGATCGGCATCGGGTGGAGGTCTCTCCCTTGAACCGGCACAGCGAGGAGTGATACTCGGTGAGATCTTGACGTCTAGGCAAAGGGACTCCGATGCCTAGGCCTTGCACAATGTGGAGGCACGATGCGAACTCCAACGAGGTTTGTGATATTTGGTGCTCCTCTATCAAAGGAGCAAGAGGCAAGTACTAGATAGATCCACAAGGGGTTTCCACTAATTCCAAATATCAAGCCTAGGGTTTACAATAGAGGTGGGGGACTATATATAGGCCATCCACTAGTTCAAGGGTAGTTTAGGTAATAGAAGGTAAAGTCTGGACGGATTAAAGGGTACATGGGCCGAAGGCCCAAAAGGCTTTTCACACGCCTGATCCACTTACATCGGAGACTCTGGGGTGGGGTGCAGATGTGACACCCTCGAATCGTCCCTATGCAAGTTTTAGCGCTTCCCGCCAAACCCGCATAGAACCGATTCAAGGACGCCCACCAGGCACTTGCGTGCAGGTGGAAAACGAAGTAGTAACATTACATAATAGTCCACGACGGAACCCACAAAAACATATGTATACAACAAAGACTCCATGAGTCAAGAATACAGATATACAGTACAAAGATCCAAATCACCCTGAAAACGATACAACGTCCGAGTACGGACAAGATGCAAATGGGGCTAAGAGCCCTGAAGAAGAACCAATGGCGTCCATAACCCTGCCCAGGCCAAGCCGGAAGGGTAACCCTGCTAACAACGTCGATCGCAAACCTGCTAAAACAAAGGAGTGCCGACAAAGGGCAAAGGAAAAAGAGGAGCGTCAGTACTAAGGCCAGTACACGGCGGGGCTAGAATTCGGCGGCTCTCGCCTACATAGGTATGGTGGACTGAAGCGACAACGCAACATGCACTAAACAACCTATAGAGACTCGATTCATCTGTCGGCTATTAGAGAGGGATAAAAGATACCTATTCGGATCCAACCTGATACTAACACCAATCATACCCATCCTGGTATTCCCCCCTCGAGACCAAACGAGGAAGTCAAACCAAGGAACTCACACAGTTGGAAGTTTTATTCATTCCGTTATAGTTGCAGCACTTACTAGTCAGATATAGATATCATGAGTCATCCTGATAGCATAAGTAGTGGGCAGTTTTAGTTAACCATTCAGTTGTAGTTGCAGTACTTACTAGTCAGATACAATTAGCATGTGACATCCCAAACCCAGCAGTTGTTGGCACTTTTATTTCATTCCATTGGAGTTGCGATACTTACTAGGCAGATATAACATGACACGATACACCCCAGTTCCACCAGTTGTTGGCACTTTTATTATCCCTTCCATTGTAGTGAAGCTGATTACTAGTCACATATTAAGTCAAATTTATAGCAATATTTTAGTTATGCTTATCTATGATCGAGATACTGTGCTCCAAGTTGTCCATAACTGCGGACACGGCTTTCAGAAAGATTTACCCTGCAGGGGGTGCACAAATAGCAACACACACACGATCAACCTCGGAAAAACCAAATCAAAACCCAACGAGGCTTTCACGACAAAGCAATCACATGATTCATAAAATATTTCAGGGGGCCACCCCATTAAGCTACCCGTAACGAAGTTGGCCGACTCCGAGACGGACCCAAGGTTTGTGCCATTGGCTATAAATGACTGGGAACCTGAAAGTGTGACTGGGCTTGTCGATACCGCGAAAACACTCCGCAATTCCTAAACAGTACAGGTGCTCCACGCACAATCGTAAATAAAGCAGTAAAGCATGGCATAAGTACATGATAGTAATAAAGCCCCAAACTACTTTGTGGCCCCAAGAAGTAAGAAATGAATCAAGCTCTGGCTAAGGGGGATCCATAGAGTCTCCCGGATGTGGATAGTGCGAATAATCAAGGAACATGTATCAAGTACTCGGGGCCTACGGGACACAAGTGGACATGAAAAACCAAATAGCATATATTGCCCACCGGTGCCTCTTTCATTAGTTATCCCAGCAGTTTAATAGTTGTATTTAAAGTCATGATCCTCTCCACCGTAAAGCATATGACAACATTCCAACAACTGTGTGGTACTTCACGATACGGGATCGCACCTGAGCAAGCGACTACGACTCGCAAGATCACCTGTCTACCAAACAACGGGTAATAGGAGGTGTCCTAGGCAATATAAAGGCTGTAGGGAATATGTCTGGTATGGAACACTAAAGCATCGCGACACGGATAAAAATAGATCAACAAGAGGAAATAAAGAGTAATAAATGCAAAATAGGTAGAAAGGGGGGGGAATGCTCGCCTAGGATACATATCCGAAGATTCATTATCCAAAGGACTTGTCGGTACTCGCATCCACTCAACGGCCTAATCCGTGAAGAAGCAAACACTAAAAGAAACACCGGATGCACTATTTAATACTACGACAGAAGAATCGGTATATTTATGATATGATGCATGACATGGCATAGATGCGGTGCAATTAGGCAATATTAAGCGGAACCGGGGTCTGACAATTAATTAGAAGGTTCAAGTTGTTTAGATACCCCGCATTTTAAATGTTCTTTTAACACGACAAAACATGGCATCGGTTTGCTACACGAATCTAAATGGAGGCAATATAAGACTGGAATATCCCACATATGCGCTCCATATTTAATTTAGGGGAATTGTCGAAGTAGCCCCAAACACCCATAATATGCATGCAAGTATGAACAATTTAATATGCTAATTTATATAGATGGCATTTATAAAATAGGACTCGGGAAAAAAGGTCACACATTGGGGTCCGACGAATTTGGGGTCGATGGGGTTCGGTCTTGGCGGGATCGGCCTTCGGACCTCGGGAACGGGGCTCCAGGAACCGGGAGGTGATCTTGGGGTCCAGGGTCTCGGTGTCTTCGGATACCGGGTCAGAGAGCTTGGTGGTCTTCGGTGTCGGACGGTAGATCTTGTCCATGTCGAAGCCCTTGGGGTTTTCCGTGAAGCAGGCCTTGATGTCCCGGCTTCATTGATGATGACGATCTTGGTCCAGCATCAGTCCGGTCTTTGGATGTTTTGTCCTCGCTGAGGCAGAACTTGTAAAACGAGGCACCGAATGAAAAGATCTCATAGGCATAAGTTTTCTTCTCGTGGCCTCATACTATCTCCACACGGTTGCCACTATGTCCTCACAACAGGATAGATAGGGACTCATAGCTCACCACACATATATCGCCAAGGTACTTGTCAAACCGTGGCACGAAAACAGCAGCGCAAGGCGTCGGGCAGCATCAAGCAGGACGGGGCACTGGCGATGGCGACGACACGACCAGGTGTCGCAAAGGGCAACGCGACGAGGGGTGCTTGCCGGAGGTGGGTGAGGCGAGGTGCACGGTCGGGCTCGGGAGACGCGCACATTGACTCTGCGACGAGGTCAGTGAGGGAGAGGCGGTGCTGGGCGACTAAGGAGAGGGCGGCGAGCTCGACGGCTCACAGGGGCACGGTGGCGGGCTCGACGTGAACACGGGGCGGCTTCCTCGGCGACGGCTGCTGCAGAGGCGAGGGAGGGCGCTCGTGGGGAGGCGGCTTAGGTTCTGCAGGGCGGGCGTGACTGGGCCCGAGGGAGGGAGGCAACCGGTAGCTCGCAAAGAGGAAGCATGACGGCAGGCTCAAGCGGGGCAGAGGTTGGGCGGCCGAGAGCCAGGCGGCGGCGGTGCCAACCGTGAGGTGAGAGGAAGCCGCGGGGATCGATAGGGATAGGGGTAGGTGGGATCGCACGGGGTCTCGTGATGAGGCTCACGATGAGAGAGGGAGGCGTCCGAGTCGGGATGGGCCCCGCAAGTGTCGGTCGCGTAGGGAGGACGTGGTGCGGGGGTGTGGCTCCAGGGCGAGCGACAGAAGTGGCAGGGACATGCGCAGGTTGGGGGCTGGCTCGCGCGAGCGTGTGTGTGTTGGGTGGGTGGAACCATGGGATCGCGTGTCGTGCAGGGTAAGCGTGCGTCTCGGGAAGGTGGGGTGGTTGGCGATGGATAGATGCGTACGGTGGTGTACCGCGCGGGTAGGGTGGTGCAACATGAGCGTGCTGTGTGCAGGCACTGCGGTGGCTGGCGGGTTGGGGTGTGGCGACTGGGTCTAGGTAGAGCTAGGGTTAGGGTTTAGGTTTAGTTGGAGGTGGCCGGCTGGGCTTTTGGGCCTAGCTGGCTGCCTCCCAAAAATAATATAAATATTTATTTATTATGTAAAAGGCTTTTGTAATTAGTTTTTAGACAAACAAAAGACCCGGAAAAGCTCGGAGTTTTGATTTGAAATTAAGACGGGGATATCTAGAAAACAAAACTAGACTTTAGAAATAGATTTAGGCAAACCATGCATGATGACATGACGATGCTCAAATGCAATGTGGCATGATGACATGAGCATGCGGTCAGGATGATGCACAAAACAAAACTCCAAGCGATTTTCTAGTAGTGATTTTAGCGGGGTGCTACAACAGACTCCGGGGTGGCATACAGAGAGTGTGCTCTAGGGGTCCGGAGTCGAGGCCGGAGTCCTTGGGCAGAGACTCCGGGCTAGTAGGCCAGCGACTCCGGCATAGATGGGTCGGAGACTCCGGGGCCTCCGGTGAAGACTCTGCGGGGCCATACAGAAGGTTCCTAGCGGGGGTCCAGAGACTGGTCCGGAGTCCAGTCTGGAGACTCCGGGCTTGGTGGCTAGAGACTCCGGGCTTTAGGGCCAGAGACTCTGGGGCTTCAGCTCTAGCAGCTTATTCTTCACGTCCTGCTCCTTGTACTTCATTCATGGGGGCTTCATAGCTGATAAGGCACAACGTAGTGGCATGAAGTAGCAAACCATCCAAGGATGTATCAAAGTCACATGAGGAGAGGAGCGAGTTAACCTTAGCTTGTAGTAGTTTACCTCGGGCTCGAGTCATTGGTCCACTTGGGGGACTTGGTGGTGTAGATGTAGGAGCGTCTATATGATGGGCTACATCAACCACAAATATAGAATCATGACCTCTCTGTGTTTTAGGTAGACCAAGCACAAAATCCATACTAATGTCTTCCCATGGTGTAGTAGGTGTGGAGAGAAGTTTATACAAACCATGAAGCTTCAACTTTGATTTGTACTTGTGGCATGTAATGCAACGACTCACAAATCTGTACACATCACGCCTCTTCTTGGACCAATAAAAGTGATCAGCAAGCATAAGCAATGTCTTATCACGCCCAAAGTGACCCATCAAACCACCGGCATGCGATTCCTGCACTAAGAACAAACGCAACGATGATTCTGGAATACATAGTTTGTTAGCTCTAAACAAATATCCATCATGTATATGATACTTATCCCATGCGTTTCTAAGAGCACACAAACGATATGGTTCAACAAAATCATGGTCAGTTGCATAAAGTGCACAAATACTTTCTAATCCAGGAATTTTAATATCAAGATTGGTTAATAGCATGTTCTTCCTAGACAAAGCATCAGCAACTACATTTTCTTTTCCCTTCTTATACTTAATGATGTAAGGAAAAGATTCAATAAACTCAACCCATTTAGCTAATATTCTATGCAAGTTTGATTGAGCTTTCAAATACTTCAATGCTTCATGATCATAATGTATGATAAATTCCTTTGGCCACAAATAATGTTGCGAAACTTAAAGTACTCTAACATGTGCATACAATTCTTTATCATAAATAGGATAGTTCAGTCTAGCACCAGTAAGTCTCTCGAAAAAATATGCTATAGGGCAACCCTCTTGCATCAAAACACCACCAATACCTATACCACTAGCATCACATTCAACTTCAAATTGCTTCGAAAAATCAGGTAATGCAAGTAATGGTGCAGAATTAAGCAAATATTTCAATGTATCAAATGCAATATCTTGGGCTACGCCCCACACAAATGGCACACCTTTCTTAGTCAAATCATTCAATGGTGCAGCAATAGTGCTAAAATCCTTCACAAAGCGCCTATAGAAACCAGCTAAGCCATGGAAACTACGCACTTGACTCACATTCATGGGAATAGGCCAATTCTGAATTGATTCAATTTTAGATTGATCTACTTCTACCCCATGCTTAGATACAACAAATCCTAGAAATATGACCTTATCTTTTGCAAATGTGCACTTCTCAAGATTAGCATAGAGTTTATTATCACGCAACACTTGCAAAACTTGTCGCATATGACTGCAATGTTCAGTTTTGTTGTGGCTATATATAAGTATAGCATCAAAATAAACAACCACAAAATGACCAATAAATTCTCTCAAAACATGATTCATTAATCTCATGAATGTACTAGGTGCATTATTAAGACCAAACAACATAACTAACCACTCATACAACCCAAATTTTGTTTTGAAAGCAGTTTTCAATTCATCCCCTTCTTTCATCCTAATTTGATGATAACCACTACGCAAATCAATCTTAGAGAAAATAGCAGCACCACTCAATTCATCTAGCATATCCTCTAAGCGTGGAATAGGATGACGATATCTAATAGTGATATTATTAATAGCTCTACAATCTACACACACGCGCCATGTAGTATCTTTCTTAGGCACTAAAATAATAGGAATAACACAAGGGCTAAGAGAAACATGGATGAACCCTTTATCCAACAATGCTTGTACTTGTTTCTGTATCTCCTTTGTTTCTTCAGGGTTGGTCCTATAGGGTGCACAGTTTGGTAATGTGGCACCAGGGATGAAGTCTATTTGATGCTCAATGCCACGCAATGGAGGCAATCCCGCAGGTACATCTTCTAGAAACACATCGCCAAAATCTTGCAAAATAGTAGATACACCAAGAGAAATAGGGGTCATGTCGTTAGAAACCAATACCTCTCCCTTATACATGAGCACAAGTGGCATGGCTATAGGATCCTCACGAAACTCTCTCATATCTTCCTTGGTGGCTAATATCACTAGACTAGGCACTCTCTCACTTTTCGTTATATCACTCCTTTTGGGCTCTATTACCTCATATACAACTGCAACACTATCTCTCCTATCTATAGGTGCTTCCTTCAAGTTCACTTCTATCTTTTGACGAGACTCAGTCACAATCTGTGGTGGTGTCATTAGCCGCAAATTGATCTTCTTGCCCTTGAACTCCAAGTGATAAGTATTGGCACAGACATAGTGTTGCACATGGCGATCATAAAGCCAAGGCCGACCCAATAATACATGGCAAACAGTCATAGGAACCACATCAAAATCAATAGAATCCTTGTATGGCCCTATTTCAAAATTCACACGTACCATATGATTTACCTTCATCTCACCATTGTCACTCAATCATTGTATGTAGTATGGCTTGGGATGAGGTAAATAAGTCAAATTCAGCTTGGCACATAACTCCTTGCTTGCAAAATTTTTGCAGCTACCTCCATGAATGATTACCTTGCAAGCTTTGTTAGGGACAACGAGTGCTTTGGTTTTGAACAAGTTGCAGCACTGAGAGTCAACAATAGGCTGCACACTCAGTATACGTGGAGAGACCACTATGGTAGGCCCATGGTCAGGGAAGGCATCCATACCGTCCTCGCTGTCATAACCATTGTCGCCATGAGGATCAACATCATCTCCACTCTCATACTCTCCTTGTTCATTGATAAACATCACCTTGCGGTTTGGAAAATCTCTCGTGTAGTGTCCTCTACCTCCACAAGTATGGCACTCCACATCTCGCGTACGCGCAATTGACATATTGGAACCCAGGCTAGCAGCAGGAGCAGCAGGCTTCCGAGCATTGGAACCATAAGAAGACGTGTGAGCAAGCTTGATTGATGGTGAAGGGTGGCTAGCAACCGCTGTAGGTGGCGCCATGGGTGGTGGCGATGTACACCTGGTGGCAAAACGACTGGTAGACAGAAACCTCGCACGTGACTTAGCTTCTTCAGCTAACTGTGATTTGGCCTCTCTAGCATGGTGCAATAGTTCATTCATAGTCTCATACTTGTGATGACGAACAATGCTCTTGATTGGTAACTTAAATTTTTTGAGAAATCGCTGCATAGTCATGTCAAGGGATTCACGAACTCTAGCACGTTGCATAGGCATCTCCATCTCCATGTAGTACTCATTAACTGACATGGTCCCCTGCCTCAATTGTGTCAACTTGTCAAAAACGGATCGCAAGGAGTTGGTGGGTACAAAAAAATCCTTCATAATGCGCTTCATCTTGTGCCAATCCTTCACAGGAAGTTCATTGTCCTCCCTTCTAGTTTGCACAATATCATCCCACCAACGAAAAGCATATCCATCGAATTCTGATGCTGCAAGCTTGACCTTCTTGTCTTCTGGATAGTCAAACAATCGCCAGAGCTTCTCAATCTTCAACTCCCATGTGAGGTAATCTTCAGGATCAAGTGAGCCATCAAACTTGGGAATCAATTTTTTTTCCTTCCCAAACCATCATCAGCAGCTTGGTTTGGAACACATTAAGCACGTCCAAAAGGAGCAAAACCGCGAGCATAAGCAGGTGCAGCAGCAGGCGCAGGCGCAGGGGGATTGGCACGTCCCCTGCTAATATGTGGGCCAGCATCAGCCACACTACCCTCATCATTGTCATCAAAAACATCATCATGTGGGTGTTCCTGCCGTTGCTGAATTGCTACTGTTAAGGCATCAATGGAACACTGCAAAGTTGCAACATTGGTATTGAGTGCGGTCACTTGTGTTTGAATGTTAGTGACTGCACCGAATTCTGGTCCATGACCACTTGCACGTCCTAGATATTCTTGTCAATGGCATCCGTTGTGTGAGTAAACACACGCGTGAAGTGAGATTTCAATGCCTCATATTCGTACCAAGTAACAAGTTCCTCATCCTTCTATTTTTGCGACACAACATCATCATCACTAAAAGACATGATTAGTAGGTTAGTGCAAAAATAAAAATCTGTTTCGTGGCACACTCTCAACTCACTCACAACTGACAAGAAAACAGATCTTACCATTCCAAAGTGAATATAGATGCTTTATCAAAACGAAATCTGTTTAGCAAAGCAACTAGTCTCGTGGGTATGTTCCTTGGCACGGATGCTATAGATAGGCTGTGTCTATGGTATGCAAACAAAGGTACGCTATGTGGACTCGGAGAAACAATGAAAACTTGCGGAAAACGGTGATGGTGGACACGGCGGAAAACAAGATCAAACCCTAAACCAAGACACAAACGAAAACTAGACTTCTACAAGAAAAACCTGCAGATCGGATCTACGAGAAGACACAATCAGCAACTACAACTCGAAAACGATGCAATCTAGTCTATGACAAATCTTTTTGTAAGGCTTTTTCTGTATAGGAGGAAACAACAACTATTCTATGGATGGATTTGTGGATGCTCACCGAGTAAACGAGGAAATCGGATACCAAGATGATATGGGGTGGCCTGATCTACTCAGCAAGCACTTGTCGATGATGATAATGGTGGATAGATAACTAGCCTATAGCTATGAACTCTCCCGCTCGAACCCTGATGCCAATGTAGAAGCTCTCGAACCCTGTGGGATATTCACAACACCATGCTCTTGCGCACACAGTCGTCAACCACGAACGGTAGTTTGCAATCTACTAATACCCAATGGAACAACAAATCACACTCAATTGCAGTAGTATAATTTGATCACAGGGTAATTCCAGAGGTTCTTTAAAAGAAACAACTCCAAAATTGTTTAAACATTGTCTCAACCGTAACTATGGGCGTCCCAGGGCTTATAAGGGTGGCTGGGGCGACCAGAAACCGAAACTAAACACGTACGACTCAAACTGATACACGCTGTCTCGAACCAGGTTTCGATCGGTGCCTGGACATTCCGGTGCAATCGGGCCGGACAGTCCGGTCAGGCCGAACACTCCGGGTGGTGTCGTCGGATAGTCCAGTCCGGCCGGAAACTTCAAAGTTTTTGGGTGGTGTCCGGGTAGTGTACGATCTAGTGTTTTGATTGTCCGCACCAATTTGTCTCTCGGGCAGGTCGGACAGTCCAGATGGACTCGACCGGACACTCTGGTCATGGCAGAGATTTTTGCCTCCGTCTTGATGATCTTATCTTGCACCTTCCTCCCGCTCCTCCCTCGCGCATCCTTGGGTGATCATCATGCTGGGCTTCTCTTGTAGCCCTTCTCCTCCTCGCGACATGCTTGTTTCTCCAACGAACCTGATCATACATAAATGCATAGACTTTGGTACTATAAAGTTCTCATCAATTAAAGTACCAGATTCATTTAGGAGTGAATTCACCTATTGTTCAAGTAGCTTAGTACGAGCTCTTGTAATGGGTCCAATTCTAATCTCATTGGACTGATCTTTTCTTGCAACAGCTGGAACATCTTCCGTAGTAGTTGGGGTAGGTGTAAGTATAGGGATGTCCTCATCAGCTAGTAAACAAGTTCATACCCATGAGATCTCGTGATCATGTTATTCGGTCCCTTAATTGGACAACAAGCATTAGGTAAACATAGATATTCATTCTCACAATATAATAATCACGACAACAATCACAAATGGATGGAGGCAAAGGAGGCACAACACATCTTACCAATCCCCTACATCTCCCATGCCTACGGGGATTTACTCAATCATGAGAGGAAGATATATCAAAGTCATAATAATATTGCAAATAGAAATCATCTCAACTTTACCATAGCAAGCCACAATACCGTTTGAGGATCAAATAAGATGCAAACCAAAGTAGATCAAAGTATCAAACCCTAATCTTGCAAGTGCCAATCTCTCTCTATATATACAAGTGGGGATGATGATGGAGTGGATGATTGAGAGGCTAGAGATCGTCAAAGAATGAGAAGATGTTATTCTCCTTCTTCAGATCTGATCTCTTCTCTTCTGGAACTGTTTATGGCGGTTGTGTTAGTTTTTTTGTCCCCCTCCTTCATGAAAGTTGCTTGTATTGATATAACGAATGCGAAGGAGTATGGTACGGGCGGTCCTCGACCGTACCAGTGGTTGTTATGGCCCATGAACACCTCTAACGAGAGTGGCTTCAATTGGGGATTTGTTTCTTCAAATGTAATTATCCCATAAATGCTCTCAGATCTTCCAAAAGTGTTTAATACCTGAAAACCAACACAAAAAACCAAGGTTTCACTAATTTGCGATCTTACCATTAGTTGAAAGGTGAAATCCAGCGAAACCTGGCAAAAACCAAAGGCAAATCATCAATAAAAAGTGCTGAAATTTAGAGCTATCAACCTCCACAATCTTAGTTGTTACTCTCCCTCAAGTGGCAAAGCTATAATGAATAATAGTGAGAAATTGAATCAAGAGGGAAAACTCACAAGTTCAAGGTTGTATCATATTCCATTGTCACAAATCATGCAACCTTAAACATGAGCATAATATATCTGAACATTTGCACTAAAGTTCGCTTCCTAACCGCAAGTAACTCGCTAGCTAATAATTCTTAAACTCAAAAGAGACTACCAAAAATTTGGTTAGGCTTGTGAATTAATTCTTTTCAGTGCCCCTCTTTTATGAGAGTAAAAGTATTTTTAAGGAAGGATGCTTCTGTCAACTTAAGGGTGTGTAAGTAGATGTCAAAAGAAGGATAAACTTAGAGCTTTTCATTAACACCCACTTCAAAAATCATGGCTATCTAACACCCCATCTCTTGTTTTTTCAAGAACTCTAGTTTTTGTTTAGTGATGAGGTGATGGAAATACTCTCATAAGGATCAAATATTTTCAGCTCGTATCTTGATGGTAGTTCTCATTTTTGCTAAAGTAATTGGGCCCATGGAACTAAAAAATTCCCAACGCAGCAATGCTACAAATGTCTAATCAACCCGTAACCGAAATCTGAGATGAACACAAGATTTTTCGTAGGCCAGAGGACTTGTTAGTTCCATAAAGTTTGGGTACTCTCATAAATCTTTTCAAGTAAATTATCTTTTTTTTGTTGAGCAAGGCAAGTTTGGCATCTCCCTCAACCACTGTAAAATGTTCGTTTGATCAAACTATTCTTTTCAAAAGGTGTTATCAAGTCAAACCATTAGGATGCATGGTTGATCACTACTAAGATTAAACCCTTAAGACAAAAACATGGCACCAAAGTTGTCAATAAGACACTTTCTCTTATTCTAAAAAGATTGGAATTTAATCCAACAAGGTTGTTTTTCTAACCGAACGTAATTGTCATAATTCGAAACCAAAGTAGTGACATTAGCCTTGAGATTAAGTCCTAAAAGATAATGAGCTAAGCGTGGAGTGGAACTCAAGTGCAACCAAACAAACACAATATGGTCATGAATAAACTTACAAAAGGAGGGAAAATAGGAATATGTAACTCCTTTTGCTTGCTCATCTCTCTCTTGGGTTAAATCCTCGTGTTCTTCTCCATAGCTAAGTCACTTGTGAATAACCCGCATGAAATTAAAAAGAGAGCCGAGAGAACTTCGCACAAAACAAGAATAAAGCTAATCTAAAAAACTGGGTTTTCTTTTATCAATGCAAACTGAAGGTAAACAGGCACTAGAAAAAAAACAAAATATGAATGCAAAAGGTGGGAGGAGTTCAACCTCCCCAAGCTTAGGCTCTTGGCCTATCCTGGATCAATTATCACCGCCATCGTTGGGCGGCGGCTGCCGGTATGGAAAGTTCAGGTAGAGGTTTGGGCGATCAGTCATGAAGGATGTGAAGTCTTGGGTGAGGTTGACGATGTTGGCGTTCACATCATGCAATGTATTTTCAACATTGGTGATGTGATGCACCACCTGGTCAAATTCATTTCTCAGGACATAGTTGAATCCCGGCTAAGGTGGAGACATACCTTGCTGCTGGTACTAGGGAAATGTTTTTTGATGATGATGTTGCGGACTGTAGTGTTGCGGGAAAAACTCTAGGGTGGCCTGATCTTTCACGAAACCTATTCAAATCGAGGGTGGAGTGTGGGGGAAGGAGAGGAGGATGAACACGATGAACTCACGCATGAAGAACACGATGAACACACACACGCAAAACCCTGATACACACCAATAGCTCACGCCGGTAGTGACCGGTTCGGCGCAATCCCTAGGATCGGCGTCGGGCGGAGGACTCTCCTCAAACCGGCACGGCGAGTCTGTAGACTTGGTGAGATCTTGACATATAGGAAAAGGGACTCCAATGCCTAGGTCTTGTACAACGCGGAGGCACGATGCAAACTCCAACGAGGTTTGGGATATTTGGTGCTCCTTAGTCAAGGAGCATGAGGCAAGAACTAGATAGATCCACAAGGGGTTTCCACTAATTCCAAATATCATGCCTAGGGTTTACAATAGAGGTGGGGGGATATATATAGGCCAACCACTAGTTCAGGGGTAGTTTAGGCAACTAAAAGTATCAATGGGGGTTCGTTACAAGGCCTAAGGCCAAGTTGGGACGCGCATGCTCTGGGTTGTTCGGTAGTACCGGAACCCGTGAGCGGTAGTACCGATTGAAGGCGGTAGTACCGCTTGCAAGTACCAGAGCGAGCCGAGGCGCTGGCGTGGGTCTTCAAGCGCGGGCGGTAGTACCGCTCGAAGAATGCGGTAGTACCGGACGATGCGGTAGTGCTGCCGCCTTGGTACCAGAGAGGTCTGGGGCTGTTGGCGGAGGCTCTCTGTCCAGGGCAGTAGTACCGCATGATCGAGGCGGTAGTACCGCTTCCAGGGGCCGGTAGTACCGCTGACTCCTGGTAGCTGTTGGCTGCTGCGTCACTCCTCTGGCTCATGTCTTCATACCTGATGATGCATAGTGTCGGGGCATGAAGTAGCAAGCCATCCAGGGCTGTATCTAAGTCACATGAGTACAATAGAGAATTCACCTTAGCTTGGAGGAGCTTGGCTCGAGCACGAGTCATGGGTCCACTTGGTGGACTTGGTGGTGTAGATGTAGGAGCATCCGTGGGACGGGCTGCATTAGCTCCCCCTTGGGAAAGAGTCGTCCTCGACTCTTCATGGTTATCATCTTAAACATCTCCATGGTAGGTGAAAGGTCCTTTATATTGAATGTATGGCTTGCAAGGTACTTGGAGGTCGGTATGTTGATGATGTAGGCGTTGTTGTTGATTCTCTTGAGGACCTTGAAGGGACCATCTCCTCTTGGCTTTAGCTTGGAGTCGCGTTCCTTGGGGAAGTGGTCCTTTCTTAGGTGTATCCATACGAGGTCACCTTCTTCAAAGATCATCTCCTTCTTGTCCTTGTTTAACCTTGAAGCTTGGCAAAGGACGTGTTACTCGATTGTAGATATTGTTTCTTCATGAAGCTTCTTCATATCTTGGGCGTGCTTGTCAACATCCATGTTGGTTCGCTCATGAAAAGGTAGCGGTAGGATGTCGAGCACGGTGAGAGGCTTGAACCCATAGACAATCATGAAAGGACTCATCTTGGTAGTTGAGTGCTTGGCTCGGTTGTAGGCGAACTCGGCGTGGGGAATGCAATCCTCCCAATCCTTGAGGTTTTTGTTGATCAACACACGAAGGAGAGTCTCGAGGCTTCGGTTGACAACTTCGGTTTGGCTATCAGTTTAAGGATGCGATGCGGATGAAAATAGGAGCTTGACGCCGAGTTTGGCCATGAGGGTCTTCCATAAGTAGATCATGAATTTGACGTCGCGTTCGGAGACGATTGTTCTTGGCACACCGTGAAGACATACTATTTCCCTGAAAAACAGATTTGCAACATGTGAAGCATTGTCGGTCTTATGGCACGGTATAAAGTGTGCCATTTTGGAAAAGCGATCCACGACAACAAAAAAAGAATCATGACCATGTTAGACCTAGGAAATCCTAACACAAAATCCATGCTAATGACGGACCAAGGTGTATGAGGAATAGGCAATGGCATATAAAGACCATAAGGGTTAGCTTGCGACTTAACTTGAACACATGTTGTGCATTATTGAACGTAACGTTCCACGTCGCGCTTCATCTTGGGCCAAAAGTAGTGAGGGGAGAGCATGTCCAATGTCTTGTCACGGCCAAAGTGACCCATAAGGCCTCCACCATGAGATTCTTGGAGAAGCAAAAGTTGGAGGGATGATTTTTGGATGCAAAGCTTGTTTTGTTTAAATAGAAAGCCCTTATGCAAATAGAAATCATCCACTCCTTTATCAATGGAGCACTTTGCAAAAATTGGTTCAAAGAACTGGTCAGAAGCATATAATTTTTTTACTTCCTCAAGACCCAACACGTTGATTTCAAGTCGAGTAAGAAGGCTTGTGTGCTTGCGAGACAAAGCGTTCGCAACTACATTATCTTTGCCCTTCTTATACTTGACAATGTACGGAAAAGACTCCATAAACTCAACCCATTTAGCGTGTCTCTTGCTCAAGTTAGCTTGGCCTTTGAGATATTTCAACGACTCATGGTCGGAATGTATGACAAATTCTTTAGGCCATAGGTAGTGTTGCCAAACTTGAAGAACACTGCTTAGCCCAAAATATATCGAGCCCGTTGGGGAACCCCAAGAGGAAGGTATGATGAGCACAACAACAAGTTTTCCCCCAGTTATGAAACCAAGGTTATCAATCCTGTAGGAGCAAGGAAACACCTCAAAGGTGTTGCTAGCTGAACTTTGGCAGGGTGCACTACCGGTGCCAGCAGCACAACACAACCACATAACTTTGCCCCCAACTTGCGATGAGGTTGTCAATCTCACCGGTTTTGCTGAAAACAAAGGAGTAAACGTATCGAGTGGAAGAAAGTAATAGTTTGCAGAAAGTAAACAGAAAACAGTAAATATTTGATTGTAGATTTATAGTAAAAGAATGGACCGGGGTCCATAGTTCACTAGTGGTGGCTCTCCTTAAGATAGATGACATGTTGGGTGAACAAATTACTGTGGGGCAATTGACAAACATCGAGAAAGCAATACATGCATATACTACTCATCTTGACTCCTTTGAGATTCGATTGGGCATTACAACATTATACATAGACCGTAATCCAACTGCATCTATGACTAATAATCCACCTTCAGGTTATCATCCGAACCCCCTCCTGTATTAAGTTGCAAGAAACGGATAATTGCATTACGCATTGTGTGTAAAGTAAACAATACGATTGTTCTATGAACAAAGGATTGTAGTTTTCTCCCTAGTAGCAACAACACATATAGTACCTTAGAGTTTTCTATCACTTCCCCAGATTACTAGAGGCATGAACCCACTATCGAGCATAAATACTAACTCTTGGAGTTGCTAGCATCTACTTGGCCAAGATAGCTACTAACAACGGAAAGCATGCAAGATCACAAATAACAAAGACATGATAGAATCAATAATCAATCTGAAATAGCATCTCAATATCCATCGGATCCCCGCAAACACAACATGTAGGAATTACAAATAGATGATCTTGATCATGAACATAGCTCACAAGATCTAAACATGATAGCACAAAGGAGGAGAACCAGCCATGTAGCTACTACATGGACCCATAGTCTAGAGATGAACTACTCATGCATCACACCGGAGGCTTGCATGGTGATGAAGAAGGCCTCCAGGGTGAATTCGCCTCTTCGGCAGGGTGCCAGGAAGAGCTTCAGATCCCTCCCGAGCTAGGGATGGAGATGACAGCGCATACAGACTCTTTCGTGGAATTTTGATCGGGTACTTAGGGTTTCTGTATCAGAGGTATCTTATAGGCGAAAGGGGAGGACGAGGGGGTGCCTAGGCTGGCCACACCACCCCCTGGCGTGGACCAGGCCTGGCCGCTCGGCCAGGTGGTGTGGCCGCCCTCTGGCCCCTCTCCGTATTGTATTCTAGCTCTGTGTGTCCGTCGGTGAAAAACTGACTTTGGCTTTTGTCCCGTCCAATTCTGAGAATATTCATTTTTTGACTTTCCTGGAACCAAAAACAGCAGAAAACAGGCAGCTGGCACTGTGGCTCTTGTTAATAGGTTAGTCAAATAAAGTGTATAGAAAGTACTCCAAAGTGTGGAAAAAACATAAGAAAGTAGATAAAACCAAGCATCGAACATCAAAAATTATAGATATGTTAGCAACATATCAAACACGAACTAAGGCAAAAAGCTCTTTGTCATAAATTGAATAATTAAGGCGAGCACCATCAAGTTTCTCGCTATGCTAGGCTATAGGACGTCCATTTTGCATAAGGAATACTCCAATGCCAATACCACTAGCATCACACTCTATATCAAAAGTTTTAGTGAAATTTGGTAACGCAAGGAGAGGTGCTTCGGTGAGCCTCTTTTTAAGTTCATCAAAAGCTTTTTGTTGAGCTTTGCTCCACACGAAGGTGACATTCTTTTTCGTCAACTCGTTGAGAGGACAAGCAATGGTTGAAAAGTCTTTCACAAATCGACGATAGAAACCGGCCAACCCATGAAAACTTCGAAGGTTCACTCAAATTTGTTGGGATGGGCCAATCTCGTATGTCCTTAACCTTGGACACATCAACTTCAATGCCCTTCGAAGAAACAACAAATCCAAGAAATCAACTTGTCTTTAGCAAAAGTGCACTTGGGAAGATTAGCATAAAGCTTTTCATGTCGAAGGATGTGCAAGACTTCATTGAAATGTTTAATATGGTCCTCAAGTGACTTGCTATAAACAAGTATATCATCGAAATAGGCAACAACACTTTTTCCAATAAGAGAACACAAGATATGATTCATAAGGCGCATGAAGGTGGATGGGGCATTAGATAAACCAAAAGGCATAACCAACCATTCATAGAGACCAAGTTTGGTCTTGAAGGAGGTTTTCCACTCATCACCTTCAAACATGCGTATTTGAAGGTAACCACTACGAAGATCAATTTTCGAAAAAATAGTGGCTCCACACAACTCATCAATCATGTTATCAATACGTGGTATGGGATGCCGATAACTCACGGTGATACCATTGATTGGACGATAGTCCATGCATAACCGTAACGTATCATCCGTTTTTGGAACAAGAATCACGGGTACGACACTTGGACTAGTGCTAACTTGGATCATGTCAACACCCGGATTTTTAATCCCAGATGCCTGTTATGTCATACATCGCAATCCCAGGATTACCATTTTTGCGAGACATAACATATTGGATATCACAGTACATCATCCATTAGAAACCAATATAAGGTCTTACACGAATAAAGGATCTCATGATCCAGTCTTAATACAAAAAGCAGCGGAATAAATAATAAGCGTAGCGGTGGGGTTCATCTTAAGGGGCACAGGCAATGCTGACGATGGAAGATAGTCCTAGTTATCATAGCCATC
Source organism: Avena eriantha (assembly GCA_910589775.1). NCBI lineage: Eukaryota > Viridiplantae > Streptophyta > Magnoliopsida > Poales > Poaceae > Avena > Avena eriantha. The sequence continues at coordinate 293,513,159 of OU342741.1, read as the reverse complement.
CTACTGTCCGTCATCTTGGTAGTCTCCTTCATAGTCTGGCCATGGGAATAGCCAGGGACAAAAGCCATGAGTACTCTTTAAGTACTCGCAAACTACCACTAACAAGTCAGATAGTGCTAGTGGGAAATACTAACTCCATGTTTATTTGTAAAGTTAAGTTTGAAACCTAAGCTGATTTTAGAAACAAAGAAAGATAAAATAAAGTTCTAGAATCACATAAGTTGGGAAGCTAGTGTCATAGTCACAACCCTGTTGTGGTCAAGTCAAGATTCATCATTCATTTCATAAGTCATTTTGAAAATATCTGACAACGAAACAGTATCGCCATTCCAACTGTCCATAACCGCGGACGCGGCTATTTGAATAGTTTGACACTCTACAGAGGTGGTACACTTTCACCACAAGATTCGATACATCTGTCAGGGATAACCCTGAATCATCATACTTAGTATGCAGATAATTAAACATAACCATCCCTTTACACATCCTAGTATAAGCACCTCTCCTATGAGCATGGCCTCCCAACCATGACCATCTATCATCTTGGGCACTGCATAGGTGGACAATATTGAGAGGTAGCCTCAGCTCAAACCTCTCCCGCGAGGGAACTAATACTAATGCATATAAATTTCCAGCTAAGCCTTACCCAATTCAGGTATTGTGGTTGTATGGTAAAATTGGAATGGTATCGCATCCGAATCCAACCATCAGTTTTTGTAAAAGGGCTAATGCTCATGCCTCAACATTTTCATCATCATAAACCATTTGTGTTTGTCAACACATGTCAAAACATCTCAACAGAATGACTCATCATTCCAAGGTTTTCACAATTCATTTTCACCAAGTGTTCCCATCTAAAGTGACTCAAGTTTTGATTTAGCTCTAAGCTACTAAGTTAAGAGTGTTCACTAAGGTGGGATGCTAATCGCAATCTCATGCCATAGAATGACATCTAAGGTTATCTAGATAGGTCAAGTTTTATACTTTTTATGCTACCTTCAAACAAGTAAGGGACTTTGGTAAAGTAAAGAAAGTAAAAGCTTGAAGTAAAACTTGGGGTAGGTAATATTCAAAGTGGTATAACAAATGCATGCCTAGTGCATCTTGCTTAGGTTATCTAACTTAATTCTAGCTTGATAACAATAGCTTGCTCAGTTTACTTGAAGTGCTAGGCTTGCAAGTAAAACTTGCAAGGGTTAACTTGTATAGTTATAGCTTGCCTTGGTTGGTGTAGTGGTTGAAGTTTTCTTCCTCCCCTTCTTGATAGAACTCCTCCTCGAAAGCTTGGTCGAAACTATCGTCTATAAATACATACGGTATACACAATCACCAAACAATACTTAACTAGTCTCCTTAGAACACTAAGGCACCCATTGGATGATCTATTATCACCACAAGCATCACACGGTTTTATTTAACTAGCTTCATTCTTTTTATTTGAGAAATGTAATTTCTACTCATTGAAAATAACTAAGATTTAATATTCTCCACTTAAAATATGGGATCATGTGGACACATGTTATCACCACATATTCTAACATATGGGAATGTGAATTAAAGGTTGGATCACATTTAGTTAAGTTTAAGTTTAATATTTAATGATTTAAAGTGACTAGAAATGCCTATATAGCATTATTTTGGTACTAGTCCAAAGTCACTGCATGTAAAACTTAATATTATTACATATTCAGATAGGTATGGTTAAATGTGATTTTTGAGAGTTGGAATCAACTCAAAAGCTATTATGGTTGATTTTATAAAAATGTTTGAATGTGCAAATGCTTCTGTCTTGTTATTTTTACTAGAAGAGATCTCTAACTCTAAATGAATTAAATACAATGGGCTTGGATAGATCTTTTCAGAAGCTTTCCAACAAAATTGGAATCCCTCAATTTGGTTCAGTAAATCTTCCTGAATTGATTTTTGAACTAAGGGACATAATTGAGTTTAAACTAAAATAGAAAAATCTAGATTTGAATTACTGGGTCAGCGCGGGAAAGGAAATGGGCCAGCCTAGTCTCACTCCGCGGCACTGAGGACAACTGGCAAGGGGGTCCCACATGTCAGTGGCTCTTTAAATGTGAAGCGGTATGGGGCAACGTCGACCGTTGGATTGGAAAGAAGATCTACGGCTGGGGCTTGTCGTCGACGACGGACAAGTCGCCGGTGAGGTGTAACCCTAGCGGCTCGATGGGGGTCTAGGGCGGCTCACCGGGGCTCCGGCGAGGGCCGGCGAGGCAGGCAAACGAACAAGTCGAGGACGACGGTTCTCTTGGTACTGGCAGCGTCCCGGGAGATGGCCTGGATCAACGGCTCCCTTCTTCTCCCTCCGCGGCAGACTCTGGCGAAATTCTGGTGCTGCGGACAATGGCTTGCTTCGGTGGGGCTCGGGGAGTGTTCTGAGAGGGAGGGGATGAGAGTGCTGTGAGGAAACGGTGCTAGGGAGCTCTCTATTTATAGGCTCGGCGAGGCGGCAGAGGAGCATGGGCGGAGCTCGACATGGTCGACGGCACAGCGAGCTAGAGTTGTGGGCGGTGGGCTAGGACGGTGGGCGGTTCCCTGGCGAGTGTCACGGCGGTGCGCGTGCAGTGAAATATGGTCGGGAGAGGTGAGTGGCGCGGTGCGCATGCTGTCTTTGCCGACGGCAAACTTTGCGGTGGTCGGTGACTACGGGGCACGGTCGGGGAAAGGGGCATGTCTGGCAACTTCCTGGGGTGGTGGCGATCATATAGGTGGACTGCGAAAGCTAGGCGGGATCTGGCTGAGCGGGGACCGTGCGCGCTCTGTGGGCGGCGTCAGCATGGCAGACGGGCTCCGGGCGCGGCGGTTCCTGGTGGATCCTGGCTCTGCCTTTGGGCTAGGGCTGGCCTAGTGGTGGAGGTGGACCACGGGCGACGTGTTGGACATGGTGGGCGAGGCTGGCGGCTGCTGTGGCACGCTGTCGCTGGTGAGGTGCTCGATTTGGGCTCGGCATTGATGTCCATGACCATTTGGTCGGGCATAGTGCTTGGCCGGGCTGGCAAAGGGTAGGGGGTGCGCCGGGGTGGCTCTGGTTGCAAAATGGGAGACCACATTGTCCCAAACACTGCTCACAATAGTGTTTGTGATTTTTCCAGATTTTTGCACACAAGGTGTTTGACAAAATGGCCGAAAGAATTCAAGTTTTGAATTTTGAGATGATTTTTGGTGGAGTTGTTTGTCACATGCTTAAGCATCTGTGGTTGCTTGGGATTTGAAAATGGAGTTCATTTGAGTGGTTTTTGAATAAGTGTGATCTTGATACCTACACTAGATTCAATTTTCAAATGTCATTTAATTTAGTGCTTGAATGTTTTTGGTAGATCACAAAGTGGGACTTGGTACATCACTACTTGTACTAGCAAGGGGTGCAAAGATCCACATTTGTTTCTGTTAAGATTTGAGTTCTAGGAATAGCCAAAGTAGGCATGGTGATTAAAATGGCACAAATGACCATTTGCTTATTTTATTCATTTTGATTTTTTTTCTTTGGGATTTGTTTGGGAATGATCTTTATGATGTTTAATTCACCTTAGAATCATTTTACAATCAATGGATCACTCAAACATGGCAATTCAAAACAACTCCTAATTTAAATGCACACACACATGAATGCTTAATGATTCTAAATGGAAAAGTTTTTGTTAACCCTAAATTTGAGGATTTGGATCTTAATAACCTTGGATTAGAGTTTTGGGATGTTACAAACCTTCCCCCCTTAAAAAAAATCTCTTCCCGAGATTTACAAAAGAAAACTAGGAAATAAAGAGATCTGGGAACTCTGTCCTAATGTAATCTTCTCGCTCCCAAGTGGCTTCCTCTTTGGTATGGTTGCTCCATTGAATCTTGAGAAATTTTATACTCCTGGTCCTAGTGGTTCTGTAGGCTTCCTCCAAGATACGGATGGGCACTTCACGATATGTCAGGTCCTTGTTGATATCAACATCTCGGTGATCGATGTTCTTGAAAACTTCGGTCTTCTCCCGCACTTCTAGGCATTTGCGAAGTAACGAGATATGGAACACATTATGGATGGCTGACATCTCTTCTAGCAGTTCCAGTTGATACGATACTTCTCCTCGACGGTTCAGAATCTTCAAGGGCCCGATATATCTGGGGGCTAACTTTCCTTTCAGACTAAAGCGTTGCGTTCCCTTCAATGGCGAAACCTTGAGATATACAAAATCTCCGACATTCAAAGTTAGGACTCTCCTTCTCTTGTGAGCATAACTCTTCTGTCTGGCCTGGGCGGTCTTGAGGTGCTCACAGACTTTGTGAACCTTTTCTTCGGCTTCTCGGAGAATGTCCGGTCCAAAGATCTGACTCTCTCACTTCTCCTCTCACAAGTAGGTGTTGTGGTTTGCGCCCTCGCTAAAGCCTTTGCATTATCCCCAATTATTTGGCTAGGAGTCATTGGTTGCAAGAAACATGTTTTGTTGAGCCATTTGAAGGTGTATACATTGGTGCGACCATCATGTAGAGCAGCCTTGTCAAATTGCCATGGTCGACCAGGAAGCATGTGGCAAACTATTATAGGAACCACATCGCACTCCACCGTGTCTTTGTAAGGACCAATGGTGAAGGAGACCGATACGGTATGCTTGATCTTCATGTACCCTTGGTCACTTAGCATTGCACGTGGTAGGGGTGCTTGTGCGGATGGAGGGTGAGGTTGAGCTTCTCACACAAGTCGGTGCTAGCAAGGTTGTGGCAACTCCCTCCATCGATGATCACCTTGATAGATTTGCCATTGATGCTGGCTTGTGTTTGGAAGATATTTGAGCGTTGGTCTTCATGCTCTTGTGCTTGAGTGGTCAAGAGCCTTGTGATGACAAGTGATGGACTTGCGTCATGTTCACACATGAGGAGTTCTTGGTCAGCTTCCACTCGTTGCCTTGCCATTGCTTCCTTGACTCGGGCATCAAATTCATCTTCACTCAAGTACTCTTCGTTGCCATTGTCATGAATGAAAAAAACTTTCTTGTTTCCACACTCGGCCGACTTGTGTCCTTTGCCTCTACACTTGTAGCATTCATCGTTGAAAGGTGTATCACTCTTTGCTTGTTTGCCACTTGGGGGTAGTTTTCCTTGAGGAAGTGTGGCCTTGAAGGAAGGCTTGCAAGTACTTGAGGAGCTTCCATTGAAGGTTGTTGGCGTAGCGGTTGAAGCTTGTTTGTAGGTGAAATACGTCTTGGGCTTGTTGTACTTGATGTCCTCTTGCACTTGACATTTAGCCTTTGTTGCGATGTGCACAAGCTCAGCCATGTTGTTGTATGTTTGGAACTCAACGTTGCACTTGATTGGGTGGTTCAACCTAATAAGGAAGCGTGCCATGGTTTGTTCCGTGCGCTCTTCAATGTTGGCGCGGATCAAGTTGAGTTCGATTTCCTTGAAGTACTCTTCCACGGTCTTTGTCCATTGACGAACCGATTGAAGTTTGTTGAAGAGGTCACACGTGTGGTGCGCGGGGACGAAACAGGATCTCATGTGAGCCTTCATGTCATGCCAAGTTGTGATTAGCGGTTCTTGTCTTGCATCACGAGAAACTTGAACTTGTTCCCACCAAATGTTGGCGTAATCATCAAACTCAAGCGAAGCCATGGCGACCATATTCTCGTTGCTATAATTGTGCATGCGGAAGATCTTGTCGACTTTGAGTGCCCATGAGAGGTATTCTTCGGGGTCATTGGATCCGGTGAACTTGGGCATTGTGAAATTGAGCTTGCCAAAAGTTTCTTCATCATTGCGGTCATTAATCTCGGTAACCTTATTGATGATCTTGTGGTTGAGGCGGTGGAACTTGGTTCTCCCGACCTTGTTGTGGAGCTTGCTCTTGATATTGTTGTTATGGAGCCAGCTCTTTCTCTTGGCGCGGTTGGGCCTCATGAGGGTGTTGAGGATGCGGAGCCTCATGACGCGGTTGATGACGAAGAGGAGGCTCATTCCTCTGTTGGTGATGATTTTAGGCACATGGGCCTCACGGCGAAGATCATGGTCTTGAGCCTCTTGACGTGGTGGGCGTCACTCAACTTGTACCACTTGACGCTCTATGTTTTGGTGTGGTGGAGGAGGCGCCTCGTGATTACCATGGTGTCGGTGTGGACGTTCATGACGATCAGGACAAGAAGGATCTTGGAGAGTGTCACATCGATGACGAGCTTGATTCTCCAAAGTGGATTCATCACTTGTTGTGTCAAGTATATGTCACGGGAGATGGTGGTAGACTTGCGGTTGCACTCGCGGTTCTTCTTGTGGTTATGCTTGTTGGATCACTAGTGCCCTTGCGTGATGACGGTGTGCTTCTTGCCTTTCTTGTGGCCTTGAAGAGAAATCATGCGGTGACCCAGCATAGCACTGCATGATGTAGTACACTATAGTTGTTGATATAACACTAATGAAACACCGTTCACTAGTATTACATCCCTCAGAGTGGTACAACAAAAACATAGCAGGTCCAAGACATGACTATAGACTACAACTCGACTCTTTACAAAAGATCCAGAGAACACTCAAGGTTAAAGAGAGAGAAAGAAACTTCTTACAAAGAAGAACCAGAAATAATAACTCAGAACTATCTAGTAACTAAGACTAGTATCTAAACTATTTGTCTTGCCATTGCTGCTATTGCAATGCTCTACAGACGTAGGTTTTATGGCTAGAGAATCTACTCCTATCTACTTAAGACCTTTGTCTTCACTTCGGTTGATGTATATGTTGACTTCATTGACTCTGTTGAAGAACTTGAGTTGTCGATGATGGTTTCTTGAGCAGAAGTTGATGTTGGCATCGTCTTCAACGACTTAAAACCTATCAAGGGTGAAGAAGGTACGGTTGAGTACGAGCGTACTCAGCAAGTTCACTAAAAAGGAGTGTATGATGCACTATCTCTACACCCACACACCCAAGGTCGTAGGCAATGCAGGTTTTCATAAACATTTCTTCAAAGGTTGCTTTTATTCTGAAAACTATGTCCGACAGCCTTCGTAGGTTGACCAGAACCTTCATGGGGTTCCTTTCCTGCCGGGTTCCTAGCTCCTTCCCGGAACAGGGAGTAACATGTCACAGTTCTTACACTCTGCAGAGGTGTGCTACTTTACCCATGAGAGACCTTAGCTTTGTTGCACATTCGAGTTATAGGCTCTCCCATACTTCCTTGGTATGGGGCCCAGTCTAAGATCCAAGCCAATCACTGCCCTCTCCGGGACCCCGCATGAAGACACGATCCCCGAGATGAACTACCACGGTTACACTTTGGGTAGCCTCTCGAAGAGTCTGTAAGCAGCTCTGTCTGGCAGCCACCATCAGCTATGGTGAGCATACACCAAGACAGTTATGCATAGATAATCTAGACACCTAGCTCGCGGGGAACTAAGGGGTCCCACCCATGTGCTGGATTCTCCACGAGAATATCAATAGCCTCACGATAAGGTCATCCGTCCATGCGAAAGGGAGAAGATACAACTGACTTCTCTGTCTCATTCCAAATATCATGGTTAACGTGTAATATACGGTGCTAGAATCACTGGCGACATTGGTTGTTAAGTTCTGGGTGATACATTCCTATACAATGGCATTTCCATGCCAGTTATAATAGATTAGCTAATCACCTTGGATCAGTAATGAATACTTCCAGTTAATTATGTAAATAGTGTTATCGACCTTTTTGAAATGCAGGTGATGACAACAGTTGAGTTACAAGCATAGAAAATAATCAAAGGACATGAGCAAGTTGTGAACTTGCCTTTTGTGATTGCAAGATTATGCACTCACGGTCTTCAAGACATTAGAAGATCCAAATTCTGAAAGTAGCATCATTGGTTCGGTAAGGACGAATGTGTAAAGAACCAAGATGCAATGATGCATAAATAATGTAATACAATTTGATAAACGCAAATTCTCGGACTAATCATATCTGATCTAGGGTTTCGAGTTTGTGATGAGTTCTTTGGAATGTGTTACACTTTTATATGAGCTTTACACATGTGCTTCTTGTGAAGCCTTGTGAGTGAGTGAGATAATATGTAAATACAATAAGTAGCATACAGTACTAAAGCACTCAACTGGGTCATGGTATCTGAAAGATTTCTTAAGCAAGATTAAGAATCAGTTAGAGCTTTAAAGAAGTGTTCAAGTATTACTTTTAATGTTTCCTAAAAGAATAACTTTTGAGGAAAAGGTTACTTTACAAAGTAAAAGTTATTTAAACTTAAGGCTAACACTTTAAGGTTTTCTTATTAGCTAAGATTATTAAAGAGGAAAACATTACTACATTAAACAATCATAGCATAAGTGGTGGAGATTTACATGTTTTGAACAAGGCACCACATTGTAGATGGTTGACTTCTTAACATTTCACAAAGTTAGAATTTAAGTATTATTACTTGAATGAGATGGTGTTTTATTAGAGTTATAAGTGGATGCATTTACCTTTCTATCTTTAAAATCAATGGTTATACTTCATAAGTAAAGAATAGGTTTTACTTCAATTACTTTAGAACTTGGTTTAAATCTTTAAGTGGTTTTCTCAAACTTGTGAAATAATTAGTAAATAAGATTCTGGTGATTTTATAAGTGTATAGGATTCTTGTGATGAACAATATACCATTTTAGTTGGTTTTATACATGGTAAAAAACTTTTTAGGAAATTTAAAATACCCTTAATTTGAGATGATAGTTTAGTAGATACATTTTAAAATGGTTTCACCTATGTTAACTTCACTTAAACATCAATTGATTAGTTATTATATTTTTAGACTTTAAACAAATAATGGCAAAGGCAATATCAATGGTTTATATATTTTTAATGAATTAAAATAAAAGGAAAGAGTTAAAATAATATTTATTAGACCTTTACCTTTTATTTGACTTCAATTATGAAATATGATATTTTTAATGTGTAGAATTTATTTTTGTGATCATTTTGGTATATTATATGTATTTTTGTGATTTTTAAATATTAAACTATGATTCTAAAAAGTTTTATCACTTTATAAATACTTAATAAATAATAATATTTATCTAAGTGATACCAAAAATTTATGAAACAATTTTGTAAATGTAGATTTTGTTTTTCTAAGAATTTTGGTACATCATTTATATTTTTCCCATTTATTAATATTAAAATATGAATTTTCAAAGTATTATTTCTGATAAAATCTTTATTAAATAATAGTTATTTAAATAGTTACATAATAATATTTGATAATAAAGTTAACTTATAGATTTTATTTTTCTGAGCATTTTGATATATAAGTATATATATTTTTTTGAATTATAAAACAAAAGATATTACATTTCTAAGATTTAATCATTTTATTAAATTCCTGAAATTATATTTATATTTAAACTTATTTTGTTTAGAGAAAAGCTTTTATACTCAGACTAACTTAGTCCCAGCCACTGACCCGTGGGGTCAGGGCCACGTCACTTGCCACCTAGGCAAAGAACCAGTCAAAGAGAGCTAGCGGGACCGGGGTGACGCAAGCGTGACAACATGGTGACGTCAGCGACGACCGGAGCTCACTGTCGAGCAAGGACAGGTCGCTGGAGAGCGTGCAGGGCAAAATGGACGGGCGCGCTCGACGGATGTGGCGCCCCGCAAAAACCACTACTAGAAAATCATGTTGTTTTTGTGCATTGCATCATTATGACCGCATGCTCATGTCATCATGCCACCTTGCATTTGAGCATCGTCATCATCATGCATGGTTTTTGTCTAAACTATTTTTGAAACGCCTAGTTTTGTTTTCTAAATATTCCCGTCTTTATTCAAATTAAAAACCGGGTCTCTGGAATATTTTTCTACCAACGGTTTTCGAAAGCCCCATTTTAAATAATAAAATATTTCTTTTATTTTTTTTAGGAGGCAGCCCGCCAGGCCCGAAAGCCCGGCCGGCCACCTCCAAGCCCTAAACTAAAACCTAGTCTAATCCCTAACCTACCCCACCCTATCCTACCCAGCCTCCCTCCACCTCACCCTGACCAATCCCCTCCTGCCACGTCACCCCGCTGTCCACCTCACTCCACACCACCTGCCCTCACCCCCAGGCACGCACCCACCCGCCTGCCACGCACTCAACACACACACACACACACACACACACACACTCGCGTAGCAGGCCACCCACACGTCGCGGTAGCACAACCCGAACCACCTGGTCACCAACCCCAGCCACGCTCCACCTGCGCACCCGCGCGCGCATCCCCAGCCCATCCTCCCGCCCGCTCCCGACAAACCGCCCGCCCTGCCTCGTTTTCGCTGCACCCCCACCTGCCCCGGTCCCAGCCTGGCCCCGGCCCACCTCACACCCCGCACGCCATCTCTCCCTCTCCAGCCCCACGTTCCCCACCAACCCCCGACGCTCCGCCCCCCACCTCGGCTCCCCCCGAACCCCCGGAACCAAGATCTTCCGAACCCAGATGTGTGAACCTTTTCCCGAGCCCCTATTTTATAAATGCTATATATAAAACTTGTTGCATATTATTTGTTCATCTCACATGCATATCATGTGGGTTGGGGGCATTATACCGACTCACCGCATAATTAATAAGGAGTCTATATGTGGGATACTTTTGTCTTATTCCGGACTCCATTTAAATTGGTGTAGCGAACTGATGCCGTGTTTTGTCTTGTCAATACAACATTTAAAATGCGGGGTAGCTAAACAACATGAACCTTCTAATTAATTGTCAGGACCCCGGTTCCGCTTAATACTGCCTAATTGCACCGCATCTGCCTCATATCATAATCATGCCGGATCTTCTACCGTAGTATTAAATATTGCATCCAGTGTTTCTCCGAGTGTTTGCTTCTTCACGGATTAGGCCGATGAGTTGATGTGAGTAACGACAAGTTCTCCGGATATGATCCTTCGGCAGTGTTTCCCAGGCGAGTATCTCTCCCCCTTCTACCTATTTTGCATTTATAGTCTTTACTTCGTCCTGTTGATCTATTGCTATCCGTGTCGTGATGCTTTAGTTCCGTACCCGATATATTCCGTGCAGCCGATATATTTCCTTGGACACCTCCTATTACCTGTTGTTTGGTAGATAGCTGGCCTTGCGAGTCATAGTTGCTTGCTCATGTGCGATCTCGTGTTGTCAAGTACCACAGTTGTTGGAAAGCTGGCAGATGTTTATGGTGGAGATGATCATGACTTTAAATACAACTATTAATATGCTAGATATAACTAATGCAGAGGCATCGGTGGGCAATAGATGTTATTTGGTTCTTTCACGCTCACTTGTGTCCCGTAGGACCCCGAGTACTTGATACCTGTTCCTTGACTATTCGCACTATCCACATCCGGGAGGCCTTATGGACCCCCCCTGAGCCAGAGCTTGATTCATTTCTATTTCTTGGGGCCACAAAGTAGTTTGGGGCTTTATTACTATCCTGTACTTATGCCATGTTACTGCTTTATTTAAGATTGTGCGTGGAGCACCTGTACTGTTTTGGATCGCGCCACGTTTTCGCGGTATCGACAAGCCCAGTCACACTTTCGGGTTCCCAGTCGTTTACAGCCGTCGTCGCAAACCCTGGGCCCGTTCCGGAGCCGGCCAACTTCATTGCGGGTAGCTTAGTGGGGTGGCCCCCTGAAATATTTCTGAATCCTATGATCGCTTTGTCGTGAATGCCTCGTTGGGTTTTGAGTTGGTTTTTCCGAGGTTGATCGAGTGTGTGTTGCTATTTGTGCACCCCTGTAGGGTAAAACTTTCTGAAAGCCATGTCTGCGGTTATGGACGACTTGGAGCACAGTATCTCGATCATAGACAAGCATAACTAAAGTAGTGCTATAAATTTGACTTAATATGTGACTAGTAATCAAAGGCAACTAAAACGGAATGGATATTAAAAATGCCAACAACTGGTGGATCTGGGTTGTTTCGTGACATGCTGTACCTGCCTAGTAAGTAGTGCAACTACAATGGAATGTGATAAAAGTGCCAACAATTGCTGGGTTTTGGGATTCCTCAGGACAATTATATCTGACTAGTAAATGTCCCAACTACAATGGAATGGCGATTAAAACTGGCCACTACTTATGCTATCAGGATGACTCATGCTATCTATATCTGATTAGTAATTGCTGCAACTATAATGGAATGGTTAAAATTGCCAACTGTGTGAGTTCCTTGGTCCGACTTCCTCGTTTGGTCTCGAGGGAGAAATACCAGGACGGGTTTGTTTGGTGTTAGCTTCAGGTTGGATCCGAATAGGTCTTTCTTACCCCTCTCTAATAGCCGCTAGTGATACCGAGTCTCTCTAGGTTGTTTAGTGCCGCTGCGTTGCCGCTTCAGCCTACCATACCTATGTAGGCGAGAGCCGCCGAATTCTAGCCTCGCCGTGTACTGGCCTCAGTACTGACGCTCCTCTTTTCCTTTGCCCTTTGTCGGCACCCCTTTGTTTTAGCAGGTTTGAGATCGACGTTGTTAGCAGGGTTACCCTTCCGGCTTGGCCTGGGTAGGGTTATGGACGCCATTGGTTATTCTTCAGGGCTCTTAGCCCCATTTGCATCTTGTCCGTAGTCGGACGCTCTATCGTTTCAAGGTGATTTGGATCTTTGTATATTATATCTGTATTCTTGACTCCTGGCGTCGCTGATGTATATATATGTTCTGTGGGTCCCATCGAGGAATGTTGTGTAATGGTATTACTTCGTTTTCCACCCGCACGAAAGTGCCTGGTGGGCGTCCTTGAATCGTTTCTATGCGGGTTTTGGCGGAAAGAGCTAAAACTTGCATAGGGCCGATTTGAGGGTGTTACAATGGAGAAGATCAAGGCGAACCTAGGGGTGGTGTCGCCGCCTCGTTTTGGTCACCAGAGCTACTCCGACGATAATTATATACGGCGGCCGATGGTAGAGAATGACGATAAGACGCTACAGAGCGGGAGGAAGCAAGTGGAGAGCACAGGGAGACGCAGAAGCTCACCCCGGCGATGATGGTGAGGATGGCCAAGCGTGGGGAAGACTGGTGACGGTGAATCGTCAAAAATAGCCGCGGTGGCCAATGGTACTCCGAGGTCGATTCCGCACTGCTCGTGGCGCGTCTGCTTACAGGACTTGTTGGAGACAAACAGGGACACGCCGACATTTCCAGCGATGTCTAAGGCTAGGCGAGGGACGGTCAGAGATGGTCGGAACAATGACAAGCGGTGGCTAGGGTTTCGGTAGAAGAAGGGATTTGCTCTACAGTGCGAGAGAGAGGATAAGACTGGTACTGGAGGATAGAGATTGACATGGCCGATCTTATCAACGAGGTCTAGGGCGTCAACGAGCATCGCAGCAGTCCAATTCTGCTGACGACGGCGGACAGCATCGAGCGGTGGTTAGGTCCTCCAGCGAGCAGTGCGTGGGCGTGGAAATGACGATGGCGAACCGGTATCTGGGCTGGGCTACTGCTGGGCCATGGCGAGGCAAGCAAAATGCGGCGGCTGGCACACGCGAGCAACGGATAGCGATGCGAAAATGGGCCGTGGGCCAAGTGTGATGACTGCTCTATTTTTTTCTTTATTTAGTTTCTATTATCTGTTTTCTTTTCTATTTCAACATTCATTTCAAATTTGATTTCTACAAGGTTTAAATATCTAGAAACTTTGTGGCATATTCAGAAGGTTTAGAGATTCATTTTATTAAACCTCTTTCATTTTTTCTTTATATCTTCAAAATTAATGAGTATATGAACAGTTATTCTTAGAGAAATGTGATTAATAGGATTTAGGGTTTTAGAGATTTACTTCCTATAGGAAAACCTTGTAGAAATGATTTGCATTTTCACTTAATGACTGTGATTGTAGTGGTTTAAGATGACTAAGGAGGTATATAGAATTTTGTTCAAGCTTAGTCTTATATAGGGATTAATATATATCCCTATTAATGTTTTAAACCTTGTGATTCATACTATGGTGATTTGAATTTCATGGTTCTTTATACTTGGTGATATCTCCTATTCAACTCTACTTAGTTTCTGGAGTTTAATACTGCCATAGAACAATCTTGGTTGAGTCCTTATTCACAAATAATAATCACTTGTGGAGAAAGAAAGATACTCATCTAACAAGTGGTTATCCTAAATACTGAATAGACTCATATTCTATTATGGACATAGGTAAAAATTAAGATCTAGGATATATTGCCTTCATGAATACTAACCATGGTTAATAACTCAACTTAGAGTGAGCTATTGAGATTGCCTCCCTAATGTGATCTTGATAGTATATACGACTAAGTATTTACTAGGGTTTAAGACAATCAGGTGGACAAGGCTTCCATCAATACACTCTCAACTAATATTCTACTTATCTCTTAGACATTTCATTTGACTAAGAGATACTATGCATTGGCTGCCTAAAAATAGGAATCGGTTTACTACCCTCTTTATTTTAGGATGTTAAACAAACAGGTAGACATGGTTCTGTTCATGGCTTCATATGATCTTTGTTAAGGCTTCTAAAGAATCCTGACCTTAAAACTTCACTAAGCTTATCTTGAGATAAGGAATTCCTTTCCTAAATATACTCTATAAATCTCTCTTCTCTTATTCACAAAGATCACACCTTCCTTAATAAGACAATCATCTGACTCCACCATATCCATCATCATATGATGACATGGTCATGCCACTTCAACATTACTCCTTCATTCTTCTCCTAGTATATATATACAACTTACATATATAAACTGTTGGAGATATGCCCAAGAGGCAATAATAAAGTGGTTATTATTATATCTTTATGTTTATGATAAATGTTTACATCCCATGCTATAATTGTATTATTAGGAAACACTAATACATGTGTGTTTTGTAAACATAAAAGAGTCCCTAGTAAGCCTCTTGTTAAACTAGCTTGTTGATTAATGGATGATCATGGTTTCCTGATCATGGATATTGGATGTCGTTAATAACAAGGTTATATCATTAGGAGAATGATGTGATGGACACACACACCCATAGTAAGCGTAGCATAAGATCAAGTCATTAAGTTCGTATTGCTGTAAGCTTTTAAATGCATAGTAACCTAATCCTTCGACCATGAGGTTATGTTAATCACCATCACCGGATGGATACTTTGATGACATCAAACGCCGCTTCGTAACTGGGTGGTTATAAAAGTGTCATTGGGTATTCTGAAAGTATGTGTTGAAGCGCATGAACCAAGATTGGGATTTGTCCATCCATATGACGGATAGATATGCCCTGGGCCCTCTCGGTGGAATGTCATCTAGTTAGCTTGCAAGCATGTGACTAGGTCACAAGGGATGACATATCACGGAACGAGTAAAGAGTACTTATCAGTAACGAGGTAGAACTAGGTATGGAGATACCAACGATCAAACCTCGGATAAGTATAGTATCGCGAGACAAAGGGAATTGGTTTCATATGTAAATGGTTCAATCGATCGCGAAGTCATCGTTGAGTATGTGGGAGCCATTATGGATCTCCAGGTCCCGCTGATGGTTATTGATAGGAGATGTGTCTCTATCATGTCTACATATTCACGAACCGTAGGGTGACACACTTAAGGTTCGAAGTTGTTTTAAGTAGATATGGAATGTGCGTTGGAGACCGAATGTTGTTCGGAGTCTCAGATTGGATTTGGGACATCACGAGGAGATCCGGAATGGTCCGGAGAATAAGATTCATATATAGGAGATCATTTTATGAGTTAGGAAATGTTCCGGAGTGTTTGTATGAGGATTCTAGAAGGTTTCGGAATGTTCCGTAAGGTTCTAGAAGATATCTTGGAGTTTGCTTGAAAATCAAGATAGGGATCAATGAGTCCTGGTGGGTCAAGACACGGATTCGTGGGGGAGGAGGACTCCTCCCCCTCCCCAAATTCGTTGGCCATAGAGGAGGGGAGTCCTACAAGGACTCCCCCTCCCCAGGCGCGCCTCCTCCCCTTAAATAGAAGGGCAGGGGCGCCCCCTCCACACACGCTCTCATAACGTCTAATCTCTGCCGCCTCTCTCCTCCACCATATTCTGCATAGGCATAGGCGAAGCCCTGCATAATTCTCTACTCCACCACCACCACCACGCCGTCGTGCTGCTGGGATTCCGTGGAGAAGATCTACTACCTCCGCTGCTCGCTGGAACGGGGAGAGGAAGGTCTGCTTCGACTCCGCACGTGTGACCGACTGCGGAAGCGCTGCCGAAACGCGGCGCCGGAAGGATCGACTACTTGACCAACGGCGGAAGCGCTGCCGGAACGCGACGCCGAAAGGATCGTCAACTTGACCGATTGCGGGAGCGCTGCTGAAACGTGACGCCGGAAGGATCGTCCACACGATCTTGAGATCGGCAAGTGATCGACTACATCATCCACGAGATCTAATCTCGTTAACGCTTTCGGATCTACGAGGGTTAGTTCCTATCTATCTCGTTGCTCATATCTAATAGATTAGATCTTGGCTTTTATCTAGATTAGATCTGGGTTTTGTTCGTTCTTGCGGTAGAATTTTTTTGTTTTTCCATGCTACGAACCCATCAGTGGTATCAGAGCCAGGTTTATGCGTAGATCTGTTGCACGAGTAGAACACAATGATGTTGTGGGCGTTGATGCTTTTGTTGTCGGTGTCTTAGCGTGTACTTTGCATCTTGCGGCATGGTGGGATGAAGCGGCTCGGGCTAACATTACATGTCATCGCACATGAGACTTGCTCCGCGCTTGATGTGCAACTTGCTTTTTACAAGTGGCTTTGCGGGTGTCTGTCTCTCCCACCATAGTTAAGATTCAATTTACAATGAGCATCTTGACAACACTTGTATCAACGTTGTGGTCCTTGATCGTAGGTAAGATCGGTCTTATGCGAAAGCCCCAAGCCACGTAAAACATGCAAAGAAAATTAGAGGCGTCTAACTTGTTTTTGCAGGGGTTTCGTGATGTGATATGGCCATCATGTGATTATGATTATATTTGATGTATGCAATGATCCTTGTTGTAATATGGCAACCGGCAGGAGCCTAATGGTTGTCTTTTAATTCTGTTAAGACCTGCATGTCTATTCATCTTGTAATAGCTTTGTTTCAAGTAGTTGTAATAGTTGCTAGTGATGATGGACAACCATGAAGCGGCGCCATGGACCTTGACGCAATGCTGGTGATGATGGAGATCATGTTCGTGCTTTTGAGATGGAGATCAAAGGCGCAAGAAGAAAAGGCCATATCATATCACACTAATTATGAATTGCCTGTGATGTTAATCCTTTATGCATCTTGTATTGCTTAGATCGCGACGGTAGCATTATAAGATGATCCCTCTCACTAAATATCAAGTAATAAAGTGTTCGTCCTTAGTTGGCACCGTTGCTAAGACTCGTCATTTCGAAGCATCTCGTGATGATCGGGTGTGATAGACTCTACGTGTGCATACAACGGGTGCAAGCCAGATTTGCACATGCGGAAACTAAGGTTAACCTTGACGAGCCTAGCATGTACAGACATGGTCTCGGAACACGGAATACCGAAAGGTAAAGCATGAGT
Organism: Avena eriantha; assembly: GCA_910589775.1. Taxonomy (NCBI): domain Eukaryota; kingdom Viridiplantae; phylum Streptophyta; class Magnoliopsida; order Poales; family Poaceae; genus Avena; species Avena eriantha. The sequence continues at coordinate 293,495,657 of OU342741.1, read as the reverse complement.
CATATGGATGATATGATGAACATGTTGATTGTTCGCCTTTAAAGCTACATCATCTCACTTGATGATCGGACTTGGTGTAGTGGATTTGGTTCGTGTAATCACTAAAACAACTCGAGGGATGTTGTTTTTGAGTGGGAGTTCATTTGTAATTTGGATTAGTCGAACTCAATTTATCATAAACACAATCAAAGTGAATTTGCATAGTTTGTTGTAGTCATTGGCATCCGTTCACCACCTTACGCTTAGTTATAGTTGAGATAGTGGAACTATAGAAATTCTAGATATTTGCTTTACGAACTGGTATCGTATTGTTTTGAATGTCAATTTAAAGATTATAAGTCCTATTGCAAACTTTCAGCAAACTCTATTTGCTCCATGAAGTTTAATAAGTAGTATTAAATTAAGAGTAACAATTCCAGTGTTAGTATCTAATGTATCATGTTTGCCTCCATGATTCTTGATACTCAAAAGATTGTTTTTAAATATCAAGTTTATCTAAGAGCTGAAAGCAATGTTTCAGAAACCATCATATGTAAAAGGTATTGCGATATCTAAAACAATGTGTTGGTTACAACATGATAGAGTATACGTCCTCATATTTGATGAGAATTTGTGAAGGTTGGAGACGCTAGTCGTCCTAATCCTCCAAAAGGTTTTGAAAAAGAAACATTATACTCGCAATTCACCTTTATAAGCTATAGCAGCTTGATCATGAAAGTTGTCATGATAAGGATGAATAGAAGATGTAAGTAAAATGTTTACTACACTAAAAGATTACTAAAGAATGGATTTTTGAAAGAACACCAAACATTTGATGATGGTGATCCACCTCAAAGTGCAAGTCCAAAGGTATTAGTAGTTGACTATATACGCTTTGTACCATGTGTCATGTTGATGACACCACTGTTGATGTTGATAAATTCTTTTAAAAGAAAAGGAATTCCTGAAAGAGAATCTATAAAATATTTGGCAGAAAATAAAAGGTTAGAGATGTCCAACTTAGGCATATAGAAGATATACATGTTATGGTTGTATTCCTTGCTTGTTAAACGATGTGGTTCTCCAGTATTGGATACCGAATTGGTTGGTATGAAGTGTCATACAGGACAACACAATTCATGAACTGCAATGGCCTAAGTAACTAGCAAGAGAATATGTGATGATGTTCATCGAAAACAAACAAAGGGTTGTTGTGTTGCTCGTTAACATCAAAGCTTGCCTTCAAGATTTGTTTCAATAATTGTTATTTTGATCAGGTATTATGACGACAAAAGGTTGTTCAAATAATTACCGTATTCATAATAGATGGATGATATACAAGTCTGGTTGGAGAAATAACGACCATAAAACTAATGCTAAAATGTCACAAGACAAATGATTGAAAGATCACTTGCGAAGTGACATCGCCGTTTAAATTATATTGAAAGGGATACATGAAGAAACTCCATATTGATGGATTTTTGGAGTCTTTGATTTGGATCAAATGACGCTTGTGATACTTTCCTGGAGATAATTAAAACTCCGTTCGTAGGCCAAAAGAGGAACGGACGACTAACTGATTGGAATTTGTACATATTGATGTATATAGTCCATTATGTGTAGTCGTGGGCGATGGATTTCAACTTCATATGCTTTCTCCGAAGATTTGAGTGAGTATATGTAACATATATACTTACTCAATAAGGAAGAAGTACGAAACATTTGAAAAATGTTCAAAGACTTTCAAGATGAAGTAGAAAATCATTGTAACAAGAAAATAAAAGAGTTTATGATTGGATCATAAAGAAAGATGTTTGAGTTACAAGTTTAGCAAAACACCTAAGATTTGAGGAATCGTTCTATGGATTTGCATTTCCCGATAAACCATAGGAGTATGGCATATTCGAGACATGAAATCAAACCATGTTTGAGATGGTAAGATCAAGGGTGTCATTTATAAAACTGCCATTATGTTTTTAAAGATTAAAGCTTTAGTGACTACCGCTTTTACACTAAAAAAGAGCTCCATCGTGATCCGTTGAAATGACACCATATAAGTCATGGTTTGGGATAAAACCTGAATTGTCTTTTCTTAAATTTTGGTATGCTATACATAAGTAAAACGTTTACAACCAAAGTCGGATAAGCACGTCTTTGTAGGTTATTCCAAAGAATTTGTTGGGAATTTCTCCATAACATCGAGGACAAAATAGTTTGTCGCTTGGAACGTCAAGTTTCTTGAGAAGGAATTTTTCGTGAAAAGTTAAGTGGGAGAACAATAGAACTTTGATAAGGTTGTTGAACCTTAGCTGTATGTGCTAAGTAGCGCAGCGCCGGAAAGTGTCCCGGTGACGGCCACAATGCTCATGGCTCTCGTGATTACAAAAGGTGTGATCTCGGAGATTAGAGTTCCTATAGAACCATGTGGGTCAGTAAGAATCAAATAGTAAGATTTGATAAGCAAGTCGTTATTGTTTTGACAATGATGAACCGACTACATGCAAAGAAGCGATGATGGGCCCTGACTCCATAAAATGACCAGAAGTCATGGAATCCGTGATAGCATCCATATACGAGAAATCAAGTTTCTGAACTTTGAAGACCCTCCGGAAAGGCGTGAAGCCTATCGGTCGTGATTGGATCTATAAAGAAATAGACATGGATGTTTCAAATCTATGAAATAGTCGACATGTCAGAAAGAGTTTACGACAATGTTCAAGGAATTGACTATGATAAGATTTGATCTTTCATAGCGATATTTAGTCTGGACGGATTAATGTAGCAACCACTACATATATTTTGGTATATGGTAGTTGAACAAACAAAACAAGTTCTTCTAATAGAATAGTTACCTAGGACATGTACATGACACGATCCAAAGGGTTTTGTTAATTCAAAGGATGCTAAAAGAGTATGCAAAACTTCAATGGTTGAAGTAAGCATAGCGGAGTTGGAATCTTCACCATGATGAAACTGTTAAAAGAGTTTAAATTCATCGGAGATGATGAAGATGCTTGCATTTGCAAGAAATTAAGTGGGAGCGCTGAGACATATTTCTAATACATTATATAGAGGACACATTGTTGATTGGAAATGATGTATCTTGAATTGACGCAGGTTAAGAATTTCATTTCGATGAAAGACTTAGGCATAACCCAAGAATTATGCATCAATATCTATATGAATAGATTGAGGCGCTAATATGGTTTTGCCAAATGTACATAGATAAGATGTTGAATGAGTTCAATATGGAAACAACAAGAAAGGTTCTTGATGCACGGAAAGGACTGAATCAAGATTCGAGTGTGTTGACACGAGATTCAAGTGTTTTGACACTTGGTGAAATTACAAGAATATTTTGATCAATCATTCTTTGAGATGTACACATCCAGATATGTCCTATGCTCTAAATGTTATGAGCATATACCAGAATGATTCATAAGATGATCATTGGACAATAGTAAAGATATTCTTATGAGCTTTGGAAGAACTAAGAATATATCATGTATAAGTGACAAATAGTTAAAGGGAGTTCATTGTAAAGTGTTACATTGATACTAGTTTTGTCACAGGATACAAATTAAGTTTATCTCAATTTAAACTATGGGTGGCACAATGTAATGAAAGTAAGTTCCATAACGGATTTGGTTGAGTACCAAAGTTAAAACATTGTGACAGATACTACAACAAAAAGGCTAAGTATATAAACTGCTATAGTAGCAGCAAAGGAGGGCATTTGTGTTAAGTAGTTTGTTATCAAACTAGGTGTGGTTCATAGCGGGATAATACTATGAAGATACATTGTATGACAATTGTATCAACATGATTTAATCCCGAGGAACTAAAGGTCTCACCAAAGGACCAAATTTATACAATGCCATCTCATTGGAGAATGAGTAATGCGTAGAGACGCAAAGACATGCAAATACACACGGACCTGGAAGTGTCAGATCCGAAGATTATGTTTACCACTAGCAATAGTGTCTATACAACACCAGAAAGCCATAGGTGTTGAATGCAGAAGTTTTTAACTAGATTATTGACTCTAGTGCAAGTGGGAGACTGTTGGAGATATGCCCAAGAGGCAATAATAAAGTGGTTATTATTATATCTTTATGTTTATGATAAATGTTTACATCCCATGCTATAATTGTATTATTAGGAAACACTAATACATGTGTGTTTTGTAAACATAAAAGAGTCCCTAGTAAGCCTCTTGTTAAACTAGCTTGTTGATTAATGGATGATCATGGTTTCCTGATCATGGATATTGGATGTCGTTAATAACAAGGTTATATCATTAGGAGAATGATGTGATGGACACACACACCCATAGTAAGCGTAGCATAAGATCAAGTCATTAAGTTCGTATTGCTGTAAGCTTTTAAATGCATAGTAACCTAATCCTTCGACCATGAGGTTATGTTAATCACCATCACCGGATGGATACTTTGATGACATCAAACGCCGCTTCGTAACTGGGTGGTTATAAAAGTGTCATTGGGTATTCTGAAAGTATGTGTTGAAGCGCATGAACCAAGATTGGGATTTGTCCATCCATATGACGGATAGATATGCTCTGGGCCCTCTCGGTGGAATGTCATCTAGTTAGCTTGCAAGCATGTGACTAGGTCACAAGGGATGACATATCACGGAACGAGTAAAGAGTACTTATCAGTAACGAGGTAGAACTAGGTATGGAGATACCAACGATCAAACCTCGGATAAGTATAGTATCGCGAGACAAAGGGAATTGGTTTCATATGTAAATGGTTCAATCGATCGCGAAGTCATCGTTGAGTATGTGGGAGCCATTATGGATCTCCAGGTCCCGCTGATGGTTATTGATAGGAGATGTGTCTCTATCATGTCTACATATTCACGAACCGTAGGGTGACACACTTAAGGTTTGAAGTTGTTTTAAGTAGATATGGAATGTGCGTTGGAGACCGAATGTTGTTCGGAGTCTCAGATTGGATTCGGGACATCACGAGGAGATCCAGAATGGTCCGAAGAATAAGATTCATATATAGGAGATCATTTTATGAGTTAGGAAATGTTCCGGAGTGTTTGTATGAGGATTCTAGAAGGTTTCGGAATGTTCCGTAAGGTTCTAGAAGATATCTTGGAGTTTGCTTGAAAATCAAGATAGGGATCAAGGAGTCCTGGTGGGTCAAGACACGGATTCGTGGGGGAGGAGGACTCCTCCCCCCTCCCCAAATTCGTTGGCCATAGAGGAGGGGAGTCCTACAAGGACTCCCCCTCCCCAGGCGCGCCTCCTCCCCTTAAATAGAAGGGCAGGGGCGCCCCCTCCACACACGCTCTCATAACGTCTAATCTCTGCCGCCTCTCTCCTCCACCATATTCTGCACAGGCATAGGCGAAGCCCTGCAGAATTCTCTACTCCACCACCACCACCACGCCGTCGTGCTGCTGGGATTCCGTGGAGAAGATCTACTACCTCCGCTGCTCGCTGGAACAGGGAGAGGAAGGTCTGCTTCGACTCCGCACGTGTGACCGACTGCGGAAGCGCTGCCGAAACGCGGCGCCGGAAGGATCGACTACTTGACCAACGGCGGAAGCGCTGCCGGAACGCGACGCCGGAAGGATCGACTACTTGACCAACGGCGGAAGCGCTGCCGGAACGCGACGCCGGAAGGATCGTCAACTTGACCGATTGCGGGAGCGCTGCTGGAACGTGACGCCGGAAGGATAGTCCACACGATCTTGAGATCGGCAAGTGATCGACTACATCATCCACGAGATCTAATCTCGTTAACGCTTTCGGATCTACGAGGGTTAGTTCCTATCTATCTCGTTGCTCATATCTAATAGATTAGATCTTGGCTTTTATCTAGATTAGATCTGGGTTTTGTTCATTCTTGCGGTAGAATTTTTTTGTTTTTCCATGCTACGAACCCATCATAAACTCCCCTTACTGAATCCATCAAAGTAGTTAGTACTAACTTCATTCCATAAACTCCTTCATACTTACCTTGCATCTACTTCTAAGGCTTGCAAGATTATAGTGATCTCTATATCACATGTGACATCAATCCTCTAGAATAGGTATGGTACTACTCTCCACAATACAAGTTTGTTCTTGTATTAGCTTGGTTAAACTATTATACTTCCAACTACTCCATACAACTTATGTTATATACTTCATTATACTCTAGCTTGGATACTCATGATCAAGCTAGATAATTCAGCTTACAAGGGTTTTGCCTAATGTTGTATACTAAAAACTCTTCTTCAACACCTAGTCATCTATTCTCAAGTGACTTGAGAATAATGACCACCATCCTTTGATCAAAAAAAGCTTAGGATTTTAATTGTCTGATCAAGATCTATCATCAGCTAAGTAGTAGGTTGTTACTAACCTGTTTATAGGCTTATCTTGTTAAGAAATCTTACTCTAAGTTTATATCCACTTGTCTTAACAAGATTATTATTTGATGTACTAATACTACTAGCTTTCTCATAGCTTCTCCATTACTAGCTTAACTCTTGGGTTTAAGTACTGCTTCTAGTTAACTCATGAGTGAGTTAACTCCTCCAACATCAAATGGTTTGATCACCACTAAGGATCTCATTACATTGATGATGGCATACTTCACCATATCTAGTTCCTCCTTCTGATTAATTTACTTAAAATGTTTGAAAGGTCAATATAATAGGTCAAAGGCTGTGAGTCAATAAGTGCTAGGTTAAGAATTCATCACACACATTGATGCTCAATATACACTAGTACTTGGTTAAATAGGATTGTCATCTATTAACATGACACTAAGGGTATCTGATGGATGGTCTTGGTTTGGCTTCCCTTTCTCTCTATTTGATAAGAGTTAATGTTTAAGAACTACCATAATGCTCGTGGCAGAAATAATTATAGCAAGCAAGTATATCAAGGTTTAATTATGGAATTTCTTTACCTAAGTTATATACTTAACTAGGTATTCAAGGTTTGTTGTGGATAATATCTTGATATCATCTTTAGAATATTAAGTATTCATCCTTGAGTTGTGGTATGGGCTACCATGTAATGATCTCTAAAAGATCAAGTACTCATTATTAAGTAGTGTGTTGTGACTTAGTTTTATTACATTTGATCTACCCTTAAATCAAATTATATTACCCAAAATAAGGTTTTTAGCAAAGATCATATTGAAACTTATCGCTGTCAACTCGATGATCTACTTCAGTTCCACCAAGTTAAGAGAAGCTTCAATCTCTTTGAAAAGTTTTACTTAAAAGTGCGAAAATTATCTAGATTTTCTATGCATGAATGCAATGCACACACCTGTGTTCAGCTTATTTCTAGGCTCTAATGCCGGGGTGTTATAGACTCTCCCCCTTAAAATAAACTTCATCCCCGAAGTTTGTACTCTCTTGCGTTTTGGAATGAGGTGTTGACTTGTATTGTTCACGACATCTCTCAAATTCCATTGTGATCACAATTAGGATATTTGTGGTATCCCATATCCAAATATTTTTCCTGGAATTCTCTTCATACTTGGCAACTTCCGTCTGTCGTTTCCAATATGTAGCATACTCTTTATACTACAATCCCTTGGGTTATGTCTTCAAAGTTCTACTTAGTATTGGTTTGGGACACATTTAGTCCATTCCAATCAGGCTTTCCTACTACTTTACACTGGACTTATTTTGGTAGGCTCTCCTCCTTCTTAAGGAAAACTTACTAGATGTTTCCCCTTTATAACTAGTCCACTAGGATTAAGCAGTTATATCTCCTTCGATCTTTCATCCGGACATACTCTTGGAAATACTTTATAGTGATGAATTCTTATAACCTTATAAGAATAAGGCTTAACCTCAGCATAACTTTGTACGTTTTCTCCAACCTTTAGTTTGAAAGTTAGACAACAACACTTCAGTGCTTATTGTTTACTCTCCCCATTGGAGTTTCCTAATTGTCTCTGATCTGCATATATAATATTCATTAAATCAACATAAAGGATATTGATCTCTGTCCATCTTATACTTTACCACTACGAGGTCTCATGAAAGAATCTGCGGCACATCCACACAATTGTGGATCTCCAAAGTGAACCTTCCAATGTTACTTGTCTTACTTTTAATCTGCTAGATAGTACTGTTAACCAGCAAATCCGATGTCGCGAAAACATCTTGAAAGTCATTCGCTTTTAATTTTTATACTTCTTTATGCCTTTCTTGGTTTAGGCCAAGTTTTATGCTCTTTAAATCATACAAAGATGACCTAATTAGCTAAACCGCTAGGATACCAGCTACGGATCCTCCTAAGTGTATGGATTACCCTACGGGATTTTGACTTCTTATTGGCATTCTCTCTGAATTGTCAAAGTTTGAATACCACCCTTATTCAAATACTTCTTCTTTGCACTGATTCATGATACTTCCATGAACTAGGTACAACTACTTCATTAGCTTCTTAGCAACACCACCCACTTTGAGTGAACTTCAATTCATGTTTTAATGTTACTCCACACCCTTTTCAACACTACTATTCCTTCTTATTGCCAGCTCATAGTGAGTTGGGATTGATCCATCCTTCAAAATAGTGTTGAATCACCTTATATTTAGCTTCCTTCTTCTTGCAAGTATTCAGCTTGATCCTCGGAACTCATCACTCCCTTACACGGATTCCCTTTTCTATCTAGGTCTATAACATAAAGTAATAACTTGCTGATGCAACATGCATTTGCACACCAAGTCAAACTTCATGTACATATCTAGTCAATCAAGAAGATCCAAGAAAATCCAAGAATTCCAAATGTGGTACATATAACACACATCATTCTATGACCGGAATATAATTGTTGAGTATAATACCTCTAGAATTCAGGCTTAGCTGTGTAGTATATGACACCTCCTAATATAGGTTTACCTCGTGATACTTAGCACTTAGGGTTAAACTCTTCTTTGTCCCAATATTTATCCAAATTGCTCAATTACAATTGGATAATTTGGAGAAAAGTGGCCTCACTTTGGTTCTAACTAACCTCTTACCTTTATTTCGGGACTACTAAAGACTACTAATTTTCCATTCTATTGGAAACTATACTCACATGATCTTCTCAAAACTACTAGCAAAATTATAGTTACTACCTGAATCCAAAAATTATCGTAATGTTATAATACCTATGACTTCTATCATAGACCTACATTGTTCTTTACTTACTATTGTTACCAGATTTATTACCGAGTACTTGTCCTAATTACAAACTTATCATTGTCTTGGAGCTATTCTCACCACGAACTTGTTAAGATTTACCTAGTCATCATGATTAAAGAGGTAATCTCACCATGACGACTCTTCTTCTTAGCTTACTATTAATGATTCTTAACAAAATTCTACTCCATCACATGGAATTCTCAAGTGAATCCCACATGATTACTTCCCATTACATCTACACATGTTCTAATGGTCTTCATCATGTAGCCTATCATTACCATCTAATGATAAGAGATTTACTACCTTACATGGATTTTATGGATAAACTAGACAATTTAAACTACTCGATAAGATATCCTAATCTTAGTCGTAATCTTCTGTGATATTTATTACTTAAGATATCTTAGTGGTGTTATACCTATTTAGATCTACACTCAAATAACACTTCTCTAGAGAATACATATAACTAATCCTTAAGAAAGATGACAAAACATCCAACTTAAGTGTGACAAGGTTTATCCTCAAATGGATATCCATCACAAGTCCTGGTTTAGATAAGATGGCTCCTATAGTCACTATCCAACCTACAGATCTTCCTAAAAGGGTTTTAATCCTAAAGTCAAAGCATATGCTCTGATACCAGCTGCGGTGACCCAACATACCACTGCATGATGTAGTACACTATGACATAACACCAATGAAACACCGTTCACTAGTATTACATCCCTCAGAGTGGTACAACAGAAACACAGTAGGTCCAAGAAATGACTATAGATTACAAATCGACTCTTTACAAAAGATCCAGAGAACAATCTAGGTTAAAGAGAGAGAAAGAAACTTCTTACAAAGAAGAACCAGAAATAATAACTCAGAACTATCTAGTAACTAAGACTAGTATCTAAACTATTTGGGTTGCCATTGCTGCTATTGCAATGCTCTACGGACGTAGGTTTTATGGCTAGAGAAATCTACTCCAATCTACTTATTAAGATCGTTGTCTTTACTTCGGTTGATGTATATGTTGACTTCATTGAGTCTGTTAAAGAACTTGAGCTGTCGATGATGGTTTCTTGAGCAGAAGTTGATGTTGGCGTCGTCTTCAACAACTTAGAACCTAGCAAGGGTTAAGAAGGTACGGTTGAGTACGAGCTTACTCAGCAAGTTCACTAAAAAGGAGTGTATGATGCACTATCTCTACAGCCATAGACCCAAGGTCGTAGGCAATGCAGGTTTTCGTAAACATTTCTTCAAAGGTTGCTTTTATTCTGAAAGCTATGTGCAAAAACCTTCATAGGTTGACCATAACCTTCATGGGGTTCCTTTCCTGCCGTGTTCGTAGCTCCTTCCCAGAACAGGGAGTAACATGTCACAGTTCTTACACTCTTCAGAGGTACGTTACTTTATCCATGAGAGACCTTAGCTTTGTTGCACATCCAAGTTATAGGCTCGTCCATACTTCCTTGGTATGGGGCCCAGTCTAAGATCCAAGCCAATCACTGCTCTCTCCGCGACCCCGCATGAAGACACGATCCTCCGAGACGAACTACCACGGTTACTCTTTGGGTAGCCTCTCGAAGACTGTGTAAGCAGCTTTGTCTGGCAGCCACCATCAGCTATGGTGAGCATACACCAAGACAGCTATGCACAGATAATCTAGACACCTAACTCGTGGGGAACTAAGGGGTGCCACCAATGTGCTGGATTCTCCACGAGAATATCAACAACCTCACGATAAGGTTATCCATCCATGCGAAAGGGAGAAGATACAAATGGCTTCTCCGTCCCATTCCAAATCTCATGGTTAACACGTAATATACGACGCTAGAATCACTGGCGACATTGGTTGTTCAGTCTTAGGTGATTCATTCCTATACAATGGCATTTCCATTGCTAGTTATAATAGATTAGCTGATCACCCTGGATCAGTAATCAATACTTCTAGTTAATTATGAAAATAGTGTTTTCGAACTTTTTGAAATGCAGGTGATGACAACAGTTGAGTTACAAGCATAGAAAATAATCAAAGGACATGACCAAGTTGTTAACTTGCCTTTTGTGATTGCAAGATTATGCACTCACGGTCTTCAAGACATTAGAAGATCCAAATTCTGAAAGTAGCATCAATGATGCATAAATAATGTAATGCAATTCAATAAACACAGATTCCCGGACTAATCATATCTGATCTAGGGTTTGGAGTTTGTGATGAGTTCTTTGGAATGTGTTACACTTTTATACGAGCTTTACACATGTGCTTCTTGTTAAGGCTTGTGAGTGAGTGAGACAATATGTAAATACAATAAGTTGCATACAGTACTAAAGCACTCAACCAGGTCATGGTATCTGAAATATTTCTTAAGCAAGATTAAGAATCAATTAGAGCTTTAAAGAAGTGTTCAAGTATTCCTTTTAATGTTTCTTAAAAGAATATCTTTTGAGGAAAAGGTTACTTTACAAACTAAAAAGTATTTAAACTTAAGGCTAACACTTTAAGGTTATCTTATTAGCTAAGATTATTAAAGAGTAAAACATTACTACATTAAACAATCATAACATAAGTGGTGGAGATTTACATGTTTTGAACAAGGAACCACATTGTAGATGGTTGACTTCTTAACATTTCACAAAGTTAGAATTTAAGTATTATTACTTTAATGAGATGGTGTTTTATTAGAGTTATAAGTGGATGCATTTACCTTTCTATCTTTAAAATCAATGGTTATACTTCATAAGTAAAGAATAGGTTTTACTTCAATTACATTAGAACTTGGTTTAAATCTTTAAGTGGTTTTCTCAAACTTGTGAAAGAATTAGTAAATAAGAGTTTGGTGATTTTATCAGTGTATAGGATTCTTTTGATGAACAATATACTATTTTAGTTGATTTTATAATTGGTAAAATTATTTTTAGGAAAATTAAAATACCCATAATTTGAGATGATAGTTTTAGTAGATACATTTTAAAATGGTTTGACTTATGTTAACTTCACTTAAACATCAATTGATTTGTTATTATATTTTTAGACTTTAAACAAATAATGGCAAAGGCAATAGCAATGGTTTATATATTTTTAATGAATTAAAATCAAAGAAAAGAGTTAAAATAAGGTTTATTAGACCTTTACCTTTTATTTGACTTCAATTATGAAATATGATATTTTTAATGTGTATAATTTATTTTTGTGATCATTTTGATATATTATATGTATTTTTGTTATTTTAAATATTAAACTATGATTCTTAAAGTTTTATCACTTTATAAATACTTAATAAATAATAATATTTATCTAAGTGATACCAAAAATCTATGAAACAATTTTGTAAATGTAGATTTTGTTTTTCTATGAATTTTTGTATATTATTTATATTTTACTCATTTATCAATATTAAAATATGAATTTTCAAAGTATTATTTCTGATAAAATCTTTATTGAATAATAATTATTTAAATAGTTACATAATAATATTTGATAATAAAGTTAACTTATATATTTTATTTTTCTGAGCATTTTGATATATAATATATATTTTTCCGAATTATAAAACAAAAGATATTACGTTTCTAAGATTTTATCATTTTATTAAATTCCTGAAATTATATTTATATTTAAACTTATTTTGTTTTATCTATTTACTAAATAGAGAAAACATTTTATACTCAGACTAACCTAGTCTAAGCCACTGACCCGTGGGGTTAGCGCCACGTCACTTGCCACCTAGGCAAAGACCTAGTCAAACATAGCTGGCGTGTTGAGGGCAAACCTCTAGGGTGGCCCCATCTTTCAGGAATCCCTTTCAAATCGAGGATGGAGTGCGAGGAGAGGAGGGGAGGATGAACACGACAAACTCATGCACGAAGAACGCGATGAACACACACACGCAAAACCACAATACATACCAATAGCCCAGGCCGGTGGTGACTAGTCCGGCGCAATCACTAGGATCAGCGTCGAGCGGTGGACTCTCTCTCGAACCGGCACGGCGAGAAGGGAAACTCGGTGAGATCTTGACGTCTAGGCAAAGGGACTCTAATGCCTAGGCCTTGTGCAATATGGAGGCACGATGCAAACTCCAACGAGGTTTGGGATATTTGGTGCTCCTTTGTCAAAGGAGCATGAGGCAAGGACTAGATAGATCCACAAGGGGTTTCCACTAATTCCAAATATCATGCCTAGGGTTTACAGTAGAGGTGGGGGACTATATGTAGGCCAGCCACTCAGTCAAGGGTACTTTAGGAATAATAGACAAGTTCTGGATGGACTAAGGGGTACATGGGCCGAAGGCCCAAAGGCCTTTTACATGCCTGGCGTCGGTCGGTCCGGAGACTCCGGTCAGGGCCAGGGATTCTAGTGGGGTCTAGAGGGGCCATCTGGCTGTCCTGAAGCCTGGTTCGGGGGTTAGACCAGAGGTAGGCCGGAGTCTCCGGGGTCTTCAGGCCGGAGACTTTGGTGGACCGGAGACTCCGGTGTGCGCAGACCGGAGATTCCGGTCTGAGCAGCTCCAACAACTTCTGCTTCACGATTTGCTCCTTGTTCTCCATCCTTGGGTGCTTGGTGATGTGTTGGGGCTTCGTAGCTAATGATACATAGAGTAGTTGCATGAAGTAGCATACCATCCAAGAAGGTATCAAATTGGCACGCGGAGAGGAGCGAGTTCACCTTAGCTTGTAGGAGTTTGGCTCGGGCACGAGTCATGGGTCCACTTGGGGGACTTGTTGGTATAGATGTAGTAGAATCCGTAGGATGGGCTACATCAGCTCCCCCTTGGGAAAGAGTCGCCCTCAAATCTTCAAGGGTATCATCGGTAACATCTCCATGGTAGGGTGAGAGGTCCTTGACATTGAATGTATTGCTTGCAAGGTACTTGGAGGTCAGTATGCCGATGATGTAGGCGTTGTTGTTGATTCTTTTGAGGACCTTGAAGGGACCATCTCTTCTTGGCTTTAGCTTGGAGTCACGTTCCTTGGGGAAGCGGTCTTTGCTTAGGTGTATCCACACAAGTTCACCTTCTTAAAATATCATCTCCTTCTTGTCCTTGTTTAACCTTGAAGCTTGGCGAAGGACTTGTTGCTCGATAGTAGCTCTTGTTTCTTCATGAAGCTTCTTCATAGCTTGTGCGCGCTTCTCAATGTCCATGTTGGTGCGCTCATGGAGAGGGAGTGGTAGGATGTCGAGCGCGGTGAGGGGCTCAAAACCATAGACTATCATGAAGGGACTCATCTTGGTTGTTGAGTGCTTGGCGCGGTTGTAGGCAAACTCGGCGTGTGGAATGCATTCCTCCCAATCCTTGAGGTTTTTCTTGATCAACACACGAAGTTGGGTCCCGAGGCTTTTGTTGGCGACTTCGGTATGAGCATTGGTTTGGGGATGCGATGCGGATGAGAAGAGGAGCTTGAGGCCGAGCTTGGCCATGTGGGTATTCCATAAGTAGCTCATGAATTTGATGTCGCGGTCGGAGATGATTGTTCTTGGCACACCGTGAAGACGGATGATTTCCCTGGAAAAAAATTGGCAACATGTGAAGCATCATCGGTCTTATGGCACGGTATGAAGTGTGCCATTTTGGAAAATCAATCCACGACAACAAATATAGAATCATGACCATGCTTAGATCTAGGCAATCCTAACACAAAATCCATGCTAATGTTGGACCAAGGTGAATGAGGAATAGGTAATGGCATATAAAGACCACAAGGGTTAGCTAGCGACTTAGCTTGAACATATGTCGTGCATCATTGAACGTAGCGCTCCACGTCACGCTTCATCTTGGGCCAAAAGTAGTGAGTGGAGAGCATGTTCAATGTCTTGTCATGGCCAAAGTGACCCATAAGGCCTCCACCGTGAGATTCTTGGAGAAGCAAGAGTTGGAGGGATGACTTCGGAATGCAAAGATTCTTTTGTTTAAAGAGGAAGCCCTTATGCAAATAGAAATCATCAACTCCTTTTTCAATGGAGCACTTTGCAAAAATTGTTTCAAAGAACGGGTCGGAAGCATACATAGTTTTTATTTCCTCAAGACCCAACACGTTGATTTCAAGTCTCATAAGAAGGCTTGTGTGCTTGCGAGACAAAGCGTCCGCCACTACATTATCTTTGCCCTACTTATACTTTACAATGTACGTAAAAGAATCCATGAACTCAACCCACTTAGCGTGTCTCTTACTCAAGTTGGCTTGGCCTTTGAGATATTTCAACAACTCATGGTCGGAATGTATGATAAATTCTTTGGGCCATAGGTAGTGTTGCCAAACTTGAAGAACACGAACTAAAGCAAAATGCTCTTTGTCATAAATCAGATAATTAAGGCGAGCACCATCAAGTTTCTCGCTATGGTAGGCTATAGGACGTCTGTTTTGCATAAGGACTCCTCCAATGCCAATACCACTAGCATCACACTCTATCTCAAAAGTTTTAGTGAAATCCGGTAACGCAAGAAGAGGTGCTTTGGTGAGCCTCTTTTTAAGTTCATCAAAAGCTTTTTGTTGTGCCTTGCCCCACACAAAGGTGACATTCTTTTTGGTTAATTCATTGAGGGAACAAGCAATGGTCGAAAAGTCTTTCACAAAGGGACGATAGAAACTGGCCAACCCATGAAAACTTCGGAATTCACTCACATTTGTTGGGATGGGCCAATCTCGTATGTCCTTTACCTTGGACACATCAACTTCAATGCCCTTCGAAGAAACGACAAATCCAAGAAAAATCAACTTGTCTTTAGCAAAAGTGCACTTGGGAATATTAGCATAAAGCTTTTCATGTCGAAGGATTTGCAAGACTCCTTGACATGTTTAATATGGTCCTCAAGTGACTTGCTATAAACAAGTATATCATCGAAATAGACAACAACACTTTTTTTAATGAGAGAACGCAAGATATGATTCATAAGGCACATGATGGTGGATGGGGCATTAGATAAACCAAAGGGCATAACCAACCATTCATAGAGACCAAGTTTGGTCTTGAAGGTGGTTTTCCACTCATCACCTTCTGCCATGCGTATTTGATGGTAACCACTATGAAGATCAATTTTCAAAAAATAGTGGCTCCACACAACTCATCAAGCATGTCATCAAGACGCGATATAGGATGTCGATAACGCACGGTAATAGCATTGATTGGATGGCATTCCATGCATAACCGTAACGTATCATCCGTTTTTGGAACACGAATCACGGGTACGGCACTTGGACTAGTGCTGACTTGGATCAAATCTTTGGAGACAAGTTGGTTGATTTGACATTTGATCTCCTTTGTCTCCTCCGGGTTCGTGCGGTAGGCGGCGCGGTTGGGGAGGGGTGCGCTGGCGATGAGGTCATGTGATGTTCGATTCCGCGAAGAGGAGGTAGTCCATGTGGGAGCTCTTTAGGAAACACGTCCTTGAATTCCTGCAAAACAATCATCAAAGATGGAGGAACATTGGTTAATTCATTCATTCCTTGCGCTAGTCCCTTGCAAAGGAGGACATAGTGCAAGATGGATGGGTTGTTCCAAACATCTCTCATCTCACTTTTGGTGGCAAGGAGAACACTCTTAGTTTTTCCACTCGAGTTTGGCTTGTGGCTCTCACTCACTATGAGGTGTTTCTCTCTCACCGCTCATCTCACAAGTAGGTGTTGTGATTTGAGCCCTCGCTAAAGCCTTTGCATTGTACGCAATTATTTGGCTAGGAGTCGTTGGTTGCAAAACACATGTTTTGTTGAGCCATTTGAAGGTGTGTACATTGGTGCGACCATCATGTAGAGCAGCCTTGTCAAATTTCCATGGTCGACCAAGAAGCATGTGGAAAACTATCATAGGAACCACATCGCACTCCACTGTGTCTTTGTAAGGACCAATGGCGAAGGAGACCAATACGGTATGCTTGATCTTTGCGGACCCTTGGTCACTTAGCCATTGCACGTGGTAGGGGTGCTTGTGCGGATGGAGGGTGAGGTTGAGCTTCTCACACAACTCGGTGCTAGCAAGGTTGTGGCAACTCCCTTCGTTGATGATCACTTTGATCGATTTGCCATTGATGCCGACTTGTGTTTGGAAGATATTGGAGCATTGGTCTTCATGCTCTTGTGCTTGAGTGGTCAAGATTCTTGTGATGACAAGCGATGGGCTTGCGTCATGTTCACACATGAGGAGTTATTGGTAATCTTCCACTCGTTGCCCTGCCATTTCTTCCTTGACTCGGGCATCAAATTCATCTTGACTCAAGTACTCTTCGTCTCCATTGTCATAGATGAACAAAACTTTCTTGTTTGCACATTTGGCCGACTTGTGTCCTTTGCCTCCACAATTGTAGCATTCACCGTTGAAAGGTGTATCACTCTTTGCTTGTTTGCCACTTGGGGGCAGTTTTCCTTGAGGAAGTGTGGGCTTGAAGGAAGCCTTGGAGGTACTTGAGGAGCTTCCATTGAAGGTTGTTGGCATAGCGGTTGAAGCTTGCTTGCAGGTGAAATACGTCTTGGGCTTGTTGTACTTGATGTCCTCTTGCACTTGACGTTCAGCCTTTGTTGCGATGTGCACAAGCTCAACCATGTTGTTGTATGCTTGGAACTCGACGATGTGCTTGATTGGGTGGTTTAACCCAATAAGGAAGCATGCCATAGTTTGCTCCGTGCTCTCTTCAATGTTGGCGTGAATCAAGTTGAGTTCCATTTCCTTGAAGTACTCTTCCACGGTCTTTGTCCCTTGGCGCAGTGATTGAAGGTTGTTGAAGAGGTCACGTGTGTAGTGCGTGGGAACAAAACAAGATCTCATGTGAGCCTTCATGTCATGCCAAGTTGTGATTGGCGGCTCTTGCCTTGTGTCACGAGCAAATTGAACTTGTTCCCACCAAAGGTTGGCGTAATCATCAAACTCAAGCGAAGTGATGGCGACCCTCTTCTCGTTGCTATAGTTGAGCATGCAGAAGAACTTGTTGACTTTGTTTGTTTGCGGCCCGAAAGTTCATGGGCGAGTGCATGGCGGTACCCAAGTTCCCTGTAATTGCCGCGTTTCATAAAGTTTGCTGCCAACTACTGAGAGGGGCCATTTCGAGGTAAACTCATCTCACCCCTGCCAAATTCAAACATTCCGTTAAATTGCCCCGTGAAGTAGACGGTCGAGACCCACATGTCGGTCATCTGTCCGTGACGCGAGCGCCAACACGGCAAACTCTTAGGCAAATCGAGGAACTAAGTGGATTGGATGCGTTGACCAATATCACAAATCCATTCCCTCCTTTCCCCTAGCACCAAAGGCGTCGAAATCCACCCTCCAAGCAGGACGATCCCTTCAGACATTTGACTTCCGGCGCCAAGTTGCTGCGCCCGGTCGCTGATCCCGAGCTCCAATGGCGCATGCCATAGCCGCCGTTGCGAGGCTCTAGCCCTCCTCCGCCGCCGACGAGCCGAGCAGCTCGGGGGATGGAAGATCCTACTACCAAGGAAGAAGAAGTTCTGGCTAAATGCGGGTGAGCTACCCTTCTCTTTGCTATTCGCACTATTTATAACTGCTAGCTGGCTACCGAACCTACCATTGTTTGTTAGCCCAACGCTGACATATATATTTCGTCCATAGTTTTCTGTCAAGTGGGATCTCCGCGGATCACCCTTACCTGGTTACGATAGTCCTCTTCAGGTACTACTCTAAATCAGCAAGGGTGAAGGGCAAGTGGTATGGACACCATTGTATCATGATGGAAGAAGCGCCTGCGCAGATCTGCACTATATCTGGTATGGTTGCTGCTTTGCGTAATCATGATGAATTATGGCCGAAGCAGACTGCAAAGTTCAGCTTCATGGATGAACGTGGCTGGTTCCTCTAACATGTGACAGTCAGCAACTATGATTTACTAGATGTGGAAGCTGCTGCAACTGGGAGTCGCCCTTCTATTCTTGGACAGGGTGGTCGCTCGAACCCAATTAGCTCATGGTAAGCAAAAGTCTCTTGGGGTTCGCATGTTTGTGCTGAATTGTAATTTTTGCAAGTATTTACTCTGTAGATATTGCGCAGTTATGCAACAGTCCCGTTTCTTTGACAGGAAGCGCCACAAGGTTAGAAACATGACTGCCGGGTCAGTCATTTTGCTGCCCGAAGAAGGTAAAAACGAGTGGAAAGATGATGTTGGACACAATTCTGGCGCTGATTGTCCCGGCGATGCAGAGTAAGTGAAGCTAAGAAAATTGGCACCAAGGAAGAGGAAGAATGAAGGAAATGAAGAAGCCAGTGGACGTGAAGGCTTGGCACCCAAGCTGCGGAAGAAGGTTGCTAGCAACGAAGATGCATAGTAATGTGTTGAACTTGAACCTATATATGTAATTCGGTTAAATTCTGGAGCTCTGTGTGTGGAACTTTGCTGGGCGAAATAATCTACCCACGTTCTTTGAGTAAAATGTACCGTGACTTAGGGTTTGGAAACGCCCGAGTCAGTAGTTGAATCCGAAATTGTGATTGTGTCACTACTATCTGAAAACACGCAGCACTGGTTCCACGATTGCTGAGGGGCAGGAGGTCTCCAAATTTGATGGAATGTAAGTGGCACAGAAATAAATTATTTAAGCTACTACACTCCACGAAGCAGCAAATTATTTCAGATGCTGCACAACGACGTGGCAACATAAACAACAATGGCAACCGATAATGCCTAGATGCTTGAGCTCGTCTATCTCACCGCCTCCCTGCTCCTGCATCCCCTGCGTTTGGCGAAGCTCCCGGATCTCCATTAACCGGGTGTACGTGCTTCTACTTTGTAAATTGTGGCTTTGCCATTTGCATGCGCCACAATCCACGTAGATTACGTTTAAACAAACCACCAATGTCAGAATACCACCATGATCAGACAAAAGGAAGTAATGCAGGGTTAAGACAGATTAAGGGGAGGCCAATTTTTTTCCTCCCAGGACTCCGGGACTACTAGTTCAGACCGCTAGGTCAACAAGTACTACTATTACAACTTAAAAAGGCACAGAGCTCAAGCTAAATAGAACTAGTTATCACACATCTTCTTGATCTTCCTAATCTTAGCCCGATGCGCATCTTCCTACGAGAGCAAGGATCGATTTGTCCGCTCCTTCCTTTTAGCATCTTCCTTGCACAGCTTCAATTGTTTCTCTGCATTTTTCCTCATGCACTTGTCAATACTCGTAGTTGTGAACTGCAGGACTTTGGCCTAGTGAAGATCATTCCTTGCTTGAGTCAGTTCTTTCTCTGCTTTAGCCTTCAGGGCCAACGCCATGTCCCTCTCCTTCTCAACTTTTCTAACCTTGTCTTGCACCCTCCTGAGATCTCGGTTAAGCTTGGTCGTGTCAACTAGGTCCCATAGCTTCATCTCAATACTGTCAAGAAGTGAGCTGACTATGGATTCTTTCGACTCAATAGTCATATCCCATAGTTTTTCCAGCATTTTCTGCATCGATTTGGGCCACTCTATATCTACCCATTTGACAACACCGCAACTTCCGCCTTGCATCATTGCACGATGTCCTTGACACCATAAAAACCTCCTGCCCGCGTTTCGTCCTTCGAACGCTACAAATTTAGCGGGCACATATCCATGTTTACATAGCAGAGGATTGTCTTCATCCGCTAAACCGTCATAGTCGGAGTCATACAGCGTCTGGTTGGCCTAATACATCATACACACATGATTAAACAGAGTAGATCTAGCTCAAAATAGATAACTGGCCACAAATGATAGAGACAGAGATCAGACGACTCACATCGAAATCACCGTCCCTGTTGTCACGACGCGTTTCATCAAAGTCTCCCCTTGAATCCATGGCGAGAGAGAGAGGGAGGGGGTGGCTGCCGTAGAGATAGTTGGATGCACCGTCGGCTTGCGGCTATGGCAGGATGGGAGGGAAGTGGGGAAAGTGGCTTTGAGGGGAAGGAAGAGAAGTACGGGGAGGAAGAGAAGTAATGAGGACGTGACACTGGAATATGGCCCACTGAACTCGTGAGTCGTGACACTCGCAACAGGGGAGCGCCTGGTGTTACCAGTTTGTCCAGAGCAAGCGGGCACCAAGCATGGCCAATCATGCCGCAAAACAGCATACTCGCGGATCGCTCTCACAAAGACTATCCCAATCATCCAAGCACCCCGATCAAACGGTATGTAACAATTCTCAATCAGAACAACTGTGTTAGGGCGTGCCTTCGAGAAGACTCGGTCTAACGGCCACCATTGGGGGGCTAAGGTTAGGGCTCTCCTAAGGTTAGGATCCATATGTGGTTTATGAGAAGAGCACACATGCAATGACATTGGTGATATGTGGTTTGTGAAAAGAACACACATGCAATGACTCTAACTGTGGATTGTGAAAAGAATAGGCAATACAATTACTCTCGGGGATCCATGTGTGGTTTGTGAAAGAACATACATTCACTGACTCTAGTTGAGGTTCATGAAAATAACACACGTGCAATGACTCCAGATGTGGTTTGTGAGAAGAACACACATGCAATGACTCAAGCTGTGGTTCATGAAAAGAACACACATGCAATGACACTAGGTGTGGTTCATGAAAAGGAAACACATCAAATGACACTGGTGTATCCTTATGTGGTTTGTTAGAAGAACACACATGCAATGACTCTAGTTGTGGTTCATGAAAAGAATAGACATGCAATGACACTTGTGGATCCATATGTGGTTTGTGGAAAGAACAGACATGCAAGGACTCTAGCTGTGGTTTGTGAAAAGAACACACATGATATGACACTGGGTGTGGTTCATGAAAAGAACACACATCCAATGACACTGGTGGATCCTTATGTGGTTTGTGAAAAAGAACACACATGCAATGACTCTAGCTGTGGTTCCTGAAAAGAACACACATGATATGACACTAGTTGACCCATGTGTGGTTTGTGACAAGAACAGACATGCAAATGACTCTAGCTGTGGTTCATGAAAAGAACACACATGCAATCACACCGGTGGATCCATGTGTGGTTTGTTAGAAGAACATACATGCAATGACTCTGGGTGTGGTTCATGAAAAGAACATACATCCAATGACACTGGTGGATCCATGTGTGGTTTAATGAAAAGAACACATATGCAATGACACTGGGTGTGGTTCATGAAAAGAACACACATCCAATGACACTGGTGGATCCATATGTGGTTTGTGGAAAGAACACACATGCAATGACTCTAGCTGTGGTTAATAAAAAGAACACACATCCAATGACACTGGTGGATCCATATGTGGTTTGTGGAAAGAATAGACATGCAATGACTCTAGCTATGGTTTGTGAAAAGAATAGACATGCAACGACACTGATGGATCCATGTGTGGTTTGTGATTAGAACACACATGGAATGGCACTGGTGTATCCTTATGTGGTTTGTGAGGAGAACACACATGCAATGACTCTAGCTGTGGTTCATGAAAACAACACACATGCAATGACACATGTGGATCCATGTGTGGTTTGTGAAAAGAATAGACATGCAATGACTCTAGGTGTAGTTCATGGAAAGAACACACATACAATGACACTGGTGGATCCATATGTGGTTTCTGAAAAGAACAGACATGTAATCACACTGGTGGATCCATGTGTGGTTTGTGAAAAGAACAGACATGCAATAACACTGGTGGATCCATGTGTGGTTTTTGAGAAGAACACACATGCAATGACACTGGGTGTGGTTCATGAAAAGAACACACATCCAATGACACTGGTGGATACTTATGTGGTTTGTGAGAATAACACACATGCAATGACTCTAGCTATGGTTCATGTGAAGAACACACATCCAATGACACTGGTGGACCCACATGTGGTTTGTGGAAAGAACAAACGTGCAATGATTCTACCTGTGGTTTGTGAAAAGAACACACATGCAATGACACTAGTGGATCCATATGTGGTTTATGAAAGGAACACACATGCAATCACACTAGGTGTACTTCATGAAAAGAACCCACATCCAATGACACTGGTGGATCCATATGTGGTTTGTGGAAAGAACATACATGCAATGACTCTAGTTGTGGTTAATGAAAAGAATAGACATGCAATGACACCGGTGGATCCATGTGTGGTTCGTGAGAAGAACACACATGCGATGACACTAGGTGTGGTTCATGAAAAGAAAACACATCCAATGACACTAGTGTATCCTTGTGTGGTTTGTGAAAAGAACACACATGCAATGACCCTAGCTGTGGTTTGTGAAAAGAACACACATCTAGTGACACTGGTGGATCCATATGTGGCTTTCCGAAAGAACATACATGCAATGACACTATCTGTGGTTTGTGAAAAGAACACACATGCAATCACACTGGTGGATCCATATGTGGTTTGTGAAAAGAACAGACATGCAATGACTTTAGCTGTGGTTCATGAAAAGAACACTCATGCAATGACACTGGTGGATCCATATGTGGTTTGTGGAAAGAACATACATGCAATGACTCAAGCTATGGTTAATGAAAAGAACAGACATGCAATGACACTGGTGGATCCATGTGTGGTTTGTGAGAAGAACAGACATGCGATGACACTGGGTGTGGTTCATGAAAAGAAAACACATCCAATGACACTGGTGTATCCTTATGTGGTTTTTGAAAAGAACACACATGCAATGACATTGGGTGTGGTTCATGAAAATAACACACATCCAATGACACTAGTGGATCCTTATGTGGTTTGTGAAAAAGAACACACATACAATGACTCTAGCTGTGGTTCATGGAAAGAACACACGTGCAATGACACCAGCGGATCCATGTGTGGTTTGTGACAAGAACAGTCATGCAAATGACTCTAGCTGTGGTTCATGAAAAGAACACACATGCAATTACACCGGTGGATCCATGTGTGGTTTGTTAGAAGAACATACATGCAATGACTCTAGGTATGGTTCATGAAAAGAACAGACATCCAATGACACTTGTGGATCCATATGTGGTTTGTGGAAAGAACAGACATGCAATGACTCTACCTATGGTTTGTGAAAAGAACAAACATGCAATGACACTGGTGGATCCATGTGTGGTTTGTGAGAAGAACATACATGCAATGACTCTAGGTGTGGTTTATGAAAATAACACACACCCAATGACACTTGTGGATCCATATGTGGTTTGTGAAAAGAACAAACATGCAATCACACTAGTGGATCCGTGTGTTGTTATTGAAAAGAATAGACATGCAATGACACTGGTGGATCCATGTGTGGTTTGTGAGAAGAACATACATGCAATGACACTGGGTGTGGTTCATGAAAAGAACACACATCCAATGTGACTGGTGAATCCTTATGTGGTTTGTGAGAAGAACATACATCCAATAACTCTAGCTGTGTTTCATGAGAAGAACACACATCCAATGATACTGGTGGATCCATGTGTGGTTTGTGAAAAGAACAAACATTGAATGACTCTAGCTATGGTTTGTGAAAAGAACAGACATGCAATGACACTAGTGGATCCATATGTGGTTTATGAAAGGAACACACATGCAATGACACTGGGTGTGGTTCATGAAAAGAACACACATTCAATGACACTGGTGGATCGATATGTGGTTTGTGGAAAGAACATACATGCAATGACTCTAGCTGTGGTTAATCAGAAGAACACACATGCAATCACACTGGTGGATCCATCTATGGTTCATGAAAAGAACAGAAATGCAATGAATCCAGGCGTGGTTTGTGAAAAGAACACACATGCAATGACATTGCTGGATACATATGTGGTTTGTGAAAAGAACAAATATGCAATGACTCTAGCCGTGGTTTGTGAAAAGAACAGACATCCAATGACACTGGTGGATCCATATGTGGTTTGTGGAAAGAACATACATGCCATGACACTAGCTGTGGTTCGTGAAAAGAACTCACCTGCAATCACACTGGTGGATCCATATGTGGTTTGTGGAAAGAACATACATGCAATGACTCTAGCTAGGTTTAATGAAAAGAACAGACATGCAATGACACTGGTGGATCCATATGTGGTTTGTGGAAAGAACACACATGCAATGACTCTATAGGTGGTTCATGAAAAGAACACACATGTAATCACACCGGTGGATCCGTGTGTGGTTTGTGAGAAGAACATACATGCAATGACTCTGGGTGTGGTTCATGAAAAGAACAGACATCCAATGACACTTGTGGATCCATGTGTGGTTTAATGAAAAGAACACACATGTAATGGCACTGGGTGTGGTTCATGAAAAGAACACACATCCAATGACACTTGTGGATCCATATGTGGTTTGTGGAAAGAACATACATGCAATGACTCTAGCTGTGGTTAATGAAAAGAAACACACATCCAATGACACGTGTGTATCCATATGTGGTTTGTGGAAAGAACAGACATGGAAGGACTCCAGCTATGGTTTGTGAAAAGAACAGACATGCAATGACACTAGTGGATCCATGTGTGGTTTGTGAGAAGAACACACATGCAATGACACTTGTGTCTCCTTATGTGGTTTGTGAGAAGACCACACATGCAATGACTCTAGCTGTGGTTCATGCAAAGAACACACATGCAATGACACTGGTGGATCCATATGTGGTTTATGGAAAGAGCATACATGCAATGACTCTAGCTGTGTTTAATGAAAAGAACACACATGCAATGACACTGGTGGATCCATTTGTGGTTTGTGAGAAGAACACACATGCAATAACACTGGGTGTGGTTGATGAAAAGAAAACACATCCAATGACACTGGTGTATCCTTATGTGGTTTGTGAAAAGAACATAGATGCAATACACTGGGTGTGGTTCATGAAAAGAACACACATCCAATTACACTGCTGGATCCTTATGTGGTTTGTGAAAAAGAACACACATGCAATGACTCTAGTTGTGGTTCATGAAAAGAACACACATGCAATGACATCGGTGGATCCATGTGTGGTTTGTGACAAGAACATACATGCAAATGACTCTAGCTATGGTTCATGAATAGAACACACAAGCAATCACACCGGTGGATCCATGTGTGGTTTGTAAGAAGAACATACATGCAATGACACTGGGTGTGGTTCATGAAAAGAACAGACATCCAATGACACTTGTGGATCCATGTGTGGTTTAATGAAAATAACACACATGCACTGACACTGGGTGTGGTTCATGAAAAGAACACACATCCAATGACACTGGTGGATCCATATGTGGTTTGTGGAAAGAACACAGATGCAATGAATTTAGCCGTGGTTAATGAAAGGAACACACATCCAACGACACTTGTGGATCCATATGTGGTTTGTGGAAAGAACAAACATACAATGACTCTAGCTATGGTTTGTGAAAAGAACAGACTTGCAATGACACTGGTGGATCCATGTGTGGTTTGTGAGAAGAACACACATGCAATGACACTGGTGTGTGTCCTTATGAGGTTTGTGAGGAGCACAAACATGCAATGACTCTAGCTATGGTTCATGAAAAGAACACACATGCAATGACACTGGTGGATCCATGTGTGGTTTGTGAAAAGAACAGACATGCACTGACTCTGGGTGTGGTTCAAGAAAAGAACACACATCCAATGACACTAGTGGATCCATATGCGGTTTGTCAAAAGAAGAGACATGCAATGACACTGGTGGATCCCTATGTGGTTTGTGAAAAGAACAAACATGTAATGACACTGGTGGATCCATGTGTGGTTTGTGAGAAGAACATAAATGGAATGACACTGGGTGTGGTTCATGAAAAGAACACACGTCCACTTACACTGGTGGATCCTTATGTGGTTTGTGAGAAGAACACACATCCAATGAATCTAGCTGTGGTTCATGAAAAGAACACACATCCAATGACACTTGTGGATCCATGTGTGGTTTGTGAAAAGAACACACATGCAATGACTCTAGCTATGGTTTGTGAAAAGAACAGACATGCAATGACACTGGTGGATCCATACGTGGTTTATGAAAGGAACACACATGCAATGACACTGGGTGTGGTTCATGAAAAGAACACACATCCAATGACACCTGTGGATCCATATGTGGTTTGTGGAAAGAACAGACATTCAATGAGTCTAGATGTGGTTCATGAGAAGAACACACATGCAATCACACTGGTGGATCCATGTGTGGTTCATGAAAAGAACATACATGTAATGACTCTAGCCGTGGTTTGTGAAAAGAAAACACATGCAATGACATTGGTGGATACATATGTGGTTTGTGAAAAGAATAGATATGCAATGATTCTAGCTGTGGGTTGTGAAAAGAACACACATCCAGTGACACTGGTGGATCCATATGTGGTTTGTGGAAAGAACATACATGAAATGACACTAGCTGTGGTTTGTGAAAAGAACACACATCCAATGACACTGGTGGATCCATATGTGGTTTGTGGAAAGAACAAACATGCAATGACTCTTGCTGTGGTTCACGAGAAGAACACACATGCAATCACACTGGTGGATCCATGTGTGGTTCATGAAAAGAACTGACATGCAACGACTCTAGCCGTGTTTTGTGAGAAGAACACACATGCAATGACATTGGTGGATACATATGTGGTTTGTGAAAAGAACAGATATGCAATGACTCTAGCCGTGGTTTGTGAAAAGATCACACATCCAGTGACACTGGTGGATCCATATGTGGATTGTGGAAAGACCATACATGCAATGACACTAGCTGTGGTTTGTGAAAAGAACACACATGCAATCACACTAGTGGATCCATATGTGGATTGTGGAAAGAACAGACATGCAATGACCCTAGCTGTGGTTAATGAAAAGAACAGACATGCAATGACACTGGTGGATCCATATGCGGTTTATGGAAAGAACACACATGCAATGACTCTATATGTGGTTCATTCAAAGAACACAC
The DNA here is from genome assembly GCA_910589775.1 of Avena eriantha. Taxonomy (NCBI): domain Eukaryota; kingdom Viridiplantae; phylum Streptophyta; class Magnoliopsida; order Poales; family Poaceae; genus Avena; species Avena eriantha. Next base: position 293,467,685 of record OU342741.1, on the reverse strand, counting down.
ACACAATCACACTGGTGGCTCCATGTGTGGATCATGAAAAGAACACACATCCAACGACACTAGGTGTGGTTCATGAAAAGAAAACACATCCAATGAGACTGGTGGATCCATATGTGGTTTGTGAAAAGAACACACATGCAGTGACACTAGATGTGGTTCATGAAAAGAAGACACATCCAATGACACTGGTGGATCCTTATGTGGTTTGTGAAAAAGAACACACATGCAATGACTCTTCCTCTGGTTCATGAAAAGAACACACATGCAATGACACTGGTGGATCCATGTGTGGTTTGCGACAAGAACATACATGCAAATGACTAGTTGTGGTTCATGAAAATTACAGACATGCAATCACACCGGTGGATCCATGTGTGGTTTCTGAGAAGAACAGACATGCAATGACTCTGGGTGTGGTTCATGAAAATAACAGACATCCAATGACACTCGTGGATCAATGTGTGGTTTAATGAAAAGAACACACATGAAATGACACTGGGTGTGGTTCATGAAAAGAACACACATCCAATGACACTGGTGGATCCATATGTGGGTTGTGGAAAGAACACACATGCAATGACTCTAGCTGTGGTTAATGAAAAGAACACACATCCAATGACATTGGTGGATCCATGTGTGGTTTGTGAGAAGAACACACATGCAATGACATTGGTGTATCCTTATGTGGTTTGTGGGAAGAAAACACATGCAATAAATCTAGCTGTGGTTCATGAAAAGAACACACATGCAATGAAACTGGTGGATCCATATGTGGTTTGTGGAAACAACATACATGCAATGACTCTAGTCGTGGTTAATGAAAAGAACATGCATGCAATGACACTAGTGGATCCATGTGTGGTTTGTGAGAAGAACACACATGCAATGACACTGGGTGTGGTTCATGAAAAGAAAACACATCCAATGACACTGGTGTATCCTTATGTGGTTTGTGAAAAGAACACACATGCAATGACACTGGTTGTCGTTCATGAAAAGAACACACATCCAATGACACTAGTGGATCCTTATGTGGTTTGTGAAAAAGAACACACATGTAATGACTCTAGCCATGGTTCATGAAAATAACACACATGCAATGACACTGGTGGATCCATGTGTGGTTTGTGACAATAACAAACATGCAAATGACCCTAGTTGTGGTTCATGAAAACAACACACATGCAATCACACTAGTGGATCCATGTGTGGTTTGTGAGAAGAACAGACATGCAATGACTCTGGTGTGGTTCATGAAAAGAATAGACATCCAATGAAACTTGTGGATCCATATGTGGGTTGTGGAAAGAACACACATGGAATGATTCTAGCTGCGGTTAATGAAAAGAACACACATCCAATGACACTAGTGGATCCATATGTGGTTTGTGGAAAGAACAGACATGCAATGACTCTAGATATGGTTTGTGAAAAGAACAAACATGCAATGACATTGGTGGATCCATGTGTAGTTTGTGAGAAGAACACACATGCAATGTCATTGGTGTATCCTTATATGGTTTGTGAGAAGAACACACATGCAATGAATCTAGCTATGGTTCATGAAAAGAACACACATGCAATGAAACTGGTGGATCCATATGTGGTTTGTGGAAAGAACATACATACAATGACTCTAGTTGTGGTTAATGAAAATAACATGCATGCAATGACACTAGTGGATCCATGTGTGGTTTTTGAGAAGGACAAACATGCAATGACACTGGGTTTGGTTCATGAAAAGAAAACACATCCAATGACAGTGGTGTATCCTTATGTGGTTTGTGAAAAGAACACACATGCAATGACACTGGTTGTGGTTCATGAAAAGAACACACATCCAATGACACTGGTGGATCCTTATGTGGTTTGTGAAAAAGAACACACATGCAATGACTCTAGCCATGGTTCATGAAAAGAACACACATGCAATGACACTGGTGGATCCATGTGTGGTTTGTGACAAGAACAAACATGCAAATGACTCTAGCTGTGGTTCATGAAAACAAAACACATGCAATCACACCGGTGGATCCATGTGTGGTTTGTGAGAAGAACAGACATGCAATCACTCTGGGTGTGGTTCATGAAAAGAACAGACATCCAATGAAACTTGTGGATCCATCTGTGGTTTCATAAAAAGAACACACATGCAATGACACTGGGTGTGGTTCATGAATAGAACACACATCCAATGACACTGGTGGATCCATATGCGGTTTGTGGAAAGAACACACATGCAATGAATCTAGCTGAGTTTATGAAAAGAACACACATCCAATGACACTGGTGGATCTATATGTGGTTCGTGGAAAGAACATACATGTAATGACTCTAGGCATGGTTTATGAAAAGAACAGACATGCAATGCCACTAGTGGATACATGTGTGGTTTGTGAGAAGAACACACATGCAATGACAATGGTGTATCCTTATGTGGTTTGTGAGAAGAACACACATGCAATGACTCTAGCTATGGTACATGAAAAGAACACACATGCAATGACACTGGTGGATCCATGTGTGGTTTGTGAAAAGAACACACATGCAATGACTCTCGGTGTGGTTCATGAAAACACACATGCAATGACACTAGTGGATCCATATGTGGTTTGTGAAAAGAACAGGATTGCAATCACACTAGTGGATCCATATGTGGTTTGTGAAAAGAACAGACATGCAATCACACTAGTGGATCCATGTGTGGTTTGGGAGAAGAACATACATGCAATGACACTGGGTGTGGTTCATGAAAAGAATACACATCCAATGACACTAGTGGATCCTCATGTGGTTCGTGAGAAGAACACACATCTAATGACTTTAGCTGTGGTTCATGAAAAGAACACACATCCAATGACACTGGTGGATCCATGTGTAGTTTGTGAAACGAACAAACAGGCAATGACTCTAGCTATGGTTTGTGAAAAGAATAGACATGTAATGACACTAGTGGATCCATATGTGGTTTATGAAAGGAACACACATGCAATGACACTGGGTGTGGTTAATGAAAAGAACACACATCCAATGACACTGGTGGATCCATATGTGGTTTGTGGAAAGAAGAGACATGTAATGACTCTAGTTGTGGTTCATGAGAAGAACACACATGCAGTTACACTGGTGGATCCATGTGTGGTTCATGAAAAGAACATACATGCAATGACTCTAGCCGTGGTTTGTGAAAAGAACACACATGCAATGACATTGGTGGATACATATGTGGTTTGTGAAAAGAACATATATGAAATGACTCTAGCTGTGGTTTGTGAAAAGAACACACATCTAGTGACACTGGTGGATCCATATGTGGTTTGTGGAAAGAACATACATGCAATGACTCTAGCTGTGGTTTGTTAAAAGAACACACATGCAATCACACTGGTGGATCCATCTGTGGTTCATGAAAAGAACAGAAATGCAATGAATCCAGGCGTTGTTTGTGAAAAGAACACACATGCAATGACATTGCTGGATACATATGTGGTTTGTGAAAAGAACAAATATGCAATGACTCTAGCCGTGGTTTGTGAAAAGAACAGACTTCCAATGACACTGGTGGATCCATATGTGGTTTGTGGAAAGAACATACATGCCATGACACTAGCTGTGGTTCATGAAAAGAACTCACCTGCAATCACACTGGTGGATCCATATGTGGTTTGTGGAAAGAACATACATGCAATGACTCTAGCTAGGTTTAATGAAAAGAACAGACATGCAATGACACTGGTGGATCCATATGTGGTTTGTGGAAAGAACACACATGCAATGACTCTATAGGTGGTTCATGAAAAGAACACACATGTAATCACACCGGTGGATCCGTGTGTGGTTTGTGAGAAGAACATACATGCAATGACTCTGGGTGTGGTTCATGAAAAGAACAGACATCCAATGACACTTGTGGATCCATGTGTGGTTTAATGAAAAGAACACACATGTAATGGCACTGGGTGTGGTTCATGAAAAGAACACACATCCAATGACACTTGTGGATCCATATGTGGTTTGTGGAAAGAACATACATGCAATGACTCTAGCTGTGGTTAATGAAAAGAAACACACATCCAATGACACGTGTGTATCCATATGTGGTTTGTGGAAAGAACAGACATGGAAGGACTCCAGCTATGGTTTGTGAAAAGAACAGACATGCAATGACACTAGTGGATCCATGTGTGGTTTGTGAGAAGAACACACATGCAATGACACTTGTGTCTCCTTATGTGGTTTGTGAGAAGACCACACATGCAATGACTCTAGCTGTGGTTCATGCAAAGAACACACATGCAATGACACTGGTGGATCCATATGTGGTTTATGGAAAGAGCATACATGCAATGACTCTAGCTGTGTTTAATGAAAAGAACACACATGCAATGACACTGGTGGATCCATTTGTGGTTTGTGAGAAGAACACACATGCAATAACACTGGGTGTGGTTCATGAAAAGAAAACACATCCAATGACACTGGTGTATCCTTATGTGGTTTGTGAAAAGAACATAGATGCAATACACTTGGTGTGGTTCATGAAAAGAACACACATCCAATTACACTGGTGGATCCTTATGTGGTTTGTTAAAAAGAACACACATGCAATGAATCTAGTTGTGGTTCATGAAAAGAACACACATGCAATGACATCGGTGGATCCATGTGTGGTTTGTGACAAGAACATACATGCAAATGACTCTAGCTATGGTTCATGAATAGAACACACAAGAAATCACACCGGTGGATCCATGTGTGGTTTGTAAGAAGAACATACATGCAATGACACTAGGTGTGGTTCATGAAAAGAACAGACATCCAATGACACTTGTGGATCCATGTGTGGTTTAATGAAAATAACACACATGCACTGACACTGGGTGTGGTTCATGAAAAGAACACACATCCAATGACACTGGTGGATCCATATGTGGTTTGTGAAAAGAACACAGATGCAATGAATTTAGCCGTGGTTAATGAAAAGAACACACATCCAACAACACTTGTGGATCCATATGTGGTTTGTGGAAAGAACAAACATACAATGACTCTAGCTATGGTTTGTGAAAAGAACAGACTTGCAATGACACTGGTGGATCCATGTGTGGTTTGTGAGAAGAACACACATGCAATGACACTGGTGTGTGTCCTTATGAGGTTTGTGAGGAGCACAAACATGCAATGACTCTAGCTATGGTTCATGAAAAGAACACACATGCAATGACACTGGTGGATCCATGTGTGGTTTGTGAAAAGAACAGACATGCACTGACTCTGGGTGTGGTTCAAGAAAAGAAGACACATCCAATGACACTAGTGGATCCATATGCGGTTTGTCAAAAGAAGAGACATGCAATGACACTAGTGGATCACTATGTGGTTTGTGAAAAGAACAAACATGTAATGACACTGGTGGATCCATGTGTGGTTTGTGAGAAGAACATAAATGGAATGACACTGGGTGTGGTTCATGAAAAGAACACACGTCCACTTACACTGGTGGATCCTTATGTGGTTTGTGAGAAGAACACACATCCAATGAATCTAGTTGTGGTTCATGAAAAGAACACACATCCAATGACACTTGTGGATCCATGTGTGGTTTGTGAAAAGAACACACATGCAATGACTCTAGCTATGGTTTGTGAAAAGAACAGACATGCAATGACACTGGTGGATCCATACGTGGTTTATGAAAGGAACACACATGCAATGACACTGGGTGTGGTTCATGAAAAGAACACACATCCAATGACACTTGTGGATCCATATGTGGTTTGTGGAAAGAACAGACATTCAATGAGTCTAGATGTGGTTCATGAGAAGAACACACATGCAATCACACTGGTGGATCCATGTGTGGTTCATGAAAAGAACATACATGTAATGACTCTAGCCGTGGTTTGTGAAAAGAAAACACATGCAATGACATTGGTGGATACATATGTGGTTTGTGAAAAGAATAGATATGCAATGATTCTAGATGTGGGTTGTGAAAAGAACACACATCCAGTGACACTGGTGGATCCATATGTGGTTTGTGGAAAGAACATACATGAAATGACACTAGCTGTGGTTTGTGAAAATAACACACATCCAATGACACTGGTGGATCCATATGTGGTTTGTGGAAAGAACAAACATGCAATGACTCTTGCTGTGGTTCACGAGAAGAACACACATGCAATCACACTGGTGGATCCATGTGTGGTTCATGAAAAGAACTGACATGCAACGACTCTAGCCGTGTTTTGTGAGAAGAACACACATGCAATGACATTGGTGGATACATATGTGGTTTGTGAAAAGAACAAATATGCAATGACTCTAGCCGTGGTTTGTGAAAAGATCACACATCCAGTGACACTGGTGGATCCATATGTGGATTGTGGAAAGACCATACATGCAATGACACTAGCAGTGGTTTGTGAAAAGAACACACATGCAATCACACTAGTGGATCCATATGTGGTTTGTGGAAAGAACAGACATGCAATGACCCTAGCTGTGGTTAATGAAAAGAACAGACATGCAATGACACTGGTGGATCCATATGCGGTTTATGGAAAGAACACACATGCAATGACTCTATATGTGGTTCATTCAAACAACACACACACAATCACACTGGTGGCTCCATGTGTGGATCATGAAAAGAACACACATCCAACGACACTAGGTGTGGTTCATGAAAAGAAAACACATCCAATGAGAATGGTGTATCCTTATGTGGTTTGTGAAAAGAACACACATGCAGTGACACTAGATGTGGTTCATGAAAAGAAGACACATCCAATGACACTGGTGGATCCTTATGTGGTTTGTGAAAAAGAACACACATGCAAGGACTCTTCCTCTGGTTCATGAAAAAAACACACATGCAATGACACTGTTGGATCCATGTGTGGTTTGCGACAAGAACATACATGCAAATGACTAGTTGTGGTTCATGAAAAGAACAGACATGCAATCACACCGGTGGATCCATGTGTGGTTTCTGAGAAGAACAGACATGCAATGACTCTGGGTGTGGTTCATGAAAATAACAGACATCCAATGATACTCGTGGATCAATGTGTGGTTTAATGAAAAGAACACACATGAAATGATACTGGGTGTGGTTCATGAAAAGAACACACATCCAATGACACTGGTGGATCCATATGTGGGTTGTGGAAAGAACACACATGCAATGACTCTAGCTGTGGTTAATGAAAAGAACACACATCCAATGACATTGGTGGATCCATGTGTGGTTTGTGAGAAGAACACACATGCAATGACATTGGTGTATCCTTATGTGGTTTGTGAGAAGAAAACACATGCAATAACTCTAGCTATGGTTCATGAAAAGAACACACATGCAATGAAACTGGTGGATCCATATGTGGTTTGTGGAAAGAACATACATGCAATGACTCTAGTTGTGGTTAATGAAAAGAACATGCATGCAATGACACTAGTGGATCCATGTGTGGTTTGTGAGAACACACATGCAATGACACTGGGTGTGGTTCATGAAAAGAAAACACATCCAATGACACTGGTGTATCCTTATGTGGTTTGTGAAAAGAACACACATGCAATGACACTGGTTGTCGTTCATGAAAAGAACACACATCCAATGACACTAGTGGATCCTTATGTGGTTTGTGAAAAAGAACACACATGTAATGACTCTATCCATGGTTCATGAAAATAACACACATGCAATGACACTGGTGGATCCATGTGTGGTTTGTGACAATAACAAACATGCAAATGACCCTAGCTGTGGTTCATGAAAACAACACACATGCAATCACACTAGTGGATCCATGTGTGGTTTGTGAGAAGAACAGACATGCAATGACTCTGGTGTGGTTCATGAAAAGAATAGACATCCAATGAAACTTATGGATCCATATGTGGGTTGTGGAAAGAACACACATGGAATGACTCTAGCTGTGGTTAATGAAAAGAACACACATCCAATGACACTAGTGGATCCATATGTGGTTTTTGGAAAGAACAGACATGCAATGACTCTAGATATGGTTTGTGAAAAGAACAAACATGCAATGACATTGGTGGATCCATGTGTAGTTTGTGAGAAGAACACACATGCAATGTCATTGGTGTATCCTTATATGGTTTGTGAGAAGAACACACATGCAATGAATCTAGCTATGGTTCATGAAAAGAACACACATGCAATGAAACTGGTGGATCCATATGTGGTTTGTGGAAAGAACATACATACAGTGACTCTAGTTGTGGTTAATGAAAAGAACATGCATGCAATGACACTAGTGGATCCATGTGTGGTTTGTGAGAAGGACAAACATGCAATGACACTGGGTTTGGTTCATGAAAAGAAAACACATCCAATGACAGTAGTGTATCCTTATGTGGTTTGTGAAAAGAACACACATGCTATGACACTGGTTGTGGTTCATGAAAAGAACACACATCCAATGACACTGGTGGATCCTTATGTGGTTTGTGAAAAAGAACACACATGCAATGACTCTAGCCATGGTTCATGAAAAGAACACACATGCAATGACACTGGTGGATCCATGTGTGGTTTGTGACAAGAACAAACATGCAAATGACTCTAGCTGTGGTTCATGAAAACAAAACACATGCAATCACACCGGTGGATCCATGTGTGGTTTGTGAGAAGAACAGACATGCAATCACTCTGGGTGTGGTTCATGAAAAGAACAGACATCCAATGAAACTTGTGGATCCATCTGTGGTTTCATAAAAAGAACACACATGCAATGACACTGGGTGTGGTTCATGAATAGAACACACATCCAATGACACTGGTGGATCCATATGCGGTTTGTGGAAAGAACACACATGCAATGAATCTAGCTGAGATTATGAAAAGAACACACATCCAATGACACTGGTGGATCTATATGTGGTTCGTGGAAAGAACATACATGCAATGACTCTAGCCATGGTTTGTGAAAAGAACAGACATGCAATGCCACTAGTGGATACATGTGTGGTTTGTGAGAAGAACACACATGCAATGACAATGGTGTATCCTTATGTGGTTTGTGAGAAGAACACACATGCAATGACTCTAGCTATGGTACATGAAAAGAACACACATGCAATGACACTGGTGGATCCATGTGTGGTTTGTGAAAAGAACACACATGCAATGACTCTCGGTGTGGTTCATGAAAAGAACACACATGCAATGACACTTGTGGATCCATATGTGGTTTGTGAAAAGAACAGGAATGCAATCACACTAGTGGATCCATATGTGGTTTGTGAAAAGAACAGACATGCAATCACACTAGTGGATCCATGTGTGGTTTGGGAGAAGAACATACATGCAATGACACTGGGTGTGGTTCATGAAAAGAATACACATCCAATGACACTAGTGGATCCTCATGTGGTTCGTGAGAAGAACACACATCTAATGACTTTAGTTGTGGTTCATGAAAAGGACACACATCCAATGACACTGGTGGATCCATGTGTAGTTTGTGAAACGAACAAACAGGCAATGACTCTAGCTATGGTTTCTGAAAAGAATAGACATGTAATGACACTAGTGGATCCATATGTGGTTTATGAAAGGAACACACATGCAATGACACTGGGTGTGGTTAATGAAAAGAACACACATCCAATGACACTGGTGGATCCATATGTGGTTTGTGGAAAGAAGAGACATGTAATGACTCTAGTTGTGGTTCATGAGAAGAACACACATGCAGTTACACTGGTGGATCCATGTGTGGTTCATGAAAAGAACATACATGCAATGACTCTAGCCGTGGTTTGTGAAAAGAACACACATGCAATGACATTGGTGGATACATATGTGGTTTGTGAAAAGAACATATATGAAATGACTCTAGCTGTGGTTTGTGAAAAGAACACACATCTAGTGACACTGGTGGATCCATATGTGGTTTGTGGAAAGAACATACATGCAATGACACTAGCTGTGGTTTGTTAAAAGAACACACATGCAATCACACTGGTGGATCCATATGTGGTTTGTGGAAAGAACAGACATGCAATGACTCTAGTTGTGGTTAATGAAAAGAATAGACATGCAATGACACTGGTGGAGCCATATTTGGTTTGTGGAAAGAATACGCATGCAATGACCCTATATGTGGTTCATGAAAAGAACACACATGCAATCACACTGGTGGATCCATGTGTGGTTGATGAAAAGAACACACATCCAATGACACTAGTGGATCCTTATGTGGTTTGTGCGAAGAACACACATCCAATGACACTGGGTTTGGTTCATGAAAAGAACACACATCCAATGACACTGGTGGATCCTTATGTGGTTTGCGAGAAGAACACACATCGAATGACTCTGGTGGTGGTTTTTGAAAAGAACACACATGCAATGACTCTGGTGGATCCTTATGTGGTTTGTGAAAATAATAGACATGCAATGACTCTAGCTATGGTTTGTGAAAATAAGACACATGCAATGAACTCTGGTGGATCCATATGTGGTTTGTGAGAAGAACACACATACAATGACCCTAGATGTGGTTTGTGAAAAGAACACACATGCAATGACACTGGTGGATCCATATGTGGTTTGTGAAAAGAACACACTTCCAATGACTCTAGATGTGGTTTGTGAAGAGAACACACATGCAATGACACTGGTGGATCCATGTGTGGTTTGTGAGAAGAACAGACATGCAATGACTCTAGCTTTGGTTTGTGAAAAGAACAAACATGTAATGAACTTTTGTGGATCCATATGTGGTTTGTGGGAAGAACACACATGCAATGACTCTAGATGTGGTTTGTGAGAAGAACACACATGCAATGACTCTATCTGCGGTTAATGAAAAGAACAGAGATGCAATGACTCTAGCTGTGGTTTATTGAAAGAACACACATGCAATGACTCTAGCGGGTACATATCTGGTTCATGAAAAGAACACACATTTGACACTGGTGGATCCATATTTGGTTCATGAAAAGAACACACATGCAATGACATTGGTGGATCAACATGTGGTTTATGAAATGAACACACATGCAATGACACCGGTAGATCCATGTGGTTTATGACAATAACACACATGCAATGAACTCTATTGGGTCCATGTGGTTTATGAGAAGAACACACATCCAATGAACTCTAGTGGATCTATCTTGGCATAATTTGATGTATGCCATGATGTATTTCATTGTACAAGACACTCACTTTCCATTATTATACTACTCAGTTTTGCCCTTGGTTTTTTGATACTACTCAGTTTTACCCCCTCTCTCTCAGCGAGACTTCTACAAGAAGGAATATGAAGCCGTCCATGGAAAAAGTCGTCGACTGGTCATGTCATGTTTAATCAAGTCTGAAAAGCCTACTACTGCTACTACTACGCTAGAACACATGCGTCATCGAGTGCACGGTCATCGATGGATAGCTGCAATTTATCGCCACTTGATTTTAATAAGACATATCCCATTTTTTACGCAGCGGCTCTCAATCTCACTTCCAACTGGGCCCCACCGTAAGAAACTTGCACGCGCTAGACGGAGGCCGAAGAGCTCATCTCGACGAGATCTAACATCTCCGCCTTCATCGAGTCACTCGCAGTCATCAACACATCCCTCTACCTGATCTAGCACAACCCCACAAATCTCGCCGTACAGCCACCTACCTTCCCCTCTACATTTCCACTTTTAATAATCTCCAATTTTAGGGCCTTGTCAAACTTCGTACATAGAAATTGTGTATGCACCCTTTGCATGTGGGTCAATACAGAACTACCATGCATGGACCGGGAAAAAATGTGACGTACCATGCGCATGTCGCGGTGCACAATGCAGTAGACTACACGGCGCATTGCACGGTGGTGCAACGAAACATGCCTTGCTTCCATTCACCTTAACTATAGAGACCCTCTCCGCACACCCACTCTCACTCTCTCTCACTCTCCCCATGCAACCCTCTCCACTGTCCCACCAGCATCTGCAAACTCCCGAGAATACCCCGTCCATGCTGGCGATGACGAAGGAGGATACGGTGGCCATCGTCGCCTCTGAGGCCGCCAGCGAGGAGGCCCCTGTCTCCTTGCCGGTCCCCCTCGACGCGTTGAAAGCAGCTGCCGTCCCCGTCCAGGCCCCCGTCGAGGCATCAATGGCAGCCGCCGTTCCCGTCCAGGCCCCCGTCCCCTCTACCGACGTAGCCGTCGGCGAGGAGGCTCCCGCCGGTCAAGAGTAGATCCAGGTCTTCGGGGGCCCCTACGATCCAGATGAGTACATCGCTCCACTGAACTCCTACGACACTAGCATTGATGACCCATGGTTGGAGGTAACTAGGGTTTGCTCCCCTTCCCTGGTTCTTCTACCGTTCCCATCGTTGGATGCTAGACCTTGGTTTGTTCGCATTTCGATTGCTCGATCTTCTTACATCATCTACTCCCCCATTTTACTTTTCTTCCAATAGGTTTACGGCAGCGACGTTTGCAACGATGACGAGGCCAGGCGCACCAAGACTCGTCAGGTGCTGAGGAAGCTGTAGGCCGGCCAGTATGACGCCTTCTTCACTAGCGGTGACTATAGTTACCCCTTCTGCAAGGGGATTGCCTTCTGCTGTGCGAGTCTCGCCGGCACTAACTTCAACTCCTTAGTGAAGCATGTAGAGGGCTCGAGCTCCGGCACCCACAATGGCGGCCAGACTATGAACATCAACACCTACATTGCTGAACACTAGGCTCTTGGCATTCACCTCTAAAACCTCCAGCGGGTGGCCATCAAAGAGGGTCGCATGCCTCCAATCAAGCCCAAGCCCCCCAAGATCAAGGGAATGGGCAGCAAGAAGTGGAGGAAGCGCCGGAGGGAGGAGGTGGAGGTGCAGGCGCATGCAAGGAGGGGTTAAATGTGTCTGCTGCTTCTGCTAAGCAGCTTCTTTTGATTTTCTATATTTTGCTTGCATCCTATTTCTGGTTGAATGCATCGAACCACTTTAAGCAACCTACTTTTTATCGCTATATCCTATTTAGCTACGCACAGCTATATCTACATTTGTTCTGTTTTCTGAATGAATGTCTTCTGCCTGCTGTGATTTGCTGCTCTAGATTTGCTACCAGATCGGAGGCAAAAAGAGGTCCAAAAGGGAACGAATTATCGAAGAGAGAATCTTCTCTAGATTTCCTACCAATTTGGGCAAAATGAAACATATCTGTTTAGCGAGAGAGGAAGAAGGTACTCTTTCAAACTGCCAGTTAACGAGCTACCATCTTGACAAGCTACAAGACACATACAGAAACATAACACAAAGAAGTAAAATTTATTTTACTACTCTCACTTGAGGCGCTAGACATCTTGACAAGATAAATGAGTTCCACAAAATAGAAACATAACATAAAGGAGTAAAATTTAATTCACTTCTCATCCGCCCACTTGAGGTGATTGTCATCGTTCCTAGGCGACCAACTGCGATCATTCCAGGTGGATCTAACATTATTGGCACTCCATAGCTCACGAAATGCTTCGTCCCACCTGGGATCTGACTTGGCTTGCCTATCTTCAGCGTCCTGTGGCACAATTAGCGGTGCATCATAGGCCTGATTGTTGCCGCTAGAAGATGCTGCCTCTTTGTTTGCTGCTTTAGCTGCAGCCTCTCTATCAGCTGTTTCTGCTTCAGCTGCAAGCTCTCTTTCAGCTGCTTCTACAACCTCTCTCTCAGCTGCTTCAGATGCAACCATTTTCTTTGCATATGCAGCTTCAAACTCAACTATTCTGCATTTTCTACAAAGGGCTCCCCTAAGCTCGTCTTCCCTCTTGCAAATAGGGAAAACACGAGGTAACGTAGAAAAAAAATGGATCTTCATGTACAGCTGGTAGGTCACGTAAGCATCTATGGCTGCATACTTCAGGTTTATATCAGACAATGGCCACTCGTCCCAGAAATCCTGCCTATCCGTACGGAAATCTGCCTTCATTATGTCATACGACTCATCGAGGATCCTAGTTACGAGTGATGCCATTCCATCCTTCCTTGAGCCCCCTAGGATCTTGACAAGATTCTGAATATCGATCTAGTTGTGCGTAGGAATTGTAATTTCCTCTCGATGACATTTCAAAAAATCAGTTGTATTGTCGATAGTGCAGAAAACAATTTCCTTTTCTACAAGGAACTAGCGTAGCGCCGGACAATTCCTGTCAGTCCTGAAAGTATGTAGTTTTTCATCACCAAAATTTGTAACTACAAATATTTTGTCAATGCAAGATCATCATCTGAATATAGTTTTAAAAAGTTGAGTAAATGCAAGATCAAGACTCTCAACATTGTCTTGTCATAATTTATTTGGTCCTAAATAAAATCCAGTAGTTGCAAGATGAGCAAATGGATAAAGAACAAGAAGAGAAAACCCTAAAAGCGGTTAGCTATAGAGAGTAGATCTACAAGCCGAGAGAAGTGGTAGACGAGGACGTGTTTCCTCATGGCCAGTTGAACGATGGCGACTTCACTCCCTTCATATGGGTCCTCCAGGGTGTACTCGAGGTCTAATCCCACAAACTTGTCCTCGTCTTTCTCAAGCCAACCCTCGTACATCCTTAGGACTCGCACCACTGTCTCCTCCTCATTGGTGTAGATAACATATATCTTCTTATTGTCATGGGTAGTGAAGCTTGTCTCTAGAGTGCGACGAACTTCCATGGTGGCAAGGAGAAGACGAGAAGAAGACAGATGACAGGAAGAAGAAGAGTGGTTTCTTCGAGGTAGGGGAACGGTGGAACCGTCAATGCGCTTTTAAGGTAGTGGTTAACAACGGGAACGGAAGTCCAAAGAAGAGACGTGTGGCGGTGGCCGTTCCAGCTTCTGAGTAAACAAAAAATAATTATAATGGTGATATATGTGCCCTATTTTGTCACGTCAATACACTGGGTCGGTCGTGTTGTCCTATCCACTGTGCCAGCGCTACAAGCCTATGTGACAGCCACCCCGCCTAAGCGACGGGAGAGACATAACAGCAAGAACTGACAAGGGCCCCCAACATGACGGCCGTTAGCCTGATATTTTGTATTGAAACATAAAGTTGAATTCGTGCCAAAAAAACCCTCTGAGTATTTGGCACGCCAACTGTAGTCATCGCGGCTGATTACAAGCACCTTGGGTACAGCGTTTCCTGGGCACCCCAACTTTCGGGCCACAAAATCATATTCTCCCATGAGAGGTATTCTTCGGGGTCATTGGATCCAGTAAACTTGGGAATTGTGAACTTCAGCTTTCTGAAAGTTTCTTCATCATTGCGGTCATTGCGACGAGCTTGATGACCTTGTTGATGATCTTGTGGTTGATGTAGTGGAACTTGGTCCACGCGGCCTTGTTGCGGAGCTTGCTCTTGATATTGTTGATGCGGAGCTTGCTCTTCCTCTTGGCGCAGTTGTTGACAATGTTGGGGCACTTGGGCCTCATGAGGGTGTTGAGGATGTGGAGCCTTGATACATTGCAAATGTATCTATAATTTTTTTGTTCCATGCTTGGTTTTATCCACTTTCTTATGTTTTGTCCACACTTTGGAGTACTTTTCATATGATTTCTTGGACTAACCTATTAACAAGAGCCACTGTGCTAGCTGCCTGTTTTCTGCTATTTTTGGTTCCAGGAAAGTCAGAAAATGAATATTCTCGGAATTGGACGGGACAAAAGCCAAAGTGCCTATTTTTCCGGAAGTCATCAGATGCCAGAATACGAGACGCAGAAGGGCTGGGGGCCAGCCACACCACCTGGCCACGTGGCCAGGCCTGGCCCGTACCAGGGGGTGGTCTGGCCGCCTCCAGCATCCCCTTGGCCTCTCCTTCCGCCTATAAGATGCCCCCAGGACAAAAACCCTAAGTGCCCGATCAAAAATCCACGAAAGAGTCTGTAGCCGCCGTCATTTCCATCCCTAGATCGGGAGGGATCTGATGCTCTTCCCGGCACCCTGCCGGAGAGGGGAATTCACCCTGGAGGCCTTCTTCATCACCATGCAAGCCTCCGGTGTGATGCGTGAGTAGTTCATCCTTGGACTACGGATCCATGTAGTAGCTAGATGGCTGGTTCTCCTCCTTTGTGCTTTCATTTCTAGATCTTGTGAGCTCCGTTCATGATCAAGATCATCTATTTGTAATTCTGCATGTGTGTTTGCGGGGATCCGATGGATATTGAGATGCTATTTCAGATTGATTATTGATTCTATCATGTCTTTGTTATTTGTGATCTTGTATGCTTTCCGTTGTTAGTACCTATCTTGGCCAAGTAGATGCTAGCAACTCCAAGAGTTAGTATTTATGCTTGATAGTGGGTTCATGCCTCTGGTAATCTGGGGAAGTGACAGAAATCTCTAAGGTACTAGATGTGCTGTTGCTACTAGGGAGAAAACAACAATCCTTTGTTCATAGAACAATCGTATCATTTACTTTACACGCAGTTCGTAAAGCAATAATATGTTGCTTGCAACTTAATACTGGAGGGGGTTCGGATGATAACCTGAAGGTGGATTATTAGTCATAGATGCAGTTGGATGGCGGTCTATGTATAATGTTGTAATGCCCAATCGAATCTCAAAGGAGTCAAGATGATTAGTATATGCATGTATTGCTTTCTCAATGTTTGTCAATTGCCCCGCTGTAATTTGTTCACCCAGCAAGTTATCTATCTTAAGGAGAGCCACCTCTAATGAACTATGGATCCCAGTCCTTTTCTTTACATACAATCTATAATCTGTTTACTGCTTTGTGTTTACTTTCTGCAAACTTTTACTTCTTTCCATTCGATACATTTAATCCATTGTTTTTCGCAAAACACGGCGAGATTGACAACCTCATCGCAAGTTGGGGGCAAAGTTCTGTGGTTGTGTTGTGCAGGTCTCCATGTTGCTACTAGCACCGGTAGTGCGCCCGGCCAGGGCTCAGCTAGCAACACCTTTGGGGTGTTTCCTTGCTCTTACTGGTTCGATTAAACCTTGGTTTCATAACTAAGGGAAACTTGCTGCTGTGCTCATCATACCTTCCACTTGGGGTTCCCAATGAGCTCTACATTAACACCACACCAGCACTTTTCTGGCGCCGTACATTGAGCCATCAAGCATTTTTCTGGCGCCATTGCCGGGGAGTCAAGGATTCTTCACAAGGGGAGTCCCTCATAACCAATCTCTTTACTTTTTTATTTTTGTTTTTCTTAGTTTCTTTTGCTTTGTTTGCTTGTTTTGTTATCAAACACACACAAAAAATTAGTTTTACTAGTTTGCTTTCTTATTTGAAAACCCAAAAAAATGACTACTCTTGAAAACACTAAGTTGTGTGACTTCACTAGCACCAACAACAATGATTTTATGAGCACACCTATTGCTCCACCAGTGCCCAAAGATACTTTCTTTGAGATAAAACCTGCTTTGCTCAATCTTGTCATGAGAGAACAATTTTCTGGTATTGGTAATGAAGATGTTACTGCCCATCTAAATAACTTTGTTGAACTTTGTGAGATGCAAAAGCATAGGGATTTAGATGGTGATATTATTAAGCTGAAATTGTTTCCTTTCTCTTTGAGAGGAAAAGCTAAAGAATGGTTGAATTCCTTAACTAGGAATAATATTGATTCTTGGACTAAATGCAAAGATGCTTTTATTGGAAAATACTATCCTCCTGTGAAGATTATATCTATGAGAAGTGAAATAATGAAGTTAAAACAACTTGATAATGAGCATGTTGCTCAAGCTTGGTAAAGAATGAAATCTTTGGTTAAGAATTGTCCCACTCATGGACTGACTACTTGGATGATCATACAAACTTTTTATGCAGGATTGAACTATTCTTCAAGGAACCTATTAGACTGTGCTGCTGGAGGTACTTTTATGACTATTACTTTGGGTGCTGCAACAAAACTTCTGGACAATATGATGGTTAATTATTCTGAATGGCATACTGAGAGAGCTCCACAAGGTAGGAAGGTAAATTCTGTTGAGGAAACCTCCTCCTTGAGTGAGAAGATTGATATTATTATGTCTATGCTTATTAATGGGAAAGCCCATATTGATCCAAATAATGTTCCTTTAGCCTCTGTGGTTGCTCAAGAAGAGCAAGTTGATGTGAACTTCATAAGAAATAACAATTTTGGCAACAATGCTTATAGGAATAATTTTGGTAACAACAATTATAAGCCATATCCTCCCAACAATGGTAATGCTTATGGAAATTCCTACAACAATAATAGGAGTGCTCCCTCTGAAGATGAAGTTATGCTTAAAGAGTTTATTAGTAAACAAACTGCTTTCAATAAAACTATTGAGGAAAAACTCTATAATGCTGAAAGAAATATAGCATCTTTAGCTGAAGCTCAATCTTGTTTGAATAAAATGGCTGCTAAACCTGAAACTAATGATAATCCCTTTGCAGCTACCAATGCTATACAAGTAAGAATTGATGAAAATGTTAGACTATTAGCTGAATTACATGCTAAGTGGGAAACAGAAGATGAAATTGCTAGAAACATTAGTGTTTCTACTATTACCACCAGTAGTGTTGAGGCTAGTAATAGTTCTACTATTTTAGATGATAAATTTGATTTTGATCTTGATGGTTGCAACATCTCTGAAGTTATTAAGTTCCTACAAAATCTTGATAAAAGTCCTAATGCTAGTGCTATGAACATGGCCTTTACAAAACACATTACTGATGCTCTCATAAAGATTAAAGAAGAAAAGATGAAACATAAAGCTTCTATTCCTATAAAACAAGAAGATGGTTGGGAACCAATCATTAATATGAAAGTGAATGACTTTGATTTTAAAGCTTAATGTGATCTTGATAGTAGTGTTTCTATTATGCCTAGAAGGATTTATGGTATGCTTGATTTGCCTCCTCTTGAAGATTGTTATTTGAATGTCCCACTTGATGATAATGGTAAAAAGAAACTCATGGGGAGTCTTAATGATGTTCTTATTATGGTTAACAATGCCTATGTCCCCGTTGATTTCTATGTTTTGGATGTTGAATGCAATGCTTCTTGTCCTATTACTTTGGGAAGACCTTTTCTTAGAACTGTTGGTGCCGTGATTGATATGAAAGAAGGCACCATTAAATATCAACTCCCACTCAAGAAAGGTATACAACACTTCCCTAAAAAAAGAGAAGATTTCTTTTGCTTCTCCTATGAAAACAAAATTTGGTCTTAATGCTTCTTCATTTGAGAACACTTGATTCTTTCTTGCTTCTTATGCCTAACTTAAAGGCGTTAAAGAAAAGTACTTATTGGGAGATAACCCAAAAGTTTTAGATGAGTCTTGGAAGTTATTACCTCTGTAATAACCGCTCCTTATCCTTTTTATTTTCTTTTTGTGCCAAGAGTAACCTCTAATGAGAGAGAAGTAATGATTGGAAAAGTTGTTGTCCCGAAACAGATTTCTGTGCTTCACCGTAAACATTCTTGTAAAATCTCTGAACATCGTTTTGAGGCGTAAATTTTTGTGCTTCTGACCCAGGTTGTTATCTAACTTTCGTTAGTTCAACAATTTTTGATTTAAGCAACATAAGGTCTTTGCAAAAATTCGTCTTTACCTGCTGGTCTGTTTTGATAGATTTCTGCCATTTTCTGCATTTGCTTCTTGTTGGTTCCTTTTTGAGTTATTTTGGGGATTTGAGCTTTTTGAAGGAATTGCTACAGTATCTAGTGTTCTAATGGAAGTTTATTTGGTGTTGGAGCCAAACCTTAAGACTTATTTATCTTGAGTGCAATAATGTTGCTAATAAAGATTGTGTGAAGTTTTGTATGAAGGAAAAATTTCAGGTGTATGGAAGGAATGAGTAATGAGATGAAAGATGGACTAAAGCTCAAGCTTGGGGATGCCACGCGTGTCACCCCAAGAAATATCCAAGAAGTATAAGCGTCAAAGCTTGGGTATGCCCAAGGCATCCCCTTCTTCATCAATAAAAATCCTAGGTTTCCTCCAAACGCTTCATTTTTATTGTTTCATGCACAGTTGTATTGTTCTTGGAGCGTCTTCTTTTTCGTTTTCGTTTTGTTTTTTCGTTTGCTTTGGTTTGCTTAGTTTTCTGAATAAATTGGTTGGACCCCCTCTTTCATACATTGGTTTGCAAATAGTTTGGTTTGGATTGGAAAAGAGTAGGAAAGTTTATGCTTATGTGGTAAAAAGAGCTTGTTTTTGACTGTGGCCTATGCTTTGTCATGCCATGCTTGATATTGTTTTGGCTTTATGCTTAGTATTCTTTGCTGTAGCATGACTTATTATAAACAATTGAGATTGCTTAATGTGCATTGGATGAAGCATGCGTTGTTGTAGCATATTAAAGCATAGTATAGTGGTATTCTCCTTTGATGCTTTATTTGGGTTGACTTGGCGCATGCTCACAACATGTTATGACTATCTCAAGTCACCATAGCCTTTATGATCCTTTAGTTTTCAACTTGTAGTATCACTTTATGCTTTGATCAATGATGTTTTGTCGCTCTGCATGATTATTGCCATTATTGCTCTCTTAGTTTGTCGCTTCCAGTATTTTGCAAGCCTCCACAACCAAGTACGAGTTCCACTCATGCATCCAACTCCCTAAACCAAGTTATTCCAAAGAGTCCACCATACCTACCTACTAGCTTATGCTATTCCAAGTATATTCATGCTTTTGTTTACCTTCCAAATTAATCTTGTTATGAGAAAACTAGTGATTAAAGCTCTCATCAACTTGATGGCATACTTTAATTTTTTTGCATCTAATAAACTTGAACCATTGGGTCCTTCTTTGTTGCGTATATGCTTGCGCTTTATAAGTTGAAATTAGCAGAACCATGTTTCATGGGGAACGCTTTCAACATTGCACTTGTACTTTGTACCTCGTTGATATCATGTTCTTTTGCTTACGGATCCCGGCGGTGTGAAATAAAAGTGGAACTTGTAAGATCATGGAGTTTGTATGTGTGTTAGAGAAATGCCTGATCCGCTAGCCTAAGCCATGCCTAATCATGGTGGAAACTTGCAGCATCACCATAATGAGCACTCTATGAAGCATCCTCAATAAAAACCTATGCAAATAGCAAATAAAAAGATCGCTGAGATGCTCATTGTCTGCTTGCCTTGTCATTTTGATTATGGGAAAGCTCCCGTATCATGTGCAAAGGGGTACCCCGTTGGCGGTTCTTAATGATACACATGTACTTACAATGACAAGAGCTTACTCATGACTGAAGTTGAGTAGCATCAGGATCGGTCTACTAGTTCGGCATTAAAATACCACTATATGCGCAAAACCACTTAACGAATCAAGATTAGTAACTCTACTGGTTCAATATACAAGAGCAATGATAAAAGTAGTGGTATGGTCGCGACTCCATCCCGCACTCAAGTCATTACTCCGCACATGAATTAGTAAACACATATCCCAACACCTTCTTCTTAAGACGAACCTAAAGATTGGTAACTATGAAAAAAGAACACCCCCAACAAGATAACGTCGGATAACAAAGAGTAAAATAGATCGCATCGGTATACAACGAATCAGATAGATCGCGTCGGTTTACAAAGGCCTGTCGGTATGGAATGTACCAATAGTTGATAACCAAAGGTAGATAGTGATAACATTTGGATGCAACAGATAGACAAGTAATTCACACACACACACACACACAATGTATGGTACTACGGAACCTAGAACACGTGAATCCTAGTTTGAATTTTAGAAGAGGATTGAAAACGTTACACTTCCTTACCAGAAAAGGGTGGGTGGGTGGGTAAGAAGAAAAAATGGAAGCAGTTCTACTCTCACGTTTGTTTTTCCCTAGTATACATAACTACCAAAAATATTTGCTAGACTGACAACGACCATTTTGGCTGAGACCCTGAAGGGCGGGATGGCTCTGATACCAACTGTAACTACCTCGGTGAATTACGCTCTTAGTTACATGCCTGGATGAACGAAAGTGGTTAAAATAGTACGGTGGGGCCCAGGGCCACTCACGGTAGACCTTTCGGCCGTCCTAACCACTTTCAGATCATCGAGACAAGAACGAGCGGCGTAATCGGCAGGCGAAGGGATCAACTACATACACAAATGAGTATGTATGCCAGCCACATCCAACAGTCCTTAGAGCCATTCCATCTAAAAGAAATAGAAATATTGCAACACCATACGGCAAGATTCAAATATCCTAGATAGAGATAATAATTTAGGATAGCTCCTCATACAACAAACATCAGAGTATCAGGCGGAAGCGGAAAACAAGATCCGAGTACGGATAAGAAGCAAATCGGCATAAGATGCCACATAAATAAACACATCCCGCCCACAGATCTCACGGATCCCTGTTCCCGGAATCTCTACACCGAGTGATCGTTGCCAACATCATCTGTCTCCTCCACCCAGTATCCATCTTGCGAATACACCTGTTCATCTGAATCAAACAATTTATCGTGTGAGACCCTAGGGGTACTCAGCAAGTCTTTATGCCACTAAAGGGGACACAACCTGGGGTAACGCAATTGCAGCAAAAGATAATAGCTAACAATTCTATAGATACTCGCTAACCATCCACCTAACCAATGATACACGGATGTCCGTTAATTAGGAACAACAGTTGTAACAGTATAATTAACAGATCCATCCTCCTCCTCGCTTACCAACGAGGAAGCGGATGAACAACCCCCATCATCCGTTGGCATTTTTATTAACAATTCCATGAGTATTGCACTATTTACTAGTCAAGTACTTAGTCAAATTAAAAGCGGTACTTTAGTTATACTTGTCTATGATCGAGAAACTGTGCTCTAAGTCGTCCATAACCGCGGACACGGCTTTCAGAAAGATTTACCCTGCAGGGGTGCACGAATAGCAACACACACTCGATCAACCTCGGAAAAACCAACTCAAAACCCAACGAGGCATTCACGACAAAGCAATCACAGGATTCAGAAATATTTCAGGGGGCCACCCCAATAAGCTACCCGCAACGAAGTTGGCCGGCTCCGGAACGGACCCAGGGTTTGCGACGACGGCTGTAAACGACTGGGAACCCGAAAATATGACTGGGCTTGTCGATACCGCGAAAACGTGGCGCGATCCAAAACAGTACATGTGTTCCTCGCACAATCTTAAATAAAGCAGTAACATGGCATAAGTACAGGATAGTAATAAAGCCCCAAACTAATTGTGTCCCCAAGAAATAAGAACGAATCAAGCTCTGACTGAGGGGGGTCCATAAGGCCTCCTGGATGTGGATAGTGCGAATAGTCAAGGAACAGGAATCAAGTACTCGGGGTCCTACGGGACACAAGTGAGCATGAAAAACCAAATAGCAGATATTGCTCACCGGTGCCTCTTTCATTAGTTATCCCATTACTACTCAGGTTATGTTGTTTAGGTACCTCATTATTCATCAGACACTGACATACCCTACACATGCTTTTCTACGACTTGCATGGCTCAAACAACTCCTGTAGTAATGGCTCATGGGATGGAGGAACAAGCTTCGGTGGGCTTTAAAAGTAAAGGCTATGCATTACTTGGGATTCAATTTAATGCAATCGCAACTCAATGATGCAAGAATAAGATAGAGGCAATAGGTACTATATGTATGCAAGCATGTGGTAGTGCTTGCCTGGCAGCTCAGTTGAAGCGACAGATGGATCTGGGTAGTACTCCTGTGATTCCTGGTAATTCTCCTGCTGGGCGTCTATTCGAAGAAGAACCTAACAAACAAGGGCCAACATAAATAAAGTGCACAAGCATATGAAGTAAAATGCGACAAGCAAATAAGCATGCCATGATGAATGATGTACAATTTACATGGCATTAAAGTAGCATGGCAAGGGTGAGGTGTGGTGCAAGAATAAAGCATTTTATTATTTATTTAGTCAAATTTTATTGCCATAAACATTTCAGATTTTTAAGAATGACATGATGCATGCTTCAATTCAGAACAAGGACTGCATAGATAGATCGGGCTCGTCGCGCTGATCGATTTAGACATATTATTTGCCCAATTTGGAGTTATCGAATTAAAGTTATTAATTTATTAAGAAAACGGCATTTTATTGTAATTTTTAATCATCTCGAAAATTTAGAGTGTTCAAACATTATTTTGAATGGCATATTTGAATTCCTTACATTTTTCTGATTCAAAAACATATATCATTTGTATTATTTGGATTTGTATTTTAAAAGTTATTTCAAATCTGATTAGAATTTGAATTTAAACAATTTTGGATTTGTTTTGTTTAAACAGCTAAACAGGAAAACTTTTATTACTCAGCTCGAGCTAGCCCCAGTCGCTGATGAGTGGGACCAAATGGACTAGGCTACGCGCTCAGGAAAAATCCTTTTACACCGCGGGTTAGCCTAGCTGCAGCGAATGACAGGCGGGGCCAGCGGGCTAGGGCCCATGTGCCAGCGGCGGGTCTCGCAGAGACTGACAGGTGGGAAGCGAGCTGGAGCGCGGGTTAAGGGTGACTAAAAGACGGGTGCCTTTTTGCATAAAGAGCACAGCGGCTGGCAGGTGGGGTAGGCTGGACCGCGGGTTAAGCAGCAAAAGATCTGGGGGGTTTGAGCAAAGTAGCCCCGCGTGCACTGTTCTTCTCCTTCTCTGAACTATCTGACGACAAAAACATGCGCGCCGGGGACAGAGCGCCGTGCGGGGGCTCGAACTGGCGACCTCGCGCGCGCGAGCGGCGGCGGCTACCGCAGGGCTAGGGAGGGGTTGGTGTTAGGAGGGTGCTAGATGGCTAGAAGTGCCTCTGTGCGGCGCGGAATCGTGCAGACACCGGCGACCTCTGGCGCATAGAGGGTGCTCGCTGAAACAAACGGCGTGACCGGAGGGTGTACGCAAGGGGGAGGATGTCAGGGCGGTGGAGCAGCTCACCGTGAGTTCGTCGGTGGTGGCGGATCGGGACGAGGCGCAGCAGGGCGTCGGCGAAGCTGGCGAACCGGAGATCTAGGGTTTCGGTAGGGCGTCGACGTACTGCGGCAGTGGTGGCCTTCTCCTCCTCGCTGGCGCGTCCAGGGCGAAGCAGGGTGGCCTCCTCGGTCTCCTCGAGCACTTCCACGTCGCGCGTGCCGGCAGGAACGAGGGGACGCCGGTGGTACTGGCGGGGACCGGCGAGAGGTAGACGGCGTCGGTGGAGAGGAAAGAAGGGAGAGGCAGGGGCCTGGGGTGGATCTGGCGAGGTAGGGGAGGTGTGGGGAAAAGTACAAGGCGAGGGAGAGGGCGAGGTAGCGTGTGGGCACGGGGCAGAGATAAAGGTGGCTTTGGCCACCTTTCTCCCCCTCCTCCTCGTGCTCGAGCTGGAGCGAGGCAGGGGCATGTGGGGTGGGGCTGACAGGCGGGCTAGGTGGGGACGGCATGGTTGTGGGGCTGGCACGGCAGGTAGAGAGAAAGAGAGAGGAGAGGGGGCTCGGGTAGCTCGGTTAGGTTAGGAGGAGCTCGGGTTAGCTAGGGCTAGGGTTAGGAGAGGGGGTAGATGGGGTGTGGGACCAGGGAGAGAGGGTGGCCAGGTGGGGCCATCATGGTAGAGAGAGAGAGGTTAAGGGTTAGGGTTTAGTTAAGAAAATTAGGGTTTGAGGAGAGAGGGTGGTGTTAGGGTTTGATTTAGAATTTTTAGGTTTTTAACACATGCTTAAAGATCAAGTCAAGATGAAGGGTGAGGGAGTGTAGGGATTAAAAGGGGCATGATCATGACATGGGCAAGTGTAAAGGAGAAAAGATAAGCAACGTGGATAGTTCTCATATGATAATGCATGAAGAAAATAATGGTGTTGAAGAGATGATGGGAATGGTGGGGAGAGATGGAGATGCTCCCATAAAGAAAGAACCACTTGAACCAAGAGAAGAGCAAATGGCTAAAGGTGGTGGTGCTCTTGCATGGCCCATGCATAATATTAAATGCCATGTTTTATTTTGTGAAAACAATAATAACAATATGGCATTGTTCTTATGAATTCCCAAGAAGTGGAGGAAAGGCCAAGCAAAAGAAATTTTAGAATTAGATCCATCCCAACCCACATGAGCTGGAATAAATATCAAAAGAAAAGAAAATACAAGCTCATGGGTAATGGGATGGTGGAATTATAAGGTGGTGGAAAGAAAGGTGATGGATTTGAATAAAAGATATGCCCCCAACTCAATTTGGGCATTAAGCAATCTATCAATATCCAAAACAATATCAAGAGGCAAATACAATTAATAATGCATATGAGAGAAGAACCACAAGAAAAGGGTTTTATATGATGCTCAAATGCAAGGTGGCATGACGACATGAGCATGATATAGTTATGATGCAACAATTATATATAGGAAGTAGCCATTATATTACTAGACCAAGTAGTATTACAATTGTTAGACAATTGGGATGCTACAACTCTCCCCTACTAAACAGGAATCTCGCCCCGAGATTCTAGGAAGAAGAAGAAGACTCAAAGAGGGTAGGATACTTGGCACGGAGCTCATCTTCACGTTCCCAAGTGGCTTCATCAATGGAATGGTGCGACCACTGCACCTTGCAGAACTTAATGGACTTGTTGCGAGTCCTTCTTTCTGCGACTTCAAGAATTTTTATGGGGTGTTGTTGATAAGAAAGATCTTCTTGGAGATTGATGAGTTCATGGTCCACGGTCCTGCCGGGATCCTTGAAGCACTTGTTGTGTTGGGAGATGTGGAAAACATCATGGACCTTGAGTTTTTCAGGGAGCTCAAGAGCATAAGCAACTTCTCCTCTTCTTCCACGAATTTTGAAAGGACCGATGTATCTAGGAGCCAGCTTTCCTTTGATACCAAAACGGTACGTGCCTCTCATGGGAGTGACACGAAGGTAAACGAGATCACCAGGGACATACTCCATGTCCGTGTGCTTTCTGTCATAATTGCTCTTCTGGCGACTTTGAGAAATCTTCAGGTTTTCAAGAATAATGTGAACCTTCTCCTCCGCTTGAGTTACAATGTCGGGGCCAAACAATATTCTTTCACCTGCGCCCGACCAACCAATTGGAGTTCTGCATTTGCGACCATAGAGAGCCTCAAATGGTGCCATCTTTAGACTTTTCTGGAAGCTGTTGTTGTAAGAGAATTCAGCATAAGGAAGACATTCTTCCCACTTCATGCCGAAAGAGATAACGCAAGCACGGAGCATATCTTCCAGAATCTGATTGATCCTTTCAACTTGTCCTGGCGACTGAGGGTGGTAAGCTGTGCTGAAGTTTAATTTTGTTCCAAAAGCATTTTGGAAACTTCCCCAGAACTTGGAAGTGAAGATGCTTCCATGGTCTGAACTGATCTCAAGAGGAACTCCATACAGAGAGATAATTTTGTTGATATAGAGCTCAGCCAACTGAATTGCAGAAATTGTTTCCTTGACTGGAAAGAAGTGAGCTACTTTGGAAAGCCTGTCAATGACAACAAAGGTTGCATTGTTGCCCTTCTGTGACCTTGGAAAACCAGTGATGAAGTCCATCTCTACTTTCTCCCATTTCCATTCCGGAGGCTTCAATGGCTGTAGAAGACCGGAAGATTTCTGATGGACAGCTTTAACTCTACGACTGACATCACACTCCGAGACATACTTGGCACAATATCGTTTCAACCCAGGCCACCAATATTGTGTTTTCAAGTCCATGTACATCTTAGTGCTGCCAGGGTGGATAGAAAGAACAGAATCATGCGCCTCCTTGAGAACTTGCTCTCTTAAACCCGGGTAGTTCGGAACAAACATCCGGTGCTCAAAGAAAAGAGTGCCTTGGTCGTCGACATGGAAAGACTCATACTTCGGAAGCTGAATGTTGGAGATGATCTTTTTAGTGTAAGGATCACCAAGTTGAATGGAACGGACCTTTTCTTCCAAGAGAGGTGTTGCTAGAAGGTTCAGAAGGTAACCTTGATCCACAATTTCAAGGTTGAGCTTGCGGAATTCCTCGCACAAGAGAGGTTGTTGTTCTTCCACCATGAGATTGTTGACATAAGCTTTTCGGCTGAGAGCATCAGCCATGACATTAGCTTTGCCCGGAGTGTAGTTGATGGTCAAATCGAAATCATTGATTGTTTCAATCCACCTCCTCTGACGAAGGTTGAGATCAGGCTGTGTGAAGATATACTTCAGACTCTTGTGATCAGAAAAGATCTCACAACGGTTGCCAAGCAAGTAATGCCTCCATACTTTCAAAGCAAAGACAACTGCTGCGAGTTCGAGGTCATGTGTAGGATAGTTGATCTCATGCATCTTCAACTGTCGAGAGGCATAAGCAACAACTTGTTTTTCTTGCATAAGGACTGCACCCAATCCTCGCAATGAGGCATCACAGAATATCTGAAAAGGCTTTGATGTATCTGGAGGAACCAAGACTGGTGTGGAAGTGAGCTTCTCTTTGAGTGTTTCAAAGCTTGCTTGACATGCAGGAGTCCAAAGGTATTTCTTGCCTTTCTTGAGGAGATCGGTAAGAGGCTTCGCAATCTTTGAGAAGTTTTGAACGAAGCGACGACAGTAACTAGCCAAACCAAGGAAACTCCGGACTTCTTTGACATTTATTGGTGGAAGCCAGTCCATAATTGTCTTAATAGTTTCTGGGTTGACGACAATGCCCTTGGCAGAGATGACATGACCAAGGTATGTGACTTGAGGTAGCCAAAACTCACACTTGGAGAACTTTGCATACAGGCGGTTCTCACGAAGCTTGCTTAGGACACACCGAAGGTGTTGTTCATGTTCTTCCTTGGACTTAGCGTAGACTAGAATGTCATCCGGATAGACCACAACGAACTTATCAAGATACTCCATGAAAACTGAGTTCATAAGCCTCGAGAAGGTGGTAGGTGCGTTGGTGAGGCCGAAAGACATGACCGTGTACTCATACAGGCCATAGCGGGTGGTGAAAGCTGTTTTGGGAACATCTTCCTTGCGGATCTTGATTTGATGATAACCACTTCTCAAATCAAGTTTAGAGAATACCACAGCTCCAGCTAACTGATCAAAGAGATCATTAATCCGCGGAAGGGGATATTTATTCTTGATGGTTTTAGCATTGAGTGCCCGATAGTCAACACAAAGTCTATCAGTCTTGTCTCGCTTCTTCACAAAGATGGTTAGACTACCCCAAGAAGAAGTGTTGTGCTGAATGAAACCCAACTTCTCTTGTTCATCCAACTGACGTTTGAGTTCAGCCAACTCAGGAGGACCCATTTTATAAGGCCGCTTGGAAATAGGAGCAGTACCAGGTTCAAGTTCAATGACAAACTCATTTTATAAGCACTGCTGGTTCTGCTGCATAGTGCCCAAAGCATTTGCAATACTTGCCAAAGCAGCCCCCAGTTCAGGTGGTATGTCCTCCTCAGAACAGCGTGGTGGTGCCATCCTGTGATTGATATAAAACACAAGTCAGTACTATGATGGAGAATAAAAATAATCCAAAATAGTACCAAAATGGAATTAATCAAGATTAAAGGATACAATTCACTGAGATGATATTAAAATATCGACAACGTTCAAGACACCTAGAAGATATTAAGCATAACGCACACGACTGAACAAGGAGTGTGGTACACAAGCTAACAAAGAAAAAATTTCCACAAATTTCGGCATTAAAATACCACTATATGCGCAAAACCACTTAACGAATCAAGATTAGTAACTCTACTAGTTCAATATACAAGAGCAATGATAAAAGTAGTGGTATGGTCGCGACTCCATCCCACACTCAAGTCATTACTCCGCACATGAATTAGTAAACACATATCCCAACACCTTCTTCTTAAGATGAACCTAAAGATTGGTAACTACGAAAAAAGAACACCCCCAACAAGATAATGTCGGATAACAAAGAGTAAAATAGATCGCATCGGTATACAACGAATCAGATAGATCGCGTCGGTTTACAAAGGCCTGTCGGTATGGAATGTACCAACAGTTGATAACCAAAGGCAGATAGTGATAACATTTGGATGCAACAGATAGACAAGTAATTCACACACACACACACAACGTATGGTACTATGGAACCTAGAACACGTGAATCCTAGTTTGAATTTTAGAAGAGGATTGAAAACGTTACACTTCCTTACCAGAAAAGGGTGGGTGGGTGGGTGAGAAGAAAAAATGGAAGCAGTTCTACTCTCATGTTTGTTTTTCCCTAGTATACATAACTACCAAAAATATTTGCTAGACTGACAACAACCATTTTGACTGAGACCCTAAAGGGCGGGATGGCTCTGATACCAATTGTAACTACCTCGGTGAATTACGCTCTTAGTTACATGCCTGGATGAACGAAAGTGGTTAAAATAGTACGGTGGGGCCCAGGGCCACTCACGGTAGACCTTTCGGCCGTCCTAACCACTTTCAGATCATCGGGACAAGAACGAGCGGCGTAATCAGCAGGCGAAGGTATCAACTACATACAGAAATGAGTATGTATGCCAGCCACATACAACTGTCCTCAGAGCCATTCCATCTAAAAGAAATAGAAATATTGCAATGCCATACGGCAAGATTCAATTATCCTAGATAGAGATAATAATTTAGGATAGCTCCTCATACAACAAACATCAGAGTATCAGGCGGAAGCGGAAACAAGATCCGAGTACGGATAAGAAGCAAATCGGCATAAGATGCCACATAAATAAACACATCCTGCCCATAGATCTCACGGATCCCCGTTCCTGGAATCTCTACACCGAGTGATCGTTGCCAACATCATCTGTCTCCTCCACCCAGTATCCATCTTGTGAATACACTTGTTCATCTGAATCAAACAATTTATCGTGTGAGACCCTAGGGGTACTCAGCAAGTCTTTATGCCACTAAAGGGGACACAACCTGGGGTAACGCAATTGCAGCAAAAGATAATAGCTAACAATTCTATAGATACTCGCTAACCATCCACCTAACCAATGATAGACGGATGTCCATTAATTAGGAACAACAGTTGTAACAATATAATTAACAGATCCATCCTCCTCCTCGCTTACCAACGAGGAAGCAGATGAACAACCCCCATCATCCGTTGGCAGTTTTATTAACAATTCCATGAGTATTGCACTATTTACTAGTCAAGTACTTAGTCAAATTAAAAGTGGTACTTTAGTTATACTTGTCTATGATCGAGAAACTGTGCTCCAAGTCGTCCATAACCGCGGACACGGCTTTCAGAAAGATTTACCCTGCAGGGGTGCACGAATAGCAACACACACTCGATCAACCTCGGAAAAACCAACTCAAAACCCAACGAGGCATTCACGACAAAGCAATCACAGGATTCAGAAATATTTCAGGGGGCCACCCCAATAAGCTACCCGCAACGAAGTTGGCCGGCTCCGGAACGGACCCAGGGTTTGCGACGACGGCTGTAAACGACTGGGAACCCGAAAATATGACTGGGCTTGTCGATACCGCGAAAACGTGGCGCGATCCAAAACAGTACATGTGTTCCTCGCACAATCTTAAATAAAGCAGTAACATGGCATAAGTACAGGATAGTAATAAAGCCCCAAACTAATTGTGTCCCCAAGAAATAAGAACGAATCAAGCTCTGACTGAGGGGGGTCCATAAGGCCTCCTGGATGTGGATAGTGCGAATAGTCAAGGAACAGGAATCAAGTACTCGGGGTCCTACGGGACACAAGTGAGCATGAAAAACCAAATAGCAGATATTGCTCACCGGTGCCTCTTTCATTAGTTATCCCATTACTACTCAGGTTATGTTGTTTAGGTACCTCATTATTCATCAGACACTGACATACCCTACACATGCTTTTCTACGACTTGCATGGCTCAAACAACTCCTGTAGTAATGGCTCATGGGATGGAGGAACAAGCTTCGGTGGGCTTTAAAAGTAAAGGCTATGCATTACTTGGGATTCAATTTAATGCAATCGCAACTCAATGATGCAAGAATAAGATAGAGGCAATAGGTACTATATGTATGCAAGCATGTGGTAGTGCTTGCCTGGCAGCTCAGTTGAAGCGACAGATGGATCTGGGTAGTACTCCTGTGATTCCTGGTAATTCTCCTGCTGGGCGTCTATTCGAAGAAGAACCTAACAAACAAGGGCCAACATAAATAAAGTGCACAAGCATATGAAGTAAAATGCGACAAGCAAATAAGCATGCCATGATGAATGATGTACAATTTACATGGCATTAAAGTAGCATGGCAAGGGTGAGGTGTGGTGCAAGAATAAAGCATTTTATTATTTATTTAGTCAAATTTTATTGCCATAAACATTTCAGATTTTTAAGAATGACATGATGCATGCTTCAATTCAGAACAAGGACTGCATAGATAGATCGGGCTCGTCGCGCTGATCGATTTAGACATATTATTTGCCCAATTTGGAGTTATCGAATTAAAGTTATTAATTTATTAAGAAAACGGCATTTTATTGTAATTTTTAATCATCTCGAAAATTTAGAGTGTTCAAACATTATTTTGAATGGCATATTTGAATTCCTTACATTTTTCTGATTCAAAAACATATATCATTTGTATTATTTGGATTTGTATTTTAAAAGTTATTTCAAATCTGATTAGAATTTGAATTTAAACAATTTTGGATTTGTTTTGTTTAAACAGCTAAACAGGAAAACTTTTATTACTCAGCTCGAGCTAGCCCCAGTCGCTGATGAGTGGGACCAAATGGACTAGGCTACGCGCTCAGGAAAAATCCTTTTACACCGCGGGTTAGCCTAGCTGCAGCGAATGACAGGCGGGGCCAGCGGGCTAGGGCCCATGTGCCAGCGGCGGGTCTCGCAGAGACTGACAGGTGGGAAGCGAGCTGGAGCGCGGGTTAAGGGTGACTAAAAGACGGGTGCCTTTTTGCATAAAGAGCACAGCGGCTGGCAGGTGGGGTAGGCTGGACCGCGGGTTAAGCAGCAAAAGATCTGGGGGGTTTGAGCAAAGTAGCCCCGCGTGCACTGTTCTTCTCCTTCTCTGAACTATCTGACGACAAAAACATGCGCGCCGGGGACAGAGCGCCGTGCGGGGGCTCGAACTGGCGACCTCGCGCGCGCGAGCGGCGGCGGCTACCGCAGGGCTAGGGAGGGGTTGGTGTTAGGAGGGTGCTAGATGGCTAGAAGTGCCTCTGTGCGGCGCGGAATCGTGCAGACACCGGCGACCTCTGGCGCATAGAGGGTGCTCGCTGAAACAAACGGCGTGACCGGAGGGTGTACGCAAGGGGGAGGATGTCAGGGCGGTGGAGCAGCTCACCGTGAGTTCGTCGGTGGTGGCGGATCGGGACGAGGCGCAGCAGGGCGTCGGCGAAGCTGGCGAACCGGAGATCTAGGGTTTCGGTAGGGCGTCGACGTACTGCGGCAGTGGTGGCCTTCTCCTCCTCGCTGGCGCGTCCAGGGCGAAGCAGGGTGGCCTCCTCGGTCTCCTCGAGCACTTCCACGTCGCGCGTGCCGGCAGGAACGAGGGGACGCCGGTGGTACTGGCGGGGACCGGCGAGAGGTAGACGGCGTCGGTGGAGAGGAAAGAAGGGAGAGGCAGGGGCCTGGGGTGGATCTGGCGAGGTAGGGGAGGTGTGGGGAAAAGTACAAGGCGAGGGAGAGGGCGAGGTAGCGTGTGGGCACGGGGCAGAGATAAAGGTGGCTTTGGCCACCTTTCTCCCCCTCCTCCTCGTGCTCGAGCTGGAGCGAGGCAGGGGCATGTGGGGTGGGGCTGACAGGCGGGCTAGGTGGGGACGGCATGGTTGTGGGGCTGGCACGGCAGGTAGAGAGAAAGAGAGAGGAGAGGGGGCTCGGGTAGCTCGGTTAGGTTAGGAGGAGCTCGGGTTAGCTAGGGCTAGGGTTAGGAGAGGGGGTAGATGGGGTGTGGGACCAGGGAGAGAGGGTGGCCAGGTGGGGCCATCATGGTAGAGAGAGAGAGGTTAAGGGTTAGGGTTTAGTTAAGAAAATTAGGGTTTGAGGAGAGAGGGTGGTGTTAGGGTTTGATTTAGAATTTTTAGGTTTTTAACACATGCTTAAAGATCAAGTCAAGATGAAGGGTGAGGGAGTGTAGGGATTAAAAGGGGCATGATCATGACATGGGCAAGTGTAAAGGAGAAAAGATAAGCAATGTGGATAGTTCCTCATATGATCATGCATGAAGAAAAATAATGGTGTTGAAGAGATGATGGGGATGGTGGGGAGAGATGGAGATGCTCCCATAAAGAAAGAACCACTTGAACCAAGAGAAGAGCAAATGTCTAAAGGTGGTGGTGCTCTTGCATGGCCCATGCATAATATTAAATGCCATGTTTTATTTTGTGAAAACAATAATAACAATATGGCATTGTTCTTATGCATCCCAAGAAGTGGAGTAAAGGCCAAGCAAAAGAAATTTTAGAATTAGATCCATCCCAACCCACATGAGCTGGAATAAATATCGAAAGAAAAGAAAATACAAGCTCATGGGTAATGGGATGGTGGAATTATAAGGTGGTGGAAAGAAAGGTGATGGCTTTGAATAAAAGATATGCCCCCAACTCAATTTGGGCATTAAGCAATCTATCAATAGCCAAAAATATTTCAAGAGGCAAATACAATTAATAATGCATATGAGAGAAGAACCACAAGAAAAGGGTTTTATATGATGCTCAAATGCAAGGTGGCATGACGACATGAGCATGATATAATTATGATGCAGCAATTATATATAGGAAGTAGCCATTCTATTACTAGACCAAGTAGCATTACAATTGTTAGACAATTGGGATGCTACATGGTGTGCTTCTTGCCTTGCTCGTGGTATTGAAGAGAAATCATCAGCATAGCTTGACGTTGCAGCGTGCCGTGGGGAAGGTACATAGTTCAAAGAACTTCCATCTTCAACCACAGGGGCATCATTGCATCTTGGAGCACTTGGATGAAGATCTTGTTGAGGAGGAACATGACGACACGAAGAACTTGAAGAGCTTAATGCACGTGAACATGGTCTAGCAATTCCGTCGATGAGGCGTCGAAGATTGTCATTTTTTTCGGCGACGGAGCGTTGAAGCGTTTCATTTTGGTGGCCGAAGTTGTGATGCATTGCATGCATTTGTCGTTCAGGGTTGTCGAAGCGGTTGTCGATGTTCTTGAACTCGGCTTGCGTCACACCAAATTGTTCATCTTGTCACGTCTCAAGGGCTTGTCAACGTTCATGGAACTCTTGGCAGACGATGAAGTGACTTGCGCGTGTCATGTATGGTCCATGTTCTTCTTCTTGGGGAGGTAGTTGGCTCGACTCATCATGCCTATCCATCATGCAAAACAGACAAGTATTGTTTATGGAAGTGGAATATGGTGGTGTTAGCCTTGTACCTCACCTTGGGGATTGCACCAAACTAGAAACCACAAGTGAGAGCTATAAGCGTGCAAAGTGAAATTGCAAAGAAATCACTAAAGAAAGAACTAACTCTCAAAAGCTTGTTGGTGGTAGGTTAGGATTGTGGAATGCCAAAGAACCAACCAAAAAAAGGGATAGTCAAAAGTGGGTTAAATCCAACAAAACTCAAGTCAAAGGTAAAGGTCAACAACTCAAAGGGGTGATGGGAACCTACGACTATATACACACACGTGGAGATTGTTGAGATTGACACGACTATGAAAATGAGCAACCAAAATGTCCTAACGAAGACTAAGCTAGTTGTCGTGCCCATGCAAGGAGAGACCGTGGCTCGTTTGCAAAGAAGACAAATGAGCAACGGATTTGTGCACTTGCCTTGGGCGCTCTTCTTTCTCTCTTGCTTACAAGCTTTGAGATTCTCTTTTGCTATGGGAGACTATTTTTCTTTTTCTTTTGCTTTGTATCTTTTTTTGCTCTCCCTTGATGCCCCCCTAGTCACACTTGATATTGCTCTTGCACTCTCACTATCCAAGGACAAATGCACAATGCTCAAGCAACCACAAGATGAGCCACTCTCGTGGGATAGGTACACACAAAGGAAGATAGGGGTTAACAAGGTGACGCAAGTTATACCTTCATTGTTGATGATGAACTTGCCGTCGGTGGTGCAGGATGATGTTCGTGGGCCGTGGTGTCGATGAGCGCAGCATTTGTTGATACGGAAGCTTGCTGTTAGTTGACGACACGCACACGGGAACAAACAAACAATAAGGAATTAGCCAATGCAAGATAAGAAGCAAAACTGTCAAAATCAGGCATTAGGGCCGGAGACTCTAGGGTCTTAGGCCGGAAACTCCGGTCTAGGCCGGAGACTCCGGTGTGGACAGGCTAAAAACTTCGGTGTAGCCCAGAGACTCCGGTGTGGATAGGCCGGAAACTCCGATGTAGGCCAGAGACTCCGGTCTGTAGGCCGGAAACTCCGGTCTGGAGTCAGATCGCGAACTGCTCGTCTTCTTGAGCGGAAATCCACGCCTTGGGTCCTCAAATCCGCAAAAATTGGCCAAATTGGGCTGGGAAAACGCATGATAAAGCTGGACCAACACCTTAGGCAAGATTTGGTCGGATCAAAACCACAAATAACACTCCAAATTAGAGATCGATCCAAAGGCAAATTTGGGCGATTTTTTGGGGATTTTCGAATTTTTGGTGGATAGAAGAAAAATTTGTGGGGGAATTTGTGAGCAACGAAGCTCTTGATACCAATATGTTAATGGCAAACCTCTAGGGTGGCCCGATCTTTCACGAATCCCTTTCAAATCAATGATGGAGTGCCGGGAGAGGAGGGGAGGATGAACATGACGAACTCACGCACAAAGAACACGATGAACACACAAGCAAACCCACGATACACACCAATAGCTCACGTCGGTGGTGACCGGTCTGGCGCAATCCCTAGGATCGGCGTCGGGCGGAGGACTCTCTCTCGAACCGTCACGGCAAGAAGGGAAACTCGGTGAGATCTTGACGTCTAGGCAAAGGGACTATGATGCCTAGGCCTTGTACAACACGAAGGCACGATGCAAACTCCAACGAGGTTTGGGATATTTGGTGCTCCTTTGTCAAAGAAGCATGAGGCAAGAACTAGATAGATCCACAAGGGGTTTTCACTAATTCCAAATATCATGCCAATGGTTTACAATAGAGGTGGGGGACTATATGTAGGCCAGCCACTCAGTCAGGGGTACTTTAGGAATAATAGACAAGTTTTGGACGGACTAAGGGGTACATGGGCCGAAGGCCCAAAGGCCTTTTACATGTCTGGCGTTGGTCGGTCCGGAGAATTCGGTGTGTAGATCGGAGACTCTGGCCTGGGCCAGAGATTCTGGTGGGGTCTCTAGAGGGGTCATCTGGCTGTCCTGGAGCCTGGTTCGGCGGTCAGACCGGAGGTGGGCTGGAGTCTCCGGGGTCTTGAGGCTGGAGACTTTGGTGGACCAGAGACTCTGGTGTGCGCAGACTGGAGATTCTGGTCTGAGCAGCTCCAGCGGCTTCTGCTTCACGATCTGCTCCTTGTTCTCCATCCTTGGGTTCTTGGTGATGTGTTGGGGCTTCGTACCTGATGATGCATAGAGTAGTTGCATGAAGTAGCACACCATCCAAGGAGGTATCAAATTGGCACAGGGAGAGGAGCGAGTTCACCTTAGCTTGTAGGAGTTTGGCTCTGGCACGAGTCATGGGTCCACTTGGGGGACTTGTTGGTGTAGATGTAGTAACATCCGAGGACGGACTGCATCATGGTAGGATCAAGGTGATGCAAGCGTGACAACACAGTGACGTCAGCGATGGCTGGATCTCACTGTCGAGCAAGGATAGGTCACTGGAGAGCGCACGGGGCAAAATGGAAGGGCGCGCTCGATGGATAAGAGCAAGGAGAACCTAGGGGTGGTGTCGCTACCCCGTTTTGGTCACCGGAGCTACTCCAGCGACAACCATATATGGCGGCCGACGGTGGAGAATGACGATAAGATGCTATAGAGTGGGAGGAAGAAAGTGGAGAGCATAGGGAGACCCTGGTGACAATGGTGAGGACGGCGAAGCGCGGGGAAGAATGGTGACGGTGAATCACTGGCAATGGCCATGGTGGACGACAGTACTCGGAGCTCGATTCCGTGCCGCTTGTGGTGTGCTTGCTTACAGGACTTGCTAGGGTTTCAGTGGAGAAGGGATTTGCTCTAGAGGGCGAGAGAGAGGATAAGACTGGTACTGGAGGATAGAGATTGACATGGCCGATCTTATCAACGAGGTCTAGGGCATCGACGAGCATCGTGGCGGTCCAATTCTGCTGACGACGGCAGACGGCATCGAGTGGCGGTGAGTTCCTCCAGCGAGTAGTGCATGTGCGTGGCAGTGACGACGACGAACTGGTATCTGGGCCGGGCTGCTGCTGGGCCATGGCGAGGCGAGCGAAATGCGGCGGCTGGCGCATGCGAGCGACGGATAGCGATGCGGAAATGGGCCGTGGGCCGAGTCCAATGACTGCTCTATTTCTTTATTCAGTTTCCATTATTTGTTTTCTTTTCTATTTCAACATTCATTTCAAATTTGATTTCTATAAGGTTTAAATATCTAGAAACTTTGTGGCATATTCAGAAGGTTTAGAGATTCATTTTCTTAAACCTCTTTCATTTTTTCTTTATATCTTCAAAATTAATGAGTATATGAACAGTTATTTTTAGAGAAATGTGATTAATAGGATTTAGGGTTTTAGATATTTACTTCCTATAGGAAAAGATTATAGAAATGATTTGCATTTTCACTTAATGACTATAATTGTAGTGGTTTAAGATGACTAAGGAGGTATATAGAATTTTGTTCAAGCTTAGTCTTATATAGGGATTAATATATATCCCTATTAATGTTTTAAACCTTGTGATTCATATTATAATGATTTGAATTTCATGGTTCTTTATATTTCATGATATCTCCTATTCAACTCTACTTAGTTTGTGGACATTAATACCGCCATAGAACAATCTTGGTTGAGTTCTGATGCACAAATAATAATCATTGGTGGAGAAAGAAAGATACTCATCTAACAAGGGGTTATCCTGAGTTTGGAAAATAGTAAATATACTCATATTCTATTATGGACATAGGTAAAAATTAAGATATAGGATATATTGCCTTCATGAATTGTGACCATGATTAATAACGCAACTTAGAGTGACCTATTGAGATTGCCTCCCTAATGTGATATTGATAGTATATACGACAAAGTCTTTACTAGGGTTTAAGATAATCAGGTGGACAAGGCTTCCATCAATACATTCTCAACTAATATTCTACTTATCTCTTAGACATTTCATTTGACTAAGAGATACTATCCATTGGCTGCCTAAAAATAGGAATCGGTTTACTACCCTCTTTATTTTAGGATGTTAAACAAAGAGGTAGACATGGTTCTGTTCATGGCTTGATATGATCTTGGTTGAGGCTTCTAAAGAATCCTTACCTTAATACTTCACTAAGCTTATCTTGAGATAAGGAATTCCTTTCCTAAATATACTCTATAAATCTCTCTTCTCTTATTCACAAAGATCACACCTTCCTTAATAAGATAATCATCTGACTCCACCATATCCATCATCATATGATGACATGGTCATGCCACTTCAACATTACTCCTTCATTCTTCTCCTAGTATATATATACAACTTACATTTATAAACTACCCTTACTAAATCCATCAAAGTAGTTAGTACTAACTTCATTCCATAAACTCCTTCATACTTACCATGCATCTACTTCTAAGGCTTTCAAGATTATAGTGATCTCTATATCACATGTGACATCAATCCTCTGGAATATGTATGGTACTACTCTCCACAATACAAGTTTGTTCTTGTATTACCTTGGTTAAACTATTATACTTCCAACTACTCCATACAACTTATGTTATATACTTCATTATACTCTAGCTTGACTACTCATGATCAAGCTAGATAATTCAGCTTACAAGGGTTTTGCCTAATGTGGTACTCTCACAACTCTTCTTCAACACCTAGTCATCTATTCTCAAGTGACTTGAGAATAATGACCACCATCCTTTGATCAAACAAAGCTTAGGCTTTTAATTGTCTGATCAAGATCTATCATCAACTAAGTAGTAGGTTGTTACTAACCTCTTTATAGGCTTATCTTGTTAGGCAAGCTTACTCTAAGTTTATATCCACTTGTCTTAACAAGATTATTATTTGATGTACTAATACTACTAGATTTCTCATAGCTTCTCCATTACTAACTTAACTGTTGGGTTTAAGTACTGTTTCTAGTTAACTCATGAGTGAGTTAACTCCTCCAACGTCAAATGGTTTTATCAACACTAAGCTAGTTCACCATAGCTCGTTCCTCCTTCTGATTAATTTAAGTGCTAGGTCA
This sequence comes from Avena eriantha, assembly GCA_910589775.1. Taxonomy (NCBI): domain Eukaryota; kingdom Viridiplantae; phylum Streptophyta; class Magnoliopsida; order Poales; family Poaceae; genus Avena; species Avena eriantha. The sequence continues at coordinate 293,427,467 of OU342741.1, read as the reverse complement.
AGAATTGATCACACACATTGATGATCAATAGACACTAGGACTTGGTTAAATAGGATTGTCATCTATTAACATGACACTAAGGGTATGTGATGGATGGTCTTGGTTTGGCTTCCCTTTCTCTCTATTTGATAAGAGTTAATGTTTAAGAAATACCATAATGCTCATGGTAGAAATAATTATGGCAAGCAAGTATATCAAGGTTTAATTATGAAATTTCTTTACCTAAGTTATATACTTAACTAGGTATTCAAGGTTTATTGTGGATAATATCTTGATATCATCTTTATTATATTAAGTATTCATCCTTGAGTTGTGGTATGGAATACCATGTAATTATCTCTAGAAGATCAAGTACTCCTTATTAAGTAGTGTGTTGTGACTTAGTTTTATTACATTTCATCCACCCTTAGATCAATTTATATTACCCAAAATAAGGTTTTTAGCAAAGATCATATTGAAACTTATCGTAGTCAACTTCAGTTCCACCAAGTTAAGAGAAGCTTCAATCTCTTTGACAAGTTTTATTTAAAAGCGCAAAAATTATCCGGATTTTCTATGCATGAATGCAATGCACACACCTGTGTTCAGCTTATTTCTAAGCTCTAATGCTGGGGTGTTACAAATCACCATCATAACTTGACGTTGCGGCGTGTCGTGGGGAAGGTACCTAGTTCGAAGAACTTCCATCTTCAAGCACGGTGGCGTCATTGCGTCTTGGAGCATTTGGATGGAGATCTTGTTGAAGAGGTGCATGGCGACGCGAAGAACTTGAAGAGCTTGATGCGTGTGAACATGGTCTTGCCATTCCGTCAATGAGGACATGGAGCTTGTCATTTGTTTCGGCGATGGAACGTTGGAGTGCTTCATTTTGATGGCCAAAGTTGTGATGCATTGCGTGCATTTGTCGTTCGAGGCCATCGAAGCGGTTGTCGATGTTCTTGAACTTGACATGCGTCTCGCCAAATTGTTCATCTTGACGTGTCTCAAGGGATTGGCAACATTCACGGAACTCTTGTCGAACGATGAAGTGACTTGCGCGTGTCATGTACGGTCCATGTTCTTCTTCTTGGGGAGGTGGTTGGCTCGACTCACCGTGCCTATCCATCATGCAAAACACACAAGTATTGTATATAGAAGTGGAATATGGTTGTGTTAGCCTTGTACCTCACCTTGGGTATTGCACCAGACTAGAAACCACAAGCGAGAGCTATAAGTGTGCAAAGTGGAAACGCAAAGAAACCTCACACTAAAGAAAGAACTAACTCTCAAAAGATTTTGGTGGAAGGTTAGGGTTGTGGAAAACCAAACAAAACGATCCAAAGAAGAGGTTATTGTCAAAAGTGGTAGAGAACCAAAGATCAAAGGCAAAAAGGAAACGATCTACAAAACACAAGGATACACACATGTGGAGACGGATGTGGTTAGCACGACTATAAAATGAGCACAAAAGGTCCTAACGAAGACTACGCTCGGTGTCATGCCAACTCAAGGAGAGACCACAACTCGTTCACCAAAAGAGAAATAAGCAACGGATTTGTGCACTTGCCTTGGTCGCACTCTATCTCTCTCTTTGCTTACAAGTTTTGAGACTCTCTTTGTATTGGGAGACTTTGTGTCATTCTATTTTTCTTTTTTTTCTTTTTCTCTCTCTTTTTTTGATTCTTTTTCTCCCTTCCTATACGACTATGGCACTTTTGTATTTGCTTCAACACTCTCACTTCTCCAAGGGCAAGTGCACAATGCTTAGGCAAACACAAAATGAGTTGCTCTCATAGGATAGATACACACTAAGGAAGAAGGGTTAACAAGGTGGAGCAAGTTATACCTTAGGTATTTGTTGACGACTTGCTACCAGAGTTAGGGATGGAGTTCGGATGTCGCGGTGTCAAGGAGTGCGGAGAGTATAGCAGATACGAAAGCTAGTTGTTGGGAAGGCGACACACATGCGAAACACGAACAAACCAATACGAAAAGTTAGCGAACAAAAATGGGGGTGAAAATTTCTTGTCTGACAGGGGTGCTAGTACCACTTGTTCGGCGGTAGTACCGCTTCACGGATTCCTGGGCGTGTGGATCTCGAACTTGACCACACAATCGGCCCAAAAATCCTCAAAACTGCGGAAATCTGACCAAAATTGGGGCTAGGAATACACCAAGAAGCTAGATCGGTACCCCGATACACAAATCTATGGAATAAAACCACAAAAAACTCACCAAATCAAGAGATCGATGCGAAGGCAAAATTGGGGATAATTTTTTCGGGGATTTTCGAATTTTTGGTGGATAGAAAAAAATTTGTGGGGGAATTCGTGAGCAACGAAGCTCTTGATACCAATATGTTGAGGGCAAACCTCTAGGGTGGCCCGATCTTTCACGAATCCCGTTCAAATCGAGGGTGGAGTGTGGGGGAAGGAGAGGCGGATGAACACGACGAACTCACGCACGAAGAACATGATGAACACACACATGCAAAACCCCGATACACACCAATATCTCACGCCGGTGGTGACCGGTCCGGCGCAATCCCTAGGATCGGCGTCGGGCGGAGGACTCTCTCTCGAACCAGCACGATGAGTACGGAGACTCAGTGAGATCTTGACGTCTAGGCAAAGGGACTCCGATGCCTAGGTCTTGTACAACGCGGAGGCACGATGCAAACTCCAATGAGGTTTGGGATATTTGGTGCTCCTTGGTCAAGGAGCATGAGGCAAGAACTAGATAGATCTGCAAGGGGTTTCCACTAATTCCAAATATCATTCCTAGGGTTTACAATAGAGGTGGGGGCTATATATAGGCCAACCACAAGTTCAGGGGTAGTTTAGGCAACTAATAGTATCAAAGAGGGTTCGTTACAAGGCCCAAGGCCGAGTTGGGACACACATGCCTTGGGATGTCCGGTAGTACCGGAACCCGTGACCGGTAGTACCGATTGAAGGCGGTAGTACCGCTAGCAGGTACCGGAAGAGGCCGAGGCGCTGGCGTGGGTCTTCAGGCGCGGGCGGTAGTAACGCTCGAAGAATGTGGTAGTACCGGACGATGCGGTAGTGTCGCCGCCTTGGTACCAGAGAGGTCTGGGGCTATTGGCGGAGGCTCTCTGTCCAGGGCGGTAGTATTGCATGCTCGAGGCGGTAGTACCGCTCGGGCGGTAGTACCACTTACAGGGGCCGGTAGTACCGCTGACTCCTAGCAGTTGTTGGCTGCTGTGTCACTCCTCTGGCTCGTGTCTTCATAGCTGATGATGCATAGTGTCGGGGCATGAAGTAGCAAGCCATCCAGGGGTGTATCGAAGTCACATGAGTACAAGAGCGAATTCACCTTAGCTTGGAGGAGCTTGGCTCGAGCACGAGTCATGGGTCCACTTGGGGGACTTGGTGGTGTAGAGTAGGAGCGTCCGTGGGACGGGCTGCATCATGTAGTCATCCCATCCTGTGGTGTTCCAGTATTTCCCACCATGCTCTTTCTGTTGTTGGCTGCTGCCCGCATTCTCCCAGTTGGGTTCCCTCCATCGGGCATAGTCCTCCCTGAGGAGACCATTGCTTCCTGGAACTCCTCCTCATTGAGGACCCAACTTAGTTTACCTGGCAAACCAAAAGCTTGGACAAATGGAAGCAAAACTTGGTGGAGATCACAATTAGGCTCAAAATAAAATTGATAAGCACCAAGGGAGCGTTGGGGCTTATAGACCCCCATGAATTTGGTGCTATCCATGTGAATGTCATCCAGACTCTTACTGTCATCCACAACTCTCTCATGGGACATGACAAACTCGCTTGCGTAGGAGATCTGAGTGATCAAGCCACCACAGTGGATGTCACCCGAGTGAGCCGAGCTTTGGTAGCAGAAGTGTTGGATGAGAAAAGCACCCAAGTTTACCTTATGCTCCATCTCAGGATGGAGATCCATATAAATTACATTTATCTCGGGGCCTGCCATTGCCCCGATATCTCCCTTCCCAAAAATAGAATTCGCCAAGAAGGTGGTGAAGTAGTGGATGGTGGCATTCTCGATAGTTGCACTCTTCCTCCGCAAATAATCGGTGTTCCTATGGACAGAAATCTGCTCCTGAGCATACATTGCCTCTAGGAGGATGTCATCAGTGATATCGAGCTCTCCTTCATAAGAGAACCCAAAACAATCGCAAAATTGATAGAAAGTGAGGCTGTGGGGTTACCCATTGAGCATGAAACTTATAGTGCAATGATGCTCCTGGGTCTCAAGGTCATCGTGGAATGATGACAAGAACTCATACGTGGTGGTCTCGAAGGTCTCGGTGGAGAGGCAGGAGAAAGGGACCATGTGGGTGTTCTTGGCCATCGTCTCAAAGTCATCCTTCAGGACCTGTTGATAGCATGTCATGGGTCACCCACTTAGTTGGTATAACATTGCATTCGGTCACCCTCTCGTAGTCCTTGTTCAGGGTTGCCCTCAAGTTGTCCCCCTTCGAGCGCCTCTTCTTTGACCCCGACTAGTTGGCGGTGCCCGAGGTCCCTGACTTTCCCGACCCCTTGCTGGAGCGGATAATCTTCCCAATATTCATTGTGCTAAAAAATTCAAAGAAAAACTATGGGCATCAGGTTTCTATCATGGACGAGGGGTAACCTTGCAATACCCATGGTTATGGACTTAGGGTTTCATGGAAAAGAGAACACTGGAGATTTCGTCGGCTGATCAGACAAACAAGGGAGTCAAAGTCATCTGATTCCTTATGGTCAAATCAGTTACAGATCGCTCAAGGCTTTTTTTGGTGCCTCTCTATTGGCTCATCCCAGCCTATATATAATAGGTTGCGTCCCGAGGCCGTATACGATAGGTTACAATCTTACAATTACAACACTAATACAATGTCGGTTTCTATTTTATTATCTAGCAAACTATGTCTTCCGTTGGATGCTTCCTGGGCCCTCTTCTTGGGCTTTGTGGGACATGAGCCATTATGTAACCAGGGTAACCGATCATAAGAATACAAATATTATGTAACACCCATGAATTGTCCCTATGAAGATTTTAGTGTTTCCCGCCAAACCCGCATAGAAACGATTCAAAGATGCCCACCAAGCACTTGCGTGCGGGTGGAAAACGAAGTAATACCATTAAACAATAGTTCACGATGGAAGCCTCAAGACCATATATATACATCAGCGGCTCAATGAGCCAAGAATACAGATATACAATACAAAGATCCAAATCATCTTGAAAACGATACAACATCTGAGTACGGATAAGAAGCAAATTTATCTAAGAGCCCTGAAGAATAACCAATGGCGTCCATAACCTTGCCCAGGCCAAGCTGGAAGGGTAACCCTGCTAATGACGTTGAACTTCGACCTGTTAAAAAAGGATGCCGATAAAGGGAAAAGGAAAATGGGAACGGTCAGTACTGAGGCCAGTACACGGCGAGTCTAGAATTTGGCGGCTATCGCCTGCATAGGTATGGTGGACTGAAGCGGCAGTGAAGCATGCACTGAACAACCTATAGAGACTCGATACATCTGTCGGCTATTAGAGAGAGGTAAGAAAGACCTATGCGGGACCAACCTGATACTAACACCAATCATACCCATCCTGGTATTTCCCCCTCGAGACCAAACGAGGATGTCAAATCGAGGAACTCACACAGTTGGCAGTTTTATTCATTCCATTATAGTTGCAGCACTTAATAGTCAGATATAGATAGCATGAGTCATTGTGATATCATAAGGAGTGGGCAGTTTTAGTTAACCATTCTATTGTAGTTGCAATACTTACTAGTCAGATACAACTAGCACGAGACAACCCAAATCCAGCAGTTGTTGGCACTTTTATTTACTCATTTTGTTGTAGTGAAACTGATCACTACACATGTGAAAGTCAAATTTATAGCACTACTTTAGTTATGGTTTTCTATGATTGAGAGACTGTGCTCTAAATCATCCATAATCGCGGACACGACTTTTAGAGAGATTTACCCTGCAGGGGTGCACAAATAGCAACACACAAACGATCAACCTCAGAAAAACCAAATAAAAACCCAACAAGGCATCACGAAAAAGCAATCATAGGATTCATAAAATATTTCAGGGGGCCACCCCAATAAGCTACCCGCAACAAAGTTGGCCGGCTCTGAGACGGACCCAGGGTTTGTGAAGATGGTGGTAAATGACTAGGAACCTGAAAGTGTGACTGGGCTTGTCGATACAGCGTAAACGTGGCACGGGATTCCTATACAGTACAGGCGCTCCACACGCAATAGTAAATAAAGCAGTAACGCATGACATAAGTATAGGATAGTAATAACGCCCCAAACTAGTTTGTGGCCCCTAGAAATAAGAAATGACTCAAGCTCTAGCTAAGGGGATTCATGGTCCCACATGCAGATAGTTCGATAGTCAAGGAACAAGTATCAAGTACTCGGGGCCTATGGAACACAAGTAAGCAGTTAAAAACAAAATATTAGCTATTGCCCACTAATACCTATGTAGTAGTTATATCTATTCCCAGCATTTTAATTATCATGTTGTAATTAAAGCCATGATCATCTACAACATTAAGCATGTGGAAACCTCCAAAAACTGTGGAATATCGACGACCCGAAGCAACACCTGAGCAAGAAACTACGACTCGCAAGGCCAACTGTCCACCAAACAACAGGCAATAAGAGGCGTCCAAGGAAATATAGGCTGTAGGGGATATAACTGGTACGGAAACTAAAGCATCGCAACATGGATAGCAATAGATCAATAGGAGAAAGTAAAGACTATAAATGCAAGCTGCGTAGAGAGGGGGAGGATGCTCGCCTGGGAAATATAGCCGAAGGTTCATATCCGAAGAACTTGTCGATACTCGTATCAACTCAATGGCCTAATCCGTCAAGAAGCAAAGCAGTAGAAGAAACATTGGATGCACTTTTTAATACTATGGCAGAAGATCAGGCATTTTCATGTATGATGCATGGCATGGCAAAGATGCGATGCAACTAGGCAATATTAAGTGGAACTAGGGTCCCGGCAATTAATTATATGGTTCAAGTTATTTAGATACCCTGCAATTTAAATGTTGACTTAACAAGGAAAAAAATGGCACCTGTTTGTTACAGAAATGTAGATGGAGCCAATATAAGACTAAAATAGCCCACGTATAGTCTCCATATTTCGTTATGAGATGAATCCGATAAAGTACCACAAACCACAACATATGTATGTGAGCATGTACAATTCAATATGCACAAATTAAATATCATGATATAGAAATATAGGGGCTTAGGGTCAAACGTGTCGGATCAAAGATCTCGGGGTTCACCGAGATCGGTCTTCGAGACCATGTCGGCGATCTTCGGATTTGAGGATCAGGGTCTTCGGATCCAAGCTGGAGACCTTGGTGTTCCACGGTCTTCGGTTCTGTGAAGGGGCGTTGGTGTTCAAAGGGGGCGATCTTGTCGATGCCTCACTCTCAGTCTATCTGAACAGTGCATCCATCTTAGCGTATTGGATGAACAAGATAGTAGTATGGCAATCGATGCTCTTGAAAGGCCAACTGGTACATCACAATACACAAGTGTGAGCCAATAAGATAGGCGTTGTGTTGGTGCTGTTTGCTTGGACATGTCGTGGAGGAGCCCTACATGTACTTGGATGGAGCTGGCACCAGTGCTGCTTGCGGTACATGGTGGACGAGGGAGAGGCAACGAACACCAGTCCAACTACTGGATGGATGGCTCGCAGAGGGCAGCGTGGGGTCGAGGATGGACGACAGGGCGGCGATGGTCTGGCAGAGGCGCGACGGCAAGTGGCCTAGGGTGGCATCGGGGGAGCTCGGGGCTCGACAGGGAGGAGCTCTGGCTCGGTGGAGGGGTCGCGCAGGTTGAGGAGCTCGTGGAGGAAGGCCGTTGAGGAGGCAACGTGGTCGTTGGAGCAGGGCGCGAGCTTGAGGCTAAGGCCAGGCGCGGGGCTGTGCGGGATCCGCAAGTAGCGCCTGCGGTTGAGGACGAGGGAGACGAGGCATGGGGAGAGCATCGACGGATGGCTCGAGCTTGGAGCAGAGGAGAGCGGAGAGGTGCGGTGGGTTCTGGCTTGGCCACAGAGCACCATCGAAGTGGAGGCAGCGGTAGAGCACCATCAAAGTAGAGGCAACGGTGGAGCTTTGCATCCTCAGGGAGAAGGGCCTCGGGGACGTAGGCGAGGCGGGGAGAACATGAGGTGGGTGAGGATGGTTGTGGCGAGCGGAGCAAGCCCCAGGAGGCAGCCACACCATCGGGGAAGGAGAGGCGAGCTCGACCTCTCGTGATCTAGGGATGGTTATGTGGGCAGGGAGCGGGGCGACGCGCGGGTCACGCGGTTGGAGGTGGGGTCGGGGCTACATGGCGGTTGTGTCGGACGCGTGCGAGAGCGGGTACCACGACGGGATCGCATCACATGCGGTTGTGCTATGTGTGGTGTGGTGATGAGCGTTGTGTAGTGTTGCGCTGTTGTTACGCGGGTGCGTGTGGGGTGGTGTGGGTCGCTGCGCATGCGGTGAGTGTGGAAGCGGGGAGGGTTGGTCTTGTCAGTAGGTGGGTTGGGGTTGTGGCGGCTGGGTGGGTATTAGGTTTTGGGCAAGTGGAGTGGTAGGTGGCCTGGCTAGTTGCGCCTTTGGGCCTGGCCGGCTGGGCTTCCTCCCCCACAAAACATTTTATTTTATGTCGTTTTTAACACATACAACAAAGATTTTTAGACAAACAAAATTTCACAGAAAGCCTGTGGGTTTAATTTGAACTAAAAGGAGCGGAGTTATGTCAAAACAAAAATAGGGTTTTAGTACAATACCTTTATGACAAAACATGCATGATGATGTCATGATGATGCATAAACTAAAAACAAAAGGCGATTTTCTAGTAGTGATTTTACTAGGGTGCTACAATTCAACACCACTAACAATGGATCTCGCCCTCAAGTTCCGCCTCATGGTACGGGGAGGAAGGTGATGATCTGAATTTTCTCGCTTCATGTAGATCCTTGTGATACCACTAACAAATATTCTTGCTCCATCTTGAATTTGGCGACACCACCAACAAGGGATCATTGGTCACGTTCATCAAGAGAACACTCGAGAGAAACAAAGGACGAAGGTAAAGGTATCAAAAGATAAGGGAACCTCTAACTTCCATGGAAGGAGAGAAAAGGTACCACCTAATATTGGGGATATGCTAAATGGGTATCACCATAGCATGTCTCTAATCCGGCTAACCTGGTGGCCCACAGTTGGTAGCATGGCCCATGGCTTGCTGGGCGACCCAGTTAGACGGATACTGAAGGGAGGCCCATGCCGGATGAAGAAAGGCTACGCAGAAGTCATCAACATACTCGGAGCCTTGGAGTACAAGACACGAAGACTAGTTAGTATTATTGTAGGACTCTTTACCTTGTCTGGCAAGGTCCTTTCCCTGTAACCCTAGGTTCTGGTGCCTTTATAAATAGGACCTATCGGAGCCTTAGGGAACAAAACTCAACGTACAACACCTCGCACATCGAACTGATCTCTGTAACTCGGCGTATTGCCATTATAGTGATTTATAGCATGAGTAGAGTTTCGCCACCGTTGTGGGACTTGAACCTGGGTAAGCTGTGTTACCTCATACCCGCCAACTCTCTGCCTTACCCCACATCTCTAAACATGGTCTGTAAGAACCCCTCTATGGCGTACTCATCGGCAATACCATGACAGTTGGCGCCCACTGTGGGGCAAGAGGCGCTTCGAGCTCTACACCAGGCGAGGTCCAAGCTCTTCACGGGAATCAGTGACACCATGGCCATTGGGCGTGTCCTCTTCTCCGGCAACATCCCGATTGGTCCCCTCCACGAATTCTAGGTCCCGACAAAGATGAACCATACCCGCTGCTCCGTTGTCCCAGTCAAACACATCCACATCTTCATCACCGAAACTGACTCGGATCCTAGCTCCCAGGAAGTCGGAAACTCGTCAAGACCCGCATGGACCACCTATGGGAAGGATACATTCACGGAAGAATCTGGGTCGTACCTCTCTCTAGAGTATGGCGGCTCGGATCAGGAAAATTCAAGGCCCACCCAAACCGCCCCTATGCAGGATATAATGGTGGAAGGACCCTGTGGATCTGCTTGGCTTCCTCGAGCGTTAGAGACACAAAGGTCACACTTTGTTGGCGTCGTCACCATCTTCGATCTAGCCATATGCGTTCAGAGGGATGCGGAACCTCCCCGTGAACACCTTGCCAGATGGATGAGGGTAAGGAAAACCCTAGAGGATGACCATGATAACGAACTTGTCTACCACTTTGTGGAAGGGCTCATGGCCGGAACGCTCCTCTGGCATACCCTCCGAAGACGGCAGGCTGCAGGACCTCTCACCCCTAGCTAGATGGTCGCAATCGTCAATGAATACACGGACGCTGAGGAGAACCTCAGGCTATGCCTAGGCCCGAAGCCGGAGGAAGCAACAACAACGGCCCGACTCCATCACCCTCCACATTCGCTGTCCACAACACTGAAGCTAACTCCGACTCCATCCTTGACGCGCTATACGCCGACATCAACATGGATTGCGGCGGCTCGGATGCTAACTCATAGGAATACGATGCTGTTATAAGGGAGATTGAGAAGGAGATCTAGAAAGAGGAGTGTGCCGAGAAAACCAACACTTCCCACCAGGTGCTTGTCGCCATCGAGAGCGTGATGGAAGAAGACGGACAGGAATCGGAACCTGAGAGAGCTTCGCCCACACTTGTGCTTACCATAGTGGCAGTGGCAAAGAAGGCCACTGAGCCTCCGGCTCCGGCCAAGGCCATGCCTCCTCCGGCTATCCGCTTGCAGCAGGCACAGGAACTTACCACAGACCCTAGTAATGCCAAGCAAACAAATTTGCTGCCACCATCAACATCTGCAGCTGGCAACCCATTGCTTACCCCCACCGACAAGGCGATATACGATGCACTCCTCATTGAGCCCATTATTGTTGCCTATATTCGGAGCATTGCGGAGCTTGATGAGAAGCATGCATAAATCCTAGTGGAGGCCAAGTGCATTGCAGAGTAGGGCGCTCAGCTGGACAAAGACATGGCCAGGGCGCAGCAATCTATCAAGGCGGCAAGAGCTATGGAGGCTGAGTACAAACAGTTGCTACTGAAGCACAAGGCAAAGAAAGCATCGGCTCATGTCGTCGAAGACCCTGGCGTTCGGCACAAGTTGGGATATGAGGGATCCAAACCGGCAAAAGCCACCCCATACATTGATTTAGAGGGGATGCAAGTAATGCCAACTCCCGCCCTCAACATTGCCATCGCCAAGACCCTCCTTGAATAGGAAAGGTCGCCAGAGGCGGTGGCTTAGGTCTATGACCTCGTAGCCAAGGCTTGCAAGAAAGATGAGAAGGCCACCTCGCAAAGGCTTGAGTCCAATCCGGAGCTTTACCAGTCAACCCTAAATAGCCACTGAAGGCCAAGATCTCCCCGCGATGAAGGATCCCACATAGGTTCCACAAAGCGAAGACGGAGGGATGCGTGTAACTGGGCTGATGCCATACCCAATTCCTCCGACCACACAGACAAGGCTCACCCTTGTAGTTCGCCGCCACCCCTGCCATCCTGATGTCACAAGGAAAAAGCAGTCGCACCACCATATAAGCATGCCACCTCCTAGGTGTCCCCTGGTCGGTATCGTTATACGCGACCAATGCGAACAGCCCTGGAATGCCCGAGAGCGCAACAGAAATGAAGGACACAAGAGCAGATCCTACAAGGAAGCACCATGTGCGACAAGCAATCGCGATAGGCGTGAGGAGTCGCATGGAGAAAGCAACAAGAAGGTGATATGGGAACGAAGGAGGAGGTGAAGCCTAATTTCAGGACTCCACCAAGCTAGGTGATGCGGGCATATCCCATTGATGATTAGCACGCCAAGACGACCTACGATATGTAATGATAAGTCTAAGGTTGTGTCAAATATTGTTGCTATGTTATTGAGTCCGAGTCCAGGTTGGATTCGAGTCTATTTGTGTGTTTGGTTTGGGTCTATCCAACCAACTAGTTGCAGGCCTCCTATATAAAGGAGCAAGCCGCCTAGGGTTTAGGGGAGTTCATTTGTTTAATCTAAAAACTATATTGTGCTCCACCATGTATCATCCCTCCGGGGACGGCGATATGGTTTATCAAATTATTGTTGCGGGGGTTCATGTATTCATCAAGGATTGTCATGCTCAGGTTTGAGGCGTGGTGATCTTCATCATGTTAGTAGCTGGATTGATTCCTGTTATTTAGGTGACGTTCATCAACGTTATTGGAAGGATTATTATCCGGGTTACTCGCTGTGAAAGATCGAGACAAAACTATAGGATCATCGGCTTGATCCGTATTAGAAGGCTAACCCACCACCACCACCGCCACCATCGCCACCTAGAAGCCATCATGGTAGAGGAAATGGTGGATCCAAAAGATCGCACCACAACTCTCCTCCTCGCGATGGAAAAGGGAAGCAATCGGAGTCGTACGACACATGTTCACGACCAGACAAGGTCCAAGAAGCACGGAAGCTCCCATACCTTGGGCCATGTTGTTTTGGACCGGTAATACGGGCCACAACTTACCCCATGGGCCTCCGGATCGACAAGACCATCAAGCCTTATGATGGCACTGCCAGGCCAGTTACATGGTTGTAGAACTACAGCGAAGCGATTCACATCGCTAGGGGAAACCCTAATGTCGCCGTCAAGTACCTCCCACTTATGCTTACTGGCACCGCCCGACAATGGATTGATCACTTGCCGGAGAAAAATCAATATGCAATTGGTTGGACATGCATGAAGCGTTCACTAAGAACTTTGAGGGTACGTACAAACGTCCCTGCACTGTCGGAGACCTATAGTGGTGCGTACAAGAAAAGGACGAATCCTCTCGTGCTTACCTTTCTTGTTGGCTAGATATGAAAAATTCATGCGCGGGGGTGCACGAACAAACCGCTATGGCCGCCTTCATTGATGGTCTGGAGAAGGGGACTTTGCTCCAACATACGTTGAAGTGCAAGCAAGACAACAATGAGCTCAACCTCAATGCAATGATCGCCATGGCTAGCGAGTTCGCCGCTACTGATGACGATGCACGCAGATTGTTGCCAGCAATAGCAATCCCTACCCAGGCTAGAAAAAACAATAGCAACAAGCGGAAGACTCCGCCTGAAGAGAAGCAAACAACCGACATGGTCGCCATAATGTTTGATGGAAGAGGCGGAGGCAGACAATGTGGTCATGGCTGGGGGCTAGCCATGGTCAGCAGAGGAGTGATTATACACCCTCAGCGCCCCGTGTTCCCCAAACATATGAAGATTACCGTGATATGTCATGTTTCGTCCACCTCGACGCAAAATGCAAGGCCACCCGCACCAACCGCCAATACATGTTTGTCAACGACCTCAAGGAAGACCCTGAGTCCAACTACAAGCAAAGTTGGAAGAACAGACCCCGCGGAAAGGGCAAAGGGAAGAACAAGGAAGAGGAGTCCAAGGATACAAGTGACATGGATGAAGACGTGGAACCCAAGCCCGCTGACAAGGGCGATGGCAAGGGAAAGAGCCCACTCGAAAAGAAGGCCCCACTCTACCACACTTTCCTTGGTACTGCCACCACCTGAGCCCAGAAAACTTCTCTGAGGATATGATGAGTGCATAATTGCATCATGTTTTATATTATTATTTTACATTGTAGTTGTAGGATCTTGGTATTTTTTACGGTGTTCGTGCACACATTTTATGTCTATTTTCACCAAGACCAGGACAGATGATGGATACAATGGACACAATTCTTGGAACAGTTGTATTAGGGTGAAAAGGAGTCAAAAGGAATGTAAATCGCTTATTTGGGAAATATCAATAACACCCGAAGAAAACCCAAAGTGATCGAGGCATCCAGAGGGTTTAACGACCAACTATACGGCAGGAATAATTTTCGCGCCGTATAGTTCCGGCATATAGTTGGCGCCACCACCGCCTCCTCAAATAGTTTCACCCCATGCAACTGGATCAGGGAGACGACATACAGAACAATCAGAAATTGCTGAAACCTCACCTCCGGAAGGCATCTGGAGGGGTAACTCGTCCATCGGGAATCCATCTTCGCCCTGCGCAGATCCGGGAGGCTAAGGCATCGATCTTCATCATCAACCGCTGCATCACCACCATCTCCATCCATCCCATCTATATCTTGTATAGATCTTGTTGTAATTCCCGTACTCGTTGTGGATTTATAGAAGTATTATTCATCCATGATAGATTCTATTGTTATTGCCATGATGTTGATTGCCTCCATGTCTGAGTAGATCCCTAGTTCTTGGGGAGATGGAGAAACCCTAGTATGAGACTGAAATAAGATAAAGTTTATTATGATATTCATCGCTATGACCATGTGTTAGATTGTCTTCATCTTGATGTTGGGAGAAGTCGACCTCTCAATATTTGCCTCTTGTGGGGACTTGATGGAGGGAACTACTTGTTGGTAGACGGAGGTGTGATGGCACTTATAGTGACTATAAAGTTGTTGGCACCCCTTACGTATCAACTTAGGAACTGAGGAAACTCACGGAACACTATCCATTCCATGAGATACGTCCTACGGGATGAAGTCCCTTAATAGCACAGTAATTCGATTCATGTCGATTGTTGTCTGCTGTGGTTATGAGGATGATGTGAGTAGTGGTTGCTGCCTATTTGTCCAAATCCAGAGTTCCTCCCACACATACACAGTTGAGAATGTTCATGATAATAATCTTTACCTTAGTTCTTTATAATGCTAGAGTATATCTGCTACTCCCTGAGAACGCCTTTTTCCCTATTGAGGTTCCAATCTCTTTTACATACGCGATACTTATTTTATGTGTTTAGTTGTTTTACTTTACTTATTATTCTCTTATACAAAAAACCAAAAACACCTTTTTACACAATACTCACATTTTATCTTGTTACTTAGAACTTTCTTTAGCATTTCTATTGTAGTATTTAATTCAAGAGTTATAGACTTCAGACTCCTTCTCCATGTGGGATCGATATCTTTATTTCGAAACTAGCTACAAACGATCTGTGCACGTGCAGGCATCAAGTTATTTTCTAGCGCCGTTATCGGGGAGCTAAGCGTTGTAGGTATTTTAGTTTTTGCTTATTTATTTTTGTCTTGCTAAGTTTTGTTTTGAGTTACAGGCTTCCACCAACATGATGGAGTTTGAGCATATGACTAGGGCTACCCACTCAGCCACTTTGGGAAGCCCTATGATATTTATAAAAGAGACAACTCCAAAGAGAAGACAAGGGGGTTTGAAATAAATCCTCTACTACTTGGTATTCTATAGAAGAAGCAATTTACTGGAGATGAAGAAGATCCTGATCCATATGAGCATATTGCATGTTTCAAAGATATAGGTGTCACTTTCCAAATACCGGGATATACTGCTAATGAGGTAAGGGTTAAAATTTGTAGCCAGACTTTGACTAGTACATCTCTCTCATGGTATAGATCTCTACCCCTAGAAGCCACTACTACTTGGGATAATTTAGCCAGTGAGTTACTAGCAAAATATTATACATTATCAAAATCTTTTGGAACCAGGCATCTTATAACGACTTGGAGGAACCGTCCTAATGAAGGACTAGTAAGAGCTTATATCGGATTTAATGGTTTACTTCAACAATGTCCTCATCATGATTTGCCTGAATGGTATTTATTGCATATCTTTTATGGTGGTTTAATTGAACCTAATAAAATTGAACTAGATCTTTCGCGAGAGGAGCTTTTATGAATCTTCCTGTAACTAAAGCTTGGGCTTTACTTAATAGAATTCACGATCATAGAGTTTCATGGAACTTTGGTCTAGGAAGCAACTGAGGCATAGAAATAGATTATGATTGTATTCATGACTATAATAAAAAGGGCCATGTTAACGAATTATCTAAAGAACTATATTTGGATTCATATCTTGTGTTGCATGTTGTTAAAGCTTTTACAGAACACATCGAAGCTCCAAAAGAGGGTTTGGTCAAGTATTATCCACCACCTGAACCTTAGAAGAAAAGAGAAGTTAAAGCAACACTGGCCTTCCTAGAACCAATATATGAGATACCTTTCCCTAAAACTACACAGAAGCATATTTTTGAATATGAACAGGTCAAAGCATTACAGGAGAAGAAGAAGAAGAAGAGGAAAGTATGCCATAAGTTGAGGAACATTTGGAAGAAATCAAAGATGAAGAGGTAACCAAGGAAGCAATTATGACTATGTATGCACATTGTAACATAGTTGAACTTGATAAAGAGACTTCCGTATTGGTTGAAGATAAAACAAAGGTAAAATATGTGGGTAAGCCTATTCTTCCCTGCATATTTAAGGAAACCTCGCATTATGGTTTATGCGATCTTGGCACCGAAGTTAATGTTATATCTTATGATTTTTATTTAGAAATAAAAGAAGAAATAGAACCGGCTACAATTGAAAATACTGATATGACAATCACGTTAGCCAATAAAACTCTTAGAATTCCAATGGGAGTAGTTGAAGATGCAACTGTCACAATTGGCAATAAAAACTTTCCTGTCGATTTTGTAGTTGTTGAAATGCCAGTTGACACTCTTTGCCCAATTATATTTGGAAGAAACTTTTTGAGTGATGTAGGTGCCAAAGTTGATTTCAAAAAGGAGACTGTGTCTCTTAAGCTTAGGGAAGCGGAAAAAATTCCACTTTTCCAAATTTAAAGACAGACCTCTACAAATACAAGAAGAAGAGAAAGAGAAAACTATTGAGGAAATGGAAGCTCTCTTCTTTAGTGATCAAGAACAAGAAATAAATGAAGACTCAAATTATGAAGAAACAGTTATGGAGGACAAGTACCTAGAAGAACTAGAAGGCAAATTCGATTCAGTTCCCATTATAGGGCCTCCAACAAATGAGGCTTTCGAAGAGCCAGAAAAGAGAGGCGATGAGGAATTACCACCCCCAAAATTGAAGACTCTACCAGATAATCTTAAATAAATATTTTTAGATGATACAAATAAATTTCGTATTATTATTAGTGCTAAACTTTCAGGAGAAGAAGAAGAAGAACTCATGAAAATACTTAAGGGGCATCGCAAGGCCTTTGGGTACTCAATGGATGATTTGAAGGGCATTAGTCCCATGATAACCGTCCTTCGGATATTCATGGAGGACGGTGCTAAACCAGTTGCAGAATTTAATAGAAGACTGAAGCCCGAAATAAAGGAAGTGGTAAGAAAAGAAATAGTATTCCTGTTGGACACAGGTATAATCTATCCTGTAAAAGAAAGTGAATGGGTTAGTCATGTTCATTGTGTCCCTAAGAAGGGCGGTTTTACTGTTGTTCCTAATGAAAAAAATGAATACCTACTAGAACTATTGTTGGACATAGGATGTGTATAGATTTCAGGAAATTGAATAAAGAAACTAGGAAAGATCACTATCCTTTACCGTTCATAGATCAAACTTTAGAGAGGTGAGCAGAACCACACTCATTTTTTCTACTTGGACGGATACTCTGTTTTTTCTCAAATAGTTGTTCATCCTAATGACCAACTTAAAACAACTTTCATTAGTCCTTATGGACATGCTTATCGTCGTATGGCTTTTGGTTTATGTAATGCTCCAGCTCTTTTCAAAGATGCATGAATGCTATTTTTGTGGATTTTACAGAACTGATAATGGAAGTATGTATGGATGACTTTTCTATCTATGGAACTTCGTTTACTAGTTGCTTGGATAATCTCAAAAGAGTTTTAGCGTTGCAAAGAAACCAATATTGTTCTAAACTGGGAGAAGTGTCATTTTATGGTCAAACAAGGTATAGTCGTTGGACATAAGGTCTCAGGTAAGGGAATTGAAGTGGACGAGCTAAGGTTGAGGCCATAGAGAGAATGTCACAACCTAGGAATGTAAAAGGTATAAGAAGTTTCCTTGGTCATGTGGGTTTTTATAGAAGGTTCATTAGGAATTTCTCTAGAATATCTAAACCTTTGACTAACCTTCTGCAAAAGGGAGTAATATTTAATTTTGATGATAAATGTCTTGTAGCCTTTGATAAACTTAAATATGCTTTATCCCATGTTGTTATCATTAAACCACCTATATGGGATATGACTTTTGACTTAATATGTGAAGCTAGTGATGATGCTGTAGGAGTGACTCTGGCACAACATATGGGTCGCAGATTTAATATTATACATCGTGCTAGTAGAACTCTTAATAGTGCTCAAAAGAACTATCCTAAGGAAGAAAGGGAACATTTGCTGTATTTTTCTCTTGCGATAAATTTCGTTCTATATAGTTGATGCAAAAGTAAGGGTTCATACGGATCGACATGGTTTAAAATAACTCCTTGAGAGGAAAAATCATAAGCCAAGACTGATCCGTTGGATCCTTTTACTTTAGGAATTTGAGTTGCAGATTACGTAGAGGCAAGAAATAAAGATGTTGGATGTAGTGTCCATATTTGCCCAGCAACATACCAATCTTATCGAGAGGAACTTTAGTCCTGGTGATTTCCATTTACGAGAATTATTAAATGAACTAGTCAATTCCTCCAAAAGAGAAGAAGTCTTTGTTGTTGGAGGAGCTTGTCATCCCTGAATAAGTAAATAGTAAGTGCAAGGTAAGTGTTCTTACTCAAATAAGTGATTTGTTTTCACAAATTTTACTGTTGAAATGTTTGCCTTTGAATTCCTCGTGTTTTTCTGAAGTTTCTGAAGGTTTTTACCAACTATACGGTTGCAACTATACGACCGGAGAAAAATCTCCCGCCGTATAGTTGGTCGTTAAACTTTCTGTACCTTCTTCGCAAAATTGTTTTTGATGTCTGGTAACTATACGGTTGCAACTATACGGCCAGAGAAAATCCTCTCCCCGTATAGTTGGTCGTTAAACTCTCAGATATTTTCAATTTCGACGTTTGGAACTATACGGTCTCAACTATACGGCTGGAGAAAGTCCTCCCGCCATATAGTTGGTCATTAAACTCTCAGACATTTTCGATTTATGTTTTGATATTAAAAAAATGGTTTTGTCAATTCCGAGTCAGTAACTTAATCGACCCAGACTCGAGATATTTGGAAATAGCTGCCTGGAACCAACTATACGGCCGGAGCTATACGGGCCGCGCCCGTATACTTGGTCATTACGCGGCAGGACTTCTCCAAATCCGCGATTTCTTTCCCTATTTCGTTAAGATTCTTTTCTTAGGCATGAATTTGGTGTTTCTTGCGAGTTTTACCGACCTCTAACCCTCCTTATATACTGCGATTGTGTTTTTCTCTAATCATAATCACCATTAACCAATCTAGCCATGCGATATCCTGTCACTGGCCGTGGAAAACCCCTGGGTCTGATTGCTCCTTCCAGGGACCGCTCTCGCTGCCTATCCATGGAGGACGACAGCGAGGAGGTGAGAGGTTTAACCCGGGGTACAAGGAATATGTCGAGGCAAGCTTCTACAACAATGATCCTGATGAAGATTGGAGTGACATCTACATCTGCCGTGGTGTCTATGATCCCCAAAAGATCAACTGGGCAGCAATGAAGAGAGGTCAAGAAGAGAGAGAAGGTCACAAGCTGCATGGAAAAGGGCGTGTGGAGATGGTCAAGTTTATTGCCACGGACCCTAGGCCACACAAGCGTATGGAATTACCTAATATTGGTCCAGGTGCTAGCAAGGGAGAGATGGTTCCACTCTTGAAGCCTACCATTGGTGCTCGTATGAGGGTGAAGCCTCAAGAAGAGTGGAGGAACGGTTTCCACTTCCTCGATCCATTAATTATGGATGAGGAAGAAGAAGCTACTCCTAGGACCAAGGATCGCGTGCAAGCACTAGAAATATATCAGAAGCTGGAGCTACTCCATCGCATCAAAGTCCGTCACCCTCTCAAGGAGATAGAGAAGAAGGATGATCTTCTCCAATTGGTGACTAAACTCGCGGATAAAGTGGACACTTTGCAATCTGATTTGCGCAGGTGGTACAGCCGCATCACCGCTCTAGAGGATACCAACAAGAAGCTACGCACCGCGGTGTTACATACCATGGCACCACAATGATCTACAATAATTACGGTATCAAATAATCGCAAGGGATTATTTTGATCCCGCCTAGCTTGATTCCAAGCTTGGGGAGATCTTTAAGACCTTGTAATCTATCTTATAAGTTTTACATTACTATTTTAGTTTTGCATTAGTTCAAATTAGAAATAAAGTTTGCATCATTAGAATTCCCTTCAGGAATAGTCATTCCCTTTTATGAAATTCCGAGTTTATTATCATATATGGAGCAATATTGAATTTGTGCTTGTCCTATTGGATATATGAATGGCTTGAGTATAATTTTACTTGCACTTGATGATAGCAATAGGAGTCTTCCACACCATTGGTATTAATGGAACATACACACATAATTTGGTCAATATGTTGTAAGTACATGGTTTGGTTTACAAAGAAAGAAAAATTATCTAATCAGTTAAATTGAAAAAGAAACCTTGAACAAAGGAAAATTAGAAGTGCTATCAAATTAGAGTGAAACAAGACAAGGTAGAATATTCAAGCTATAAATATTGCTTCATATACAATTGGAATTTGGTAATTAAGATCGTTAAACTTTTAATTCCTACATGAATTGGAATGTATGGCTAGCTCCTTTGCACAACACTTAAACAAAAGTGTGAGCATATATATAAAAAGAGGAAAAGAGAGAAGCAAAGAGCGAATGTGCAAATAGCAAATAGGCATGCACCAGTATATTATCATATGACAAAGAAGCGTTTGAGATTTTAAATCCCAAGTGAATATGTTAATCCAAAACACTTGGTACTGCATCGCTAACTCATTTGGTTGAACTGAATACTTTTACATCATATTGAGAGTGATCTTTTGTGAACTGTTAAATGCTAAGGTGTGGAAGCCTACTAATATTATTTGGATGGTTCGAGTAAGGTATTATTCATGAACTTATTCCTATGTATCATATATGATAAACACATGCTGCAACTGCCTCATTTATTTTATTGACTCAGCTTCATGAATATGAGGATCACATCCATTAAGCTAAACTTGCTCGGGACGAGCAAGAGTCTGAGCTTGGGGAAGTTGATGAGTGCATAATTACATCATGTTTTATATTACTATTTTTCATTGTAGTTGTAGGATCTTGGTATTTTACGGTGTTTGCGCGCACATTTTATATCTATTTTCACCAGGATCAGGACAGATGATGGATACAATGGACACAATTCTTGGAATAGTTGTATTGGGGAGAAAACGAGTAAAAAACAACGTAAATCGCTTATTTGGGAAATATTAATAACACCACAAGAAAACCCGAAGCGATCGAGGCATCCAGAGGGTTTAACGACCAACTATACGGCGGCAATAATTTTTCGGCCCTATAGTTCCCATCGTATAGTTGGCGCCACCACCGCCTCCTCAAATAGTTTCACCCCGTGCAATTGGATCGGGGAGACGACATACATAATAACCAGAAATTGCTGAAACCTCACCTCCGGAAGGCATCTGGAGGGGGAACTCATCCACCAGGGATCCATCTTCACCCTATGCAGATCCTAGAGGCTAAGGCATCAATATTCATCATCAACCACTACATCACCACCATCTCCATCCATCCCATCTACATCTTGTCTAGATCTTGTTGTAATTCCCGTACTCATTGTGGATTTATACAAGTACTATTCATCTATGATAGATTCCATTGTTATTGCCATGATGTTGATTGCCTCCATGCTGAGTAGATCCTTAGTTCTTGGGGAGATGGAGAAACCCTAGTATGAGACTGAAATAAGATAAAGTTTATTATGATATTCATCGCTGTGACCATTGTTAGATTGTCTTCATCTTGATGTTGGGAGAAGTCGACCTCTCAATATTTCCATCTTGTGGGGACTTGATGGAGGGAACTAATTGTTGGTAGACGGAGGTGTGTTAGCACTTACAATGACTATAAAGCTGTTGGCACCCCTTACATATCAACTTGGGAACCGAGGAAACTCACGAAACACTATCCATGCCATGGGATACATCCTACAGGATTAAGTGCCCTAATAGCGCAGTAATTTGATTGATGTTGATTACTGTCTGGTGTGGTTATGAGGATGATGTGAGCAGTGGTTGCTACCTATTTGTCTAAATACGGAGTTCCTCCCACACATACAGAGTTGAGAATGTTCAGGATAATAATCTTTACCTTAGTTCTTTATAATGCTAGAGGTATATCCGCTACTCCATGAGAACGCCTTTTTCCCTATTGCGGTTCCAATCTATTTTACATACGCGATACTTACTTTCTATGTTCAGTTGTTTTACTTTACTTATTATTCTCTTATGCCAAAAACCCAAAAACACCTTTTTACACAATGCTCGCATTTTATCTTCTTAGAACTTTATTTAGCATTTCTATTATAGTATTTAATTCAAGAGTTATTAGACTTCAGACTCCTGCTCCCTGTGGGATCAATATCTTTATTTCAAAACTAGCTACAAACGATCTATGCACTTGCAGTCATCAGGATACTGATGGCCACACTCCCTCCGGTTCTCGAGTACGTCGGGTGGTCGGAGATTCCAATCACTTGGGATAGGAAGGATCATCCAGATCTTATCCCAACAGAGAACCAGTATTCCATGGTCATCAACCCATTGATTGATGGCACAGAGTTCACCAAGTGCCTCATGGATAGTGGAAGTAGCATCAACACATCATGTACCTGGATACACTGCACAAGATGAACTTGACAGAGACCCATCTAAGGAAAAGCAATATCGTGTTCCATGGCGTTGTACCTGGCCGACAAGCTAATTCCCTGGGCTGCATCACTCTTCCGGTCACTTTTGGTGATGTCAACAATTACCACGAAGAACGCATGATCTTTGAAGTGGTGCCCTTCAAGAGCATGTACCACGTCATCTTCGGGCGCGGCATTTTCCACTCCTTCCTCGCAAGGCCATGATTTGTCTACAACAAGCTCAAGATACCCGGACCCAACGACATCATCACCGTTGACAGAAGATTCACCAAGCATAGGAGTTAAAGCTCAGCAAAGCCGCCTTCGCCGAAGTGGTCCTCTATAGTGGGGAGTTCAAGGAGATCTAGAGACAGGTCGATGCCTCGGAGATGCCGGCTTCAAAGAAGCAAATCACTGCTGCTGAACTCGCATTCAAGGCCGTCATCAAGATCAAGCAGGTGGAGCTTGTTGAAGGAGATTCCTCCAAGACCACAGCCATTGGCATAGACCTAGATCCCCAATAGGAAAGCGTGCTCATCGAGTTCCTCCGTGAGAATAGGGACATCTTTGCCTGGCAACCTGCCGACATGAAAGGTGTACCTAGGGAACTTGTCAAGCATATCTCGAATATTAATCCTAATGCTAAACCGGTGAAACAACCTCTACGACGCTTTGGTGATGAAAGACGACTTGCTATAGGCAAAGAAATATCTAGGTTAATTAAGACTGGCTTTATCCAAGAAGTTATTTACACCTGATGGGTGGCAAATCCTGTACTTGTCCCCAAAAAGGGAACCAAAAATTAAGAATGCGCACTGATTACAACGGCTTGAACAAAGCATTTCCGAAGGATCCGTTTGCTTTGCCTCGCATTGACCAAGTCATTGACTCCACGGCTGGCTCGAAACTTTTGTGTTTTCTCGAAGCTTACTCAGGTTACCACCAAATCCGGATGCAAAAGTCGGACCAACTGGCCACTTCGTTCACCAGACCCTACAACACATACTGCTACGTTACGATGCCCTTTGGGCTGAAAAATGTTGGTACTACATATCACCGGACGATGCAGCATTGCCTAGATGACCAGATAGGTTGCAACGTACATGCTTATGTGGACGATATCGTGGTGATGTCAAAGAAATCAAATGATCTCATCGCTGACTTGCAGGAAACCTTCGACAATCTTTGAAAGTACAACATGATGCTCAACCCCAAGAAGTGCGTCTTCGAGGTATCATCCGGGAAATTGTTAGGCTTCATTGTTTCGCACCTCGGAATTGAGGTCAACCCAGAGAAAATCTAAGCCATCCTTGACATTAAATGCCTGACGTGCTTGAAGGACATACAAAGGCTCATAGGCTACGTAGCAGTAGTAAGCCGGTTCATCAGCCAACTTGGAGAGAAGGCCATGCCGCTCTACAAGTTACTAAAGAAGGCAGACAAATTTATATGGACGGACGAAGCAGATGCAGCTCTTTAAGAGTTGAAGAGAATACTCTCCTCCGCACCAATACTCGCAACACAGGTATCAAGTGAGCATATGTTAGTTTACATGGCGGCACCCAACCGGGTCATTAGCATCCTCATCGTGGTGGAGTGCAAGGAACCAACACATGAATACGGAGTTCTACGACTAGTTTGCTATGCAAGCGAGGTCATGACGGAATCCAAGCAGTGTTACCCGTACTACTAGAAGATAGCTTATGGAGTTTTCCTTGCTTCACGGAAGCTAAGGCATTATTTCCAGGAGCACGCCATCATAGTAGTGAGCAAAGCTCCACTGTCCGACATCATTAACAATAGCGACGCTACAGGAAGAGTGGCAAAGTGGGGAATTGAACTTGCCGCCTTTGAAATCACCTACAAGAGACACGATGCTATTAAATCATAGGATTAGTGGATTTTATTGCATACTGGACAGAACTGCCAGAAGACACTCATGTACCAGAGCCAAAATATTGGATTATGCACTTTGATGGATCAAAGCTACTCAACAACTTGGGGGCTAGTGTATTACTACAATCACCAACATGGTAGAAGTTGCAATACGTCCTGCAGATCCACATCAATGCTACCAACAACATGGCGGAGTATGAGGCCCTCATTCATGTACTTCGGGTAGCCAAGGATATTGCCATCAAGCACATAGTTTGTTGTGGAGATTCCAACTTGGTTACCCAGCAGGTGCCTAGCACCTGGAACACGTGGAACCCTATGATGACGGCATATTGATACGAAGTAGATGAAATAGCCAAGTGCTTCGACGACTACGAAGTCAATTACATCAAAAGGGAGGAGAATGAGGGGGTAGATCTGTTGTCAAAACTTGGATCAGCTCGCCGACCAATTCCGCCAGGCGTTTTCCTAGAGCATTTACGGACCCCATCCGTGAAGGGAGCGGACCCTGACAACCTGGATAGAGTGGACACATTTGTTAATTCAATAATAGTGACCTCGCTATCTTGGAAAAATTGTTCATCGACTATCTACAAAATGGAACTTTGCCCGCTGATGAAGTCGAAAGCCGACAAATAGTATGTTGAGCAAAAGGACGTCATCATTGACGGCTAGCTATACAAAAGAAGTACTACAGAAGTTTTTCTTCGATGCATCTCCCAGCAGCAAGGTATTGATATCCTTAGAGAAATATATCTCGAAGATTACGAACATTATGCCGCTCCCCAGTCATTGGTGGCCAAGGCTTTCTGATAAGGATTCTACTGGTTAACTGCCAAGGCGGATGCTGACAAGTTGGTACAAACATGTCTTGGGTGTCAGTTTTATGCAAGACAACCAAGTGTTCTAGCCGAAGAATTGTGAACCATACCAATAACTTGGCCATTTGCAGTCTGGGGACTTGACATGGTTGTACCTTTGCAAACAACACCTTGTGGATTTACACACCTGCTAGTAGCAGTGGATAAGTTCATAAAATGGATTGAAGCTAAACCCATTAGAAAGCTCGATGGGGCAACAACCCTTAAATTTGTCCAGGATCTAGTGGTGATATTTGGTCTCCCACACAATATCATCACCGATGCTGCCAGAAACTTCTCTCTCGAAGAAGTTAAGGAGTACTATCATGAAAAAGGTATCTGCCTTGACCTAGAATCTGTGGCACATCCATAGTCAAATGGACAAGTTGAAAGGGCCAATGGACTAATTCTGCACAGAATCAAGCCACGCTTAGAGGCACCGCTACACAAGCAGTTGGAGCCTAGGCGGAGGAATTACCATCTGTATTGTAGAGTTTGAGAACAACACCCAATAGATCCACCGGCTTGACCCCTTTCTTCATGGTTTATGGAGCAGAAGCTGTCCTACCATCCGACATCCTCCACGATGCACCAAGAGCCGCCGCCTACAAGGAAGATGATGCTGAAGAATCCAGACGCTATCTGTGGACCTATTCGAGGAAGAGCATGTGCTAGCATACCAGAGATCCACCATCTACCAGCAGAAGCTACATGGCTACCATAGTCACTGCGTTAGACATCGCTCATTTAAAGAGGGGGATCTGGTGCTTAGACTCAAGCAGGAGAAATCAAACGAACTATCTCCGCCTTGGGAAGGACCGTTCGTTGTAAGCAAAGCATTTCTCAATGGTTCCTATTACCTCGTTGATATCTGCGAGTTGAAAGATAGGCCAAAAAATTGCAAGCGCAAGCAACGTGACTCCGATGATGATTACCTGGAGACAGATCGGCCATGGAACATAGCACAACTACATCCCTTTTACACTTAGCATATTTTATATTATGTAATGTGATTCTTATATGATCAATGAAATAAAGCATTTGGTTCACTCATGATTTCTGAGTCTTTTACCTCCTTTAGTTATTCATTTTTGGATCATATAAACCCTTTATGCGCAAGTTTGTATTGGCACTTGTGAATATTCCGCCTACGGGCGTTAGCTTAAGTTTTCTGGTCTACACGTTTTCTGAAGTTTTTATGTGGAGTCCGGAGTAGTGACTTCTCGGCACTCAAAGCCGGCGATTTTTGCTCTTAGGTTCTTGATGGTGTTATTAAGCATCATCGCCTGAGAGCATAGTTCTATGCTGCGAGTCTTCTGTCTCACGAAAGGTCAAGCATACGAACCAGAATAATGGATAAGCCAGCACTTGCTTAAAAAATATATACATGCTGGAAAACAGATAAGTAGCAAGAAACTTGAGTACAAGTTTTCCCGCCCTACAAACACACAAGTTGTTTCCGCATACACATTGCAGAGATACATCTAATAGAAACAATGTTTTATGGCTCTGCTACAGGAGACTTGTTGGTTGCATCATCATCAACTAGAGAGACAGTCCTAGAAAGTTGATCAAACTCAGAGGGGCCAGGGCTGGATTCGGAAGAAACCAAGTCATCGTCCATCTGTTTGGTAGGCACGAAGACATCCTCCTTGGTCATCTTGACAACCTTGGTGTCGTAGCCGGCAAGGGAATTCCATATAGCATCGCAATCAATTGAATTTCCTTCCTCGCCAAGCTTCAGCATGCCGGAGGTTACCAGGTCCAAGTCGGCATTGTCGTAATGCGCCTTGACCAAGGACAGGACCATCCTAGCACCATCCCAGACAGAAGAGGCTTTCTAGTCTTTGATTTTCTCGGGGGCTCGGCACAGGATTTCCGAGTACTTGGCCATAGAATTCACCGCATTGATGGTGATGTCCAAAGCTGTGCTATCTCCTTGGTCTGGGCTATGGTGGTGTTGATGAAGTTGCCGGCAAGAATCATGCATTCTTTTGGATCTAGAGCACCTTCACCCATATTGGCTAAGCCAATGGGGGCTGTGTTTTCGCTAGAGACAAAGATCATGAGTACAAAATTACAAGTAGCCATCTTACAGAACTTAACCAAGTCAGAAGAAAGTTACCGAAGATGCTCGTCTTCGCTTGCTTGCAGATCTCTACCAAGGTGTCATGCTCCTGTTGGACTCTCTTGTACACCTCAAGGTTCCGATCATTCTGCTCTTTGGCAGCTTGGTTTTGACCTTTGAGCCGTTCAATTTCATCCTTCAGGTGCTGCATCTTGGCGTTAGCAGACTCTTGCATAGAATTCATCGCCTCCTCATGTCCCTTGACAGCTTCAGCCAGGTCTTTCTTCAGAATTTTATTCTCATCATCGAGCTCCTGGATATGCTTGGATTACTCGATGATGCTCTTGGCTTTGGCAATGGCCTCTATAAGACAAAACATGGAAAGCATTATGAAAAGTTGGAAGAAATGAAACCATGAGGAAAGTAGCGAGCTATTAAAAGAAAACAGACTCTGGCTATTTTTGATCTGCTGCTTTAGGAAGGCTATTTTACCCTGTTCAAGGTCAAATTCCTTCCACAAATTAGCAAACCTCTCATTGGCGGCAATTTTCATTCTGCAAAGAAGACAAAATGCTTAGATTCTGTAGAGCATCTAGTCAGAACAATTCAATTTCATTTAAACGCTCGGGGGCTACAGTATCAGATTTTAATAACCAATGTGTTCTCTCTTAGAGTATCTAGTCAGAATTTTCATTCTAAACTAGAAACTCGGGGGCTACATGAACAAGTTTTGCACTTAGTTCTTTGGAGCACTCAGGCCAAAAGACAATGGTTTTGTGCCTAAGAGCTCGGGGGCTACAGTGGGATACATTACAAAGTAAAAGAAGTAAAGTTCAGAAACTTACAATGGCGATAACCTTCAGATTGTTGGCCAAATGAGTGTATGAGTTATGGAAGGTCCAGGCATTTTTATAAATAGCATCTGCATGTTTGATGACATCGTCCAGGCACAAAGTCGGAGGAGTCAAAGCTAGAGGAGTTGTCGAAGCCGGAGGCGTGGATGACACCCTGGCCACCTGTTGTGTGACGATGGCAGTCTATGGCTCAGAGGCTCCCGCCTCGTCCATTGCTTTGGCCGCCTCCGCCTCCACTCCCTCCATCACCCGCTTCCCTTTCTCGATGGCATCCTTAGCCAGAGCTTCAGCCATTTTAGAGGAGGTATTCTCCTATGTTGCCTGGCCACTAGGCACAATATCCATGCTGGCAAAGCCCAAGACATCCGTCGTCGGATCGATGTTAATCTCCACGACGGAGGTTTCAGGGATGATGGGGGATGAAGGCCTAGCGGGGCCTGTAACAGGCTTGGTAGCAGGAGTTGGGGGAGCAGTGGCGGGAGAGGACTTGGCTGCTATATCCGTGGTCAGCATATCTCAAATATTTTTGGACCCTCCAACATCTTTGGAGGATCGCTTCAAGCCAACACCAGATTTCTTCCTGAAACATACTCAGTATAAGTACATGAATTGAATAGGTGCAACGAAAATTAAAGTTGGAGAATGAATGAACTTACACTACAGCAGACGACCTAGCTAAGGGGATGCTGGTAGACTTCTTCTTCTCTGCCTCTAAGGCGGTAGTGGATTTCTTGGAGACTCCACTCTCCGATTTCTTCTTCTTCTTGCCCTCGGCGGCAGCGTCAGAGGTGGAGCTCTTCCGCTTTCGTGTTGCCGGAGCTGGAGGATCCTTGGAGGCATCATCGTCGGACACCACCTGGATATCCTTAATCTTGGGATCATAGACCTAGGAGGCCATCTGATCCGCCGCCAAGGTCGCCAGCTATAGGACAAAGGAGTGTTAAATTGGTGATTTCAAGACAGAAAAACCTTAGAGTATATATAACAAGCATCAAAGGAAACAGAATCTACCTCTAGGCACTTGCCGCATTCGAACATGTTATAGGTGATCTTGAAGCCATGATTCCTATCTTTCACCTTGACTATGTCCTATAGCCGGAGCTTGATCGAGTTAGTGGAGAACTTATCCTGCGATATACGCATGGGATCCTTCTGGCTCTTGGAGTACTTGCACATCAACTCGGCGCGGTGCTGCAGAGGTTGGATCCGCCTAGTGAACTAGCACATGGCTAGGTCCAAGCCCGTTAGACCTCCATCCACGAGCCATTTGATGCACCTTATGACGTTATTGGCTTGTTTGTCGGACGGGAGGGAGGCTGGGGACCTCCAGGTGGGTGCTTCGGTGGCGGCCCCATTGACGAAGTCGGGATATGTCTCAAGACGGTTGGGCAGAGGAATATCTGGGTCATAGAAATATGTGCGCTGCCCGTTCTTGCAATATTCGTGGCCCACGATGTCGGGGAAGCGCATGCTATGTCGGATATTAAAGCTAATGGTTCGCAGATCCGCAGTTCCTCCTTGGACTCTCCGGACTCTCTTGATGGTAAAATAGTAGACAGACATATCTAACCTAGGCTTGATTCCTAGGTATCCTTCGCATAAAGGTATGAAGTTGCGGAGTACAAGGATGCCATTGGGAGAGAGGTTATGGGGAATTACCTAGAAGTAACGAAGGATGTCCAGGAAGAAGTCAAAGACTGGCAAGCTTACGCCACGTACTATCTGAGCTTTGAGGTACACTTTCTCTCTGACTTGGGGAGAAGGGGTCACCTCGCCAGCCGGCACCGGCCGCCAGACCAAACCCTCCGTTGTGGGGAGATACCCCTCGGCGATGAGTTCTTGCAGATCTTCGGCGGAGAGGTCAGAGCCCCTCCATACTCCCTTGTGGGAGTCGCCCTCTTCTTCTGTGGTATCTGACGCCACCTATTTTGGGTCACCGCCGATGGTTTCCACCATGGCAGAGATAGGAACGATGACCCCCTCCGGTGGGACGGTCACTCCCAGGGATGGCTTCATTGAAGCATCGGGAGTAGCCGCCATTGAGGGAGCAGAGCTACTGGAGGCCATTGCATAGGTGGAGGAAGGTGGAGAGGGTAGGAAGCTCTGGTTAGGGTTTTTCGTCGAAAAGCTCGAACGGTCGCACGGCTGGAGGAAGACGGAGACGCAGGGGAAGAATGCGGGTAAAAGTAAAAGCCTAAGCCGTAGTTAATCTCTATCTCTACTACTTATAAAGGCTCAAACAAGAACTTTGCTAAACGTACCCCGCGAAACATACACAGCACTACTTAAACCGTACAATTAGGCCCACCAAAGATAATCTAACAGCTGTAATCAACCTAAACCGATCTCTGTGTGCATTTAGCAAATAATAACGTCGGACGGATTACTCATCCCGCAGAGCAATACAAAACCCCCTTGCATCCTCCGATCGCTAAAGAAATATAAACAAAGGAAACTGAACACTCCCACAATCCCCTCACCCCGATCACCGGCCTAGACGGCGCCCTCGCAGACGATGCCCTCTGCCGTGTTCCTGGACGGCTCCCAAGCCGCGTCCTCGCCCTAATTGTTGGCTGCCTCGGACAAAGACGGCGCCCTCGCCCTGATCAATGGTCGTCTTGGCCTAGATGGCCCCTTTGCCGACAATGCAGATGCCTTCTCCGCGTTCTTGGATGGCTCCCTTGCCACATCCTTAGACGTCAACCTCGCCGCGTCGCTGAACGGCGCCCTTGCGGACTCCCTGGACCGTCGTCTACATGTCTCCAGTCGCTCGCTCTGCTATCCTCACTGCCACAACATAGTCGCCGTCCTGTAACAAATAGAGAGCAGTCACTGCTGCAATTTTCTCAGGTATCAACGTAATTTCTCTTATGACAATGCCAATGAGTATTTAAACCTTCTCGATATTTTCTTCTTTATCCTTTAGTATGCATATGAATGTATTTAATAATTTAGGTACAACATTAATATGTACGAAAGTCATCTATAGATGCGGAAAGGTACATAGTTGCACTGAATGGATACAGAAGGTTTGGTTAAAGATATTTTTTCTGGGGTGGGGGGGGGGGGGGGGGGGTGGTAAAGGGATTTCAGTAATACCTTTGTTGCACACTTTACGACAGCAAAAGTCTCAGCAAGTTGAGAAACATCTGTATTTCATGTGACAGCTTCAAAGAAATAACACTTATTTAGGATTAAAATAATGTATACTTCTATTTTGTACTTCAATGGATTAACGTCACATAGCATACCTCCAAATTATTATAAGATCAACCAACTTCAAAGCCTGGAAACTGGCCATTGCATCACTGATCTGGTTCGTTGTTCTGATTTGACCCTTAGTCTGACCAAGCATACCCTAATCACCTTGTTTTTTTAGGAAGAAAAAACTTCATTTGCTATTTTCAAAGTTCACTAGGCAAGATAGCCATCGGATCCTCATTTATAACTCAAAAAAAAAATAGAATGAGTATGTCAGACATGTTGCTAAATATGTTCTACAGGTTCAGTAGTGAAGTGAGTGCAATAACAACAAACGCATAAAAATTTCTAGAGAGGTCAAGCTGTCGCCAATGTCTCAAATCACCTTCAGCATGCCAGAGATCACAATTTATTCACAGGCATCAACACCCGGGAAGAAAACTAAGAGGTGTTAATGGATGGGTATTGCTTGTACGTTTACCTCTGAAAAATCTCAATCTATATATAACCAACATGATAGTATGAGCAATCAGGGATGCCAAATGAGCAACTGCAATCCAAAGAAAAGAACTGCATTAACCGCTCATATTATCCTTTAGTAACTCCATGGAGCACGTTATTACCTCATTGCTCATCTTCTCTACCACTGTAGCTGCTTCATTTTTGAGGAAAAAATGATGAAACTGTATCCTTCAGATTCCCCCTGTCACCGGATGGCATACAACTTTCACTGACTCACATAACCATCAATTAGGAGGACAATCTCTGGTCGGCAAAAAATCCCAGATCAACCACCAAAAGTATCCAAGACAGATGAATTACTACCTACGGTAACATCGCCGTTCTCAGAGAATCCATCCAAGTCATAGGACATACTTGCAATTTAAGTCAATGGACCAAACAGCAGGGCATCCGAAAATCTTTAACCATTCATACATATTCAGTCGGCATTAGGATTGTTCCATTTCAGCAGGGCATCAAAAAACCTTGCATTTAGATGCAGTTAAAATTAAAGGCAGTATTTGCTAATTATAATACTGCACACCGACTGCAATCAGCAAGCTGGGTGATTCACAATCTAGGAAACCCATATTCCTAAGTAGGTTCAAAGATTACCATATGTAAACAGAAAGACCATTTGCTGAGAAGAGATACATTTCCAAGCATCATCAAACAAATTGACCGATAACTGAACACGAGGCGAGAAAGGAATCCACAAAAGAACAAATAATTTGGAGTCAGAGCGGCACTTCGATTCAGAGTCTACCGGGATGGAATGGCATGGGGCACCATTTTTTGCTTCACCAATTAAACAACGCCTAGATATCCTAGAAATAATCTCTGAATCCTCTATTACATCTAATCTACCTACCCCGAATCAGATCCTTCTGGGTTGGATCCGAACATCCGAGCTCGAGCGCCTCCTTGGGCACTATGGAGAAGAGAAGGGAGGTGCGAGTCCTCGCCGACCGTGGGGACGAGGGGAAGGGGCATCCTGGCGAGGTGGAGAGAGGGAGCTGTCGACGGTGGAGACAGGGGATGCAGGACCTCAGGGACGGTGGGGAGGTAGGTGAGGGCTTGAGGAGCAGCTTCACGAGAGAATGTACACTGGACTACTGGAGAGAGAGAGCGCGCTACATAGTGTGGGTTTTTATGTGAGCTGGGGCATATTGGATTCGGTCCTTGGTTAGTAACGAACTAACTGTGCTAACTGCGATTTAGTCAGCAATTCAGCATGGCCTTGTAAAGTTGTAATGGATACAACGTGTTCCTTTCAAAACAAATAAACTCGCGTACAAAAAACTGTCCTGTAGCTTGATGATCGTTTAAAAAAAATTAAACTAAATATGATATATTTTGAACAATCGTGTATTTAAGTGAAGGCATATGTATATATGTGTTACACGTGCACTTTTATTCGTTGGACATGAGACACATTTAAGTAGCTCCAGAAATATTCAAAATGGACTTTTTTTTGTTTGAGATCCTCAAAATATATATATATATATATATCTAATTATATATATTATGAGACATGCGTTGTGTCGCTTACTATATATAAAGTACAATTGTTTTATTGATATATATTAAAATTTGTATTATAGAAAAATCATAATCATGAAGATCATCTTCTTGTCCATGGATCTAACATATGTGTGGATCATGTGTTACATGCGCGCTCACATCATTGAGCTTGAGCACATTTAAGTGGCTCGATAAACAACTAAGTAAAACAGAAATAATTTTGAAAATAGATGTCTTATTATAAATTAAGAAATATGCGTTGCACGTGCAATCTTACTAGTATATATATGCCCAGTGTCAAAATTCGTGTAGAAAGATCTAACAGACGAAGTGTTGCCGACGTGGAGATGAGCGTGCGCGATAATTTCGCCACGTCCTCCATCTTCGCCACTTTAACGTTTCGGATTTTGCGCACGTAAAAATAGCTAATGATTGATTCACTGCCTTCTATAAGTTTCGAGGTAGCGTAGGCTGTAGCCTACGTCATCTTCTGCCATTGAAGTGGAGTAGTCACATCTGAAGATTCCATAGAAGACGGAACATATCCGCCTCTGAAAATGAAGACTCAACAAATCTCCGGCTACAACACAAAGACGGAGAGGATTGTAGGGTTGTTTGAGAGACCTTCAAGATATTGCTTGACTAATTTTCGGCATCACCTAGACGGAGCATTCAAGATTAAAGGACAAGACGACGCAAGATCTCAAAGTCCTCCGAGGACTACTGTTGGGGATATGCTAAATGGGTATCACCATAGCATGTCTCTAATCCGACTAACCCAGATGGCCCACAGTTGGTAGCATGACCCATGGCCTGCTGGGCAACCCAGTTAGATGGATACTGAAGGGAGGCCCATGCCGGTTAAAGGAAGGCTACGCACAAGTCACCGACATACTCGGAGCCTTGGAGTACAAGACAAGAAGGCTAGTTAGTATTAGTGTAGGACTCTTTACCTTGTCTGGCAAGGTCCTTTTCCTATAACCCTAGGTTCTAGTGCCTTTATAAACCGGACATGTGGGAGCCTTAGGGCATAATACTCAATGTACAACATACAACACCTCGCACAACGAACCGATCTCTATAACTCGGCTTATTGCCATTATAGTGATTTATAGCAAGAGTAGAGTTCCGCCACTATTGTGGGACTTGAACCTGGGTAAGCTGTGTTACCTCGTACCCGCCAACTGTCCGCCTTACCCCACGTATCTAAACACGCTCCGTGAGGACCCCTCTATGGCGTACTCGTCGGCAATACCACGACACCTAATCTACTCCAAGGTACAAGAGCGAATAGAATGAGTAGTTGGCATGGGGGCCAATCCATCACGAACCCAAACTATTACTCCGCACATGCAGTAGACAAATCGTGTAACCCATTCTCGGAATTTAGACTAAAGATCTTTATAATCGATGTTCGGAACAAAGGAGTGATGCAGGCTCTTCACCAGATCTGATGTACAAGATGTTGTCATGTTGGGAACCACCGGAAGATACAAAGAAAGAAAAATTAGTGAATTTTTAGTCCACTCGAAGGTACAACAGATGAAAGATATATCAGACAGCACGAAGACCGGATGTCGAAGCACTGTTATGAGAGGAATGAATGAAACCCAGACGGCACGACAGAAAACCAACCACGAGAATTGTTAGACTCGAAGAAAAGATAAGAGAACAGATTCAAAACACATAGAGGTAAGAGGAGAATAGCATAGGGGTAAGGAGTAAAAACAGACCTAATCAGATCTATCCAACCTATTTTGCAAAAATAGTTTTGACACTACATTGGCCGTTAGCTAGGTTATCCTACAGGCTGGACCAGTGGGGTATCGCAACTGCTGAGCTCTGATACCACTTTGTAACACCCTCGAATCAGCCCTATGCATATTTTAGCGTTTCCCACCAAACCCGCATAGAAACGATTCAAAGATGCCCACCAGGAACATGCGTGTGGGTGGAAAATGAAGTAATACCATTACATGATAGTTCACGATGGAACCCTCAAGAACATATATATAAATCAGCAGCTCAATGAGCCAAGAATACAGATATATAATACAAAGATCCAAATCATCTTGAAAATGATACAACATCTGAGTACGGACAAGAAGAAGATTGAGCTAAGATCCTTAAAGAATAGCCAATGGTGTCCATAACCCTGTCCAAACAAGACAGAAGGGTAACCATGCTAACGACGTCGAACTTATACCTGTTAAACAAAAGGGGTGCCAACAAAGGGCAAAGGAAAAGGGGAGCGGTCAGTACTGAGGCCAGTGCACGACTAGTCTAGAATTCGGCAGCTCTTGCCTACATAGGTATGGTGGACTGAAGCGGTAGTGAAGCATACACTGAACAACCTATAGAGACTTGATACATCTGTTGGCTATTAGAGAGAGGTAATAAAGACCTATGCGGGACCAACCTGATACTAACACCAACCATACTCGTCCTGGTATTTCCCCCTTAAGACCAAACAAGGAAGTCAAGCCGAGGAACTCACACAGTTGGCAGTTTTATTAATTCCATTATAGTTGCAGCACTTACTAGTCAGATATAGATAACATGAGTCATCCTGATATCATAAGCAGTGGGTAGTTTTAGTTAACCATTCCGTTGTAGTTGCAATACTTACTAGTTAGATACAATTAGCATGAGACAACCCAAATCCAACAGTTGTTGGCACTTTTATTTACTCATTCCGTTGTAATGAAACTGATTACTAGACATGTAAAAGTCAAAAGTTATAGCACTACTTTAGTTATGGTTGTCTATGATCGAGAAACTGTGCTCCAAGTCGTCCATAACCGTGGACACAGCTTTCAGAAAGATTTACCCTACAGGGGTGCACAAATAACAAAACACGCACGATCAACCTCAGAAAAACTAAATAAAAACCCAACGAGGCATCACAACAAAGCAATCACAAGATTCATAAAATATTTCAGGGGGCCACCCTAATAAGCTACATGTAACAAAGTTGGCCGGCTCCGACACAGACCCAAGGTTTGTAATGATGGTGGTAAATGACTGGGAACTCGAAAGTATGACTGGGCTTATCGATACAACGTAAACATGGCACATGGTTCCTATATAGTGCAGGCGCTCCACGCGCAATAGTAAATAAAGCAGTAAAGCATGGCATAAGTACATGATAGTAATAATGCCCCAAACTAGTTTGTGGCCCCTAGAAATAAGAAATGAATCAAGCTCTATCTAAGGGGATTCCTGGTCCCACATGCGCATAGTGCGATAGTCGAGGAACGGGTATCAAGTACTCGGAGCCTACGGAACACAAGTGAGCGGTTAAAAACCAAATATTAGCCATTGCCCACCAATGCCTCTACAGTAGTTATATCTATTCCCAGCATTTTAATTATCACATTGTAATTAAAGCCATGATCATATACAACATTAAGCATGTGGCAACCTCCAACAACTGTGGAATATCAACGACGCAAAGCAACACCTGAGCAAGCAACTACGACTCACAAGGCCAACTATCTACCAAACAATAGGCAATAGGATTTGTCCAAGGCAATATAGGCTGTAGGGGATATAACTGGGATGCAAACTAAAGCATCACAACACGGATAGCAATAGATCAATAGGAGGAAGTAAAGACTACAAATGCAAGATAGGTAGAAAGGGGGAGGATGCTCGCCTGGGAAACATAGCCGAAGGTTCATATCCGAAGAACTTGTCGATACTCGCATCAACTCAATGGCCTAATCCGCCAAGATGCAAAGCACTAAAAGAAACACTAGATGCACTTTTTTTAATACTACGGGCATGTTCATGTATGATGCATGACATGGCAAAGATGCGATGCAACTAGGCAATCTTAAGCGGAACCGGGGTCCCGACAATTAATTATATGTTCAAGTTATTTAGATACCCTGCAATTTAAATGTTGACTTAACAAGGCAAAACATGGCACCTATTCACTTCACAAATTTAAATGGAGCCAATATAAGACTAGAATATTCCGCATATAGTCTCCATATTTAATTATGAGGTGTATTCAATAAAGTCCCCCAAACCACAACATATGTATGCGAGCATGTGCAATTCAATATGCACAAATTAAATATCATGTTAGAGAAATATAGGGGTTTAGGGTCACATGTGTCAAATCGAAGATCTTGAGGTTCGAGGGCTAGGGTCTCGGGGTTCGCCGGGATTGGTCTTTGGGACCATGTCAGTAATCTCTGGATTTGAGGATCAGGGTCCTCGGATCCGAGTTGGAGATCTTGGCGTTCCACAGTCTTTAGTTCCGTGAAGGGGGCATTGGTGTACAGAGCGAGAGATCTTGTCAATGCCTCACTCTCGGTCCATCCGAATAGTGCATCCATCTCGACATACTGGAAGTTCCTGGAATCCTTGAGCTGGTCACACCCGGGTGCACGAGATAGTAGTAAGGAAATTGATGCTCTTGAATGGCCATGTCGGGAGATGAACCTCGGGTAGCCTGGCCAGACAAGAATAAAGGCAGAAAACTCACAGCCGGCTAACATATCCTAGTCGGGCGCAGGCGCATGGATCCAGCTAGGATATTGGTTGGTAGCCAGAACAAGGAAGGGCGGCCAGACGCGGATCCGGATATACGACCATAGTCAAACGCAATGGACGGTATATGCAGGCGGGATCGGATACTAGCAAGTGTAGCGTGACACAAGAGGTACCCAGGTTCAGGGCCCTCGCGTGGAGGTAACACCCCTACTCCTACAATCTGGCTATGAGAGATATCTGGGATACAAGCTGCTCCTCGAGCTGTATGAACTATCTAGCTACTGAGTGATCAACCCTTGCTACAAGAGCCTTGCCCCCCTTATATAAGCTAGAGGGAGCGATCTTACTGGCCAGTCCGGGTGGCGGGTCCCACAGGTGCCCCCCAGCCGGCTGGTCATCTACAGTACTGAGTATTGGCGGGTCTTGTCAAGAGTACGCAGCGTGCGGGTCGTCGTGGGCATAGTGAACGACGTGCGAGCCTGGCATCAGCAACCGGCCACTGTGCCCTCATCAGCCACATAGTCTTTGGCATGGTCTCGTAGTGGA
The DNA here is from genome assembly GCA_910589775.1 of Avena eriantha. NCBI lineage: Eukaryota > Viridiplantae > Streptophyta > Magnoliopsida > Poales > Poaceae > Avena > Avena eriantha. The sequence continues at coordinate 293,388,769 of OU342741.1, read as the reverse complement.
GTGTCTTGTCGCTGTACCAATACAACGATAGTTGGCGCCCATCGTGGGGCAAACATGGCTTCGACCGGAGTCACGTTCCGCACCGGACCCCGTACTTCAGCCGGTGAGCGTGTGGCCTCTGGCCTCATGCTTACGCTAGGCAAGTTCAACTGCATCATCAACAATGCGTCATGCTTCGCCGGATCCACCTTTCCAGCGAACGGCTCCATCCTGCTGTTCGGCGACCTTCCCGTCTACATCGCCACTGTGCCAGAGCATTTCCCTAGGGAGATCGTCTCCGTCGCGTAGCCACTGTTCCTAGCAGTGGAGTTCCCGTCCCTTCACGCAACGTTGTAGTCATGATGGCTGGCTCCAGCACTCAGCATCATTGTCCTCAGGAGAAGGGAGGTGATGAAGCCAAAACTTCCGCCCCTCCATGGCCGAAGGATCCGGTGGAGGAGGCCATCGATCGACTCCTCACTTCGGTTAACCTCGGGGATAATCTAGAGGAGGTTGCCGCAAACATCGCCATGGAGAGGGAGCTCCTCCTATGGGAGGCCATCGACCTAGCCGCCACCAAGAAGCAGGTCGACATCACCATGCACGAGTATGACCGTGCTCACGGCCACACTCCGGCTACCAAGGAGCCGAGCCAGCATGGGCAGGTGCGATGCCGGGGAGGTAAGCTAGGCAGAAGATTGGAGCAGGACGGCGAGTCGTATCCGGCGCCCCTCCTTGTCTGACCCACCTACAACACGCCCATCAAGAACCTACGCACGGTGCGAGCCGTGATGGACGAGCTGGCCAACCTGGAAGGCGAGGATCGAGACCGGCAACAAGCTCGGGTACAGGAGCTTCTCCAGATCACGGATGAGTAGGCTGATGCCATCCGACAGATGCACGAGAACCCCAGTGGCTCCAGGGGAAGCAAGCCGCCTGACAACAGCAAGGGTGCACCCCGCGAGACCTAGCAGGCATCCTCTCCTCCGGTGGGGAGATCCCGCAGCAAGCACCGCAACTCGAGCCACAAGGGCCAACCACGCCAGGGGAAAACGGTGAACAGCAACCCACCACCGCCCCTTCCCCCAACCGGAGCGTCACGACCTGCCGGTTCTCGTCTCTCAGGCCGGGTAGGAGCGCCCAATCAGGATACCCCAGATGCCCATGACCGCATCGAGCTCCTAGCTCAAGCGCGCATCACGGAGGAGGAAGAATCTACCGGGCCGGTTTGTTCCGAACTCCGCATCCGGAATGAGCCGTTTCTGGATAAATTCACCCTACCGATAGACACCCCCAAGTATGACAGCAGTATGAAGCCGGAAGACTGGCTGACCGACTATGCCATGGCAGTCGGTATCGCCCATGGGAACAAGCGCGTGGCGATACGCTACATCCCCCTCATGCTGACCGGGTCGGCGAGGACGTGGCTCAATAGCCTCATGCCCAATAGCATCAATGCATGGCCAGACTTCGAGAAGGTATTCATCTGCAACTTCAATGACACGTACAAGCGTCCGGGTCGCCCCCGTGACCTGGCCCTGTACATCCAGGGAGACCGCGAGTACCTCGCCGAGTGGACCGAGCTGAGCAACACTTGCGAGGGCATCCTGGAGAGCCAGGTGATCAGGTTCTTCATGGAGGAATGCCGAGAAGGCACCATGCTCTGCCACCAGCTACTGTTTGATGAGCTAAAAACCATGGCAGAACTCTTGACAGATCATCTAGGTGGTAGGGCAACGATAACCGCTTCCAGGGTGACCGCCAGGCTAGACAGTAGAAGCCCCGCTATCATGGGAGGCAAGTCAATGATGTGGAGGTCGCACCTGATGCGCCGGCTGGCGACACAAGGAGACAGAAGCCACGGTTCACCTTCGAACAAATGTTCAACGACCCGTGCAAGTGGCATAGCGGACCCTTCAAGTCGGCTACTCATATTACCTGGAACTGCAGCTGGACCCGCTAGATGAAGGAGCAAGGTGGCCTACCCCATCCACCACCGCCCCCGCCCAGCGAACCGCCACCACCAGCCATGGGAGCCAACAAAAACAACAACAACAACAACAACAATGGCTACCCTCAGCCGCACGCCGCCTACCACATCTTCAAGACCGAGCCGGACGACAAGCACAGCCGCATGCAGCGCTCCAAGGAGGTCAACGCCATTGCTTCCCCGGTCCCCTAGTACCTGAACTGGTCGGAGACTCCCATCACCGGGAGCCGAGAGGACCAGCCGGATTGCCTACTGAATCCCAGGGGCTACGCAATGGTGCTCGACCCCCTCATCGTCTCCAACGAGCGCACCTGTCGCTTCTCTCGTGTCCTCATTGACGAGGGCAGCAGCCTCAACCTTCTCTACCTGTCTTCCCTAGAGAAGCTGGGTATCCCGCGAATGCGACTTGCGCTCGACTACCACAAGGTTCCACGACATACTGCCGGGACCAGCGTCCACCCTGTTGGGAATAATCCGGCTGGACGTCATCTTCGGAACCAAGGAGAACTTCCGCCGCGAGCCGGTGTGGTTTGAGGTGGTGAACCTGACAAGCTCTTGCCATGGTCTCCTTGGGCGTCCCTCCCTCGCCAAGTTCATGGCCGTCCCCCACTACACATACCTCAAGAAGAAAATGTCGGGGCCTAACGGCATGATCACCATTGTCGGCTGCTTCAGGCGGTCGATGGAGTGCGTGTCGGCGGGCTCAAAGCTGGCCGAGGCCCTCATCATCGCTGAGGAGAAGCGCGAGATCATGCACAACATTGCACTAGCTCAGCAAGAAGTGCCAGCTAACAGGAAGCCGACTGGATATACGGCCTTCTAGCTGGCCAAGGAGACAAAGAAGATCCTGCTCGACCCCACTGATCTGACCAAGTTCATCACCATTGGTGCCGACTTGGACAACAAATATGAAGGAGCACCCGTCGACTTCCTCTGTGAGAATCGAGACATCTTTGCATGGTCGCCCAAGGACATGTCGGATGTTCCGAGGGAGTTCGCCGAGCACTCACTTCATGTGCGGCCGGATGCGAAGCCGGTCAAGCAGCCCATCCGCCAGTTCGCGGAGGAGAAGAGGAAGGTCATTGGTGACGAGATCACCCGGCTCCTTGCAGCCGGATTCATCATGGAAGTGTACCACCCGGACTAGATGGCCAACCCAGTCCTAGTGTTGAAGAAAAACAAGACCTGGAGCATGTGTATCGACTACACTAGCCTGAACAAGGCATGCCCGAAATACCCCTTCGCTTTGCCACGTATCAATCAAGTTATCGATTCCACGGCCGACCGTGACCTGTTGTCCTTCTTGGGCTATTATTCTGGCTACAATCAGATCCGGTTAAAACTGGTTGACTAGCTGAAGACATCATTTATCACCCCGTACGGGGCTTTCTGTTTTGTACATGCCTTTCAGTCTGATAAATGTAGGCGCTACTTATCAGTGCTGCATGTAGAAATGCTTGCACTCGCAGATTGGCCGGAACATGCATGCCTACGTGGATGACATTGTCATCAATGCGAAGGAGAGGTGCACCCTCCTCGAGGATTTGGGGAAGACGTTCGGGAACCTTCGCCGATACCAGATGAAGCCGAATCCGGAGAAGTGCATTTTTGGCGTACCATCTGGCCAGCTCCTCGGTTTCCTCATTTGGCAACAAGGAATCGAGGCAAATCCGGAGAAGATTACAGCCATTGAGAGGATGCAGCCGCCCAAGAGCTTGCTCGGAGTCCAAAAGTTCACCGGATGCCTCGCCTCCCTTAGCTGTTTCGTCAGTCGGTTGGGTGAGAAGGCACTCCTGTTGTACCAGCTGATGAACAAGACAGACAAGTTCTACTGGACCTCACAATCCTATGTCGCGTTTCACGACCTCAAGCGCATGCTATCCATAGCACCGGTGCTAGCGACACCGGCTAGCAAGGAGCCGATGTTGCTCTATATAGCAGCCATCAGCCGGGTCGTTAGTGTCGTCCTGGTGGTGGAGTGTCCTGAGGAAGGCAAGGCTCAGCCGGTTCAGAGGCCCATCTTCTACCTTAGCAAGGTTCTCTCCCTTTCCAAGCAGAACTACCCCCACTACCAGAAGCTACGGAGTGTACCTAGCGTGCAAGAAGCTCAACCACTACTTCCAGAAGCATCCGATTTAGGTGGTGTGCACCGCACCCCTTTCAGAAATCATGGGCAACAAGGATGCCACCGGCTGAGTCGCCAAGTGGGCAATCGTGCTTGACGCCTACTCCGTCCAGTACAAGCTGAGGCTCATGATCAAGTCGCAGGCCCTGGCAGATTTCCTGGTCGACTAGGCCGAAACCTAGTACCTATCACCGATTCTCGACTCGGATCACTGGAGGATGCACTTCTACAACTCGAAGATGCTCGGGGGCTTGGGTGCCGGCATCATCCTCACCTCGCCCAAGGGAGACCGACTGGAATACATTCTCCAGATCCACTTCAAGGCCTCCAACAATGTCGCCGAGTACGAGGCGTTGGTGCATGGCCTCCGGATCGCCAGGGAGATTGGCATCAATCGGATCCTTTGCTTCGGCGATTCGGATCTGGTAGTGCAGCAAGTATCCGGGGAATGGGACACTCGTCATGCGAACATGGCCCTCTACCGCTTCCACGTGCAGAAACTCGGCGCTTGCTTTGCTGGATGTGAGTTCCATCACATCCCTCGCCTAAACAACGAGGCAGCCGACTTGCTTGCCCGAATCGGGTCCACCAAGCAGGCGATCCCACCAGGAGTCTCCTTGGAGTATCTGCGCAAGCCCTCCATCACCCCGTATCCCAGGTTGGACTCCATCATCTGGGCCGGAAGCCTCAGGGCTGCCGCCTCGGCTGACCCAGAACCTTTAGAGCCAGTGAAGAAGAAGGCTCGCACCGACTCTGGCCCGCCTGCACCTTCCGGCTCGAAAGACCCGAGGGCTGCCAAGTCATCAAGTGGCTCGGGGGCTGCTGTCCCGGGTACCACACCCGGACGGCCCCCTGACATCCCCCAGCCGGAGCACGGGAGCATCCTCACCATCTAGGAGATACCATCCTGGGCACAACCCTTCATGAACTACATCACCAATGGGGAGCTTCCGAATGACGTGGTGGAGGCCAGGCAAATCCGGCGACGTGCACACACATACACCATCATCAGCAAAGAGATGTACAAGCGCAGCGTGTCCGACATATTCCAGTGGTGTGTCGATGTGGACACAGACTACCAGCTACTAAAGGACATTCACCAGGGTGAGTGCGGACACCATGCTTCATCTCGGGCAGTAGTCACCAAGGCGTTTCGCCACGGTTTCTATTGGCCCATAGCCCTCAAAGATGCCAAATAGCTAGTCCGCACGTGCAACGGGTGCTAACGTTTTGGACAACTGAGGAACATGCCGTCTACAGTGCTCAAGACCATCTCTATCATGTGGCCCTTCGCCGTTTGGGGGCTGGACATGGTCGGCCCCTTCAAGTGGGCGTGCGCGGGCATGACCCATTTGCTGGTGGCGGTGGACAAGTTCACCAAATGGATAGAGGCCAAGCCTATCGGGAAGCTGGACGGGGCAACAATCGTCACCTTCTTCACCGACATCATCAACCGGTTCGGCTACCCCAACAAAATCATCACGGATAATGTCACGAACTTCGCCAAGGGGGCCTTCGCTCAATTCTGTAGCAACAAGGGGATCCGTCTGGACCTCGCATCTATCGCACACCCGCAATCCAACAGGTAAGTCGAAAGGTCAAACAGCCTAGTTCTAGCCAGCATCAAGCCACGGCTCATCGAGCCCTTGGAGCGGTCTCCTGCGTGCTGGATCGAGGAACTTCTGGCTGTGTTGTGGAGCCTGCGCACCACCCCAAATTGGTCAACCGGCTTCACCCTGTTCTTCCTTGTTTATGGCTCGAAAGCCGTCCACTCCGCGGAAATCGAGTTCGACTCGCCCCGCAAGCTCCTCTACGATGAAAAAGCCAACCAAGAGGCAAGTGAGAATGGTGTGGACCTCCTCGTGGAGGCCTGCAAGCTGGCGTTGTCCAGATCGGCAAAGTACCACCAAAGCTTGTGCCGCTACCATTCGAGCCGGATCCAACCCGTCGCATTCCGTGAGTGCAATCTGGTTCTCCGTCTGGTGCAAGACACGAAGGGCATGCACAAGCTGTAGCCGCCTTAGGAGGGCCCCTTCGTCATCAGCCGGGCGCTGCACAACAACTCCTACTACCTCATCGACGCGCAGCAGCCGCGCAAGAACAAGATGGACAATTCAGATGAGGAGATAGAATGCCCCTGGAAAGCGGCCCTGCCCCATCCATTTTACACCTAGTCGTCTGACAGTGTATGTATCCCGTGAACCCTATAGATGAATGAAAGATTTGGAACCCCGAGAGAAACTTGGGGGCTCCTAGCCAGAAATTTGCATGTTGCTCTTTTTCGATTCAGTTTTTTCCGGCTCTGGCAACCCGTATCTAGGGGCTAGCCGGCTGGCCCGACCTGCTAATTATATAAACCGAACGAGTAGTGTGTGATGGTGTCAGAGGCCCACTCTTCGTCTTATCTACAGACCGCAACTCGGCTATCCGGCTAGCAAGAGCAAAAGCCCGAGGCACCCCACATGAAAAACTGTGAAAAGATGCGACAGATCGGGCATTCCAGCCTTGTGCCTAGTTTGAGATTTTTCGGCTACTAATCCTCCAGTACCGCGCGCAATGTATCGACAGCTCCCCCTTCGATTCTGCCTCTAGACCACAACGCGGCTGCCTAGCAAGGACACAGCATAAACAACAGAGCGCACGAGAAAATGACTAAGTGTCTAGAAAAGCGCAAGCTAGTTTACAAAACAAACTGAAGTCCTTAGCTGGTTAAAAATACGCATACTGACCGACTAATATATTAAACAAATCTATCTATATGTTTGTTTTGCACGACTACACTGAGTCGGCTATCAAAAGCAAGAAGAGAAGATTTGAAGTCATTGCCTTCGCCAAGCGCTTCGAATCTCGAGGGCTACACTCACTGGGTGCGCTCGCGCGCCTCCAGTGGAATTTGTAGTTCTGACCGGCTAAAGGAGTTTAGCCGGATATTCGGGCCCAGGTGAGGGCAAGGGCAAGAGAAAGAGAAATGAAGAGGAGATTCGAAGCACTTGGCTTTGCCAACTACTCTGAATCTCAGGGGCTACACCTAGTGGGTGCGCTGACGTGCCCCCACTGTTGGTTGTGGTTGTCCGGATGGTCAAGAAAGGTCAGGCTGTCCGGCTAAAGGTGTTTAGCCAGAAGATAATAAAAGTCCGCAGGAAAGAAAGGAGAGAAGATTCGAAGTCCTTGTCTTCATCAAGAACTCCGAATCTCGGGGGCTACACCCAGTGGGTGTGCTGACACGCCCCCACTGGAATCAGTAGTCCTCCGGCTAAAGGGGTTCAGCCGGATGAGGATAGTCGGGCGGGCCTAATCGACAAAAGAGGAAAGAAACACGTAGTACAGAAAATCAGAGGGAAAAGTGAAAGGAAAACATATTCAGTACATAAAGATAAGGGGAGTCGAAGCTCCCCGCAAGTTCAACAGTGCATAAACATAAGGTCAGCAAAACGAAAAATATTACAGTTCTACCCGGCATCCCGGGGATCATATCTGCGTGGAAGGGCCTTGCCATGCGGTTGGTCCTGGCTGGCCGTAGCTTCGGGAGGAGGAGGCGCACTAGAGGTTCCGGCTCCGACATCTCCACCTTCCGGCTGCGGCGTCGGCTGGCCCTCCGTCTCTAGCGTCCGGACGGACTCCGAGTCGGTGAGGACTTCGTCAACATCGGCATAGCAGGCAATCTTGATGGTGGAGGTGCGAAGTTCGGGATGAGCCTGGCGGACGGCAGCAAGGACTGCGCCGGCGTGGAAGCCTCCGTCGATCTTCTCAGCGCGCACGTCCTTGTACCAGGATAGCATCAGCGCCAACACCATCTCGGCTCCCGCCCGTGCTGCCAAATCCCTTAGCCGGTCGATGGCAGTCGACACCTCCGCGACCTTCGCCGCTAGCTGGGCGATGGTGTCCGGCACGACCGTGTCTGGCCGCAGGAAGTCAAAGACGGTGTGGGTAGCCTTCCACAGCTCAGCGGCGTCCTCTGCAAGAAGGGCGACGATCTCCTAGGAGGTGAGCTTCTCACCCGGCCAGTTCTCCTGGAGCCGGTTGTAGGCCAACAGGTGTACATCCGGATAATAAGCTATCAGAAAAATGAAGTCAGGTCCGGCTACTGGATCTGGACAAGGAAAGGAGAGTCGGCAAGAAAATTTACCTTTGGCGGTGCGGCCAATCTGCGTCAACTCCAGGAGGGCCTTCTCCCGCTCCGCCAACCACTTGACCTCCTTCTCTTGGTCCTTGCACTGGGCGTCAAGGAGCTCGAAGGCCTGGGCCCAGCTGGCGAGGGCGATGTCGTGCTCTTTGATAATGGCCTCTAGCTTGTTCGCCTTGGAGTGTCATTCCTTGTTCTGAAGATGGAGGGAGGAGTTGGACCAGCTGAGCCGATCGTTCGCCTTGGTTAGCCTGTCAATCTCCCACTAAGCGCAGACCATGATGGCTATGGAGCACAGTCGGATATCAGTAAAAAAGAGGCAAAAGAACATACTGTAACTGGACAAGGAGCCTTACTATGGGAGGTGTCGTTCGCTGCCACGAGCTTCTGCTCCAGCATCCGGCTGGCTTCGAGCGAGGTCTCAAGCAGCTTGACCTCCTTCACCGCCACCTCCAAGGTAGCGGCCAAAGCGGCCAGGGACGCGGAGGAGGAAGACAAGTCGTTGGCAGCGTTGAGGGTCAAGGACTCCTGCGCCTCATGCAGCGCCACCTGCCACTCCTCCCCCGGCTCACCGTCGGAGTTGTCGTCAGCCACCACCACCAGCTCCTTGCTGGCTGCAGCCGACCTTGCTCCCGCAGAAGAACCTCCACCTCCACCTGAGCTTGGCGCGGTAGTGTCCGGTTGGAGCACTATAGCTGGCAGGGCATCCTCGGCCCCGGTCGCAGTAGCCGGATCCGTGCGAGGTGGCGGCCAAGCCTCAAGCGGAGGAGGTGCTGCTGCAGTAGAGACAGGGGTCTGTTCGACGAAGGGGGCGCGAGGCGGTGGAAGGGAGCACAGGGCTTGCGGCACTGAAAGAAAGAAGCGAGTTGCAAAAAGAAGAACAAGGCTAGTAAGGAAACGAAAGAAAAAACCAGAACAATCGAAAGAAAGGGAGAAGAAAAGGGGGAAAGGATAAGGGCTTACCCCTGGACAACTAGGGGCAGCGCCTTCTTGCGCCCACCGTGGCTCGGGTGCGGCACGCCGGTCCGGCTCCACTTGGCTACCGGCTCCTCCATCGTGGGCCGACTAGACCCGCTTCCTCCCGCAGTTGACCGGCTGGAATCACCGTCCGCGGCCCGGTGCCGGCTAGGTTTGATAGCCAGGCCAGCCTCCTCCTCAACAACCAGCGCATGGTGGTCATGCGCTGGCTCGTCGTTCCGGTTGGGGAAGATGCCAACCTCGCTGTCAGATTCCTCACCGGACCGCCGTGCATGTGGCTCCGAAATGTTAGGAGTAAAGACCTAGAGGAGGGTCTAGCCCCCCTCCCGGAGGATGTAGGGAAAGATTTGCCGCAACAGAAAAGGATAGAGCATTAGCCGGACGAGTGCGTGAAACAAGAAATAGAAGACAAGATCCAGGGCGGAGGACTTACCTAGGGCGCGCGGTTCTCGAGCGTGTATGGAGCCTGACCGAAATTCCAGTTCTTGGTTATCTTCTCCTTCATGATCGTCCACACCCACTGCCAGGTAGGGTCCAGTCGGCCGGAGTAGAAGCACATCTTGTGCGCCCGTTGTTGTAGCAGCATCATCAGCCAGGACATCCAGCTAAGCGTGATGTCCAGGCCGGTTAAGCCGGTGGTGACGAGCGACCTCATCCATTGTAGCATCACATCTGACTCCACCTTCTCGCCATGCATCTTTAGCTCCTAGTTCTGCCGGCTGGACTCAATGTTTGGGAAAGCCGAAAGGTTGATCTGGTCGACTTCGGTGACGTTGCGGACATAGAAGTATGACTGCTGCCACAGTCGGACCGTGTCGTGCAGCCGGAACTTCAGGTAGCCAGTCTGCGCGTGGGAGTAGATGGAGGCGCTGCCGCAGGGGACCAGTGGGCTCTAGGAGAACTGGACCTATGGCCGGACACTGAATAGCTGGCAGAAGAGCACGTGATCTGGCTGGATCCCGAGGTAGCACTCGCAGAAGGCTGCAAAGTGCACGAGAATGCCAATGGCATTGGCGACGAGGTGGTGGAGACGCAGATCAAAGAAGGCAAGGAAAGTGAGGAGGAAGGGGTCCGCTGGGAGGGCGATGCCAAGCGCGAGATGGGACAAGAAGATCACCCGCTCCCCTCCTGGGGGTGCGGCGACTCCTCCTCTGGCGGCGCGAGCCGCACCGCCACCTCTGATTCCGGTGGAAGGACCTGCATGGTGCAATACTTCGCGATATGGTCCTCCGTTACCGATGATCTGCACCAGGCGCCACGTCAGAAGCCATCGCCTCCTCGTTGGCCATTGTTGCGGGCGTTGAGAAGCGGGGACCCGTGTCTCCGGCGACCTTAAACATGCGGCGCGGTGTAGCACCCTGCTAAAATCACTACTAGAAAATCGCTTGGTGTTTCTATTTTGTGCATCATCATGACCGCATGCTCATGTCATCATGCCACATTGCATTTGAGCATCGTCATGTCATCATGCATGGTTTGCCTAAAACTATTTTACAAAGCCTATATTTGTTTTCTAAATATCCCCCTCGCTATTTCAAATGTACAAACCCTTGGTCTGTCTGGATCTTTTATTTGCCTAAACTATTTTACAAAAGAATATATAATACTAAATAAAAATGACAAAACTATTTTTTAACAGGGATGCAGTCCAGCCGGTCAGACCGGAGGCTCAACCAGCCAGACCACCTACTACTCGGTTAAACCAAAACTAAACCCTATCTACCCTAACCCCCACCTAACCTGCCGCCACCGCTAGCAGAGCGCGCACACACATGCGCGCTCGACCGCCCGCACCTGCCGCTAGACGCCACTACCCCACGGTACACCGCCCGTGCGTTGCACCTACCGTGCAGACACGAACCGCACACATCAACCCCTCCTACATGCTCCTCGCCCGCGTGGCCTGGCCCCACACCGTGCCTCGCTCTCTCTCCCTTACGTCCTGACGCGGACTCGACGTGAAGCCCATGGCGCGACGCCATCTCATCAACCCGACCCTGCTCCCCACGCGTCCCTCGCCCTCACCTGCCCAGCGATGCCACGATCCCCACCTCATGCCTCCTTCCCCCAACCCGACACAGCTCCCCTCCCCGGCCCCGTGAGCGCCACCCTCCCCGAGCGTGACAGCCTCCCTCTCCCGGCGCCCCTCTGCCGTTTTCTTCTCCGGACGGGTCGCCCTCCCCTCGCGGAGCTCCTGCCGCTATGGCCCCGTCTTCTGTGCGCCGCCTCGCCATGACCTGCCGTCGTCCTTGCCCCTTCCCGCCTGGTGCGCCACAACCACCTCCTAGCGCGCCGCCAAGCCTGTCCCCAGCCGTCGGCGAGCCGCATCGCCACTGACCCGATCCGTGCGACCCCATGCCATTAAGCCACTCTACAGCGCCGGCCGAGCTCGCCGGTCTTCTTCTCCCCGAGAACCCCCACCTCGTGCGTGTCCTCACCGGGACCGAGCACCTCTGGCCCCGCTCCTCTCCACCTCGACACATCCGCCTCGATCCCCAGATCACCACCAACCGTGACCCCACCTTCCTCCACTGCTCGCGCACAAACCCTCCCCAACCCGATGCTCCTCTCGCTCATACCGATCGAGATTCCCAAAACCGCCGCCTCCCTTTCACCAGCAGCACCATGCCATGTCTTCGATTGGCTCCATCTCGTCGCCTCCCTTGCAGGTGCTACCATGACCCGGCCGCAGTGCCACCCGTAGAGCCCCGCTGACCCTGCCTTTTCCCCCTCACCGAGCGCGCCGCCGCTTGGACCCCGTCGATCTCGCCGTCCATCGCCGCCTCGCCTTGGCCGCGCAAGGACGCGCCGCCCCGTTGCCCTGTACCCGTTGTCGGCACCACCACATCTGCTTCATCTCGCGCGCATGAGCCTCACCACTAGTCTGTGCTCCGCCGTGAGCCGGCCACTGCTTTACCGTCACCTTGCCGCATCGCCTCTGCTTCCAGGCGCCGCCTCTCGTCGACCCGCCGCGGTGCCCTGCCTTGCACCATTCACCGCCCCATCGAGCCCACCCCCTCCTGCCAGCACGCCCCCGAGTGCCATGGGCTTCGCCATGCCTTTACTTCCTTCCGTAGGTGCCCACGACTCCAAGGTCGCCCTCCATGTTCTCCTACGAGCATAGCTTCTCCAAGCACCTGCTCGGCCTCCCCTTTGGTTTCCATCGTCGGCGCGTACTCAAGCATGTACGAGTTCATGCTGCCCCTTTTGTCAGTCAAGGCCACCTTTTGGTGTGGATTCTATGCAACCCTGATAATCTCCTTACTCTGATGCTTGGTGTTGAAGTTGCGAAGTCCAAACTGTAGATCGCATCTCGTCGAGTGGTGACCGACAAGAAGTTCATCTATTGCAATGTACCGTGGAACACCAAGACCTCCTGAAGCCATCTATCTTTGTGTTCCTGTTCCCAGTGTCGACCCCATCGAGTTCCACTTTGTGGGCCCGTTTGAAGTTCCCATTGGCGCCGAAGCACAAGTTCTCTGTTCCGGACAACAAGACCTTCAACATAGAATACGACGATCTTCGCCTCAGACCCTCAAGATCTCCTTCCCGGAATCTGATCCCGATCTCGGATCCAAAGACCAAAACCCTGAAGACTGGTCCACATCGAACTCGAGATCGCCGAGCCCCCATGTGTGATCCCCTTTTCTGAGACCCCTATTTTATAAATGAATTACAATTGTTGCATATTAAATTGTACATGCTTGCATACATATTATTGTGTGGTTTGGTTAAATAACGATTCACCTCATAATTAAATATGGAGCGCATGTGCGGGCTTTTCTAGTGTTATCTTGGCTCCGTTTTAATTTGTGTAGCAAACCGATGCCATGCTCTGCCTTGTTAAGCCAACATTTAAATTGCGGGGTACCTAAACAACATGAACCCATTAATTAATTATCGGAACCCCGGTTCCGCTTAATATTGCCTAGTTGCGTCGCATCTTTGCCATGTCATGCATCATATCATGAACATGCCGGATCTTCTTCCGTAGTATTAAATAGTGCATCTGGTTTTTATTTTAGTGTTTTGGTTCTTCGCGAGCGAGCATTCTTCCCCTTTCTACCTATTTTGCTTTTATAGTCTTTATTTCCTCATGTTGATCTATTGCTATCCGTGTTGCGATGCTTTAGTTTCTGTGCACCATTTATATTCCTTGTAGACTCTATATTGCATTGGACACCTCCTATTGCATGTTGGTTGATAGACAATTGGCCTTGCGAGTCGTAGTTGCTTGCTATGGTGCTGCTTTGTGTCATTGTCATTCCATCGTTGATCGAAGGTTGGCACATGCTTAATGGTGGAGGTGATCATGGCTTTCATTATAACTTGTTAATTAAAATGCTGGAAATAGATATAATGCAGAGGCACCGGTGGGTAATAGTCAATATTTGGTTTTTAACCGCCCACTTGTGTCCACCTAGGACCCGAGTTCGTGACACCTGTTCCGAGATCGAGCGCGCTAACCACGAGTGGGTGTGTGGGCACCCCATCAGCTTACTACCTGATTTCAAAGTACTGTGCTGGGGGCCACAAAGTAGTTTGGGGCTTTATTACTATCATGTACTTATGCCATGCTTTACGACTTTAATTACGATTATGCATGGAGCACCTATACTGTTTTGGACTCGTGACATGTTTTCGCTGTATCGATAAGCCAAGTCACACTTTCGGGTTCCTAGTCGTTTACAGCCATCGACACAAAACCTGGGTCCGTTTCGGAGACTGGCCGACTTCATTGCGTGTAGCTTAGTGGGGTGGCCCCATGTACTTGCTTTGGGTCTGGGAAACATCGTGTCCGAGGCCCCATCACATACTGTTGGGTGTATGTTCAGGATCTTGCTCATATTCGGATCTGACAATAAGGGTTGAAGTGTGTGTGGATAATTTGGAGCACCCTTGCAAGGTTAAATCTTTTCGAAAAGCCATGTCCACGGTTATGGACGACTTGGAGCACAGTTTATCGGTCATAGACAACTATAACTAAAGAATTGCTGTTACAATATGACTTGTATCTGATATGACTAGTAAGTTGGACAACCACCATGGAAAGAATGAATAAAACTACCAACAGTGTGAGTTTCCTTGGCATGACTTCCCTGTTTTCTCTCGAGGGGGAAATACCAGGATGGGTATGATTGGTGTTAGTATCAGGTTGGTTCCAAATAGGTCTTTCTTATCCCTCTCTGATAGCCGACAGATGTATCGAGACTCTATAGGATGTTCAGTGCATGCTTTGCTACCGCTTCAGTCGACCATACCTATGTAGGCGAGAGTCGCCGAATTCTAGACTCGCCGTGTACTGGCCTCAGTACTGGCCGCTCCCTATTTCCTTTGCCCTTTTGTTTAATAGGTATAAGTTTGACGTCGTTAGCAGGGTTACCCTTCCGACTTGGCCTAGGCAGGGTTATGGACGCCAGTGGTTATTCTTCAGGGCTCTTAGCCCAGTTTGCATATTATCCGTACTCGGATGTTGTATCGATTTAAAGGTGATTTGGATCTTTGTGTTGTATATTTGTATTCTTGACTCATGGAGTCATTGTTGTATATATATGTTATGTGGGTTCCATCATGGACTATTGTGTAATGATATTACTTCGTTTTCCACCCGCACGCAAGTGCCTGGTGGGCATCTTTGAATCGTTTCTATGCGGGTTTGGCAGGAATCACTAAAACTTGCATAGGGCCAATTCAGGGGTGTTACACGCGGCGAGTTCGGCAGCGAGTAGGCGGAGGCAGCACGGGAGCAGGCAGAGCATGTGGTGGCAGAAATGGCGAAGACAGGCAGCGAGGTGGGGAGAACTGCTCCCCTAGGCGGTATTTAAACCCCAGGGGAGAGCAACCGTTCGGGCTACCGTGTGGCGCCCATTGGGCCGCACCGCACCCCACCAACCGCTCCGGATCGTTTGCAACCACACCACGTGCGCAGAAGATCCCGGGATAGAAACCGAAGTGGCAGACGATGGTTCCCTAGGCGGCGTACGATGGGACGCGACATTGTGCGCGACAGTGCAATGATGGAGCGTGCGCGCATGGTCAGTGTCAGCCTGACATCGCGGGCAGCGCAACCGCTTGTTTACAGCCGAATACAAATTCAAAAGCAAGAGGGAGCGCGCGCAAATTTCACCTAAGCGCGAAATCCACACGTGCTCGGGGGCTAGTGTTGGGGGGATGAATAGCTTGGCCGGACAATAATAAAGGCATACAGCTCACGGCCGGCTAACAGATCATAGCCGGAAGCAGGCGCATGGATCCGGCTACCGGCTGGTAGCCAAAACAAGGAAGGGCGGCAAGACGTGGATCCGGCTATACGATCGTAGCCAGATGCAATCAAGGCAGGGCGACGTACTGCACAGTGTGCGGGACGCCCTGGTATAGCGACAAGACACTCCACTACGAGACCATGCCGAAGACTCTGTAGCTAACGAGGGCACAATGGCCGGTTGCTGATGCCAGGCTTGCACGTCATTCACTATGCCCATGACGACTCGCATGGTGCGTACTCTCGACAAGACCCACCACTACTCAGTACTATAGATGACCAGCCGACTGGGGCCCACCTGATATGGGGTGGCCCAATCTTCTCAGGAAGCACTTGTCGATGATGATGCTGGATAATAGATAACTAGCCTATAGCTATGAACTCTCCCGCTCGAACCCTGATGCCAATGCAACAACTCTCGAACCCTGTGGAATATTCACAACACCACGCTCTTGTGCACGTAGCCGTCGACCACGAACAGTAGTTTGCAATCTACTAATTCCTAATGGAACAATAGATCACACTCAATTGTAGTAGTATAATTCGATCACAGGGTAATTCCAGAGGTTCTTTGAAAGAAACAACTCCAAAATAGTTTAAACATGGTCTAAACCCTAAATAGGGGTTATCCTAGGGCTTATAAGGGCGGCTGGGGTGGCCAAAAACCAAAACTAAACGCGTACAACTCAAACTAATACAAACCGACTCGGACCAGATTTTGGTCGGCGGGCGGACAGTCCGGTTGATATTAGCCGGACAGTCCGGTAGGGCGGACACTCCAGGTGAATTCGGCCGGTTAGTCTGGTCCAGCCGGAAACTTCAAAGTTTCTGGGTGGTTTCTGGGCAGTGCCCGATTTGGTGTACTGATTGTCCGCCCCAAAACTTCCCTCGGGCAGGCCGGACAGTCCAGGCGGACTCGGCCGGACACTCTAGTTGATGCAGAGTTTTTGGCCTCTGTCTGGATGATCTTCTCTTGCGCCTTCCTCCCGCTCCTCCCTCGCGCATCCTTGGCGATCATCATGCTGGGCTCCTCTTGTAGCCCTTCTCCTCCTCGCGCCATGCTTGTTTCTCCAGTGAACCTGATCATACATAAATGCATAGACTTAGGCAGTATAAAGTTCTCATCAATTAAAGTACCAGATTCGTTTAGGATCAAATTTACCTGTTGTTCAAGTAGCTTAGCACGAGCTCTTGTAATGGGTCCAGTTCTAATCTCATTGGACTGATCATTCCTTGCAACAGTTGGAGCACATTCAGTAGGTGTAATTGTAGGGATGTCCTCATCATCTTCCTCATCATATTCTCTGTCATATGGTGAAAAATAAGCAATGTTGAAGTTGTTGCTAACTCCACCAAAATGCTCAATAGGTATATCAATCGAGTAGGCATTATCATTAATCTTGGCTAACACCTTGTAAGGACTAGCACCACGTGGCTTCAACTTTGACTTCCGAAGTTGTGGGAACCTATCCTTGCGTAGATGCACCCATACCATGTCACCAGGCTTGAACACGACTTCCTTCCTTGCTAGATTCCTTACAGCAGCAATGTTCTTGCCTTTGTTCTCAATAGCCTCTCGAGCCTTCTCATGAATCTTCTTCACATATTCAGCTTGTTTTTATGCCTCCATATCAACTCTCTCATGTAATGGCAAAGGCAACAAATCAAGTAGCATCAATGGCTTGAAGCCATACACCACCTCAAAAGGACAAAGCTGAGTAGTCGAATGCACAACCCTATTGTATGCAAACTCAACATGTGGCAAACACTCTTCCCACTCCTGCAGATTCTTCTTTATCATAGTCCTCAGCAATTGTGACAATGTTCGATTCACCACCTCCATTTGACAATCGGTTTGGGGATGACATGTAGTACTGAATAGAAGCTTCGTTCCTAGCTTCCCCCATAAGGTCTTCCAAAAGTAGCTCATGAAGTTCACATCACGGTCAGAAACAATCATCTTAGGTACTCCATGTAATCTGACGATGCCCCTGAAAAACAAGTTAGCAACATGCGACACATCGTCTCTTTTGTGGCAGGCAAAACAATGATCCATCTTAGAGAACCTATCCACTACCACAAATATAGACTCGTGACCTCTCTGTGTCTTAGATAGACCTAGCACAAAATCCATACTAATGTATTCCCATGGTGTAGTAGGTGCAGAGAGAGGTTTATACAAACCATGAGGCTGCAGCTTGGATTTCGACTTGTGGCATGTAATACAACGACTCACAAATCTGTATACATCACGCCTCTTCTTGGGCCAATAAAGATGATCAGCGAGCTAGCAGCAATGTTTTCTCACACCCAAAGTGACCCATCAAACCACCAGCATGTGATTCCTGCACTAAGAACAAACACAACAAAGATTCTAGAATGCATAGTTTGTTAGCTCTAAACAAATATTAATCATGTATATGATACTTACCCCATGCGTTTTTAAGAGCACACAAACGATATGGTTCAAAAAAATCATGGTCAGTTGCATAAAGTGCACAAATACTCTCTAATCCAGGAATTTTAACATAAAGATTGGTTAATAGCATGTTCTTCCTAGACAAAGCATCAGCAACTACATTCTCTTTTCCCTTTCTTGCGCTTCTGAGCTTGCTGCTTTGGTTGTTTTGCTGATTGTGGCATAGCTAGGGCGTTAAGTAATCCCTTTGCATCGTCATCAGCATCTGCATACTTGCTCGCTGTTTCTATCATCTCTCCCAAATCAGTGACCTTGTCGCACATCAAGCGATGATGTAGTAAACCAATTGGGAGTCCTGCAATGAAAGCTTCGATCACAGTTTGGTCATTTACTCCTTCACAGGAGTTCTTGGTGTCGATCCATCGTCCGAGATAATCTCGGCAAGTTTCTTCGGCTTTCTGGATGCAACGCTGTAGGTCTCCTACCATACAGGGCCTCCAATACGTGCCTTCGAAATTCCGAAAGAACACACTTTGCATATCATACCAGTTGTGGATGGTGTTATCTGGAAGTTCACTGAGCCATGATCCGTCTTCTGCAACATGAGTGGGAGATATCAGGTCACGACCAGGCTGTTTCTGCCTTTGGCGATACAGCAAGCCTGGAAAAAATCCTGGAGCCAAGTATCTGGCCGAGCCATACCGTCGTAGGCTTGAATGTGTCTTGAGATAGCAAATCCTTCCGAGAATTTTGTTGCTCTTATGCGTGGTCCGAAGCATTTTGGGCCCACGTATATATCATCATTTTCGTAGCGCCGCGCCTCTATGTTGGAATTATCCTGTGCCTTGCGTCACTTAGGGATAGAGATCGTCCTGAATGACGGCTATGGCTACGGTGCCTTGGATCCGGACTTCGGCTTCTGCCACCACTTCCTCCGCCACGACGCCCTCCTTGGCCTCCTTGGGAGCCATTGTGATGGCTGCTTGGTGGAGAGGGTGGAGCAGCTAGATTGTTTCCGGATGATCGCCGGCCTCCATCCGGAGCGTCATTATTCCGGTTCCGAGGAGGCTATTCATTATGACAAGCCCCCTGCCGGCTTGACTCAAGATGGTGTCCGTCGTTCCTTCGTCCATCAGCCGGACGGCTTGTATATCTAGTAGCTGGCATTCTTTGATGGTCCTCCTCCCAACATTTCTCTTTGTCTTCTTCCCTGCGATCGTTTGACTCTCGCCAGGGAGGATTCTTCGGATACAGTGCAACAATCGCCTCTTGCTCGGTAGCTGGAGTAACATTGCGCCAGTCACGTGCATTTTTGTGATGCTGTCCTGAAGATCCGGTTCTTGAGTAATTGTCTTCCCGACGGTCGGAACGGTTATGCTGTTCCGGAGCACGTTGGGGTCTTACGTCATTCCAGGCTGGATCTGTGTGATACTGGTCGGATTGGGAGACCAGTTTTCCGCTTTCGGATTTCTCGGCCTTCTGTTGCTCCAGACCCTTGGTGAGTAGCTTAATGCCCAATCGAATCTGCTCTGGGCCTGGATTATTTGCTAGGATTTCTCGAGATGCAACAGTGTTTTGCACTGGTGCTGGGTACACTAGATCTCCCTTGCTGTCGAGTCGAGGCATCCCATGGTCTTCTCCAAAGAGGACCTTGTGAACTTCCGGGAATTGGTCGTCACGAGTGTGATGTTTCCAGGTCTTCTGATGCCGCCGAGAGATGTACTTATATGGAGTTGCAATGCATTTCTTTTCTTCCTCGATGTTTTTGGCTTCATCCAGGAGTACTTGGCGACGCGCTTCTAGGGCCTGGGCCCTTTCATCCAGCTCTTCAGCAGTAAGTTCTGCAGCTGTAGGGATAGGTGTGGTTAATGCAGCATCGATGAGTTTACGTGCACCTTCAGTGATCACGTGTCCATCCACCGACTCTTCTTTGGGCTCGTCTAGGATAAGTGCTCCATCCGAGTCTTCCTCATATTCCTCGGCAATCACTTCCTCTGCTAGAAGATCTTTTGCTGAGGTCTTGTTCTTCTTGTTCTTCTTCTTTGCCTTCTTGGCAGCGCTGGTAGCAAAGACGGCTTTGGGCCCATTTCCCGGAGTCAAGCTCTGATCGGTACTTTCGGACATCTGGACCTCGGAATTATCTCCGATATCCATGTCATCATGCGCTTTGGGAGAGTTTTCCCCAGATCCTTCCTCCATGGCTTCTCCTTCATCTGCAGCTTTGGAGTTGTACTCCTCTTCATACTCCACGGAGAACTTTTGGAAATCCGCCGATGTCATCGAGTCATCCGAGGATGCGGGTAAGTCGGTGTTTATTCCGATCGCCTCCAGCACTAAGTCAGTGTTGTCTCCAACATCGGTAGAACCGGATCTGGATCCAACGTACCCGATGAAGTGCAATATGTGGGTCCTGAGGTAATTGCGGCTTTCCTCGTGGGCTTCCTTGAAGATCTTAATGGTTTTGAGAACCTCATCCACGCTTGCGTCTTGCATTATCATGCGCCTCAACGTGTGCCGCCGGAATAGTTGATCTGTTCCGGCGTTGGCGGAGCCGGAACCAAGGTTGTTGCTGTGATCCTCCTAGATTTTGACTTCAGCGGGTGGATCGATCTGGGATTCGGCCTCGCTAGGGAGATCCACTCCAGATTCGACTTGAACCGCAAGGTCTGCTTCAGGCTCGGATTTCTCCACTATCTCCGCAACGGGTGCGGGCTGGGTGGGATTAGGGTTTTCTGAGATTCGGAACTCTGCAGCCTCCATGGACAAAGGGGATCCAGAAATTTCTTCTGCCTCTATCATCACCGCTGGGGTGGGTGGGACATGTTCAGCGAATCCGATGTACACATCGATCTCGCTGAAAGACATAATGGTGTAGGCAGTCACGACGTCCCTAGCCGGAATCCAAGTCTCATCGAGAACGATGAGAGGGACGTCACTAGCGCAGAGGATGCGACCAACGGTGATAGTCTCACCGATTCCGATTCTTGCAGATTCCGCTTGGAACGCAGATCCGAAGCTCACTTGCCCCACGGTGGGCGCCAACTATCGTCGGATTGATGACAAGTACGCCATGAGGGGGTCCTCGAGGCGTTGGAAGAGAGGGGTGTGATACGTACGGTATTCCAGGATGGTGAGCACACAAGTTTACCCAGGTTTGAATCCGTCGGCTTTGGACGGATCCTACTCCTGCTAGCAATCCAGTAATACGGCAAAGGCGAAATATGGGTTATAAGGGTTTCGCCTGTGCGAGTTGAGATTGTAGACTATTGTGAGGGTGCCCTAAAGGCTCTCCCTAGGATGGCTTACATAGATATCTAGCCTAGGGTTTACACGAGAGATCTATCCGGCTACGACTAAGAGTCAGTTACAGAGTACATCTTGAACTACAAGTAACACTATGGGCCTATGTCGGTAAGTCTTCTGGGCCTTCCCGTAGCTGGACTGGACTCCGTCTCTTCTCCCTGACTGGGCCGCCCGTGAAGCAAAGCTCTAATCCGAAGTGGGACACCCTGGTCAGTGAGGTACAGTGAGGATACCCGGAAAGTATATCCCGAACACATTTACCTAATCTTCTATGCAAGTTTGATTGAGTTTTTAAATACTTCAATGCTTCATGATCAGAATGTATGATAAATTATTTGGGCCACAAATAATGTTGCCAAACTTCAAGTACTCTAACAAGGGAATACAATTCTTTATCATAAATAGGATAGTTCAATCGAGCACCAGTAAGTTTCTTAGAAAAATATGCTATAGGGAGACCCTCTTGCATCAAAACTCCACAAATACCTATACCACTAGCATCACATTCAACTTCAAATTGCTTGGAAAAATCAGGTAACGCAAGTAATGGTGTAGAAGTAAGCAAACGTTCCAATGTATCAAAAGCAATATCTTGGGCTACGCCCCACACAAGTGGCACACCTTTCTTAGTCAAATCATTCAGTGGTGCAGCAATAATGCTAAAATCCTTCACAAAGCGCCTATAGAAACCAGCTAATCCATGGAAACTAGGCACTTGACTAACATTCATGGGAATAGGCCAATTCTGAATTGATTCGGTTTTAGATTGATCTACCTCTACCCCATGCTTAGATACAACAAATCCCAGAAATATGACCTTATCTTTTGCAAATGTGCACTTCTCAAGATTAGCATAAAATTTATTATCATGCAACCCTTGCAAAACTTGTCGGATATGATTACAATGTTTAGTTTCGTTGTGGCTATAGATAAGTATATCATCAAAATAGACAACCACAAAATGACCAATAAATTCTCTCAAAACATGATTCACCAATCTCATGAAAGTGCTAGGTGCATTAGTAAGACTAAACGGCATAACTAACCACTCATAGAAACCAAATTTTATTTTGAAAGTAGTTTTCCATTCATCCCCTTCTTTCATCCTAATTTGATAATAACTGCTACGCAAATCAATTTTAGAGAAAATCGCAGCACCACTCAATTCATCTAGCATATCCTCTAAGCGTGGAATAGTATGACGATAGCGAATAGTGATGTTATTAATAGCTCTACAATCTACGCACATGCGCCATGTACCATCTTTCTTAGGCATTAAAATAACAGGAAACACACAAGGGCTAAGAGAAACACGGATGTACCCTTTATCCAGCAACGCATGTACTTGTTTATGTATATCCTTTGTTTCTTTAGGGTTGGTCCTATAGGGTGCACGGTTTGGTAATGTCGCGCCAGGGATCAAGTCTATTTGATGCCCAATGCCACGCAATGGAGGCAATCCTGCGGGTACATCTTCTGGAAACACATCACCAAAATCCTGCAAAACAGTACATACACCAAGAGAAATAGGGGTCATGTCGTTAGAAACCAATACCTCGCCCTTATACATGAGCACAAGCGGCATGGATGCTGGATCCTCATGAAACTATCTCATGTCTTCCTTGGTGGCTAATATCACTAGACCAGGCACTCTCTCACTTTTCGCTGTATCACTCTTTTGGGCTCTATTACATCATGGACAGCTGCAACACTCTCTCATCTATCTATAGATGCTTCCTTCAAGTTCACTTCTATCTTTTGACGAGACTCATTCACAATCTGCTGTGGTGTCATTGGTTGCAAATTAATCTTCTTGCCCTTGAACTCCAAGTGATATGTATTGGCACGGACATTGTGTTGCACATGGCGATCATAAAGCCAAGGCCGACCCTATAAGAGATGGCAAACAGTCATAGGAACCACATCAAAGTCAATAGAATCCTTGTATGGTCCTATTTCAAAATTTGCACGTACCATATGGTTTGCCTTCATCTCACCATTATCACTCAACCATTGTATGTAGTAGGGCTTGGGATGAGGTAAATAAGTCAAACTGAGCTTTGCACATAACTCCTTACTTGCAAGATTTCTGCAGCTACCTCCATCAATGATTACCTTGCAAGCTTTGTTAGGGCCAACGAGTGCTTTGGTTTGGAACAAGTTGCAGCGCTGAGAGTCAACAACAGGCTGCACACTAAGTGTACGTGGAGAGACCACTATAGTAGGCACATGCTCAGGGAAGGCATCCATACCGTCCTCGCTGTCATATCCATTATCGCCATGAGTATCAACATCATCTCCACTCTCATACGCTCCTTGTTCATTGACAAACATCACCTCGCGGTTTGGAAAATCTTTCTTGTAGTGTCCTCTTCCTCAACAAGTATGGCACTCTACATCGCGCGTTCGCGCAGTTGACATATTGGAACCCGAGATAGCAATAGGAGTAGTGGGCTTCCTAGCATTGGAACCATAAGAAGATGTGGTAGCAAGCTTGGCCGATGGTGAAGGGTGGCTAGCAGCCACTGCGGGTGGCGCCGTAGGTGGTGGCGGTGTGGACCTCGCCGCAAAATGACTAGTAGATGGAAACCTCGCACGTGACTTAGCCTCTTCAGCCAACTATGATTCAGCCTCTCTAGCATGGTGCAATATCTCATTCATAGTCTCATACTTGTGATGACCAAAAATGCTCTTGATTGGTAACTTCAAATTGTCGAGGAATTGCTGCATGGTCATCTTAGGGATTCATGATCTCTAGCACGCTGCATAAGCATCTCCATCTCCATGTAGTACTCATCAACTGACATGGTTCCTTGCCTCAATTGTGTCAACTTATCAAAAACTGATCGCAAGTAGTTAGTGGGTACGAAACGAGCCTTCATTATTTGCTTCATCTCGTGCCAATCCATCACAGGAAGTTCATTGTACTCCCTTCTATTCTGCACAATAGCATCCCACCAGTGCAAAGCATATCCATCAAATTCTGACGCTACAAGCTTGACCTTCTTGTCTTCTAGATAGTCAAACAATCGCCAGAGTTTCTCAATCTTCAACTCCCATGTAAGGTAATCTTCAGGATCAAGTGAACCATCAAACTTGGGAATCGAGGATTTTGGCTTGCCCAAACCATCATCAACAGCTTGGTTCTAAACATGTTGAGCATGCCCAATAGGAGCAAACCCGCGGCCATAAGCAGGTGCAGCAGCAGGTGCAGGGGGATTGACACGTCCCCTGCCAAGATGTGGGGCAGCATCAGCTACACTACCCTCATCATAGTCATCAAAATCATCATCATGTGGGTGTTCCTGCTGTTGCTGTATTGCTACTGTCAAAGCTTCAATCGAACACTACAAAATTGCGACATTGACATTGATTGCTATCACTTGTGTTTGAATAGTAGTGACTGTGCCAACATTCTGGTCCAATGTCATTTGCACTTCCTAGATATTCTTCTCAATGGCATCTGTCGTGTGAGTAAACCCACGCATCAAGTGGGATTTCAAAGCCTCATATTCCCGCAAATTAACAAGTTCCTCATCCTTCTTTTTCTGCGACACAACATCATCATCACTAGAAGACATGATTAGTAGGTTAGTGTAAAAATCAAAATCTGTTTGGTGGAAACTCTCACAACTCACTCACAACTGACAAGAAAGGAGATCTTACCATTCCAAAGTGAATAGATATGCTTTACCAAAACAAAATCAAAGACTGATGCACTGATGTGATGAAGTGAATATTGAGGGTATAGAGAACAATCACAGGGCACACAGGTTATGTAAGGTGGAGCTGTAGGTATGGTATCCTAACTATGCTGCAAAAAAGTCCTAGTGTTGATCGTATAAAACCCAAAAAACACACATGGTGGAGATAAACGTGGGAAAGTAATTATGAAAAGGAATATTGCAATACACAAGAGAGACGCTAGTAAAAATCTCAAACTAAACAGGCACAAGATTGCTCAATCTATACGTGCTATGATCAACTAGGCCTCCAACAATGCACACTTTATATCTCTTGTTGTCACGCTTGTAGCTCTTTTCTCTTTTTTTAATACTGATTCTTTTGTATTTTCTCTTTTTTTTGATATTTTTTCAACTATATTACTCAATGCAAATGAGTGCAGCAACTTAAAACAAAACTGGGCCAAATAGTCTGGTGTAAATGTGCCGGAGACTATGGTTGGGCCGGATAGTCTGGTATGTGTCAGCCGGATAGTCCGGTTTTGCCTGTCGAAAATTTCTGCACTTCAAAACCCTAATGAGCAGCCTATCGGAGAAAAGCAACTAGTCTCGTGGGTACGTTCCTAGGCACGGATGCTGTAGATAGGTTGTGTCTATGGTATGCAAACAAAGGTATGCTATGTGGACTCGGATAACGATGAAAAACTTGTGGAAAACGGTGATGGTGGATACAACAGAAAAAACAAGATCAAACCCTAAACCTAGACACACACGAAAACTAGTCTCCTAAAAGAAAAACCTGCAGATCAGATCTACGAGAAGATACAATCACTAACTAATCTATGGATGGATTTCTGGATGCTCACCGAGTAAACGAGGAAATCTGATACCAAGATGATATGGGGTGGCCCGATATTCTCCGCAAGCACTTGTCGATGATGATGGTGGATGATAGATAACTAGCCTATAGCTATGAACTCTCCCGCTTGAACCCTGATGCCAATGCAACAGCTCTCGAACCCTGTGGGATATTCACAACACCACACTCTTGCGCACGCACCGTCGACCACGAACGGTAGTTTGCAATCTAATAATTCCCAATGGAACAACAGATCACACTCAATTGTAGTAGTATAATTTGAGCACATGGTAATTCCAGAGGTTCTTTGAAAGAAACAACTCCAAAATAGGTTAAACATGGTCTAAACCCTAACTAGGAGTCGTCCCAGGCCTTATAAAGGTGGATGAGGCAGCCAGAAAACGAAACTAAATGCGTACGAATCAAACTAATACAAACCGACTCGGACCAGATTTTGATCAGCGGGCAAACGGTCCTGTTGATATTAGCCGGATAGTCCGGTGGGGCGGACACTCCGAGTGAATTCGGCCGGATAGTCTGGTCCAGCCGGAAACTTCAAAGTTTCCGGGTGGTGTCCGGGCAGTGTCTGATTTGGTGTACTAATTGTCCGCGCCAAAACTTCCCTCGGGCAGGCCAGACAGTCCGGGCGGACTCGTCCGGACACTTCGGTCGATGCAAAGTTTTTGGTCTTCGTCTTGATGATCTTATCTTGCGCCTTCCTCCTGCTCCTCCCTCGCGCATCCTTGGCGATCATCATGCTGGGCTCCTCTTGTAGCCCTTCTCCTCCCCGCGCCATGCTTGTTTCTCCAACAAACCTGATCATACATAAATACATAGACTTAGGCAGTATAAAGTTCTCATCAATTAAATTACTAGATTCATTTAGGAGCAAATTCACCTGTTGTTCAAGTAGCTTAGCACGAGCTCTTGTAATGGGTCCAATTCTAATCTCATTGGACTGATCCTTCCTTGCAACAGTTGGAGCATCTTTAGTAGGTGTAATTGTAAGGATGTCCTCATCAAGATGTGGGAGCAGGCTTGGCCGATGGTGAAGGGTGGCTAGCAGCCGCTGCAGGTGGCACCATCAGTGGTAGTGTAGACCTGGCCGAAAAAACGGCTGGTAGATGGGAACCTCGCACGTGCCTTAGCTTCTTCAGCTAACTGTGATTCGACCTCTCTAGCATGATGCAATAGTTCATTCATAGTCTCATACTTGTGATGACGAACAATGCTCTTGATTGGTAACTTCAAATTGTTGAGAAACCGCTGCATAGTCATCTCAAGGGATTCACGAACTCTAGCACATTTCATAAGCATCTCCATCTCCATGTAGTACTCATCAACTGACGTGGTTCCCTGCCTCAATTGTGTCAACTTGTCAAAAACTGATCGCAAGTAGTTGGTGGGTACAAAACGATCCTTCATAATGCGCTTCATCTCGCGCCAAGTCATCACAGGAAGTTCATTGTCCTCCCTTCTATTCTGCACAATAGCATCCCACTAACACAAATCATAACCATCAAATTCTGACGCGGCAAGCTTGACCTTCTTGTCTTCTGTATATTCATACAAATGCCAGCTTCTCTATCTTCAATTCCCATGTGAGGTAATCTTCAGGATCAAGTGAACCATCAAACTTGGGAATTGAGAATTTTGGCTTGCCCAAACCATCATTAGCAGCTTGGTCTGGAACACGTTGAGCACGTCCAATAGGAGCAAAACCGCGTGCATAAGCAGGCACAGGCACAGGGGGATATGCACATCCCCTGCCAAGATGTGGGGCAGCACCAGCCGCACTACCTTCATTATCATCATCAAGAACATCATCAGGTGGTTGTTGCTACCGTTGCTGAATTGCTACTGTCAAGGCATCAATGGAACACTTCAAAGTTGCGACATTGGTATTGATTGTTGTCACTTGTGCTCGTATGTTAGTGACTGCGTCTTCATTCTCTCCCAAGGCCACTTGCACGTCCTATGGCATCTGTTGTGTGAGTAAATACACGCATCAAGTGAGATTTCAATGCCTCATATTCGTGCCAAGTAACAACATCCTCATCTTTCTTTTTCTGCGACACAACATCATCATCACTAAGAGACATGATTAGTAGGTTAGTGCAAAAATCAAAATCTGCTTGGTGGAACACCCACAACTCACTCACAACTGACAAGAAAGCAGATCTTACCGTTCCAAAGTGAATAGAGTTGCTTTACCAAACGAAATGAAAGACATATGCACTAATGTGATGAAGTGAATATCAAGGGTATGGACAATAATCACAGGGCACACATGTTATTTCTAGTGGAGCTCTAGGTATGGTATCCTAACTACACCGCAAATAGGTCCTAGTGCTGATCGTACAGAAACCCAAGAAACACACGCGTGGAGATAACATGGCAATGCAACTATGAATGGTGTTTCACTACGCTAGAGAGACACTAGCAAAGCTCAAAGTAAAATAGGCACAAGATTGCTTAATCTACTGGTGCACAAAGATATCACTTGGCCTTTTTCTCAATGCTCCTTTTCTTTTTCTCTTTTTCTTTTGTATTGATTCTTGCTCTTTTTGATTTTTCTTTTGCTATATTCTTTCCTTTTTTTTTAAATGAATCACGACCAATTTATGATGCACAACACCAAAACCCTACGAGCAGCCTGGGCAAGTACATACACTTATGAAATAGAATGGCTATAGCTAGAGGTTTAGAAAAATTGCAAAGTTTCACAATTGTTGAGATGGTTGCCGTGGCAGAAAAACAGCCCAAATCTGTGCCGTGGCAGGCGCTTCATACCGCGGCAGAGAAACAACAGCAAAGCGTGCCGCGGCAGACAAGCGGCAGCACACAGACGCGCGGCTGAGAAAGCGCTAGGAAACATGCCACGACAGGATTCAGAACCGCTGCAGGCACTGACTCGTGGCAGGGAAACAGGTTGTTTCCGTGCCGTGGCAGAGTCAGCAGGGAATTTTTTTGGTCAATTTCGACTCGGCCTAGAGTAACAACCAAGGACTCTTTGTATGGATCAGATCTATCTTGTGGCGGCAGAAAATTATGGTGGTTTTGACTTGCAAACAACTAGAAAGAAAAGCAAAACTACGAAGAACAGATCTAGATCTAATCTAATAGAGGAACACGACCAACAACTAGTACTTGATAGCAATGTAATCTAGTCTATGGCAAATCTTTTTGTGAGGCTTTTTCTGTATAGGATGAAACACAAACTAATCTATGGATGGATTTGTGGATGCTCACCGAGTAAATGAGGAAATCTGATACAAAGATGATATGGGGTGGCCCGATCTTCTCAGCAAGCACTTGTCGATGATGATGGTGGATGATAGATAACTAGACTGTAGCTATGAACTCTCCTGCTTGAACCCTGATTCCAATGCAACATCTCTCAAACCCTGTGGGATATTCACAACACCACGCTCTTGCGCACGTAGCGGTCAACCACAAATGGTAGTTTGCAATATACTAATCTCAATGGAACAACAGATCACTTAATTGTAGTAGATAATTCGATCACATGGTAATTCTAGAGGTTCTCGTAAGAAACAACTCCAAAATAGTTTTAACATGGTCTAAACCCTAACTAGTATGGCATCCCATCTATTTAAGGTGTCTGGGAGCGGCAGCCAAGGTGGGGATCCGAATTGGCCCCACCCAACTAAGGTACAAACCGACCCAGAAGGGGTTTAGACTTGGACTCTGTCATGGCAGAGTTGGGCACAGTTTTGGTGCCGTGGCAGCCAAGCACGCTGCTTCTATTCCGTGGCAGCCTGTCGTGGTAGAGAACTGGGGCTTTTCTCTGCCGTGGCAGAGAGTTGCCACCAAGTGTTGATCTTCATCTTTGATAGCTCCTTGCGTTTCCTCCCTCTCCTCCCTCGTGCATTCTTCATTGATCAACACGCCATGCTCCATATGCTTCAGCTCCTCGCTCTGTGCTATGCCTTCTTCTCCCATGTACCTGATCATACAATAATTCAAAGATTTAGGCAGTAAAAAATTGTCTTTAACTAAAACATCAGGTTCATTAAGAAACAAGTTCACATTTTGTTCTAGTATCTTAGCACGAGCTCTTGTAATTGGTCCAATCCTTATCTCATTGGATTGATCTTTCTTTGTAGCAGCTAGAACATCAGTAGTAATTGGGGTAGGTGTAATTGTAGGGATGTTCTCATCACTGCCAGTGGGACCCGCCAGCCGGACTGGCCAGTAAGATCGCTCCCTATCGCCTATATAAGGGGGGCGCAAGGCTCTCGTAGCAAGGGTTAATCACTCAGTATCTAGATAGTACATACAGCTCGAGGAGCAGCTTGTATCCTAGATATCTCTCATAGCTAGATTGCAGGAGTAGGGGTGTTACCTCCACGTGAGGGCCCTGAACCTGGGTACCTCTTGTGTCATGCTACACTTGCTAGTATCCGATCCCGCCTACAGACACCATCGTTAGCTTCCCTGTAGTTTGCCCACACCTCTATCTAGCCTCCCCAAGCACTGTTGTTCCCAATACCACGACAGGCCAACTGGTACAGGAGAGGCGCTGTGTTAGACGCTATGTTGGTATCGTTTGCTTCAATAGGGATTTACCACATGTAAGTTGGGCCCCCGGCACCATCTCTACCGCATATTAGTTGGAGATTCGTGCAAAGTCAGCCCAGCCATCGCCGCGGCACTTTTTCATTTTAGCCCTCCCACTTTTTCGGATTTAGCCCCCTGTCTAGGGGAGAGGATAACCACAGAAGCCTAGAGCCCAGACCCACACCTAACCCTAAATCGCTACCCACCCCCATGTCGCGCGCCAGCACGACCTCCAGCTCCTCCATGCCACCATGGTAGCAACTAGCAGCTCGCCATTTCGAGCTCCCAACCACTCTTGACTCGGTCCTTCAAAGGAGCCTCCATGGCCAGGCGCCTCCGCGTCTGTCTGCCGGAGCCGGAGCCACGGCCAGGCGCCTCCGCATCCGTCTGCTGGAGCCGCTGGCCCTCCTTCTAGATCCACCGGCCACCATCTCGAGCTCCCAGCCACCCTCAACTCGGGCCTTCGAAGGAGCCTCCACGGCCTGGCGCCTCCGCGTCCGTCTGCCGGAGCCGGAGCCATGGCCAGGCGCCTCTGTGTCCGTCTGCTGGAGCCGCCAGCCCTCCTTCTAGATCCACCAGCCGCCGCACCTTGTCCCACGACCACGCATCTGGGCATGGAGGACGATGACCACGCATCTAGGATTTGGACGTGTAGGGCATGGAACCGAGGCCGCTCCTTTTTCTTCCTTTTTTCGTCATGGTTTTGTATTTTTTGTTTGGATCCAGTTCTTGTTAAATCTTGATGAATCTCTGTGTTAATGGTTCTATGAATCTTGATTGAATCTCTCAATCCAGGTTATTTTAATTGTATTTGGAACTTCTATGAATCAGTTAATGCTTTCTTGTTTTTTGGATGAATCTTTGATGGATCTATACAAAATTGATGTTGGATGCTTGCACTACTAATATTCTGGGATTTCGGTCCTTGCAAAATTGATATTGGATGATTCTTTGATGAATCAGTTAAGGTTTCTTTCATTATTCCTTGCAAAAAAAATTCAACTTTATTTCATTGTTCTTGAAAATTTCTGTCCCCTAGGCTTGAATGCATGCAGTACTAATTTTTTTGGATTATGCGTGTTTCTTGGCAGAAACAAGTATGAAACGCTTTTATATCTTATGAATCTTGTCTAAAACATGTGTAAATCTTATGTATCTTGTATGAATTTTCCGAATCTAGGATGAGACATGAATATCATATGATGGGTGCCTCGAAATTTATATGAAAAAGTGATGAATTTTTGAATCTGAAATAGTGATGCAAAATCCTTGATAAAATTTCCCCTTGGAAAAATAAATATGAATGTTTGTATGGCTGTTTGACAAATATTTGTGAAAAAAATCTGTGAAGATTCATACATGTTGAAAAAATCTGTGGAAATATTCTGTATACATGTGAAAAATACTGTTGAATATTTTATCTGAGTTGACAAATCAGCGATGATATATGTATAAAACCAGAAAACACTAGGGACTGAAAAACAAAACTACAATAGACAAAAAAAGTGAGGTGGGAGGGTTATTTTGTCAAACGCGTAGCACGAATCTCCAACAAACTGAGGGCAGTGATGGGGCCGGGGGGCCCTCCTATGGGGGGAATTGTATTCCCGCATTTGCTTGGACATGTCGTAGAGGAGCCATGCGTGTACTTGGATGGAGCTAGCACCAGCGCTTCTTATGGTACACGGTGGACGAGGGAGAGGCGACGAACACCAGTCCAACTACTAGATGGACAGCTCACAGCGGATGGCGCGGGGTCGAGGACGGACGACGGGGCGGCAATGGCCTGTCAGAGGCACGACAGCGACTGTGGCCTAGGGCGGCGTCGAGGGAGCTCGAGGCTCGACGGGGAGGAGCTCTGGCTCGGTAGCGGGGTCACACGGGTATAGGAGCTCGCTGAGGAGGGCTAGTGAGGAGGCAATGTGGCCAAAGTGGTGGCCATCGGAGTGGGCCTCGATCTTGGGTCTGAGGCCAGGTGCAGGGCTGTGCGGGATACGAGAGCGACGCTCGTGGTTGAGGACGAGGGAGGCGAGGCGCGGGGAGAGCAGCGGCGGATGGCTCGGGCTTGGCGAAGAGGAAAGAGGGGAGGTGCGGGAGGGTCCGGGCCTGGCCGCAGAGCACCATAGAAGCGGGGGCAGCGGTGGAGCACCGTTGAAGCAGAGGCAGCGGTGGCGCTTTGTGGCCTCGAGGAGAAGGGCCTCAGAGACACATGCGAGGCGGGGAGAAGAGGAGGTGGGCAAGGACGGTCGCGGCGAGCGAAGCAAGTCCCAGGATATGGCGACACCATCATGGAAGGAGAGGCGAGCTCGACCTCTCGTGATCTAGGGACGGGGATGCGGGCAGGGAGCGGGATGACGTGCGGGTCACGCGGTTGGAGGTGGGGCCGAGGCTACATGGGGGTTGCGTTGCACGCGAGCAAGAGAGGGTACCGGGATGGGATTTCGTGGTGTGCAACTGTACTGTGCGTGGTGTGGTGATGAGGAGCGTCACATCGCATTGTGTTGCTGCTACGCAGGTGCATGCGGGGTGGTGTGGGTCGCTGCGCATGCGGTGAGTGTGGCAACGGGGAGGGTTGGTCTGGTCGGTAGGTGGGTTGGGTTGTGGGGGCTGGGTGAGGATTTGGGTTAGAGAAGGTGGGGTGGTAGGTGGCCTGTTTAGCTGGGCTGCCTCCCCCCCCCACAAAACATTTTATTTTATGTAGTTTTTTTAAACACACACACCAAAGATTATTAGACAAACAAAATATCACAAAAAAGCCTGCGGTTTTAATCTGAAATAAAAGGAGGGGGAGAAATGTCAAAGCAAAAATAGGGTTTTAGTAAAATACTTTTATGACAAAACATGCATGATGATGTCATGATGATGCATAAACTAAAAACAAAATGCGATTTTCTAGTAGTGGTTTTACCGGGTGCTACATATTCATACGCATGTCAGTAGCCCCCGAGACTATCCAAATCATAGATCTAGGTTAAGTCTCAAAGACTATTTTATAGTAAACCGGAGTTTTTATTTTGTTTAGATCATTGTAGGGATTTGGTACAACATGCCTGGTGCATCTGACGGACCAGGAATCATTTAATTGTTCCAGGGAAAAAACACTATGAACCTACATCCAATTCAAGTCCCCAGGCTCCAACTTAGAATTTTCATGGCGTAATTCAGTCTAAGCCATTGAGGTCTTATCAAATACTAGTTCTATTTATTTCAGGTACCCAACGCATTCGTCGAGATTTTTCATCGTATCGTTAATATAGATAATTTACTGTCAGAGCGCATTCATGTGCGGTTACCAGGTCACATAGGATAAATTCATGGGGTCTTACCTTCATGTCATGGACACGATATTCCGACTTTTGTCATGTCAGGTGCGGTCTGAGATTTTTTGGAAGTTTATCGACTGCCTTGTTTGGATGTTGAAATTGTTGAAGTTGTCAGCTTCTTAGTTTTTCTTCGGATGATACTTATAAATGCTCCCGATGGGAGTAAATGTTTGATGATACGATGATGTGATGCTCATAAGTTTATAATTTTGACTGAGGCGGGTTTTTTATTTTATCGGGTATGTTTTCAACACACGATGATAATATTTGTTTCGGGTCATGCTTCTAACCTTATACGTAGGACGAAGTCTTTCTATTGGGTGCACGAGAGAGCTCCCGATGGGTGTAGCCCCCGAAGCTACAATTGAATATTTGTATTCGATTGTGGGCAGATGTCTCTAATCATCTAAAGAAATTTCAACCAAAGTATTCTATTTTCTATAACCCTTGTGACATTTTTGTCGGGTGTGTTGTGATGCTTATCACATGAGTAACCTTTGAGGTTTTGTTCAGATGCTTCCATTGGAGTAGAAAGTCACGTTTGTGACTTGTTCTGTCTGATATGAAGAACGAAAGCTGAGTTTAGAAGAACTTTTATCCTTTATTGTAAAGCTGAAGATGAAGGTACATATTCTAGCATAATTGACTGGTCATTTGGCCTTTATTTAATGTAAATTGTAGAAAAATAACAACACTCTAAACATAAAAACATCATAGTTGTGTAACGTTTCATGTATTGGAATATTTGGCTCATGTTTTCTTGTCTTGTAGCCGATATGCTCCACCGAGGATTACTTCTATGAGGATGTTAGGTCCTTCCCATGGTGATTCCAGCTTTCGGTGACCATCTTGTTTGAGACGAAGGAACAAATCCCCTACGACAAAAGACTTGGGTCATAGTCGTCGGTTGTGGTAGTTGCGTAAATTCTGCTGATACATGGTCGATCTTTGTACAGCAACGTCACGAGATTCATCGAGTGCATCGACGTCATCTTCCAGTGATTCTTGGGATGCTTCTTCATTATATTCTATAACTCGAGGAGAGTCATGAATTACTTTGACTGGGAGGATAGCTTCCATTCCATGGACCAGAAAGAAGGGTGTTTCTTGTGTTGAATTGTTCAGGGTGGTGCATAGACTCCATTGGATGGAGGGCAACTGAGGCATAGCTTACTTTTATACCCATGTCTTTGTAGTACTCCTTGAATTCATTGGAAGTGAAATTTGTTGTATTTTCAGTGATAATTCTATTTGGTACCCCAAATCGGGAACACTATTGATTTGATAAATTTTACAGCCAATGTTCCATCTTAACTAGTGACAGGCATCTCCTTAATCCATTTTGTAAATTTGTCGACTGCTACTAGCAGAAAGACATATCCCCCTGGTGAAGATTTATGAAGTTTGCTAACCATATCAAGTCCCCACTAAGTGAATGGCCAAGCAAGAGGTATGGGGTTAAGTTCCACAGCAGGTGCGTTGGCCTTTGTTGCAAAATATTGACATGCTTCGCATGTTCGCATGATATCTTTTGCATATTGTACTGCTGTGAGCCAATACAACCCTGCACGAAAAGCTTTAGCTGCAATTTCCCGGCTGCTAGCGTGGTGGCCACATACTCCTTCACGTATATCTTTAAGGATGATTTTTCCTTCTTTGGGCGTAACGCATTGCTATAGCACCCCTGAGATGCTTCTTCTATACAATTCCCCTTTAATGACTCTAAAAGCTTTAAACTGGCGTGTGATTAGCCGTGCCTCTATCAC
The DNA here is from genome assembly GCA_910589775.1 of Avena eriantha. Classification (NCBI taxonomy): domain Eukaryota; kingdom Viridiplantae; phylum Streptophyta; class Magnoliopsida; order Poales; family Poaceae; genus Avena; species Avena eriantha. Next base: position 293,353,375 of record OU342741.1, on the reverse strand, counting down.
ATCCTCGTGGAGTTCTCCTCTCATCATGTATGACACGTATGGCTGCATCCATGTAGGCTCTATTATTATTTCGTCAATTTCTAGCTGCTCGTCAAGTACTTATGTTGCGTCTTCAGGTGTTGGCACAACCCCTGAGTCTTTCTTCGGCTTGACCTTCTTTCGTGTTTTTGGCACTATGAGTTTAGAGAATCTTTTGGATTTAATGGAGTGCTCCGCTATTTCTTCCCAAAAAACCCCAGGTGGAACTGGTAAGCATAAGGATCCGAGGATTTCCAAATTGTCAGCCTCTTCGTTGATTTCCCTTCCTATGTGTGAAACTTCACACCCATCAAATTGAGCCTCCATGATGCTGTATAGATCAAGGTAGGTGATCATGGTGTCACTAACAGTGTCGCACTTGTTCATAGTTTGTTGTGCCACAATATTGGAGTCACCGAATATTTTCAAGTGAGTTGCGCCGCAAGCTTTAGCCATAACGCATGTCATGCAACATGTCTTCATATTCAGCTTCATTATTTGATGCATTTGAAAAACTCATCTGAAGTATGTAGCGCATTTTGTCACCTTGAGGTTACACCAATTTGACCTTAGCTCTTGCTCCTTCTAGTCTTTTGGACCCATCAAAATACATTGTGCATGCATTGGAGAGGTCTGGCGGTCCCACACATTCTAGTTCTGTCCACTCAGTAATAAAGTCGGGAAAAACCTATGATTTAATTGTTTTGTGTTTCTCGTACGTGATGTCTCGAGGGGATATTTCAATGCACCATAGAGAGACGTGCCCTGTGGCTTCTGGATTGTTAAGGATATTGGAGAGAGGTGCTTCATTGACCACTATGATCGGATGTTCCGAAAAATAATGGCGTAGCTTGCGTCTTGTCATGAAAACTCCATAAGCTAACTTCTGATAATGCATATACCTTTGCTTGGATGGAGAGAGGACCTCCTTAAGGAATAAACTAGTCTTTGAACACCATGGGTTTTCCCTTCTTTGGGTCGCTCAACGGTCAAAACAGTGCTTACCACCTGATTAGTAGCGGCAATATAGAGAAGCAAGGGTTCCTTTTCTCATGGAGACATGGCGACGGGGGATGTCGAAAGTGTTTTCTTGAGGTATTTGAAGGCACGTTGAGCTTCATCCGTCCATTCAAATTTATCGGATTTCCTCATGAAGGCATATAACGGTAATGCATTTTTGCCTAAACGAGCGATAAAACGACTGGCTCCTGCAACTCGCACAGCTAATTGTTGTACGCCCCAAATATTTTTTAACTTTTTCATTGTGAGGATTGCTTGTATTTTCTCAGGATTGGCCTCTATTCCTCTTGCTGATACAATGCATCTGAGGAGTTGCCCCGCGGGGACTCCAAAGGAGCACTTTGTCGGGTTGAGCTTGATGTAGTATTTGTCGAGGTTATCAAATGTCTCTCGAAGATCATCGATAAGGGTCGACCCCTTTTTTGTTGTAACTATGATGTCGTCTATGTAAACTTGTACATTTGTTCTGATTTGGCTTCCTAGCAATTTTGCATTATCCACTCATATGTTGCAATTGCATTTTTTAGTCCGAAGGGAATTGTTGTGTAGCAGAATATACCATAGGGTGTGATAAATGTTGTTTTCTCTTGGTCTTCCTCCTTCATCCGAATCTAGTGGTACCCTGAGTATGCATCTAGAAAGGAAAGACGTTCACACCTCGCAGTTGCATCGATTATCTGATCAATTCATGGTAGTGGGAAGTGATCCTTTGGAAAATGTTTGTTTAACACAGTGAAGTCAATGCATATTCATAGCTTCTTCATGTTTTTCTTCGAGACGCATACTGGATTGGCGACCCACTCCACTTTCTTAAGCTCCTAGATAAATTTTGCGTCTGTCAGATGATGGAGTTCTTTTCCAATAGCCCTGCATTTTGGTTCCGTGAAACGTCATAGTGACTGTTTTACTGGCTTGGCCTCAGGATTCAAGTTAAGTGCATGCTCACCGAATTCCCTGGGGATTCTTGGCATGTCGGATCGCAACCATGCGAAAATCTCCCAGCGCTCACGGAGGAACTCGATGAGCGTGCTTTCCTATGTGGGACCTAGATTGGAGGCCACAAAGGTTGTCTTTTTTGGATCTATGGGGTGCACCTGTACTTCTCGTGTATCTTTTGTGGTGTCAAAAGCTTGGTTGGGGTTTGCTCATGATGTTTCCAAGGGCTCTGCTTCTGTTGAATTTTTGATTTGCTTGAATTCTTCCTCCACCCCGAAGGTTTCGCAGATTTTATTGAATTCTGGATCGCAGTTATCAGATCGGGTGAAGCTGCCTCTCACGGTTATGATTCCTCCTAGTGCTGCCATCTTCATTACCAGATATGCATAGTGTGACACAACCATAAACCGTGTAAAGGCTGGTTGTCCCAGGATTGCATGGTACTGTGATGGCCAATCCATGACTTTAAACTCGAGCTTTTTCTGCCTAAAATTATCTTTGGACCCCAAAACAACATCAAGATAAATTTTAGCTGACGAAATTTCAGCTTTACCTAGGAGAATGCCTTGGAAAGATGTGTCTATTGGCGCCAAATTTGTCAAAGAAAAGTTCATTGCCCGTAGGGTTTTGGCGTAGATTAGGTTGATATTGCTTCCTGCGTCCATGAAGACCTTGCTTATTTTGAATCCGCTGATGTGTGCCTCTACTATTAGAGTTGAGTGTACGGGCCACGAGACCCGAAGTGGGTGGTCGGCTTTGCTGAATGTAATTTCTTGTTCGGACCAATGGAGATACTTGGGTGTAGGCGGTGGTGTCGTTACTGCCAAGTTGACTTGTCGAGTGATCAATTTCTAGATCTGGTTTGACGGGCGCCCTTTTTGGATCATTGAAATTTCACCTTTGGACCTTGGGTACTCATCATCTTGATTTCTATTTACTATGTTTTGTGGCTACCCCATTGTCGGATGTGCCTGTGGTGGTGGTGGTGCACCAATTGCTAACGCACTAGGTGTTATGGTATATCCTTGACTTGCTGCGCCGGCTGCTTTTGCATTACATACCTCCTGCATTTTTAAGAAAGTGTGGCCATCTTTCATGAGATGGTTTGATCACCTTCTTCCTACGGAGTCGAAGTAACAATGCATGTTGCAGGGCCCTTCCAACATTTGGAGTGGATACATGGGAGGCTCTCTAATCCTCTATTAGTACCATTGTGTTGATTGGGTTCCTCAATTGATATATCAGTGGACACAATATCCACCATTACGATCGCCATTTCCTTGGTTATCTTCACCTAAAAATCCGTCCGCGACGTATCTTGGTCCACTGCGTCCATTGTTGTTGCGTCTTCTTCTGTCGTTATTGTGCCAGCCCCGGTTTTCTTCGGGTGAACGACCTTGCTTGTTATTTACTGCGTCTTCGCCGTCTGCCCAGCGATTGGCCATGTCCATTAATTGTGAAATTGTTTTTGGCTTGACTCGCCCCAGCTCTTCTATATATTCTCTTTGTCTAAGACCATCATTGAAGGCATCGATCACCCTTTCATCGGATATGGCTTCAGTTGAGTTTTTGATGATGTTCCATCGTTGGATGAAGGATCATATTGGCTCGCCTGACTTATTTTTGCACCCTCGCAATTGCTCCAAATATGCGGGTCTCTTGAAAGTGGATGTGAAATTTCGGATGAACTTGTCTCCAAGATGGTTCCAGCTACTGATGGATTCTTCAGGTAGTTGCCTTAACCACGACCGTGTGGCGCCGCTTAGTTGTAGCTGCAGGATTTGCATTGTGATAGCTTTGGAGCCACCCTGTAATTTGATTGTTTCCAGATAATCTGCCAACCAAGCTTATGGTTCCTGGAGACCATCATATTTTTGACGGTCATGTGGGAGTTCGAAATCCTTGGGCGCGGAGTTTTGCGAACCTGTTGGGTAAAGCAACTAGCCCCACATAGTTCATGCTCGTCCTCACTTCCCCTATTGTAGTATCTTCTACTGCACTCCTCCCTGGATCTATCAACCATGTGTTGTGTGATGTCGTTTCTTGCATCGTCTCGTGGTCCGGTGTTTGAAACATGCACCCGATGTTGTGACAACAATCGTTGGGTGTGCCCCGTATGCCAAGGGCTACTGCGACGGTGTGGGGATCTGTCGGGTTGTTGCGTGGCTCCTTGTTCTCCTAGTGCGAGTGATGCTCCCACCATACCGAGGTTCATAAGAGCGGATCGATGAAGAGCCACACGAGGATCGTCTGGTTCGGGTTGAGTTGTGATTAGGTAGGTTTGGGAGGCGATGATTGCGGCCTGCGCTATTTTTTCTCGTATGTGTCCCTCTTGCTCTACCGACATAAATGATAGATCGAGGTTTCAGGACATCTCGTTTCTTTCTTCTTCAGGGATAGTCTGCAGCCACGAAGTCCTTCTCCTTGGTAATACACCCCCAGTCACGCTTCTAGATCCTCGGTGGAGCTTAAATGTGCCCGTCGGAGGCTGGATTCATCGGCTTGTCTTTTCCTTTCAACAAGTTGCCTCTGCATTCTGAGTAGGTCCCTTTTCTTGTGGTGGAGTAAGTATTGATAAGCCATTAGGTCCTCACGTGTTGCTTCTACTGTCATCGGGACTGCACCCAATATTGCATCTCTTGGCCTTTTCCATGTTTCTACGGATAATCGTAGGGTTGCCCATTCTCCATCGCATCTCCCTTCTCTTCCTTGTGTGTCATGATTGTTGGGTTGGTCTCCTTTGTTTCTATGGTTTACTGCATCATCATCCGATAAAATGTCATTGGGAGTAATACGTTGCTAACGTATCTATAATTTTTGATGTTCCATGCTTGGTTTTATCTACTTTCTTATGTTTTGTCCAAACTTTGGAGTACTTTTTTTGCATTTTCTGGAAATAACCTATTAACAAGATGCCACAGTGCCAGGTACCTGTTTTCTGCTGCTTTTGGTTCCAGAAAGTCAGAAAATGAATATTCTCGGAATTGGATGGGACAAAAGCCAAAGTCAATATTTTACCGGAAGACTCACGGAGCCAGAAGATGAGACGGAGAGGGGCTACAGGGTGGCCACACCATGTGGTGGCGCAGGCTAGCTCTGGCCGCGCCACCAGGTGGTGTGGGCCCCCTGGCCGCCCACCGACCATGCCTCTTCACCTATAAAATGCCTCCCGATGCAAAAACCCTAAATCATCAAGGCTCCAGCTATGAAAAGTTCCAAAACACCACCGCCACCGAAGGGGAGATTCGGGGGATAGAAATTCTCTGTTTCGGTACCCTGCCGGGACGGGGAAGTGCCCCCGGAGCCATCTCCATCGATCTCCACCACCATCTCCATCGTCGTTGCTGATTCCCATGATGAGGAGGGAGTAGTTCTTCCTCGAGGCTAAGTGCTCTACCGGTAGCTATGTGTTCATCTCTCTCTCTATGCATGATCTTATTGATATCATGAGCTTGTAATCTATAGATCTACCTTGCTACTCAAGTGCTTTAATAGATCTCTGCTCTCCCCATGTGTGTGAAGTTGACAGTGTGCACACCATGGTGGAACTTAGGCTAGAGATTACAAATACTTGTTATGAGTTATATTTGGAGTTGGATGTCTTTATAAAATTGTGATGTTTGTTGGAACCATCTAGTGCTCAAGGTGACAGTGTGGGGTTACCTAGATGCGGAAAGCGAACTTTGAGGTGTGACGTTATAACCCTACCATCGATTAGAATGTTCAACCGGAGAGTAGTTAAGAGTAGTATCATAAAGAGAATATATTTATATGAGAGTGTTCACTAGTGAAAGTATGATCCATAGGCCTTGTTTCTAAACATTGAAACACCGTTTGCTATTAGATCTATTACATGTTTGTTTGCTTCCATCTTTATTTCAGTTTGCCTTTAGTCTCTTCGACGCCATGAAGCTATTTTCTATCACCGCTACCACTTATAATTATCTATACCACTTGTATTTCACTATCTCTTCGCCGAACTAGTGCACCTATACACCTGACAAGTGTATTGGGTGTGTTGGGGACATAAGAGACTTCTTGTATCTTGATTGCAGGGTTGCTTGAGATGGGATACCTTTGACCACTTCCTCCCTGAGTTCGATAAACTTTGGGTGATCCACTTAAGGGAAAACTTGATGCTGTTCTACAAACCTCTGCACTTGGAGGCTCAACAACTGTCTACAAGAATAGAAGTGCGTAGACATCAAGAAATTTTCTGGCGTCATTGCCGGGGAGGTAAGGTAAAAGGTACTCACATCCTACGGTGTGAGTGCTCGAAGCTATTTGCTTTAGATTCTGAAATTTTATCTTTTTGTTTCTTGTTTTCACTAGTTAGGCTTAATGGAAAACAACAACAAAATTAGAGAGCTTTATAGTATTTATCTTGAGTTAGGACATGAAGTGTTTGAAGAGAAAATTAAAAAACCTATGGAATTTTATTTGAATGCTAATAGCAATGTTATTAGTATGAATTCTTTGAACACCATTATTGCTAATGCTGTGGAAAATCCTAAGCTTGGTGAAGCTGGTTTTGATGAGAATGATATTTTTATTCCCCCAAGCATGGAGGAGGAAATTTACTTTGATGATACTATGCCTCCAATATATGATGATTACAATGATGAATATGATATTTTCAATCCACCTACTATTGAGGAGAAAATTAATTGTGATTACAATATGCCTCCTATATTTGATGATTATGGTGATGAAAATAATAGTGATAGCTATTTTGTTGAATTTGCTCCCACCACAATTATTAAGAATGACTATGGTTATGTAGAGAGTAATAATTATTATATGCATGTCGCTCATGATAAGAATGATTTATGTGATAGTTATATTGTTAATTTTATTCATGATGCTACTGAAAGTTATTATGAGAGAGGGAAACATGGTCTTATGTATCTCAACAATATTAAGTGTCCCCTCTTTATGTTGAAAGTCTTGAAGTTGCACTTGTTTTGCTTTACTATGCTTGTTTCTTTGTGCTTTCATGACTTGTTTCTTTACAAGATTCCTATGCATAGGATGGGTTAGACTTAAATGTGCTTTGAATTTGCTTCTTGATGCTCGCTTTTACTTCAATTCATATTTCTTATGTGAGCATCTTCTCAAACTATCATGCCTAACTTAAAGGCATTAAAGAAAAGTACTTATTGGGAGATAACCCAAAAGTTTTAGATGAGTCTTGGAAGTTATTACTTCAGTAATAACCGCTCCTTATCCTTTTTATTTGCTTTTTGTGCCAAGAGTAACCTCTAATGAGAGAGAAGTAATGATTGGGAAAGTTGCTGTCCCGAAACAGATTTCTGTGCTTCAGCGTAAAAATTCGTGTAAAATCTCTGTACGTCGTTTTGAGGCGTGAATTTTTGTGCTTCGGGCCCAGGTTGTTATCTAACTTTCGTTAGTTCAACACTTTTTGGATTTGAGCAACAGGAGGCCTTCGAAAAAATTCGTTTTTACCTGCTAGTCTGTTTTGACATATTTTTGCCATTATTTGCATTTGCTTCTTGTTGATTCCTTTTTGAGTTCTTTTTGGGGAATTGAGCTTTTGAGGGAAGTGCTACAGTAGCTTGTGTTTTAATGAAAGTTTTATTGGTGCTGAAACTGAACCGAAAGACATATTATCTTGAGTGCACTAATGTTGCTAATAAAGATTGTGTGAAGTTTTGTATGAAGGAAAAAATTTCAAGTGTATGGAAGGAATGAGTAATGAGATGAAGGATGGACTAAAGCTCAAGCTTGGGGATGCCACGCGTGTCACCCCAAGAAATATCCAAGAAGTACAAGCGTCAAAGCTTGGGGATGCCCAAGGCATCCCCCTCTTCATCAATAAAAATCCCAGATTTCTTCCAAACACTTCATTTTTATTGTTTCATGCACAGTTCTGTTGTTCTTGGAGTGTCTTCTTTTTCGTTTTTGTTTTGGTTTTTCGTTTGCTTGGTTTGCTTAGTATGCTGAATAAATTGGTTGGACCCCCTCTTTCATACATTGGTTTTCAAATAGTTTGGTTTGGATTGGAAAAGAGTAGGAAAGTTCATGCTTAAGTGGTAAAGAGAGCTTGTTTTTGACTGTGGCCTATGCTTTGTCATGCCATGCTTGATATTGTTTTGGTTTTAGGCTTAGTATTATTTGTTGTAGCATGACTTGTTATAAACAATTGAGATTGCTTAATGTGCCATGGAAGGATCATGCGTTGATTTAGCATATTAAAGCATAGTATTGTGGTATTCTCCTTCGATGCTTTATTTGGGTTGACTGATTATGGCCATTATTGCTCTCTTAGTCGGTCGCTCCCAGTCTTTTGCTAGCCTCCATAACCAAGTATGAGTTCCACTCATGCATCCAACTGCAAATAAAACCAAGTTATTCCAAAGAGTCCACCATACCTACCTATTAGCATTTTCTATTCCAAGTATATTCATGTTTTATCTACCTTCCGAATTAAACTTGTTATGAGAAAACTAGTGATTAAAGCTCTCACGAACTTGATGGCACACTTTACTTTTCTTGCCCCTAATAAACTTGAAGCATTGTGTCATCTATGTTGTATATACTTGCACTTATATGTTGGGGATTAGCAGAACCATGCTACCATGGGGAACGCTTTCACCATTGCACTTGTACCTTGTACCTAGTTGATATCATGCTCTTTTGTCTATGGATGTCGTCGGTGTGAAATGAAAGGGGAGCTTGTAAGTGCATGGAGTTATGTATGTGTGTTAGAGAAACGCCTGGGCCGCCGGTCTAATCCATGCTGTCCTGGTGGAAACCTGCAGCGTAGCCATAATGAGCTATCTATGAAGCATTCTTCTTATAAAAAAAGAGTCAGATATTGAGAAAAAAGAGAAAAAGAAAAAACAGATATGAGAAAAGAGGAAAGAGAGAAAAAAGCACCATTTTCCCATGGTAAATAAGAAGATTGTTGAGATGCTCGTTGTCTGCTTGCCTTGTCATTTTGATATGGGGATTCTTCCGTATCATCGGGCAAGGGGTACCCCGTTGGCGGTTCCCTATGATACACATGTACTTACTATGACAAGAACTTAGTGGTAACTAAACTTGAGTAGCATGAGGATCGGCCCTCGTATTCAAGGGACACAAGATTTCCAACTTATACTTTGTCAAGCATTTACTCCATAGTTTGTTCACTTTAACCTTAATCACTTCAAGATGCGTATGGTAGGGGCAATGAGAGCTGAAAGATATTAAGTACCATAATTTTTGGAAGCTCTTTATGAGACTTGAATCCCTACTTCCTTCTATGAAGGCCTTTCTTTTACTTTTATGTTGAGTCTCCACCTTCTACCTTTATGCACCTACTTTGAGAGCATAGTGGCCATTCTTAGTTCTATGTGCATTGTCCCAAGACTTGTTGATTGATGCATAACTTTGATATTGCTTGTTCTTAAACTATTTGTATCTAGTCACTCTTACGAACTTTGAATGTGTCCTATGCATTTATATTTTCTACTTTATGAGGGACAAGCTGAATGCTACTATGCTATGTTTTCTTTATGTGAAACAAACAAACGTCTCGCAAAGCATTGTTATTCATGAATCTTTTGTTTGTATCCTTTCATGTTACAACATAGTTGCTAAGTCTTATTGTTAGAACTTTATCTTTCATGCTATGTTGAAGCACTATGATCCCAGCTATCAATGTTTTACAAATACTTTGATCAAGTTTATGATGGTGCATGTCACCTAAAAAATTATTCTTCCTTTTTTATCACTTACCTACTCGAGGACGAGGAGGAGTTAAGCTTGGGGATGTTGATACATTGCTAACGTATCTATAATTTTTGATGTTCCATGATTGGTTTTATCTACTTTCTTATGTTTTGTCCACACTTTGGAGTACTTTTATGCATTTTCTGGAACTAACCTATTAACAAGATGCCACAGTGCCAGTTGCCTGTTTTCTGCTATTTTTGGTTCCTGACAGTCAGAAAATGAATATTCTCGGAATTGGACGGGACAAAAGCCAAAGTCGATATTTTACCGGAAGACTCATGGAGCCAGAAGACGAGATGGAGAGGGGCCATAGGGTGGCCACCATGTGGTGGCGCGGGCTAGCCCTGGTCGTGCCACCAGGTGGTGTGGGCCCCCTGGCCGTCCCACCAGGTGGTGTGGGCCCCCTGGCCGCCCATCGACCTTGCCTCTACGCCTATAAGATGCCTCCCTATGCAAAAAACCTAAATCATCAAGCCTCCAGCCACGAAAAGTTCCACAGCACCGCCGCCACCAAAGGGGAGATTCGGGGGACAGAAAGTCTCTATTCCGGCACCCTACCGGGATAGGGAAGTGCCCCCGGATCCATCTCCATCGATCTCCACCACCATCTCCATCGTCATTGCTGATTCTGATGATGAGGAGGGAGTAGTTCTTCCTCGAGGCTAAGGGCTATACCGGTAGCTATGTGTTCATCTCTCTCTATGCATGATCTTATTGAGATCATGAGCTTGTAATCTGTAGATCTACCTTGCTACTCAAGTGCTTTAATAGATCTCTGCTCTACCCATGTGTGTGAAGTTGACAGTGTGCACACCATGGTGGCACTTAGCTAGAGATTACAAATACTTGTTATGAGTTATATTTGGAGTTAGATGTCTTTATGAAATTGTGGTGTTTGTTGGAACCATCTAGTGATCAAGGTGACTGTGTGGGGTTATCTAGATGTGGAAAGCGAACTTTGAGGTGTGCTGTTATAGCCCTACCATCAATTAGAGTGTTCAACCAGAGAGTAGTTAAGAGTATTATCATAAAGAGAAGATATTTATATGAGAGTGTTCACTAGTGAAAGTATGATCCCTAGGCCTTGTTTCTAAACATAGAAACATTGTTTGCTATTAGATCTATTACATGTTTGGTTGCTTCCATCTTTATTTCAGTTTGCCTTTAGTCTCTTCCACGCTATCAAGCTATTTTCTATCACCTCTACCACTTATAATTATCTATACCACCTGTATTTCACTATCTCTTCGCCGAACTAGTGCACCTATACACCTAACAAGTGTATTGGGTGTGTTGGGGACACCAGAGACTTCTTGTATCTTGATTGCAGGGTTGCTTGAGAGGGGATACCTTTGACCACTTCCTCCCTGAGTTCAATAAACCTTGGGTGATCCATTAAGGGAAAACTTGCTGCTGTTTTACAAACCTCTGCACTTGGAGGCCCAACAACTGTCTACAAGAATAGAAGTGCGTAGAGATCAGGGATCAAGGATAGGGTTACCGATGGAGTCTCGTGGTGTGGATGTTTCTCTAAGGATCACGCACACTTGGTGGTGCGTTATATATGGGCTGTGGCATCATTGTCCGATCTGTGGGAGACACCTTTTGAGATATCGGTGAAATCCCTTAGTTTCTGTTCTGGGTAAATTTCGGCCATCCTGATTTTGAAGTCTATACTTTCGCTGCTTTCCTCGAGTTATATGTTTGCTAGGCTCATGCCACGTGGTGGCATAGATTGGGCATCTAACACGAAGGAGAGGCCCTTACATAGATCGGCCAGATCTGCTGAGTTTTTGGAGTTTTCCTCATTGTTTACCGACTGGGGTGCAGCTTCTTCCGATGAACTAACAGAAGTCTCAGGAACTAATGTGGGTTCTACTGTTGGAGCTGACAGATCGATAAAATAGGTGCTGATAGGGAAGATTCTTCGGGTTCTATCACGTGAAAGTGGAAACTTCCGACGATGAGATCATATCCGCCGGTTAATTCGGCGGGAACCGAGACTGGGGTAGGCGGGTGTGGATCCACTACTATTGGATTGTTGCTTGATGGAGAGTGGGCTGCCGAATCCATGACTCCGGAGTCCAGATTTCCCACAGACGGCGCCAATTGATGAGGGGTAACCTCGGCAATGCCAATGGTTATGGACTTAGGGTTTCGTGAAAAAGAGAATGTTGGGATTTCGTTGGCTGATCATACAAACAAGGGATTCAAAGTCGTCTGATTGCTTATGGTCAAATCGGTTATAGATCTCTCAAGGATTTTTTTTTGCCTCTCCATTAGCTCCTCCCAGCTATATATAATAGGCTGGGTCCCAAGGCCGTATACGGATAGGTTCGAATCTTACAATTACAACACTAATACAATATCGGTTTCTATTTCCTTATCTAGCAAACTATGTCTTCTGTCGGATGCTTCCTTGGCTTTCTTATTGGGCTTCATGGGCCATGAGCCATTATGTAACCAAGGTAATTAATCATAAGGACCCGAATATTCATATCCATGCCAATCATACAAACAAACGATTACAGGCAGAAAATAAATCCTAACGTGAGGAATCAAAGTTAATCTCAAAATATGATGAACTCATCTAGATAGTCTATGTGAGGAATTCAACCATGGATTTTAGAAAATAAAGCATGGATTGGGTGAGAAACTTACTGATGTGAAGATTCACCCACTCAAATGCAAGAACTCGGTGAAGAATCAAATGTTCTAGAGGGTTAGGGTTTGAGTTTGAGAGAGAAAGAGAGAGAGAAAAAGATTGAGATAGGAAGAAGAAAGAGGCTGGCTGTGAGTCAGCCGCCATCGTCTTAACCTGGCGATGCAATTAGTACGGGGGCGGTACAGGCATGTCCCACCCGTACCGGTGGTCATCACTTTTGGATCAAAATTAGGATTTCACGATCAAACCTGGAGGGTCTGGTATGGGTGGATGATACGGGTACCTCTGACCGTACCAGTGGTCGTTAACTTGTAAGTAATGTTGTAGAAAATTGTCAAAGTTTGGTACGGGCGGACAGTACGGGTACCTCTGACCATACCAGTGCTCGTTACAACAACTTCCTTGGATAGAAACTTGTCAACTTATTTTCTTCAGCAGTAGGGGCGGGTGGTACGGGCTCCTCCAGTCGTACCGATGCTTGTTATGAGCTCTGAACCCTATTTCCTTTCTTCCTTTCAAAAACTTCCTTTCCAACTCATCTTTAAACTTCACAGTAGTATAATTTCTCTGCAAATTTATGAATTCGACAATTTTATTAGAACAGCTAAAAAATAAAATTAAAGAAAATTATTAAACCTTGATACTAAGAATGAGTTGACTTCCATTAAGCATTTTGTTAGGAGAGTTGGTGTAGGCTAACCAACCTCCAAGTTTTTAGCGCTTACCTCGGGATGCCCTTCATCGAGGGCACTTACCGCTTGGAATCGCTTAGGCGCTGGTATATATTTCCACATTGCTCTTGTTTCTTTGGAAAATAACGAACAATCTGATCATCATAAATATTTAAGAAAATCTTCTCGCTAGAGTAGTCCACATTAGCTCCTGCAGTGCTAAGAAATGGTCTTCCAAAGATGATTGAAAGTTTGTCATCTTCAGGAACATCAAGTATAATAAAGTCAGTGGGTATAACATGTTGATCAATTCTAAGTAAAACATATTCGATCATAATGACGGGTTGTTTAGTTGTCTTATCAGCCATTTGCAAGGTAATTGAAGTACGAGAATACTCTCCAAGGTTTAATTTCTTAAATAAGGAATAAGGCATGACATTAACACCCGCACCTAAGTCACAAAGAGCATTAAGGATATTAATTTTTCCAATTGCGCAAGAGATAGTTGGTATACCTGTGTCCCCAACTTAGCAAGCAGTTTATTACCAAAGCTTGAAATCACTACTACAGTCTTAGTTACCTTTTTCTTTCTATTAAGAATATCTCGCATAAATTTTTATAAGTATGAACTTGAATTGCATCCTTGAGAGGAAGTTCTAAATGAAGATTTCCTAGAACCTCGATAAAAGAATCATAAATAGCTTTATCCAGTTCATACTGAACATGGTTATGATAAGGAACTTTCTTCCTTGTTGGTGTTACCTTCTCTTTTACCTTTGCTACTGGTTCAACAACTTTTTTAGTCTTCTTCTTTGCTGTAGGTATTTGCTTGTCGGCTTATTTCTCATTTGGGGTGATAACCTGCTCTTCTTGTTCCTTTCTAAGCTCGGTTTATTCTCTTGGATCAACCATATCATCATATGAATCATATTGTTCATCTTTATCTCCTTCTTCTTCCTCTTATTTGACTTTACTAGAAGCCTCATGCTCTCTTCTTTGATCTTCATAATCAATATCATCTTGTGGATCGACAAGGTCCTCTTCTTTTTGACTCATTTCTTGAGTCTCTTGTGATTTCCAGGCCGATTCTTCTTGATATCAGGGTGGCCCCTGAGGTTCTTGTGTCTCTTTACCATGTCTAGTGACAATGTTAGTAGAAATAGTGTTACTATCATAATTATTTTAATTTAAAATCAAAGCTTGAGTTTCATCTATCTGATCGCATTGAGTTTTAACAATACTCAAATATTTATCCAAATGCCTAGTGGCATGACCTAGATCATCGAAAAATTCAGTTAACTCTCTTATATTTTTCTCTTGAGTTAATAAAGGTTTATAACATTTCTCATGGAACTAACTCTGTTGATGTCTAAACTTTTGCATTACAAGATTCATTTCATCTTCGACAGCAAAAGTTTGAAGAACATCCACTTTATTTTCTTTAACAAGTTCCGTTGCTATTCCTTTTTCTTCCATGGACTTTTTAACTTCAAGCATAAGTTCTTGGGGTATATAAAACATACCTTTTCGTGGTTTAACATCCTCAATATGGTTGTTTTGTTCAGCATTGAAGGATCTTACCTCAAAAAGCTTAATGCATTCTGGTTGCATCAAGTTGCTAATAGCTCCTCCTACAGTTAAGTCAATCATTTTTCTGAATCATCATTAAGTCCATTATAAAAGTTTTGGATAAGTAAATGCTCCTTAAAGCCATGATTTGGGAGTACGATCATCATTCCATAAAATATATTCCATGCTTGATAAAATTCTTGCTCAACTCTTTGAAGAAAGTTTCTAATGCGGCGTTTGATCTACATGATTTTAGTAAAAGAGCAATATTTATGCATAAACTCTCGGATGCAATCTTCCCAGCTTTTTATAGTGTGACTAGGCAAGGATTGTAACCAATTAAAAGCATTATCTTTTAAAGACCAGCGAAAAAGTTTAAGGAGTACAAACTCCATTGGTATATTGGCTAGTTTAAGAGTAGCACAAAGGTCATAGACCTTCGTCAAATGCTTGGATCTTCATCTTCTTCTCCTGCAAAATCAATTTCTTTCATCATATAGATTAGCTTAGGATATATTTCAAATTCCAAGCTTTCAAGATCAGGGTAAAGAATATGCATTTTTCTTAGGTGCCTAGATGGATTCCCATATTATCCCAATGATTGCTCAGGCTCTTCGACCCCCTAGGTGACGGTCAAGTCTGCCATCATAGGAATCGAACTGTTCATATTTACAATACGTGAGTTAGAAAATCTTTCAATAAATTCTAGGTGTCTTTCAGTTGGAATACGGTGAATATATGGAGGTAAATAAGTTTTTCTTGAATGATTAGTACCTCTATCTTCAATTAAGATCATGGATGGTGTCAACACTTACAAATGTAAAGAAACACACTTAGCGCTTTGCTCCTCGGAAATGGTGCAATAAAATAGCTTGATGACCTGCAAGATCAGAGGTTCCTCAGAGCATGTTTTGGTGGAAGTATTAACACCAGTTTTTATATCGATCCAAATAAGAAGCCTAGGTAAGTGTCTTTGTGCAGCGTTTCTGTCGCACCCAAGGTGTCACGTTGTCTTGAGTGAATTGACTGGACGCATTGAGAGTGTATAGATGTGAGTGAATAATAGAGGAAACTTGAGTAAAAGAAGATGCAAGAAGTAAGTAACATGTAAGTAAAAAGCGAGAAAAGTGTTTGGGATTCCTACATATGAGAAGTTAGGCACGAAGAGAAACGGTTTATGGTAATAGTGAATGTGCCAAGTGAATGAAATGGGATAAGTGATTGTGATACTTCTTATTCATATATGAGTAGGCAAGCAACTTGTATACTGACTAGGAGTCCTCTTGGTAAATTCTTTCTGGTCCCAATGATCCATCTGTCTGTTACCACAATAATGGCTAGCACATTAATTAAGGTCTTTCGACCAGATCAAGGCTTTAATCTTGATGGTTCCTTGCTATCCTCAAGTAGTACTAGATCCTCATTGATATCAGTCGTGTCACTTGGGGGTCGTCGATTTGCTAGTAAACTAGTTCATACCCATGAGATCTCAGGGTCATGTTATTCGGGCCCTTAAATTGGACAATAAGAATTAGGAAAACATAGATATTTCACTCTCACAATATAATAATCATGACAACAATCACAAATGGATGGAGGCAAAGGAGGCACACCACATCTTACCAATCCCCCTACATCTCCCACACCTATGGGGATTTACTCAGACATGAGAGGAAGATAGATAAAAGGCATAATTATATTACAAATAGGAATCATCTCAACTTTATCATAAAAAGCCAAAATACCGTTTGAGGATCAAATCAGATGCAAACCAAAGTAGATCAGAGTATTAAACCCTAGTCTTACAAGTGCCAATCTCTCTCTCGGTACAAGTGGGGATGATGATAGAGTGGGTGATTGAGAGGCTAGGGATAGTCGAAGAATGAGATGATGTTCTTCTCCTTCTTTAGATCCGATATCTTCTCTTTTGGAACTATTTGTGGTGGCTGTGTTCGTTTTCTCGTCCCCCTCCTTCATGAAAGTTGCTTGTATTGATATAACAAAGGCAAAGGAGTATGGTATGGGCGGACGGTACGGGCGTTCCCCGACCGTACCAGTGGTCGTTATGGCCCCTAAATGCCTCTAATGAGAGGGGCTTAAATTGGGGATTGTTTCTTCAATTGTAATTAGCCCATAAATGCTCTCAGATCTTCCAAAAGTGTTCAAAAACTGAAAACCAACACAAGAAACCAAGATTTCGCTAATTTGCGATGTTAACATTAGTTGAAAGGTGAAATCCAGTGAAAACCGACAAAAACCAAAGGAAAATCATCAATAAAACGTGTTGAAATTTAGAGCTATCAGCCACCAGAGGCCAACCACCACCGGAATCAGCTGACAGCACATAGCCGAGGTGCAATGCTAGAGACCAGCAAGACAAGAAACACCGAGCAGGCAGAACACGAAGCAAGATTTGTCGAGGTGAGTGGGGAGAAAACCACCCAACCATCAGAGAGCCGCGCATCATGGGACTCCAAGGTGGTATCTTCAAGAAGATCACTATGCAGAAGCGTCGCTACCTCCTGATCCGAGGATCTTTGGTTTTCACCCAGAGCACATAGACACGCCGAGCACCGTCACATCGATGCCTTCAAGAAGGCTACGACATCCAAGGACATTGTCATCGAGGCTGAAGGGGCAGGGGTTACCCTGGCAATGGCTCTCAGCGGTCCATCCCCAGACCATGCGGCGCGACGGCACCACGTCATCCCGATGACCATGGAAATGGTCTGCACCAGAGCCCCTGGCATGCCCCCTAACAAAAAGGTTCTGATCCGACCGGGGACACCACCCCGAAAACCAAGCCGAGTGCATCGCAGAGCGGAAGAAGATGTCGGAAATCACCGCCTCAAGGTCTCCAAAGACCGAAGAGACGACTAAGAAGGGTCCTTTTCCACATCAACGACCGGTGGCCTCCATGGTCGCCGACGCGTTTGGATATGGGGAGGGGGATTAGGCTCAAAAGGGCCCAGAGCCCCTGCTCCTTCCCGGTCGAAGCGGCTCGAGGGCCATGCTGCCTAGCCCAACCAGGCCCCATCTCAAAGCCGCACGGGCCAGCGGCATGGACGCGAATGCCCGCTCCAGATCGGCCCGCCACAGGCATTCGCCACCGTCAAATACCATCGCTGCCTCCGTCCGCCAAGCACGTCGAGCCACCACATCACCGCAGAGCAGTCGTGCCCCCGCCGTGTGTAGCCGCTCACGCCGCCACCATCGAAGAACGAAAGGAGGCTCCACCGCCGCCGACACCCCTGGAGCTTTGCCCGGAGATGCCCTCCGGTGGCGGTGATTTAGGGTTCGTCCCTCCGCTCGCAGGAGCAGAGAGAGCGAACCGGTTTTTTCTATTAATCAAGTTCTCGTCGCAGCTTCTCTTTTGTATATGTATTGTTCTCATCGGAACCCTCTCGTGGCTTCACTGTTCCTCGCGCGAGCGGCACCGCCGAAGCACACCAACAGGTACTCGTCGTTGTCGCCGTAGGGAGGAGTGCGCCGCAACACGTCTACCTCTGTACTCCAAAATCCATTGCTTCTTTAACACATTAGCACATCCAAGTAGTAGTAACAGTCTGCTAGAAAGGTGAGCGTGCATGGCAGGTTCGTGCCAAAGGAGTGGATGTGTGCGTGTACGACCTCAAAAGCCTTCCCGGAGCACGGCCAGTGGTGGCCATGGAGGAACATGTGGAGCCAACATGGTCAGGGTCATCATGTTCACGAAATCGTACCTTGACTTCATGATTTGGATAGCGGCACTGGAACTAGCGGCGCCGCCACGGGGGAGACATTAAAGCTTTTTTCTCTCCAGGGAGGCCCGTCGTTGTATGTTGTCTTCTCCAAACAATAGAGATGAATGTCGTACCTACACCTTCTACGAGGGATTAGCGGGATGAGAGAGCTTCAAGATTAGTGCTACAAGAGGACGTGTCAAAATCCTAAAAGGGGCCCAGGAGGGACACCATGCGGCCTAGCCCTAGAGAAAATTTCCCCCATAGTGCATGGCAACAAGAAGAGCATGCAACGGATCTGGGCCGAGTAGAGAGAGGCACGCATCAAGGTAGTAGGTTTTTATCTACTAGATTTAGGTGTGCGCCTTGGCGCACGATATCGTTGATTTTGAGTAAATTTAATGATTATAAGTGAGCGAACATATTTACTAAATAATTAGACATGACGTGAACATTATTATATTAAACAACTCTGCTTAAACAAAACTCTCAATAACTACAAAACCATGCATAAGTGAACTGAAAGGCACTACAAATTATACAGTTGTGCCTTTAAGCACCATTTCCATGAAACCAATATACGAACTCAGTTTAGAAGCAATTCTGGAGCAATAGTTTAGAGGGTTAACATGGCACAAGTGGACCTTATAGGATAACAATATGTGATGTCTTCATAAGCAGGCAACACTTAAGTACCAAACTGCCACATAACATTTCAAGGACATGGAGAAATAATTTATGACATATCAAAGTTCATATACCGTAGATGTTTATTTTAATACAAGGATAGTTTCAAATATGGATAATGCAAATGACACATCACGCATAAAAATGTTCAGCTCCACAGGAAGCTTCATGTTGCTATCTACATTAGATAGATGCTTTCTCAAAACAAAAAATATAGCAACAAAAATAGAACACAAAGTAAAACATTGAAGCGGAGGTGAGATTTGTGCTGATATTCATGGCTTCCCATTGAACCAATCACCCACAAATACCATTTGTCATATAGAACACAAAGAGAAGCATCATTATCTTCTCCTTGATGCTCTCAGCACCTACATGTATAGGAAGAGGAATTTAGATACTACACGCTTGGTGTATATACTGAATTCACTAAATATTATGTAACTAGAAGGATGGAAATAGAAACATGAGTATATTATGCTACTTCACTCAATATTCCTTAACAAAAATATCATTTCACAACTGACAAAATTCACTAAACATTACTCAGGAAGCATTTCAAAGACTAACATCAATGTAGGTGTCAAAGGATGCTCAATTTTAGCTGATATTTATTGCAAGCATAGCTTATGGATTAGTGGCTGCTAACAATACATATTTTTTTAATCAATGTTCTCTACTGTGAAGTGCTTAGACTAAGTCCTGCTTTGTGAACCAATCGTGCCATCGTCTACATGTAAGTGTTCAGTAATGTAACTCTGACTCAATCTATGAGAACTAGCAAGTTCAGTTTGTATCCCCATGGGTTTTTCTACCATGTCGGCAACTGTGTACATAAGGGTACTGATGCAACTATATACATGTACACCGTAATACAAAGGAAGAATCCAAAACTATATATAAGATAACGCGGACTTTTGGCTCTCGGGTGCTACACACCCCCATACTTGGAAAAATAAAAATAAATAAATAAAAGGTTAAAAAATTAAACTCTTTTGGAAATCAAAGATGATCGGGTAGGGTATTGTACTCGTAAAAAAAATGTTTGGAACAGAAATGATTCACATGGTCCTCAGGGAAAAAAAACAAAAAATTGACGAATCAAAGGTGAATAGTACCTTGTCATGGGGCGTTCCGAGTATTTTTTTACCCAGGATACAATAAAAGTAATTTCCTAGGAAAATATTTTTATACAAGTACAATACCAGATCATCTTTGATTTCAAAAAAAGTTTGGTTTTTTCTAAACTTTTTTATTTTTTTTATTTTTCCAAGTATGGGGCTGTGTGGCACCCAAGAGCCACATTGTAATTCTCCTCAGTGTCCCACCTATGGTGTGAGGAGGAATTGGAAGCAGTACATCATGGACATGCTCGGGGAGAAGAAGAACAAAAGTTGTTGGACATTGTTCAAAAAAGGTGTCAATTTCTTTCTTGGAATGACTGTAGTACAACTTGTTACCAGACATATTTCCATGGTTTTAAACGCGTCACCTAGGCGTCAAGGCGCCCCCTCAGCCTTGGAAAATCGACCGCTTTATGCACCTAGGCATATAAAGCGCCCGCCTAGACGTCGCTTAACCATCACAGCGCCTCCAAGACGCTCTAAGACACCTTAACACCTTTAAAACCATGGATATTTCACCTAATACTTCATCTATCGAATTTTATTTTGATGGATAGCAACTCTGAATGAGATGCACACAAGATAAGGTGGAGGGTGCATACCTATCATAGGACTTTTAGTGAGACCATTGGAAAGTTACATGATCAAATAATGTAAAAGCACAGATCAAGTGTTGTAATAGAAATATGCAATAAAATAAACCAATGCTACTTTGGTGTCGACGAATGGCTGCATATAAAATAAAAAATTACTTCAAACTAGAGAAGGAGGCAAGATCATAAGGAAGGTGCATTAGTGGAATTCGTGCAAATTTACCAATTTGTATAACGCAGAAAACATATTACATATACAAGTGGTAATATAACCTAAAGCAAAGAACATTCTCTTAAGCACATAAGGTATGCAAACATGATTGTCCTCGGCAAATATAGGGAGCCGAATTATGCAGGTACAACGCATATGCACTACAATATACTGAACATAAAGCAAAACACATCTTCTATCACAAAGTCATAGCCAAACTAACCAATATGTACAACAAATATATTGGAGCTACAGCCTAGAGAAACACAACATTAACCCGGAAGATGGTAAGGAACTTCTTGTTTGCATAAGCTAGTTATAATATAAGTAACTGAATATCTGATTAAGCAACATATTTGACATGTATATGATCTGCTAATTGATAGTAATGAAGATATAATTAGTGGTCATTGTTTAAGTATAGGATCTTTCATTGTCATTTTGCTCAACGACTTTGACACTGCCCTCACAGTATATATGTACTCATGTACAAACTGATAATAGTTTCTTACCTCAACATGGATGAAGCACTGACCATGTACAAACTATATCTCAAGAAAGTAGATAAGTTGTGCATATAAAGGAAAGGAAATCTGGTCACATAGTCTGAAATATAAGAAATATAGATTTCAACAAAAGCGAAGGGGCACATAAACAAAATTTGTATAATTGCAGGCTATCACCTAGTAAGAGGACAGAAATTTAACATGTAGAAATCACAACGATCCAAGTTAGTCAATCTGATAATTAATTGCACGCGTGTTTTAGCAAAGCTTTCTGCTCGTGCTTTTCTGACGCTCCACCACGAAACTGAAATTTATACTAAAAAAACAAAAGCGAGTAGCACACAAAAGAACAATTAGTTTCCATTACCGGTAACACAAATCAATAGAATTGATGTACATGCTGAAGCAGAAAAAGATAGATTGATATAGCCCTATTAATCCTTGTGATGGAGCATATAGAGCTGTGTATGTCCTTGTGTGATACTATTTGACCGGCCATATATGTATATGCCTGTCTTATCATATAGAAGATATTCTATTATATCATCGCTTTTGATATGGGGTGGCCCGATCTTCTCAGCAAGCACTTGTCGATGATGATAATGGTGGATAGATAAATAGCCTGTAGCTATGAACTCTCCTGCTCGAACCCTGATGCCAATGCAACAGCTCTCAAACCCTATGGGATATTCACAACTCCACGCTCTTGCACACGCAGCCGTCGACCACGAACGGTAGTTTGCAATCTACTAATTTCCATTGGAACAACAGATCACACTCAATTGCAGTAGTCTAATTCAGTCACAGGGTAATTCCAGAGGTTCTTTGAAAGAAACAACTCCAAAATAGTTTAAATGTGGTCTAAACCCGAACTAGGGGTCGTCCCAGGGCTTATAAGGGTGGCTAGCACGCCCAGAAACCGAAACTAAACACAAACGACTCAAACTAATACAAGTCGACTTGGACCAGATTTGGTCGGCGGCCGGACACTCCGGCGGATAGTCCGGTCAGGCCGGACACTCCGGGTGGAGTGCGACGGACAGTCCGGTCTGGCCTGAAACTTTGAAGTTTCCGAGCGGTGTCCGGGTAGTGTTCGAACTGGGATACTGATTGTCCGCGCCAAATTTTCTCTCGGACAGGCAGGATAGTCCGGGTGGACCCGACCGGACACTCCGGTCGGTGCAGAGCTTTTGGCCTCCATCTTGATGATCTTCTCTCTTGCGCCTTCCTCCTGCTCCTCCCTCGCGCATCCTTGGGTGATCATCATGCCGGGCTCCTCTTGTAGCCCTTCTCCTCCTCGCGCCATGCTTGTTTCTCCAACGAACCTGATCATACATAAATGCATAGACTTAGGCAGTATAAAGTTCTCATCAATTAAAGTACCAGATTGGTTTAGGAGCAAATTCACCTGTTGTTCAAGTAGCTTAGAATGAGCTCTTGTAATGGGTCCAATTCTAATCTCATTGGATTGATCCTTCCTTGCAACAGTTGGAGCATCTTTAGTAGCTGTTATTATAGGGATGTCCTCATCATCTCCCCCCTTCAAAAGGCATCGACCATGACTCTCCAAGGTCTTCTCCATCATATGGTGATAAATCAGCAATGTTGAAGCTGTTGCTAACTCCACCAAACTCCTCAATAGGTATATCAATCGAGTAGGTATTATCATTAATCTTGGCTAACACCTTGTATGGACCAGCACCACGTGGCTTCAACTTGGACTTGCGAAGTAGTGGAAATCCTTACGTAGATGCACCCGTACCATGTCTCCAGGCTTGAACAACACCTTCCTTGCTTGATTCCTTGTAGCAACAATGTTCTTGCCTTTCTTCTCAATAGCCTCTCGAGTCTTCTCATGAATCTTCTTCACGTATTCAGCATGTTTTGATGCCTCCATATCAACTCTCTCATGTAATGGCAAAGGCAACAAATCAAGTGGCATCAATGGCTTGAAGCCATACACCACCTCAAAAGGACAAAGCTGAGTAGTTGAATGCACAACCCTATTGTATGCCAACTCAACATGTGGAAAACACACTTCCCACTCCCGCAAATTCTTTTTAATCATAGTCCTCTATAGCTGTGACAATATTCGATTCACCACCTCTGTTTGAACATCAATTTGGGGATGACATGTAGTACTAAATAGTAGCTTCGTTCCCAGCTTCCCCCAGAAGGTCTTCCAAAAGTAGCTCATGAACTTACATCACGGTCAGAAACAATTGTCTTAGGTACTCCATGTAATCTCACGATGTACCTGGAAAAAGGTTAGCAACATGTGACGCATCATCGCTTTTGTGGCAGGCAATAAAATGAGCCATCTTAGTGAACCTATCCACTACCACAAATATAGAATCATGACCTCTCCGTGTTTTAGGTAGACCTAGCACAAAATCCATACTAATCTCTTCCCATGGTGTAGTAGGTGCAGAGAGAGGTGTATACAAACTATGAGGCTGCAGCTTGGATTATGACTTGTGGCATTTAATACAATGGCTCACAAATCTGTAGACATCACGCCTCATCTTGGGCCAATAAAAATGATCAGCGAGCATGAGAAATGTCTTATCATGCCCAAAGTGACCCATCAAACCACCAGCATGTGATTCCTGCACTAAGAATGTAACATCTCAAAAATATTAATCAAGATTATCAAGTTCTAATCACCCAAGATTAGGGTTAACAAAAACTTTATTCTTAAACCCTTATGAATGCTTGTGTGTGATTTTTATTAATGCATGAATGCTTGCTATACCATGTTTGATTGCTATAAATGATAAGGATTAGTTTGAATATGGAAACCACATCATCTAGGTCAAAACCAAACAAAAACAAATCAAAAGGAAATCAATATATGAAGCATATGACCTAATGGTCATTTTGGCCAAAGTTAACCACTAGCCGACTTTGGGCAACTCTAGCAAATGTTTTCCAACAAAAAAATTCTACTTCTTTTTCTCCCTTGCTAGAACAAGTGAAAATGAACACACGCAAACTTTACAAACTTACAAAAATCAATTTCAAATCCATTTGAGAGACATTTCAAAATTGAATCAAGTGTAGGTATCTAGATCACTATTTTGCAAAAACCACGTAAACCATCTCCGCTTGACAAACCCTAGCAACCAGAGACACTCAAGCATGTGCCCAACACACCCACCAAAGATAATTTGAAAATTCAAATCTTTAGTTCATGCGGCCATTTAATCAAACACTTAACAGGCAAAGTACAGATATAACAACTATTTACTGTTTTGATCAATCAATTGCTCACCATTGTACCCAATTCGGACTCAGGTACTACCCCATGATCACCCCCAGTACCAGCCCATGCAGCTAGCACCCCTCACTTGCCATTTGCACTAGTGTCAGCCTGTACCCGAGCGTGCCATGCCGGTCGAGCATGGACACGAAGCCACAAGCCTCACCGCCCTCTACCACGACTGCGAGGAGGTAGACGTGACCTCACCACACCCCTCTGTCCACACCTCGACCAAAGCCAAGCAGTGGAGAAGCCGGCAGCGTCGACTTGCTGCCATGCCGAGCGCACGCCAGAGCGCCAAGCGATTCCCTTCTAGCCACGCCGTGCCTCGCTCTCTCCACACGTAACTGCACTCGCCACGTCACCAGCAACCTCCTAGACATGACCATTCACCGTCGCGCGCCCCGTGACCACCATACACCATGACGAACACCGCGGTACCCGCACAGAGCACGAACGTCTCCCGGACGATTAGGACCGCGCCTTGCTGCGCCACTATGCGCATGACGATCGCCATAGACCACCGCGTCGACCTATTCCCTCCGCCATGCCAATAGAACCATGTAGCAATGTCGCCGACGAGCCCAACCCATGCCGCACTGCTCCTCTCACCAGTGTAGAAATAGGACCCTACCCCAGCCTCCCAAGGCACACCATTCGACTCCCCTCTCTCCAAGAACCACCCCTGACCATTCCTCGGAGCAAGGTGAGCACCACATCGCCAGAATTTCGCCGGAGCCTGCCGCTACAGTGAAGGAAAGGAGTCGTTGATTGGAGCCACCCCAGGAGCCTCCGCGACCACCATTTGACTCTCCGTCGTCTACCAACCCATTCGCCCCCATCGTCGGACCTAGCTAGAGCCCTGGAAAGCCACCAGCGACCCCCGCCATCGAATTAGGTTTAGAATCCCCCACGCTCACTATGACGAAGACGACAACGCTTAGCCGCCGATCTCGTTCTAATCGCGTGGCCCAGATTAGCAGATACCGTTTCGTTTAGTTACTACCGCTGACATGTGGGACCAGCCTAAGAGTAGCCTGATGTGCGTGTGCCGCGTAGCTAGGCCGGCCCATGTTCGTTCCCGCGCTTAGCCCAGAGATTCAAATATGGTTTTTTCATTTAATTCAAAAACCTATTCTTTCAGTGATTTCAAAATTAATTCAAAGAGATCTACTTAACCAAATTGCATGATTCCAATTTTGTTATAAATGTATTGAATTATCTACAAACTCCCGTTGGATTCAAACCATTTGAAATTATAGATCACCTATAGTGAAAATAATAAGATAGAGACTTTTCCAACTTCAAACATTTTTCTAAAATCAATCATAAATGCTTTTGGGTTGATTCCAACCCTCAAAAATCACATTTGGCATGCTATATCTGAATATGTAAAAAGATGTAGCTTTACATACAGTAATCATGAACTAGGAAAAAAGAATGTTATTTAGATATTTATTTTACTTTAATATTATTAAATAGCAATATTAAACTTTGTAATATACGCCAACCTATTTAAACGACTTTATCAAGTATTGGAATATGTGGGGATGACATGTGTCAACATGATCCCGTATTCTAATTGGAGGATATTAAAAAACTTAGGTATTTTTCAATAAATAGAAATTACTTTTCCAAAATAAGATAAATAAGAATATGTCAATATTTCATGTGATGATTGAGATGATGCTAGATCATCTAGTGTGAGCCATTGTGTGCTAAATAGAAGTAGTTAAGTATTGTTTGGTGATTGTGTACCTCGTATTTATTTATAGCCTCTAGTACCGACCTGGGGTACGAAGAGGAGTACTACGAGGAAGAAGAAGAGAACTTCAACAACTGCACTACTCAAGGCAAGCCCACTATGAAAGCTTAACTATGCAATCCCACTATGAAAGCTTAACTATGCAAGCCATCCATGCAAGCTAACCTGTGCAATATGCACTATGCTTGGTTATGCAATCTTGATTATACCAATCCCAAGTTTTATTTGCAGGCTTTATTCTTTTACCTTTATCAAAGTTTCTTACCTAGTTAATTAATTGTGAATAGTGGAAAATAGGATGGATACCATCAAGAGCATATGACTATTCTTGGGTAGTTACACTTGATTAGCACCCCCAATAGTGATACCCTCATTAATAGTGGCTAGTGCTAAAATAAACTTGATTGCTTTAGATGGGAACACTTGGAGAAAATGATTATGAAAACCTTGGAATTATGAGTCATTATATTGAAATGTTTTTGACATGTGTTGTGAAACACGATGACTTGGAGATGATACTGAATGAGGCATGTGCCTTGACTTTGATAAAAACTGATCGTTGGGTTCGGATGTGATACCATTCCAATTTTAATGTACAACCACAATACCAGAGTTGGGTAGGGCTTAACTAGAACTTTACATGTCTCAGTATGGGTTCCCTTGCAGAAAGAGGTGAAGTTGAGGCTGCCTTGAGAATATGAATGTCCACCTATGTAGTTCCCAAGATGGCAGTTGGCCATGGCTGGGAGGCCAAGCTCATAGGGGAGGTGCCTATACTAGGGTGTGTAATTGAAAGGTTAGGATTGATTATCCGCATACCAAGTATGATGATTTGGGGTTATCCCTGACATATGTATCGAATTTTGTGGTGAAAGTGCACCACCTCTGTAGAGTGTCAAACTATTCGAATAATGGCATCCGCGGTTATGGACAGTTGGAGTGGCCATACTATTTCGTTGTCAGATGTGTTCAAAAGGACTTGTGACTTGAACTATGACTTTGATTTACCATAATAAGGTTGTGGACATGAAAACTAGGTTCCCACTTGAGTAATCTAGAGAACTAAAATAGGCTTTACTACTAAGTACTTCTGAAATAAAACTAGCTTATGGCAAACAAGCCTAGAGCTTAGGATTTATACTAGTATTACCTTACTTGTGTTAGTGATAGTTTGTGAGTACTTAAAGAGTCCTCATGGCATTGTCCCTGGCTATTCCCATGGCCAGACTATGAGGAGGACTACCCGGAGGATGGACAGCAGGAGGTCTATGATAACTAAGATCATCTCCCATCATCAGCATTGCCTATGACAATGAAGATGGAGTCTACTATGTTTATTTCCACTGCTTTGATGTGTATTAAGACTTGATCATGAGATCAACTATTTGTAAGACTATTATGTGATGCAGCCCGTCCTACGGACGCTTCCACATCTACACCAACAAGTCCCCCAAGTGGACCCATGACTCGTGCCCGAGCCAAACTCCTCCAAGCTAAGGTGAACTCGCTCCTCTCTTCGTGCCAATTCGGTACCTCCTTGGATGGCGTGCTACTTCATACCACTACTTTGTGCATCATCAGGTACGAGCCCCCGCCATGTCGACCCATGAGACCGGAAGCTGCACCTGACCTGAAGCTGCCAGAGCCGGAGTGTCCGCCCGAATCCAGCCGGAGTGTCCGGCCACCCTAGAGTGTCCGGCTCGACTCAGCCGGAGTGTCCGGCCTGCCCGAGCCCGGAACTGGCGGGGACATTCAGAAGGTCGAATCGAACACTCCCCGGACACCACCCGGAGTGTCCGCCCTGCCCGGACTGTCCGGCCGCGCCGACCCAGAGTGTCCGCCCTGCCCGGACTATCCGGCCGTGCCGACCCGGACTGTCTGGACCAAGTGATGGGCCTGCGAGCCTAGCTGGGACCTATGTCCCATGTACCCCTCTACTTTGCCCAGAACTCTACTTTAATGCCTGAATTACCCCTTAACTTGTGGCTGACCTATATATAGACCCCCACCTCCATTGTAAACCCTAGGCTTGATATTGGAATTAGTGGAAACCCCTTTGTGGATCTATCTAATTCTTGCCTCATGCTCCTTGACTAAGGAGCACCAATATCCCCAAACCTCGTTGTTGTTTGCATTGTGCCTCCGCGTTGTACAAGGCCTAGGCATCAGTGTTCCTTTGCCTAGACGTCAAGATCTCACCGAGTCTCCCATCTCGCTGTGCTAGTTCGAGAGAGAGTCCTCCGCCCGACGCCGATCCTAGGGATTGCGCCGGATCGGTCACCGCCGACATGAGCTATTGGTGTTTATCGTGGTTTTGCGTGTGTGTGTTCATCGCGTTCTTCGTGCGTGTGTTCGTCGTGTTCATCCTTCCCTCCTTTCCCCGCACTCCACCCTCGATTTGAAAGGGAATCATGAAAGATCGGGCCACCCTAGAGGTTTGCCCTCAACATATTGGTATCAAGAGCTTCGTTGCTCACGATTTCCCCCACAAATTTTTCTTCTATCCACCAAAAATTCGAAAATCCCCACAAAAACAGCCCATATTTGCCTTTGGATCGATCTCTTGATTTGGAGTGTTATTTGTGGTTTTGATCCGACCAAACCTTTTCTAAGGAGTTGGTCCAGCTTTATCCTGCGTTTCCCCACCCCGATTTGGCCAGTTTTTCGTGGATTTGAGGCCCGAAGGCGAGGATTTCCGCTCAAGAACACGAGCAGGAAACCCGCGCCGGAGTGTCCGGCTCATACCGACCGGAGTGTCCGGCCCGACTGGAGTGTCCGGCTGAACCAGACCGGAGTGTCCGGCCCAGACAGACCGGAGTGTCTGGCTATAACGCCAGTTTTGACAGTTTTGCCTCATTTTTCGTATTGGCTAATCTCCTTTCTTTGCTCGTGTCCCGTGTGCGTGCCAGAAAGTACCAGCAAGCTTCCGCATCATCAACTTCCGCACTCATCGACACCACGGACCACGAACATCATCCCGCACCACCGACGCCAAGTTCATCATCAAAGAAGGTATAACTTGCGTCACCTTGTTAACCCACATCTTCCTTTGTGTGTACCTATCCCATGAGAGTGGCTCATCTTGTATTTGCTTGAGCATTGTGCATTTGTCCTTGGATAGTGAGAGTGCAAGAGCAATATCAAGTGTGACTAGGTAGCATCAAGGGAGAGCAAAAAAAAAGAAAAAAAAATACAAAGAAAAAGCAAAAGAAAAATAGTCTCCCCTTGCAAAAGAGAGTCTCAAAGCTTGTAAGCAAGAGAGAAAGAAGAGCGCCCAAGGCAAGTGCACAAATCTATTGCTCACTATTCCTCATTGCAAACGAGCCACGGTCTCTCCTTGCATTGGCACGACAACGAGCTTAGTCTTTGTTAGGACATTTTGTTTGCTCATTTTCATAGTCGTGTCAATCCCAACTTTCTCCACGTGTGTGTACATAGTCGTAGGTTCCCTTCACCCTTTTGAGTTGTTGACCTTCGCCTTTGACTTGAGTTTTGTTGGATTTTTACCACTTTTGACTATCCCTTTTCTTTTGGTTGGTTCTTTGGCTTTCCACAACCCTAACCTACCACCAACAAGCTTTTGAGAGTTAGTGTGTGTTTTCTTGGCATTTCCACTTTGCACGCTAATAGCTCTCACTTGTGGTTTCTAGTTTGGTGCAATCCCCAAGGTGAGGTACAAGGCTAGCACCACCATATTCCACTTCCATATACAATACTTGTGTGTTTTGCATGATGGATAGGCACGGTGAGACGAGCCAACCACCTCCCCAAGAAGAAGATCAAGGTCCGTACATGACGCGCGCAAGTCACTTCATCGTTCGACAAGAGTTCCGTGAACGTTGCCAAGCACCTGAGACGCGACAAGATGAACAATTTGGCGAAACGCAAGCCGAGTTCAAGAACATCGACAACCACTTCGACGGCCTTGAACGACAAATGCATGCAATGCATCACAACTTCGGCCACCAAAATGAAGCGCTTCAACGCTCCGTCGCTGAAACAAATGATAATCTTCGACGCCTCATCAATGGCATGGCAAGACCAGGTTCACGCGCATCAAGCTCCGCAAGTTCTTCGCATCGTCATGCACCTCTTCCATAAGCTCTACATCAAAGTGCTCAGAGATGCAATGATGCCCCTGTGGTTGAAGATGGAATCTCTTCGAACTATGTACCTTCCCCATGGCACGCCGCAACGTCAAGCTATGACGGTGACCTCTCTTCAAGGCCACAAGCAAGGCAAGAAGCACACCGTCATCACGCAAGGGCACTAGTGATCCGACAAGAGCAACCACAAGAGGAACCGCAAGCGCAACCACAAGTACAACCGCAAGTCTACCACCATCGACCACGACACATACTTGACACAACAAGTGATGACTCCAACTTGGAGAATCAAGCTCGTCATCGACGTCAAGCTCTCCAAGATCCTCCTCCTCATCATCAACGTCATGAACGTCAACACCGAGACCATGGTAATCACGAGGCGCCTCCTCCACATCAACAAAACTTG
The DNA here is from genome assembly GCA_910589775.1 of Avena eriantha. Classification (NCBI taxonomy): domain Eukaryota; kingdom Viridiplantae; phylum Streptophyta; class Magnoliopsida; order Poales; family Poaceae; genus Avena; species Avena eriantha. The sequence goes on along the minus strand of OU342741.1, from coordinate 293,322,374 downwards.
GAGCGTCAAGTGATACAAGTTGAGCGACGCCCACCACGTCAAGAGGCTCATGACCATGTTCTTCGCCATGAGGCCCATGTGCCTAACCAACATCACCAACCAAGGAACGAGCCTCCTCTTCATCATCAACCGCGTCAAGAGGCTACACACCTTCGCCACCATGAGGCCCAAGTACCTCAACCACGTCAACAACCGCGCCAAGAGCAAGAGCAAGCTCCTCATTAAAAACAATACCAAGAGCAAGCTCCGCAACAAGGACGCGAGAACCAAGTTCCACCTCCCCAACTACAAGATCATCAACAAGGTCACCAAGCTCGTCGCGATGACCGCAATGATGAAGAAACTTTTGGCAAGCTCAAGTTCACAATGCCCAAGTTCACCGGATCCAATGACCCTGAAGAATACTTCTCGTGGGCACTCAAAGTCAAAAAGATCTTCCGCATGCACAACTATAGCAACGAGAAGATGGTCACCATGGCTTCGCTAGATTTTGATGATTACGCCAACCTTTGGTGGGAACAAGTTCAAGTTGCTCGTGATGAAAGACAAGAGCCGCCAATCACAACTTGGCATGACATGAAGGCTAACATGAGATACCGGTTTGTCCCCGCAAACTACACGCGTGACCTCTTCAACAACCTTCAAGCGCTTCGTCAAGGGACAAAGATCGTGGAAGAATACTTCAAGGAAATGGAACTCAACTTGATTCGCGCCAACATTGATGAGCGCATGGAGCAAACAATGGCACGTTCCCTTATTGGCTTGAATCACCCAATCAAGCGCATCGTCGAGTTCCAAACATACAACACCATGGTTGAGCTTGTGCACATTGCAACAAAGGCTCAACGTCAAGTGCAAGAGGATATCAAGTACAACAAGCCCAAGATGTACTTCACCTACAAGCAAGCTTCAACCCCTACACCAACAACTTTCAATGGTAGCTCCTCAAGTACCTCCAAGCCTTCCTTCAAGCCCACACTTCCTCAAGGAAAACTGGTCCCAAGTGGCAAGCAAGCAAAGAGTGATACACCTTTCAACGGTGAATGCTACAAGTGTGGAGGTAAAGGACACAAGTCGGCCGAATGTGGAAATAAGAAAGTCTTGTTCATCCATGACAATGGTGATGAAGAGTACTTGAGTGAAGATGAGTTTGATGCCCGTGTCAAGGAAGCAATGACAAGGCAACGCGTGGAAGATGATCAAGAACTCCTCATGTGTGAGCATGACGCAAGTCCATCGCTTGTCATCACAAGAATCTTGACCACTCAAGCACAAGAGCATGAAGACCAATGCTCCAATATCTTCCAAACACGAGCCGACATCAACGACAAATCTATCAAGGTGATCATTGACGGAGGGAGTTGTCACAACCTTGCTAGCACCGAGTTGTGTGAGAAGCTCATACCGTTTCATTTAGATACTGCCGCTGACATGTGGGACCAGCCTAAGAGCAGCCCGCTGTGCGCGCGCCGCATAGCTGGGCCAGCCCATGTTCATTCCCGTGCTTAGCCCAGAGATTCAAATATGGTTTTTTTTCATTTAATTCAAAAACCTATTCTGTCAGTGATTTCAAATTTAATTCAAAGATATCTACTTAAAGAAATTGCATGATTCCAATTTTGTTAGAAAGGAATTGAAAATATATACACACTCCCTTTGGATTCAAACCATTTGAAATTATAGATCACCTATAGTGAACATAACAAGACAGAGACTTTCCAACTTCAAACATTTTTCTAAAATCAACCATAAATTCTTTTGGGTTGATTCCAACCCTCAAAAATCACATTTGCCATGATCTATATGAATATGTAAAAATAGGTAGCTTTACATGTAGTAATCATGAACTAGGAAAAACTTAATGATATTTAGGCATTTCTAGTCACTTTACTGTTATCAAATAGCAATATTAAACTTTGTAATATATGCCAACCTCTTTAAACCACTTTCCCAAGTATTGGAATATGTGGGGATGACATGTGTCGACATGGTCCCGTATTCTAATTGGAGGATAATAGAAATCTTAGGTATTTTTCAATGAGTAGAAATTACTTTTCCAACGTAAGATAAATAAGAATATGTCAATATTTCATGTGATGATTGAGATGATGCTAGATCATCTAGTGTGAGCCATTGTGTGCTAAATATAAGTAGTTAAGTATTTTTTTGGTGATTGTGTACCTCGTATTTATTTATAGACACTAGTACCGACCCGGGGTACGAAGAGGAGGAGTACTACGAGGAAGAAGAAGATAACTTCAATAACTACACTACTCAAGGCAAGCCCACTATGCAAGCTTAACTATGCAAGCCCACTATGCAAGCTTAACTATGCACGCCATACATGCAAGCTAACCTATGCAAGATGCACTAGGCATGCTTGGTTATGCAATCTTGATTATACCAATCCCAAGTTTTATTTGCAAGCTCTATTCTTTTACCTTTATCAAAGTTTGCATGCCTATAAGTGTGGAGGTAAAGGACACAAGTCGGCCGAATGTGGAAATAAGAAAGTCTTGTTCATCCATGACAATGGTGATGAAGAGTACTTCAGTGAAGATGAGTTTGATGCCCGTGTCAAGGAAGCAATGGCAAGGCAATGCGTGGAAAATGATCAAGAACTCCTCATGTGTGAGCATGACGCAAGTCCATCGCTTGTCGCCACAAGAATCTTGACCACTCAAGCACAAGAACATGAAGACCAACGCTCCAATATCTTCCAAACACGAGCCGACATCAACGGCAAATCTATCAAGGTGATCATTGACGGAGGGAGTTGTCACAACCTTGCTAGCACCGAGTTGTGTGAGAAGCTCAACCTCAACCTCCATCCACACAAGCACCCCTACCACGTGCAATGGCTAAGTGACCAAGGGTCCGTGAAGATCAAGCATACCGTATCGGTCTCCTTCGCCATTGGTCCTTACAAAGATACGGTGGAGTGTGATGTGGTTCCTATGACAGTTTGCCACATGCTTCTTGGTCGACCATGGCATTTTGACAAGGCTGCTCAACATGATGGTCGCACCAATATATACACCTTCAAATGGCTCAACAAAACATGTGTTTTGCAACCGATGACTCCTAGCCAAATAATTGCGGACAATGCAAAGGCTTTAGCGAGGACGCAAAGCACAACACCTAATTGTGAGAAGAGCGGTGAGAGAGAGAACCACCTCATAGTGAGTGGGAGCCACAAGCCAAATTCGAGTGGAAAAACTAAGAGTGTTCTCCTTGACACCAAAAGTGAGATGAGAGATGTTCGGAACAACCCATCCATCTTGCACTATGTCCTCCTTTGCAAGGGACTAGCGCAAGGAACTAACGAATTTACCAATGTTCCTCCATCTTTGATGAGTGTTTTGCAGGAATTCAAGGATGTGTTTCCCGAAGAGCTTCCACATGGACTACCTCCTCTTCGCGGCATTGAACATCGCATCGACCTCATCCCCGGTGCACCACTTCCCAACCGTGCCACTTACCGCACGATCCCGGAGGAGACGAAGGAGATCGAACGTCAAATCAACCAACTCGTCTCCAAAGAATCTCATGGTGGAGGCCTTATGGGTCACTTTGGTCGCGACAAGACATTGGACATGCTCTCCAATCACTACTTTTGACCCAAGATGAAGCGTGACGTGGAGCGCTACGTTCAACGATGCACGACATGTGTTCAAGCTAAGTCGCAAGCTAATCCCTATGGTCTTTATATGCCATTGCCTATTCCTCATACACCTTGGTCCGACATTAGCACACTTCTATATTTGTTGTTGTGGATCTTATGGTCATGATTCTATATTTGTTGTTGTGGATCGTTTTTCCAAGATGGCACACTTCATACCGTGCCATAAGACCGACGATGCTTCACATGTTGCAAATCTGTTTTTCAGGGAAATCGTACGTCTTCACGGTGTGCCAAGGACAATCGTCTCTGGCCGCGACGTCAAATTCATGAGCTACTTGTGGAAGGCCCTCATGGCCAAGTTCGGCGTCAAGCTCCTCTTTTCATCCGCATCACATCCTCAAACTGATGGCCAAACCGAAGTTGTCAACCGAAGCCTCGGAACTCTCCTTCGTGTGTTGATCAAGAAAAACCTGAAGGATTGGGAGGAATGCATTCCACACGCCGAGTTTGCCTACAATCGAGGCAAGCACTCAACAACCAAGATGAGTCCATTCATGATCGTCTATGGTTTCGAGCCCCTCCCCGTGCTCGACATCCTACCACTACCTCTCCATGAGTGCACAAACATGGACGTCGAGAAGCGCGCACAAGCTATGAAGACGCTTCATGAAGAAACAAGAGCTACTATCGAACAACAAGTCCTTCGCCAAGCTTCAAGGTTAAACAAGGACAAGAAGGAGATGATATTTGAAGAAGGTGACCTTGTGTGGATACACCTAAGCAAGGACCGCTTCCCCAAGGAACGTGACTCCAAGCTCAAGCCAAGAGGAGATGGTCCCTTCAAGGTCCTCAAAAGAATCAACAACAACGCCTACATCATCGACATACCGACCTCCAAGTACCTTGCAAGCAATACATTCAATGTCAAGGATCTCGCACCCTACCATGGAGATGCTCAAGATGATATCCATGAAGAGTCGAGGACTACTCTTTCTCCAGGGGGGGAGCTGATGCAGCCCGTCCTACGGATGCTTCCACATCTACACCAACAAGTCCCTCAAGTGGACCCATGACTCGTGCCCGAGCCAAACTCCTCCAAGCTAAGGTGAACTCGCTCCTCTCTTCGTGCCAATTCGATACCTCCTTGGATGGCGTGCTACTTCATACCACTACTTTGTGCATCATCAGGTACGAGCCCCCGCCGCATCGACCCACGAGCCCAGAAGCTGCACCTGACCTGAAGCTGCCAGAGCCAGAGTGTCCGCCCAAATCCAGCCAGAGTGTCCGGCCACCCCGAAGTGTCCGGCCCGACTCAGCCGGAGTGTCCGGCCTGCCCGAGCCCGGACCTGGCGTGGACATTCAGAAGGTCGAATCGAACACTCCCCGGACACCACCCGGAGTGTCCGCCCTGCCCGGACTGTCCGGCCGCGCCGACCCGGAGTGTCCGCCCTGCCCGGACTGTCCGGCCGCGCCGACCCGGAGTGTCCGCCCTGCCCGGACTATCCGGCCGGGCCGACCCGGACTGTCTGGCCCAAGTGATGGGCCTGCGAGCCTAGCTGGGCCCTATGTCCCATGTACCCCTCTACTTCGCCCAGAACTCTACTTTAATGCCTGAATTACCCCTTAACTTGTGGCTGTCCTATATATAGACCCCCACCTCCATTGTAAACCCTAGGCTTGATATTGGAATTAGTGGAAACCCCTTTGTGGATCTATCTAATTCTTGCCTCATGCTCCTTGACTAAGGAGCACCAATATCCCCAAACCTCGTTGGAGTTTGCATTGTGCCTCCGCGTTGTACAAGGCCTAGGCATCGGTGTCCCTTTGCCTAGACGTCAAGATCTCACCAAGTCTCCCATCTCGCCGTGCCGGTTCGAGAGAGAGTCCTCCACCCGACGCCGATCCTAGGGATTGCGCCGGACCGGTCACCGCCGGCATGAGCTATTGGTGTTTATCGTGGTTTTTGTGTGTGTGTGTTCATCGCGTTCTTCATGCGTGTGTTCGTCGTGTTCATCCTTCCCTCCTTTCCCCGCACTCCACCCTCGATTTGAAAGGGAATCGTGAAAGATCGGGCCACCCTAGAGGTTTGCCTTCAACATTATGGTTTGTAATGGATGATGTACTGTGGTACCAATTCTGTTATGTCTCGCAAAAATGGTAATCCTAGGATTGCGTTGTACGGGATAACAGGCATCTAGACTTAAAAATCTGGGTGTTGACAAGTTGGTATCAGAGCCATCCTGACCATAGGAGACCCTAGTTAGAAGGGACGTATGAAAAACTTAGTTTCAAAACAAAGAAAGTGGGTATTTACGAAAACCTATTCTCACTCTTATCCTTGAGATTCTTTCAAAAAAGAGTTCACCTGTTACTCAAAAATTCTTGCAATCCTTCCTAAAATTTGACACACTTGATCACCGCACTAACTTACTCATCCTAATTGCTAATAGATGGAAGTCAAGTACATCAAGTTCTACCAGTTGGGCAATGGAGGAGATCTTGTCTTTGAGAGGGACCTAAGCCAGCGAGCAGAGCTTCTGGAATGCCCACACCACAAGTTCTTTGAAGCACAGCTCAATGACCAGCCCGGAGGGGAACTACAGTGGTTGATCGTTGCGGATATGAGAGGCAAGATGGAGCCACCCACCTCTGAGAAGATATAGTTCAGCTTGAGGGAGAACAACTGGTTGGATGGACTAGCTAGGGTAATGCAGGAGGCACTTGCTCGTCTGTGTGCGCAGAACATCAACTAGATCAATGGCACCCGCTTCGCCCACTATGCAAGACGTGACTCTATGGGACAACCCTTGGCCCTGCCAGGACATCCGGAGCTGAGGCACCATGTCAATCTCCTTGAATTCATGTTGCACGAGACCTAGAAGGAGTTGGACAACACCCGTGCCTACACCAACCAGAATCACGCCGTTGCCACTAAGAGGAAACAAACCCTCACTATCCTCGCTAAGGAGCGCAAGTCACTTTGTTGCCAATGTGACAAGAAGGACCGCATCATTGCTCGTCTTCGCCAGAAGGTGGCCACCTCGAAGAAACTATCCATGACTAGGAGATCTAGCTGGAGGAGAAGGAAGAGGAAGGTGAAGATATTTGTGGGGATATCCACTCTTACCTTAGTGATGATGATGACTATCTGGAGGACATCACCACGGAGTTCCACATGGACGAGGATGACACTGACCTCATAGATGATGAAGAAACCCCCAGTTCTGATGATGAGAAGTCACACCTGAGCACTATCGTAGGTGTGAGTTTGTATCCGGTCCTGATGTATCGTAGCTTGACAGAATGGTTCTTAAAACCATCTGCTTAGTATTTGTGGTATGTGTTTGTATTGTGTGCTTAGAATGAATGAATGAAAATGAGTGGTGGTTTTCAAACCTTACCAATAATCAAGTTTAAATATTTTGAACAAAACCCATAAGCCATAGAAATTTTCCCTCTTGTCTTACGATCTATCTCAATCTTTAGAATGAATCGCGGAAACCCCGGTGGCAGCAGATCATACCAGAATCCAATGCTTCAGATTCTGCAGATGCTAGTTTCAGATCGTGAAGCCAGTAGAGCCAAGCGTCAAGCCAATCTAGCCACTGTTCAACAGATCGCCCAGATGGCACACAACAACCAAGGCCATGGAAACCAAGATCACCATGGATCCAAGCTCAAGAACTTCCAAAACACTAATCCTCCTATTTAGCAAATCAGAAGAGCCCTTAGATGCTGATGACTGGCTACAAACCATGGAGAACAACCTAGAAGTTGCAGGAGTTGATGCTGTAGAGAAAGAACTGTTTGCCACCCACTAGCTGGCAGGTTATGCAAGATCATGGTGGAACAGCACCCGTACCATGAATGGAGGACAGATGATGACTTGGGAGGAATTCAAGCTCAAGTTCAGTAGGACCCATGTGCCCCTAGGTTTGATCAAGAGGATGAGGGATGAATTCAGGGAGCTGAAGCAAGGAAGAATGACTATGGTGGAATACCATGACAAATTTCTGTCTCTGGCTAGGTATGCCCCTGATGAGATTAACACAAAAGCAAAGAAGAAGGAGAGATTCCTGAATGGTCTGCATGATGAGATGTAGGCAATGCTAGTCAACATTCCCTTTGATGACTTAGAAGCTTTAGTGGATTCTGCTATCCATATGGAAGGAAAGATCAACCAAGCCAGTGAGAACCGCAAGCATCATATGATGCACCAACCTGGACCACACCATACCCTGAAGTATCGCCCCAACCCGTCTCCAGGATTTGCACCAAGAAACAATAGAGCCCCTATGTCCCGTCCAAACTTTCTCAATCGTGGCAGAGGAAATCTAAGGCCCAGAGGCCATAACAACAACCCTGGCAACCCCAATAACTTCAACCGTGCACCACCAAGGTCCAACAACAACAACAACAACAATACTTCCCAAGGACTGGAAGCAATGATGTGCCTGTTGCAGGGAAGGACAAGTCCATGATAACCTGCTTTGAATGTGGAGTCACAGGTCACTACTCCAATGAGTGTCCCAAGAAGCTTGCTGCAGCCACCAATGTCACTGCACCTGCCCAGCAGCAACGCCATGTCTAGCCTAGAAAGAGGTTTGCCCCAGGAAACCCGCACAACCGTACCGGCCGTCTATTCCACATGAATGCCGAGGAAGCCCAGGAAGCACCAGATGTCGTGCCGGGTATGTTTTCTGTTAACTAAGTATTTGCAAGTGTGTTGTTTGATTCTGGAGCATCACCCTCGTTTGTTACCGAAGAATTTGCATGCACTAGTAAGATTCAACCAAAAAAATTGAAGCATGTTATGATAGTTCAAATACTTGGTTCAACCACCAAAGCTAGAAAAATTTGCAAGGCCATGCCTATCAGAATACATGGGATAGATTTTTATGCCAATCTAATAGTACTTGGAACCAAAGGATTAATCGACAGTGCCCAGAAAGCCATAACCATGACCAGTAGCACCGGAGTTTCATTAGAGCATGTGTCTGAGATGTTGCCCCGTCAATTCAAATGCAACAAGAGTTTAGCCCAATCAACCATTGACCAAGTCAGAGTAGTCTGTGAATACCCTGATGTGTTCCCAGATGAATTACCCAGTGATACATTGCAATTTTATCTATAAGTTTTGATGATCCATGCTTGGTTTTATCCACTTTCTTGTGTTTTGTTCCAACTTTGGAGTACTTTTCATATGATTTCTTGGACTAACCTATTAACAAGAGCCATAGTGCCAGCTGCCTGTTTTCTGCTGTTTTTGGTTCCAAGAAAGTCAGAAAATGAATATTCTCGGAATTGGACGGGACAAAAGCCGAAGTGCCTATTTTTCCAAATGTCATCAAGTGCCAGAATATGAGATGGAGAGGGGCGAGGGGCCACCACACCACCTGGCCGTATGGCCAGGCCTGGCCTGCGCCAGGGGTGGTGTGGCTGCTCCCGGCACCCCCTCGGCCTCTCATTCCGCCTATATATTTCCCTCAGGACGAAAACCCTAAGTGCCTAATCAAAAATCCACGAAAGAGTCTGTAGCCGCCGTCATCTCCATCCCTAGATCGGGAGGGATCTGAAGATCTTCCCGGCACCCTGCCGGAGAGGGGAATTCACCCTGGAGGCCTTCTTCATCACCATGCAAGCCTCCGGTGTGATGCATGAGTAGTTCATCCTTGGACTACGGATCCATGTAGTAGCTAGATGGCTGGTTCTCCTCCTTTGTGCTTTCATGTCTAGATCTTGTGAGCTCCATTCATGATCAAGATCATCTATTTGTAATTCTGCATGTTGTGTTTGCGGGGATCTGATGGATATTGAGATGCTATTTCAGATTGATTATTGATTCTATCATGTCTTTGTTATTTGTCATCTTGCATGCTTTTCGTTGTTAGTAGCTATCTTGGCCAAGTAGATGCTAGCAACTCCAAGAGTTAGTATTTATGCTCAATAGTGGGTTCATGCCTCTGGTAATCTGGGGAAGTGACAGAAATCTCTAAGGTACTAGATGTGTTGTTGCTACTAGGGAGAAAACAACAATCCTTTGTTCATAGAACAATCGTATTGTTTACTTTACATGCAGTTTGTAAAGAAATAATCTGTTGCTTGCAACTTAATACTGGAGGGGGTTCGGATGATAACCTGAAGGTGGATTATTAGTCATAGATGCAGTTGGATGGCGGTCTATGTATAATGTTGTAATGCTCAATCAAGTCTCAAATGAGTCAAGATGATTAGTATATGCATGTACTGCTTTCTCGGTGTTTGTCAATTTCCCCGTTGTAACTTGTTCACCCAGCATGTTATCTATCTAAGGAGAGCCACCTCTAGTGAACTATGGATCCCGGTCCTTGTCTTTTACATTCAATCTACAAACTGTTTATTGTTTTGTGTTTACTTTCTGCAAACTTTTACTTCTTTCCATTCGATACGTTTAATCCTTTGTTTTCCGCAAAACACAGTGAGATTGACAACCTCATCGCAAGTTGGGGACAAAGTTATGTGGTTGTGTTGTGCAGGTCTCCACGTTGCTACTAGCACCGGTAGTGCGCCCTGCCAAAGCTTAGCTAGTAACACCTTTGGGGTGTTTCCTTGCTCCTACTGGTTCGATTAAACCTTGGTTTCATAACTAAGGGAAACTTTCTGTTGTGCTCATCATACCTTCCTCTTGGGGTTCCCAACGAGCTCTACATCAACACGGACATCAAGCATTTTTATGGGCACCGTGCATTGAGCCATCACCCGGTATGCCCCTAGATCGGGATATCGAGTTTATCATTGAACTAGTTCCTAGAACTAGACCCATAGCTCAGAGACCCTATAGTATGAACCCCGCTAAATTAGTAGTGCTAAAGAAGCAACTTGATGACATGTTGGGGAAAGGTCAGATACAACCAAGTGCATTGCGGTGGAGATCACCTGTTTTGTTTGTGGATAAGAAGGATGGTGCTAACCATTTGTGTACGGATTACCGGAAGATGAATGACGTCACCATCAAGAACAAATACCCACTGCCGAAGATAGAAGACCTGTTTGATCAACTGACTGGTGCCAGAGTGTTTTCTAAGATTGATCTTAGAACTGGTTATCATCAATTGAAGATTCACGAAACGGATATCCCCAAGACTGCCTTCACTACCCCATATGGATTGTATGAGTACAATGTCATGTCCTTTGGATTAACCAATGCCCCCGCTTATTTCATGAACCTCATGAATAAGATTTTTATGAACTTCTTGGATAAGTTTGTTGTTGTTTTTATCGATGACATTTTGATCTGCTCCAAGTCGGAAGAAGACCATGAACAACACCTAAGAACCATCCTTGAAACCCTTAGAGAGCATTAGTTGTATGCCAAGTTTAGCAAATGTGAGTTCTGGTTAAAGGAAGTAGGATTCCTAGGACATATCTTGTCAGCATGCGGAGTTGCTATCGATCCTGCCAAGATTAAGGATGTCGAAGAATGGAAAGCCCCAACCACTCAGACTGAAGTCCGCGCATTTCTTGGATTAGCCGGATATTATCGCAAGTTTGTTGAAGGATTTTCAAGCATCACAAGGCTTATGACTCAGCTGTTGAAGAAATATAAGAAGTTTGAATGGACGGACAAATGTGAAGCAAGTTTTCAAGAGCTCAAGAAGAGATCGATTTCAGCCCCAATTTTGATCATGCCGGATATCATGAAGCCTTTTGATGTATATTGTGATGCATCCAAGACTAGTCTCGGATGTATTGATGCAAGAAGGCAAAGTAATATCATATCTGTCCTGGCAACTGAAGCAACATGAGAAGAACTATCTCACCCATGACTTTGAACTGGCAGTCGTAGTTTTAGCCTTGAAAACATGGCATCATTACCTCATGGGTAACTGCTATGAGATTTATTCGGATCACAAGAGTTTGAAGTATATTTTCACCCAGAAGGAGCTGAATATGAGGCAAAGGAGATGGATAGAGTTAATCAAGGATTATGACCTTGACATTCACTATCACCCTGGCAAGGCCAATGTGGTAGCGGATGCTCTTAGTAGATTGTTGTGTAGGTTAAACACCATGATTAAGGAAGACCATCCTAGTTTGCATGAGGAGTTGGAGAATTTTAGAATTGAGCTAGTTAGCGAAGGATTTCTAGCCATTATAGAACTTCAACCCACTTTGATCAGTCAGATAAAGGAAGCCCAGAAAGGAAACACAAGTCTCGACAGAATTAAGCGTCGTATCGGTACAGGGAAGATACCCGGATTCACTGAATATGAAGAAGTAGTTTTGTGGTATAAATGACGTATCTGTGTGCCAGTAGATTCAGAGTTTAAGCAAGTCATTATGCAGGAAGCCCATGATACTCTTTATTCTATTCACCCGGGGGGAACCAAGATATATCATGATTTGAAGGAACAATTTTGGTGGCATAAAATGAAGAGATAAGTCGGAAGCTATATCGCCAAGTGTGATATCTGTTAGAGAGTCAAAGCAGAACATCAGCGACCCGCTAGACTTTTGCAACCATTGCAGATTCCGGAATGGAAGTGAGATTTTGTTGGAATGGAGTTCATCATAGGTTTGCCTACATCTAGTAGGGGAAATGATTCTATTTGGGTCACGGTAGATAGGCTGTCCAAGGTAGCCCATTTCATACCCGTCAGGACCACCTACCAAAGCTCGAAGCTAGTAGAGTTGTACATTGCTAGAATAGTAAGTCTGCATGGAACACCTAATACCATAGTGTCAGATCGAGGAACCTGGTTTACCTCAAGGTTTTGGAAGAAAGTCCAAGAAGGATTAGGAACCAAACTGAATTTCAGCACAGCTTATCACCCACAGACCGACGGACAAACAGAAAGAGTAAACCAGATACTAGAAGATATGCTAAGAGCACGTATGTTAGAATATGGATCTAAATGGGAAGATTGTTTGCCCTTTCACAGAATTCTCATACAATAACAGTTATCAAGCCAGTTTGCAAATGGCCCCATTTGAGTTTTTGTATGGAAGGAAGTGTCGTACCCCCTGAATTGGTCGCAAGTAGGAGAGAGTCAGATATTCAGACCAGACATCCTACGAGAAGCCGAAGAGAAGGTTCAAAAGATCCGTGAACACCTCAAGTTACGCTAACAAAAGACGTCGAGACCTGACCTTCAATGTCGGAGATTTTGTGTATCTCAAGGTATCACCCTTGAATGGAATGCAACATTTTCAACTGAAAGGGAAGATTGCCCCCAGATATATTGGACCATTCAAGATTTTAAGTCACCAAGGAGAAGTATCCTATCAGCAAGAACTGCCTGAAGAGATGTCAGCCGTACATGATGTGTTCCATATCTCGTTACTTAGGAAATGCCTAGAAGTTCCGGAGAAGACCGAAGTTTTCAAGAACATCGATCACAAAGCCATAGATATCAACAAGGACCTAACGTATCATGAAGTCCCCATTCGTATTTTGGAAGAAGCATTCCGAACCACCCGGACCAGAAGTATCAAGTTTCTAAAGATCCAGTGGAGTAACCATACCGAAGAAGAAGCCACATGGGAGCGAGAAGATTATATTAGGACAGAGTTTCCAAATCTCTTTAGTTCCTAGTTTTTCTTGAATCTCAGGACGAGATTCTGTTTAAGGAGGGAAGGTTTGTAACTTCTCAAAAATATTAAACAAGATTATCAAGTTCTAATCACCCAAGATTAGGGTTAACAAAAACTTTTATTCTTAAACCCTTATGAATGCATGTGTGTGATTGTTATTAATGCATGAATGCTTGCTATACCATGTTTGATTTCTATAAATGATAAGGATTAGTTAAAAAATGAAAACCACATCATCTTGGTCAAAACCAAACAAAAATAAATCAAAAGAAAATCAATATATGAAGCATATGACCTAATGGTCATTTTGGCCAAAGTTAACCACTAGCCCACTTTGGGAATCTCTAGCAAATGTTTTCCAATAGAAACAATTCTACTTCTTTTTCCCCCTTGCTAGACCAAGTGAAAATGAACACAAGCAAACTTTACAAACTTACAAAAATCAATTTCAAATCCATTTGAGAGACATTTCAAAATTGAATCAAGTGTAGGTATCTAGATCACCATTTTGCAAAAACCACTTAAACCATCTCCACTTGACAAACCCTAGCAACCAGAGACACTCAAGCATGTGCCCAACACACCCACCAAAGATAATTTGAAAATTCAAATCTTTAGTTCATGCGGCCATATAATCAAACACTTAATGGGTAGAGTATAGATATACCAACTATTTACTGTTTTGATCAATCAATTGCTCACCATTGTACCCAATTTGGCCTCAGTTACTACCCCACGATCACCCCTAATACCTGCTCGTGCAGCTAGCACCCCTCACTCGCCATTTGCGCCAGTGCCAGCCCGTACCCGAGCGTTCCATGCTGGTCGAGCATGGACATGATGCCACAAGCCGCGCTGCCCTCTACCACGACCATGAGGAGGTAGGCGTGACCTCACCGCACCCCTTTGTCCACGCCTCGACCAAAGCCAAGAAGTGGAGAAGCCAGCAACGTCGTGCCCATTTAACTCGCAGCCATGCCGAGCGCCAAGCCGTTCCCGCGCAGCCACGCTACGCCTCGCTCTCTCCGCGCGTAACTGCACTCGCCGTGTCACCAGCAACCTCCCAGACATGACCGTTCGCCGCCGCGCGCCCCGTGACCACCGTACGCCATGACAAACACCGTGGTACCCGCACAGAGCACGGACGTCTCCCGACCGATTAAGACCGCACCTCATCGCACCACTATGCGCATGACGATCGCCGTAGACCACCGCGTTGACCTATGCCCTCCGCCATGCCGATAGCACCCAGTAGCAACATCGCTAATGAGCCCGAGCCATGCCGTGTTGCTCCTCTTGCCGATGTATAAATAGGACCCTCCCCTAGCCTCCAAAGGCACAGCATTCGACTCCCCTATCTCCTAGAACCACCCCTTACCATTCCCCAGAGCAAGGCGAGCACCACAGCGCTGAATTTTGCCGGAGCCCGCCGCTGCAGTGAAGGAAAGTAGTCGATTGGAGCCACCCCAGGAACCGCCACGACCACCATTCGACTTGTCATCGTCTACTAGCCCATTCGCCCCCATCACCGGACCTAGCTAGAGCCCTGGTAAGCCCCCCGTGACCCCTGCTGTCGAATTAGGTTTAGAATCCCCCGTGCTCACTATGACGGGGATGACGACGCTTAGTCCTCGATCTTGTTCTAATCGCATGGCCCAGATTAGCAGATACCGTTTCGTTTAGATACTGCCGCTGACATGTGGGACCAGCCTAAGAGCAGCCCGCTATGCGCGCGCCGCATAGCTGGGCCAGCCCATGTTCATTCCCGTGCTTAGCCCAGAGATTCAAATATGGTTTTTTTCATTTAATTCAAAAACCTATTCTGTCAGTGATTTCAAATTTAATTCAAAGATATCTACTTAAAGAAATTGCATGATTCCAATTTTGTTAGAAAGGAATTTAAAATATATACACACTCCCTTTGGATTCAAACCATTTGAAATTATAGATCACCTATAGTGAACATAACAAGACAGAGACTTTCCAACTTCAAACATTTTTCTAAAATCAACCATAAATTCTTTTGGGTTGATTCCAACCCTCAAAAATCACATTTGCCATGCTCTATATGAATATGTAAAAATATGTAGCTTTACATGCAGTAATCATGAACTAGGAAAAACTTAAAAATATTTAGGCATTTCTAGTCACTTTACTGTTATTAAATAGCAATATTAAACTTTGTAATATATGCCAACCTCTTTAAACCACTTTCCCAAGTATTGGAATATGTGGGGATGACATGTGTCAACATGATCCCGTATTCTAATTGGAGGATATTAAAAATCTTAGGTATTTTTCAATGAGTAGAAATTACTTTTCCAAAATAAGATAAATAAGAATATGTCAATATTTTCATGTGATGATTGAGATGATGCTAGATCATCTAGTGTGAGCCATTGTGTGCTAAATATAAGTAGTTAAGTAATTTTTTGGTGATTGTGTACCTCGTATTTATTTATAGACGCTAGTACCGACCCGGGGGACGAAGAGGAGGAGTACTACGAGGAAGAAGAAGAGAACTTCAATAACTACACTACTCAAGGCAAGCCCACTATGCAAGCTTAACTATGCAAGCCCACTATACAAGCTTAACTATGCACGCCATACATGCAAGCTAACCTATGCAAGATGCACTAGGCATGCTTGGTTATGCAATCTTGATTATACCAATCCCAAGTTTTATTTGCAAGCTCTATTCTTTTACCTTTATCAAAGTTTCTTACCTTATTAATTAATTGTGATTAATGGAAAATAGGATGGATACCACCAAGAGCATAGGACTATTCTTGGATAGTTACACTTGATTAGCACCCCTCAATAGTGATACCCTCATTAATAGTGGCTAGTGCTAAACTAAACTTGATCACTTTAGATGGGAACATTTGGAGAAAATGATTATGCAAACCTTGGAATGATTCTATTGAAATGTTTTTGACATGTGTCGTGAAATGCAATGACTTGGAGATGATACTGAATGAGGCAAGTGCCTTGACTTTGATAAAAATGGTGGTTGGGTTCGGATGCGATACCATTCCAATTTTACCGTACAACTACAATACCTGAGTCGAGTAGGGCTTAACTGGAAGTTTACATGTCTTAGTATGGGTTCCCTTGCGGAAAGAGGTGAAGCTGAGGCTGCCTTGAGAATATGAATGTCCACCTATGTAGTTTCCAGGATGGCAGTTGCCCATGTTTGGGAGGCAAAGCTCATAGGCGAGGTGCCTATACTAGGGTCTGTAATTGAAAGGTTAGGATTTATTATCCGCATACCAAGTATGATTATTCGGGGTTATCCTTGACGGATGTATCGAATTTTATGGTGAAAGTGTACCACCTCTGCTTTTGGGTTGATTCCAACCCTCCAAAATCACATTTGCCATGCTCTATATGAATATGTAAAGAGATGCAGCTTTACATGCAGTAATCATGAACTAGGAATAAATTAATGATATTTAGGAATTTCTAGTCACTTTAATATTATTAAATAGAAATATTAAACTTTGTAATATATGCCAACCTCTTTAAACCACTTTCCCAAGTATTGGAATATGTGGGGATGACATGTGTCAACATGATCCCGTATTCTAATTGGAGGATATTAAAAATCTTAGGTATTTTTCAATGAGTAGAGATTACTTTTCCAAAATAAGATAAATAAGAATATGTCAATATTTTCATGTGATGATTGAGATGAAGCTAGATCATCTAGTGTGAGCCACTGTGTGCTAAATAGAAGTAGTTAAGTATTTTTTTTGGTGATTGTGTACCTCGTATTTATTTATAGACGCTAGTACCGACCCGGGGTACGAAGAGGAGGAGTACTACGAGGAAGAAGAAGAGAACTTCAACAACTACACTACTCAAGGCAAGCCCACTATGCAAGCTTAACTATGCAAGCCCACTATGCAAACTTAACTATGCAAGCCATCCATGCAAGCTAACCTATGCAAGATGCACTAGGCATGTTTGGTTATGCAATCTTGATTATACCAATCCCAAGTTTTATTTGCAAGCTCTATTCTTTTACCTTTATCAAAGTTTCTTACCTAGTTAATTAATTGTGATTAGTGGAAAATAGGATAGATACCATCAAGATCATAGGACTATTCTTAGGTAGTTACACTTGATTAGCACCCCTCAATAGTGATACCCTCATTAATAGTGGCTAGTGCTAAACTAAACTTGATCACTTTAGATGGGAACACTTGGAGAAAATGATTATGAAAACCTTGGAATGATGAGTCATTCCATTGAAATGTTTTTGACATGTGTCGTGAAATGCAATGACTTGGAGATGATACTGAATGAGGCATGTGCCTTGACTTTGATAAAAACTGATGGTTGGGTTCAGATGCGATACCATTCCAAATTTTCCGTACAACCAGGGTAGGGCTTAACTGGAAGTTTACATGTCTTAGTATGGGTTCCCTTGCGAAAAGAGGTGAAGCTGAGGCTGCCTTGAGAATAGAATGTCCACCTATGTAGTTCCCGAGATGGCAGTTAGCCATGGCTGGGAGGCCAAGCTCATAAGGATGTGCCTATACTAGGGTGTGTAATTGAAAGGTTAGGATTGATTATCCGCATACCAAGTATGATGATTCAGGGTTATCCCTGATGGATGTATCGAATTTTGTGGTGAAAGTATACCACCTCTGCAGAGTGTCAAACTATTCGAATAGCGGAATCCGCGGTTATGGATAGTTGGAGTGGCCATATTATTCCGTTGTCAGATGTTTTCAAAAGGACTTGTGACTTGAACTATGACTTTGACTTACCACAATATTGTTGTGGACATGAAAACTAGGTTCCCACTTGAGTAATCTAGAGAACTAAAATAGGCTTTACTACTAAGTACTTCTGAAATAAAACTAGCTTATTGCAAACAAGCCTAGAGCTTAGGATTTCTACTAGTATTACCTTACTTGTGTTAGTGATAGTTTGTGAGTACTTAAAGAGTCCTCATGGAATTGTCCCTGGCTATTCCCATGGCCAGACTATAAGGAGGACTACCCGGAGGATGGAAAGCAGGAGGTCTATGATAACTAAGATCATCTCCCATCATCAGCATTGCCTGTGACAATGAAGATGGAGTCTACTATGTTTATTTCCACTGCTTTGATGTGTATTAAGACTTGATCATGAGATCAACTATTTGTAAGACTATTATGTGATGCAGCCCGTCCTACGGACGCTTCCACATCTACACCAACAAGTCCCCCAATTGGACCCATGACTCGTGCCCGAGCCAAACTCCACCAAGCTAAGGTGAAGTCGCTCCTCTCTTCGTGCCAATTCGGTACCTCCTTGGATGGCGTGCTACTTCATACCACTACTTTGTGCATCATCAGGTACGAGCCCCCGCCGTGTCGACCCACGCACCTGACCTGAAGCTGCCAGAGCCGGAGTGTCCACCCGAATCCAGCCGGAGTGTCCGGCCACCCTAGAGTGTCTGGCCCGACTCAGCCGAAGTGTCCGGCCTGCCCGAGCCCGGACCTGGCGTGGACATTCAGAAGGTCGAATCGGACACTCCCCGGACACCACCCGGAGTGTCCGCCCTGCCCGGACTGTCCGGCTGCGCCGACCCAGAGTGTCCGCCCTGCCCGGACTGTCCGGCCGTGCCGACCCGGACTGTCCAGCCCAAGTGATGGGCCTGCGAGCCTAGCTGGGCCCTATGGCCCATGTACCCCTCTACTTCACCCAGAACTCTACTTAAATGCCTGAATTACCCCTGAACTTGTGGCTGGCCTATATATAGACCCCCACCTCCATTGTAAACCCTAGGCTGGATATTGGAATTAGTGGAAACCCCTTTGTGGATCTATCTAATTCTTGCCTCATGCTCCTTGACTAAGGAGCACCAATATCCCCAAACCTCGTTGGAGTTTGCATTGTGCCTCCTCATTGTACAAGGCCTAGGCATCAGTGTCCCTTTGCCTAGACGTCAAGATCTCACCGAGTCTCCCATCTCGCTGTGCTAGTTCGAGAGAGAGTCCTCCGCCCGACGCCGATCCTAGGGATTGCGCCAGACCGGTCACCGCCGACGTGAGCTATTGGTGTTTATCGTGGTTTTGCGTGTGTGTGTTCATCGCGTTCTTCGTGCGTGTGTTCGTCGTGTTCATCCTTCCCTCCTTTCCCCGCACTCCATCCTCGATTTGAAAGGGAATCGTGAAAGATCGGGCCACCCTAGAGGTTTGCCCTCAACATATTGGTATCAAGAGCTTCGTTGCTCACGATTTCCCCCACAAATTTTTCTTCTATCCACCAAAAATTCGAAAATCCCCACAAAAATAGCCCATATTTGCCTTTGGATCGATCTCTTGATTTGGAGTGTTATTTGTGGTTTTGATCGACCAAACCTTTTCTAAGGAGTTGGTCCAGCTTTATCCTGCGTTTCCCCACCCCGATTTGGCCAGTTTTTCGCGGATTTGAGGCCCGAAGGCGAGGATTTCTGCTCAAGAACACAAGCAGGAAACCCGCGCCGAAGTGTCCGGCTCATACCGACCAGAGTGTCCGGCCCGACCGGAGTGTCCGGCTGAACCAGACCGGAGTGTCCGGCCAGACCGAAGTATCCGGCCCAGACAGACCAGAGTGTCCGGCTGTAACGCCAGTTTTGATAGTTTTGCCTCATTTTTCGCATTGGCTAATCTCCTTTGTTTGCTCGTGTCCCGTGTGCGTGTCAGAAAGTACCAGCAAGCTTCCGCATCATCAACTTCCGTGCTCATCGACACCACGCACCACGAACATCATCCCGCACCACCGACGCCAAGTTCATCATCAAAGAAGGTATAACTTGCGTCACCTTGTTAACCCACATCTTCCTTTGTGTGTACCTATCCCATGAGAGTGGCTCATCTTGTGTTTTCTTGAGCATTGTGCATTTGTCCTTGGATAGTGAGAGTGCAAGAGCAATATCAAGTGTGACTAGGTAGCATCAAGGGAGAGCAAAAAAAACAAAAAAAAATACAAAGAAAAAGAAAAAGAAAAATAGTCTCCCCTTGCAAAAGAGAGTCTCAAAGCTTGTAAGCAAGAGAGAAAGAAGAGCTCCCAAGGCAAGTGCACAAATCTGTTGCTCACTTTTCCTCATTGCAAACGAGCCACGGTCTCTCCTTGCATTGGCACGACAACGATCTTAGTCTTTGTTAGGACATTTTGTTTGCTCATTTTCATAGTCGTGTCAATCCCAACTTTCTCCACGTGTGTGTACATAGTCGTAGGTTCCCGTCACCCTTTTGAGTTGTTGACCTTCGCCTTTGACTTGAGTTTTGTTGGATTTTTACCACTTTTGACTATCCCTTTTCTTTTGGTTGGTTCTTTGGCTTTCCACAACCCTAACCTACCACCAACAAGCTTTTGAGAGTTAGTGTGTGTTTTCTTGGCATTTCCACTTTGCATGCTAATAGCTCTCACTTGTGGTTTCTAGTTTGGTGCAATCCCCAAGGTAAGGTACAAGGCTAGCACCACCATATTCCACTTCCATATACAATACTTGAGTGTTTTGCATGATGGATAGGCACGGTGAGACGAGCCAACCACCTCCCCAAGAAGAAGATCAAGGTCTGTACATGACGCGCGCAAGTCACTTCATCGTTCGACAAGAGTTCCGTGAACGTTGCCAAGCACCTGAGACGCGACAAGATGAACAATTTGGCGAAACGCAAGCTGAGTTCAAGAACATCGACAACCACTTCGACGGCCTTGAACGACAAATGCATGCAATGCATCACAACTTCGGCCACCAAAATGAAGCGCTTCAACGCTCCGTCGCCGAAACAAATGACAATCTTCGACGCCTCATCAATGGCATGGCAAGACCAGGTTCACGCGCATCAAGCTCCGCAAGTTCTTCGCATCTTCATGCACCTCTTCCACAAGATCTACATCAAAGTGCTCAAAGACGCAATGATGCCCCCGTGGTTGAAGATGGAATCTCTTCGAACTATGTACCTTCCCCATGGCACGCCGCAACGTCAAGCTATGATGGTGACCTCTCTTCAAGGCCACGAGCAAGGCAAGAAGCACACTGTCATCACGCAAGGGCACTAGTGATCCGACAAGAGCAACCACATGAGGAACCGCAAGAGCAACCACAAGTACAACCGCAAGTCTACCACCATCGACCGCGACACATACTTGACACAACAAGTGATGACTCCAACTTGGAGAATCAAGCTCGTCATCGACGTCAAGCTCTCCAAGATCCTCCTCCTCATCATCAACGTCATGAACGTCAACACCGACACCATGGTAATCACGAGGCGCCTCCTCCATATCAACAAAACTTGGAGCGTCAAGTGATACAAGTTGAGCGACGCCCACCACGTCAAGAGGCTCATGACCATGTTCTTCGCCGTGAGGCCCATGTGCCTAACCAACATCACCAACCAAGGAACGAGCCTCCTCTTTGTCATCAACCGCGTCAAGAGGCTACACACCTTCGCCACCATGAGGCCCAAGTACCTCAACCACGTCAACAACCGCGCCAAGAGCAAGAGCAAGCTCCTCATTAACAACAATACCAAGAGCAAGCTCCGCAACAAGGACGCGAGAACCAAGTTCCACCTCCCCAACTACAAGATCATCAACAAGGTCACCAAGCTCGTCGCGATGACCGCAATGATGAAGAAAATTTTGGCAAGCTCAAGTTCACAATGCCCAAGTTCACCGGATCCAATGACCCTGAAGAATACCTCTCGTGGGCACTCAAAGTCGACAAGATCTTCCGCATGCACAACTGTAGCAACGAGGAAATGGTCACCATGGCTTCGCTAGAGTTTGATGATTACGCCAACCTTTGGTGGGAACAAGTTCAAGTTGCTCGTGATGCAAGACAAGAGCCGCCAATCACAACTTGGCATGACATGAAGGCTCACATGAGATCCCGGTTTGTCCCCGCAAACTACACGCGTGACCTCTTCAACAACCTTCAAGCGCTTCGTCAAGGGACAAAGATCGTGGAAGAATACTTCAAGGAAATGGAACTCAACTTGATTCGCGCCAACATTGATGAGCGCATGGAGCAAACAATGGCACGTTCCCTTATTGGCTTGAATCACCCAATCAAGCGCATCGTCGAGTTCCAAACATACAACACCATGGTTGAGCTTGTGCACATTGCAACAAAGGCTCAACGTCAAGTGCAAGAGGATATCAAGTACAACAAGCCCAAGACGTACTTCACCTACAAGCAAGCTTCAACCACCCCTACACCAACAACTTTCAATGGTAGCTCCTCAAGTACCTCCAAGCCTTCCTTCAAGCCCACACTTCCTCAAGGAAAACTGGTCCCAAGTGGCAAGCAAGCAAAGAGTGATACACCTTTCAACGGTGAATGCTACAAGTGTGGAGGTAAAGGACACAAGTCGGCCGAATGTGGAAATAAGAAAGTCTTGTTCATCCATGACAATGGTGATGAAGAGTACTTGAGTGAAGATGAGTTTGATGCCCGTGTCAAGGAAGCAATGGCAAGGCAACGCGTGGAAGATGATCAAGAACTCCTCATGTGTGAGCATGACGCAAGTCCATCGCTTGTCGTTACAAGAATCTTGACCACTCAAGCACAAGAGCATGAAGACCAATGCTCCAATATCTTCCAAACACGACCGACATCAACGGCAAATCTATCAAGGTGATCATTGACGGAGGGAGTTGTCACAACCTTGCTAGCACCGAGTTGTGTGAGAAGCTCATACTGTTTCGCTTAGATACTGCCGCTGACATGTGGGACCAGCCTAAGAGCAGCCCGCTGTGCGCGCGCCGCATAGCTGGGCCAGCCCATGTTCATTCCCGTGCTTAGCCCAGAGATTCAAATATGGTTTTTTTCATTTAATTCAAAAACCTATTCTGTCAGTGATTTCAAATTTAATTCAAAGATATCTACTTAAAGAAATTGCATGATTCCAATTTTGTTAGAAAGGAATTGAAAATATATACACACTCCCTTTGGATTCAAACCATTTGAAATTATAGATCACCTATAGTGAACATAACAAGACAGAGACTTTCCAACTTCAAACATTTTTCTAAAATCAACCATAAATTCTTTTGGGTTGATTCCAACCCTCAAAAATCACATTTGCCATGCTCTATATGAATATGTAAAAATATGTAGCTTTACATGCAGTAATCATGAACTAGGAAAAACTTAATGATATTTAGGCATTTCTAGTCACTTTACTGTTATCAAATAGCAATATTAAACTTTGTAATATATGCCAACCTCTTTAAACCACTTTCCCAAGTATTGGAATATGTGGGGATGACATGTGTCAACATGGTCCCGTATTCTAATTGGAAGATAATATAAATCTTAGGTATTTTTCAATGAGTAGAAATTACTTTTCCAACGTAAGATAAATAAGAATATGTCAATATTTCATGTGATGATTGAGATGATGCTAGATCATCTAGTGTGAGCCATTGTGTGCTAAATATAAGTAGTTAAGTATTTTTTTTGGTGATTGTGTACCTCGTATTTATTTATAGACACTAGTACCGACCCGGGGTACGAAGAGGAGGAGTACTACGAGGAAGAAGAAGATAACTTCAATAACTACACTACTCAAGGCAAGCCCACTATGCAAGCTTAACTATGCAAGCCCACTATGCAAGCTTAACTATGCACACCATACATGCAAGCTAACCTATGCAAGATGCACTAGGCATGCTTGGTTATGCAATCTTGATTATACCAATCCCAAGTTTTATTTGCAAGCTCTATTCTTTTACCTTTATCAAAGTTTCTTACCTTATTAATTAATTGTGATTAATGGAAAATAGGATGGATACCATCAAGAGCATAGGACTATTCTTGGATAGTTACACTTGATTAGCACCCCTAAATAGTGATACCCTCATTAATAGTGGCTAGTGCTAAACTAAACTTGATCACTTTAGATGGGAACATTTGGAGAAAATGATTATGCAAACCTTGGAATGATTCTATTGAAATGTTTTTGACATGTGTCGTGAAATGCAATGACTTGGAGATGATACTAAATGAGGCAAGTTCCTTGACTTTGATAAAAATGATGGTTGGGTTCGGATGCGATACCATTCCAATTTTACCGTACAACTACAATACCTGAGTTGAGTAGGGCTTAACTGGAAGTTTACATGTCTTAGTATGGGTTCCCTTGCGGAAAGAGGTGAAGCTGAGGCTGCCTTGAGAATATGAATGTCCACCTATGTAGTTTCCAGGATGGCAGTTGCCCATGTTTGGGAGGCCAAGCTCATAGGCGAGGTGCCTATACTAGGGTCTGTAATTGAAAGGTTAGGATTGATTATCCGCATACCAAGTATGATTATTCGGGGTTATCCTTGACGGATGTATCGAATTTTGTGGTGAAAGTGTACCACCTCTGCTTTTGGGTTGATTCCAACCCTCCAAAATCACATTTGCCATGCTCTATATGAATATGTAAAGAGATGCAGCTTTACATGCAGTAATCATGAACTAGGAATAAATTAATGATATCTAGGAATTTCTAGTCACTTTAATATTATTAAATAGAAATATTAAACTTTTTAATATATGCCAACCTCTTTAAACCACTTTCCCAAGTATTGGAATATGTGGGGATGACATGTGTCAACATGATCCCGTATTCTAATTGGAGGATATTAAAAATCTTAGGTATTTTTCAATGAGTAGAAATTACTTTTCCAAAATAAGATAAATAAGAATATGTCAATATTTTCATGTGATGATTGAGATGAAGCTAGATCATCTAGTGTGAGCCACTGTGTGCTAAATAGAAGTAGTTAAGTATTTTTTTGGTGATTGTGTACCTCGTATTTATTTATAGACGCTAGTACCGACCCGGGGTACGAAGAGGAGGAGTACTACGAGGAAGAAGAAGAGAATTTCAACAACTACACTACTCAAGGCAAGCCCACTATGCAAGCTTAACTATGCAAGCCCACTATGGAAACTTAACTATGCATGCCATCCATGCAAGCTAACCTATGAAAGATGCACTAGGCATGTTTGGTTATGCAATCTTGATTATACCAATCCCAAGTTTTATTTGCAAGCTCTATTCTTTTACCTTTATCAAAGTTTCTTACCTTATTAATTAATTGTGATTAATGGAAAATAGGATGGATACCATCAAGAGCATAGGACTATTCTTGGATAGTTACACTTGATTAGCACCCCTAAATAGTGATACCCTCATTAATAGTGGCTAGTGCTAAACTAAACTTGATCACTTTAGATGGGAACATTTGGAGAAAATGATTATGCAAACCTTGGAATGATTCTATTGAAATGTTTTTGACATGTGTCGTGAAATGCAATGACTTGGAGATGATACTGAATGAGGCAAGTGCCTTGACTTTGATAAAAATGATGGTTGGGTTCGGATGCGATACCATTCCAATTTTACCGTACAACTACAATACCTGAGTTGAGTAGGGCTTAATTGGAAGTTTACATGTCTTAGTATGGGTTCCCTTGCGGAAAGAGGTGAAGCTGAGGCTGCCTTGAGAATATGAATGTCCACCTATGTAGTTTCCAGGATGGCAGTTGCCCATGTTTGGGAGGCCAAGCTCATAGGCGAGGTGCCTATACTAGGGTCTGTAATTGAAAGGTTAGGATTGATTATCCGCATACCAAGTATGATTATTCGGGGTTATCCTTGACGGATGTATCGAATTTTGTGGTGAAAGTGTACCACCTCTGCTTTTGGGTTGATTCCAACCCTCCAAAATCACATTTGCCATGCTCTATATGAATATGTAAAGAGATGCAGCTTTACATGCAGTAATCATGAACTAGGAATAAATTAATGATATTTAGGAATTTCTAGTCACTTTAATATTATTAAATAGAAATATTAAACTTTGTAATATATGCCAACCTCTTTAAACCACTTTCCCAAGTATTGGAATATGTGGGGATGACATGTGTCAACATGATCCCGTATTCTAATTGGAGGATATTAAAAATCTTAGGTATTTTTCAATGAGTAGAAATTACTTTTCCAAAATAAGATAAATAAGAATATGTCAATATTTTCATGTGATGATTGAGATGAAGCTAGATCATCTAGTGTGAGACACTGTGTGCTAAATAGAAGTAGTTAAGTACTTTTTTGGTGATTGTGTACCTCGTATTTATTTATAGACGCTAGTACCGACCCGGGGTACGAAGAGGAGGAGTACTACGAGGAAGAAGAAGAGAATTTCAACAACTACACTACTCAAGGCAAGCCCACTATGCAAGCCCACTATGCAAAATTAACTATGCAAGCCATCCATGCAAGCTAACCTATGAAAGATGCACTAGGCATGTTTGGTTATGCAATCTTGATTATACCAATCCCAAGTTTTATTTGCAAGCTCTATTCTTTTACCTTTATCAAAGTTTCTTACCTAGTTAATTAATTGTGATTAGTGGAAAATAGGATAGATACCATCAAGAGCATAGGACTATTCTTAGGTAGTTACACTTGATTAGCACCCCTCAATAGTGATACCCTCATTAATAGTGGCTAGTGCTAAACTAAACTTGATCACTTTAGATGGGAACACTTGGAGAAAATGATTATGAAAACCTTGGAATGATGAGTCATTCCATTGAAATGTTTTTGACATGTGTCGTGAAATGCAATGACTTGGAGATGATACTGAATGAGGCATGTGCCTTGACTTTGATAAAAACTGATGGTTGGGTTCAGATGCGATACCATTCCAAATTTTCCGTACAACCAGGGTAGGGCTTAACTGGAAGTTTACATGTCTTAGTATGGGTTCCCTTGCGAAAAGAGGTGAAGCTGAGGCTGCCTTGAGAATAGAATGTCCACCTATGTAGTTCCCGAGATGGCAGTTAGCCATGGCTGGGAGGCCAAGCTCATAAGGATGTGCCTATACTAGGGTGTGTAATTGAAAGGTTAGGATTGATTATCCGCATACCAAGTATGATGATTCGGGGTTATCCCTGATGGATGTATCGAATTTTGTGGTGAAAGTATACCACCTCTGCAGAGTGTCAAACTATTCGAATAGCGGAATCCGCGGTTATGGATAGTTGGAGTGGCCATATTATTCCGTTGTCAGATGTTTTCAAAAGGACTTGTGACTTGAACTATGACTTTGACTTACCACAATATTGTTGTGGACATGAAAACTAGGTTCCCACTTGAGTAATCTAGAGAACTAAAATAGGCTTTACTACTAAGTACTTCTGAAATAAAACTAGCTTATTGCAAACAAGCCTAGAGCTTAGGATTTCTACTAGTATTACCTTACTTGTGTTAGTGATAGTTTGTGAGTACTTAAAGAGTCCTCATGGCATTGTCCCTGGCTATTCCCATGGCCATACTATGAGGAGGACTACTCGGAGGATGGACATCAAGAGGTCTATGATAACTAGGAACATCTCCCATCATCAGCATTGCCGATGACAATGAAGATGGAGTCTACTATGTTTATTTCCGCTGCTTTGATGTGTATTAAGACTTGATCATGAGATCAACTATTTGTAAGACTATTATGGTTTGTAATGGATGATGTACTGTGGTACCAATTCTATTATGTCTCGCAAAAATGGTAATCCTGGGATTGTGATGTACGGCATAACAGGCATCTGGACTTAAAAATCCAGGTGTTGACAAAGAACAAACGCAACGTCGATTCTAGAATGCATAGTTTGTTAGCTCTAAACAAATATCCATCATGTATATGATACTTATCCCATGCGTAAGAGCACACAAACGATATGGTTCAATAAAATCATGGTCAGTTGCATAAAGTGCACAAATACTCTCCAATCCAGGAATTTTAACATCAAGATTGGTTAATAGGATGTTCTTCCTAGACAAAGCATCAGCAACTACATCCTCTTTTCCCTTCTTATACTTAATGATGTACGGAAAAGATTCAATAAACTCAACCCGTTTAGCTAATCTTCTATGCAAGTTTGATTGAGCTTTCAAATACTTCAATGCTTCATGATTAGAATCTATGATAAATTATTCTGGCCACAAATAATGTTGCCAAACTTCAAGTACTATAACAAGGGCATACAATTCTTTATCATAAATATGATAGTTCAATCTAGCACTAGTAAGTTTCTCAGAAAAATATGCTATAGGGCAACCCTCTTGCATCAAAATGCCACCAATACCTATACCACTAGCATCACAGTCAACTTCAAGTTGCTTCAAAAAATCAGGTAATGCAAGTAATGGTGAAGAAGTAAGCAAACATTTCAATGTATCAAAAGCAATATCTTGGGCTCTGCCCGAGACAAATGGCACACCTTTCCTTAGTCAAATCATTCAATGTTGTAGCAATAGTGCTAAAATCCTTCACATAGCGCCTATAGAAACCAGCCAATCCATGGAAACTACGCACTTGACTAACATTCACGGGAATAGGCCAATTTTAAACTGATTCAATTTTTGATTGATCAACCTCTATGCCATGCTTAGATACAACAAATCCCAGAAATATGACCTTATCTTTTGAAAATGTGCACTTCTCAAGATTAGCATACAATTTATTATCACGCAACACTTGCAAAACTTGTCAGATATGATTACAATGTTCAGTTTCATTGTGGCTATAGATAAGTATATCATCAAAATAAACAACCACAAAACGACCAATAAATTTGCTCAAAACATGATTCATCAATCTCATGAAAGTACTAGGTGCATTAGTAAGACCAAACGGCATAACTAACCACTCATATAAACCAAATTTTGTTTTGAAAGTAGTTTTCCATTCATCCCCTTCTTTCATCCTAATTTGATGATAACCGCTACGCAAATCAATTTTAGAGAAAATAGCAGCACCACTCAATTCATCTAGCATATCCTCTTAGCGTGGAATAGGATGATGATATCGAATAGTGATGTTATTAATAGCTCTACAATCTACGCACATGCACCATGTACCATCTTTCTTAGGTACTAAAATAACAGGAGCAACACAAGGGCTAAGAGAAACATGAATGTACCCTTTATCCAGCAACGCATGTACTTGTTTCTGTATCTCCCTTGTTTCTTCGGTGCTGGTCCTGTAGGGTGCACGGTTTGGTAATGTGGCGCTAGGGATCAAGTCGATTTGATGCTCAATGCCACGCAATGGAGGCAATCCTGTTGGTATATCTTCTGGAAACACATCGCCAATATCTTGCAAAATAGTAGATACACCAAGAGAAATAGGGGTCATGTCGTTTGAAACCAATACCTCGCCCTTATACATGAGCATAAGTGGCATAGCTATAGGATCCTCACAAAACTCTCTCATATCTTCCTTGGTGGCTAATATTACTAGACCAGGCACTCTCTCAATTTTCGTTATATCACTCGTTTTGGGCTCTATTACATCATGTACAGCTGCAACACTCTCTTGTTTATCTATAGATGCTTCTTCAAGTTTACTTCTATTTTCTGATGAGACTCATTCACAATCTGTTGTGGTGTCATTGGTTACAAATTAATCTCCTTGCCCTTGAACTCCAAGTGATATGTATTGGCATGGCCATTGTGTTGCACATGGCGATCATAAAGCCAAGGCCAACCCAATAAGAGATGGCAAACAGTCATAGGAATCACATCAAAGTCAATAGAATCCTTGTATGGTCCTATTTCAAAATTCATACGTACCATATGGTTTACCTTCATCTCACCATTGTCACTCAACCATTGTATGTAGTAGGGTTTGGGATGAGGTAAATAAGTCAAATTCAGCTTGGCACATAACTCCTTACTTGCAAGATTTCTGCAACTACCTCCATGAATGATTACCTTACAAGATTTGTTAGGGCCAACGAGTGCTTTGGTTTGGAACAAGTTGCAGCGCTGAGAGTCAACAATAGGCTGCACACTAAGGGTACATGGAGAGACCACTATCATAGGCACATGCTCAGCGAAGGCATCCATACCGTCATCGTTGTCATATCCATCATCGCCATGAGTATCAACATCATCTCCACTCTCATACTCTCCTTGTTCATTGACAAACATCACCTTGCGGTTGGGACAATCTCTCTTGTAGTGTCCTCGACCTCCACAAGTACAGCACTCCACATCGCGCGTACGCGCGGTTGACATATTGGAACCCGAGCTAGCAGCAGGAGCAGCGGGCTTCCTAGCATTGGAACAATAAGAAGACGTGGGAGCAGGCTTTGCCGATGGTGAAGGATGGCTAGCAGCCGCTGTAGGTGGCGGTGGTGGAGACCTCGCTGAAAAACGACTAGTAGACGAAAACCTCGCACGTGACTTAGCTTCTTCAGCCAACTTTGATTAGGCCTCTCTAGCATGGTGCAATAGCTCATTAATAGTCTCATACTTGTGATGACGAACAATGCTTTTGATTAGTAACTTCAAATTGTTGAGGAACCGCTGCATGGTCATCTCAAGAGATTCACAAACTCTAGCACGATGCATACGCATCTCCATCTCCATGTAGTACTCATCAGCGAACATGGTTCCTTCCTTCAATTGTGTCAACTTATCAAAAACTGACCGCAAGTAGTTGGTGGGTACAAAACGAGCCTTCATAATGCTCTTCATCTCGCGCCAATGAAGAAAATATGCCCTAAGAGGCAATAATAAAGTTGTTATTATGTATTCCTTGTATATGATAGAGGTTTATTTTGCATTCTATAATTGTGTTGATAGGAAACGTCAATACATGCGTGTTTAATAAACAAAAAGGGTTCCTAGTAATGCCTCTCTTATAGACTAGCTTGTTGATTAACAAGATGATCAAGGTTTCTTGATCATGGACATTTGATGTTGTTAATAACAAGGTCACAACATTTGTGAAATGATGTGATGAACATTCATCCGAAGTATAGCATTACGATCAAGTCATTATGTTTATATTGCTATAACATCATACAAAGTAATCTTTATCCTTAGACCATGAGATCATGTTAATTGCTAACACCGGAAGAGTATCTTGATAACATCAAACATCACACCGTAACAGGGTGACTATAAAGGTGGGTTCAGTACTACGAAGGTGTTATGTTGAGGCTCATGGATCAAGAGTGGAATTTGTCAATCTCGATGACGGATAGATATACTTTGGTCCCTCTCGGTGATATCACATTAAGATAGCTTGCAAGCAAGTGATGTGATCACTAGAATGTTATATCATGGGAACGAGAAAAGAGTGCATGTCAGTAACAAGATCAAACTAGGTATTTGGATACCGATGATAGAATCTCGGACATGTATTATATCGTGAGACAAAGGGATTAAGTTACTAGCGTTAAAGGTTCTCACGATCACAGAAGTCATCGTTGAATGTGCAGGAGTCAGTATGGATCTCCAGGTACCGCTTCTGATTATTGATCTGCGAGGAGTCTCAATCATGTCTGCATTATTAGCAAACCATAGGGTGACACACTTAAGGGTTGCCGGACACCATTTAGGAGCACATATGTTTCAGACAAAAGGTTTGCAAAGCACAGGAAATGTTTCGACAGAAACCGGAATTGTTTCGGGTGAAATTGCAGAAAGTGGTTCTGCATGTGATATTGAAATGTTGCAAGGGGTTTTATGTGAATGTTTGTTAATTAAAGTAATTAACAAAATTCTGAATAAAATAAATAAAAGAGTTTTATTAATTGAGAGTTGCATTAAATTTGGTGGAAATTGAATGCATGTGAGTGGAATTTTGGGTGGAGTCAAAATTTATGTGAGTGGAGCTTCACGACATGAATGAGGAAGAGGTGGGGGCACCCCCCTTTGGCCGCTGGACATGGGAGGCGAGGAGCCCCCCTCTCCTATAAGAGGCCCCCTCTCCTCCCTCACAAAGCACACCTCCTCGTGAAGGATCTCTCTCCCCTCTAGATATTCCCCCATGGTCTCGGATTAGCGAGATACATGTTCCCGGTGGCCTTGCGTCTGGAAGGAGTTGCTGATTCCGCTGATTCGCTAGAGCGAGGAGGTGGAGGTTGTCTGGTGGCTTGGACGTGTGTGCGAGGATGGATGCGGTGCTGATTTGCGGCGCTCAGACTTCCACACGATCTTGAGATTGGCAAGCGTACGACTACATCAACCACGAGTTCCTACTCGTTAACAAAATTCGTTGTCTTCGAGGGTAAGTTCTCCATGGATATATGTCCACCTGTTGCTCTGTATCTAGTAGATAGATCTTGCTATATAGTAGATAGATCTATGCTGCGGACCCAACAGTGGTATCAGAGCCTGATCTATGCGTAGGTTCTTTGCACGGGTAGTACATATATGTTTATATGTGGGCGATGATGATCATGTTATTGCATCTTCTATGTATTTTGGATATTGGTGGCATAGTGGGATGAAGTGGCCCAGACCAACCTTACATGTCATCATACATGAGACCGGTTCCACGACTGACATGCAACTAGTTTTGCATAAGTGGCTAGTGGGTGTTTGTCTCTCCTACTATAGTCAATATTTGATTTACAACGAGTTGCTAATAACTTGGTTATCCTCGTTGTGGTTCATGTTCGTAGGTAAGATCGGTTCTATCTCCGAAATCCCTTAGCCACGTAAAACTTGCAATTGATAAATTAGAGGCGTCTAGTTTAGATCGTTGCTGGGCTAGTGTCTTGATATGGTATTGTTGTAAGTAGATGTATGATAGATACTCTTACAACACACTTAACGTGTAAGTTCCATAGACCTTGGCCTTACACACAAAGGAATGATAGAGATCATACCATGATGCAAATGATAGAGATCAAATGCATGGACCATATCATCTCACTTTACACATTAGATGTTTGCATCTTATATTGCTAATTTGGCGCTTTTGGTAGCATTATAAGATGATCCCTCATTTAGATATCAAGATAAAATGCGTTTTTCCTTAAGTATGCACCGTTTTATGGATCGTGTTTCGAGACATCACGTGATGATCGGGTGTTCTCGACTCTATGCTTTCATATGACGGGTGTAAGACAATTTTACACACACGAATACTAAGGTTCTTACTTGGCGAGCCTAGCATGTACAGACATGGCCTCGGAACACGGACCGAAAGGTTAAGCATGAGTCATATAGTTGATATGATGCCCATATAGATGCTCGCCTTTGAAGCTACACCGACTCACGTGATGATCGGACTTGGTGTAGTGGATTTGGTTCTTGTAATCACCAAAAGGGCACGAGGGATGTCGTTTTTTAGTGGGAGTTCATTAGTAATTTGGATTAGTTGAACTCAATCTATCATAAACTTAATCTAAATATACTTTACAAATTCTGTTGTAGATGGTACCACCTGCTTTTAATTTCAATGTGTTCATGGAGAAAGAGAAACTTGCTGCAAATGGTAGCAACTTCACCAACTGGGCTATGAACTTGAGGATTCTCCTCACTACTGCACAAAAGCAATATGTGCTAGAGGCGCCGCTAGGCCCCCCACCAGCTCCTGATGCCCCTGACGAGGAAATGAATGTCTATATAACTCGTCAGGAGGACCACAACTTAGTTCATTGTGGCATACTATATGGGCTAGAGCCAGAATTTCGAAAGCATTTCGAAAATGGCAATGCCTTTGATACCATGGGAGAATTGAAAATGATTTTCGATACCCATGCTGCCGTAGAGAGTTATAATGCTTCTGAAAAGTTCTTTAGCTACATGATGGAGGAGAACAGCTCCGTTAGTGAGCACATACTCAAAATGTCTAGGTACGCCGATAAGCTAGTGTCCTTAGGAATAACGATTCCCATTGACTTAGGCATACATCATGTTCTCCAATCTCTGCCACCTAGCTACAAGAGCTTCGTGATGAACTATAATATGCAGGGCATGAAGAAGTCTCTTCCCGAGCTTCTATCAATGCTTAAGACTGCAGAAGTGGAGATTAGGAAAGAACATCAAGTGTTGATGATCAATAAGACCACCGGTTTCAAGAAGCACAAGAAAGGCAAGCAGAAGGGAAAGAAGGGCGGCAAATCTATTTCCGCACCTGAAAAGAAACCCCGAGCTGGCCCTAAGTCTGATACTAAGTGCTACTATTGCAAGGGGACTGGCCATTGGAAGCGCAACTGCCCCAAGTATTTGGCGGACAAGAAGGCCGGCAAGGCAAACAAAGGTATATGTGATATACATGTTATTTATGTGTACTTGACTATTACTCGCAGTAGCTCCTAGGTATTTGATACGGGATCAGTTGCTACTATATGTAACTCGGTTTAGGGGCTGCGGAACAAGCGACAGCTAGCAAGGGATGAGGTCACAATGCGGGTCGGCAATGGATCAAGAGTTGATGTGATCGCCGTCGGAACGCTGCCTCTCCACGTGCCGTCGGGATTATTTATAAATCTAAACAATTGTTATTTGGTGCCTGCACTGAGCATGAACATTGTATCGGGTCGTGTTTGATGTGAAGTGGTTATTCATTTAAATCTGAAAACAATGGTTGTTTGATTTATATGAATGATATCTTTTATGGTCATGCACCTGTGTTGAATGGTTTATTTCTATTGAATCTCGATAGTAGTATTACGCATATTCATAATGTTGATGCTAAAAGGATTAAACTGGATAATGATATATCTGCATATATGTGGCACTGCCGTCTAGGTCATATTGGCATTAAACGCATGAAGAAACTCCATTCTGATGGACTTTTGGAATCACTTGATTTTGAATCATTTGATACATGTGAGCCATGCCTTATGGGCAAGATGACTAGAACGCCGTTTTCTGGTTCAACGGAACGGGCGATAGATTTATTTTTTAAATCATACGTACTGATGTGTGTGGACCAATGAGTGTGTCGGCGCGAGGTGGATATCGTTATTTTGTTACTTCCACGGATGATTTGAGTAGATACGGGTATATCTATTTAATGAAACACAAGTCTGAAACTTTTGAAAAGTTCAAGGAATTTCAAAATGAAATGGAAAATCATCATAATAGAAAGATCAAATTTCTGCGGTTCGACCGTGGAGGAGAGTATCTTAGTTACGAATTTAGCACACATATGAAAAATTGTGGAATAGTTTCACAACTCACGCCTGCCGGAACACCACAACGTAATGGTGTGTCGGAACATCGTAATCGTACTTTATTGGATATGGTTTGATCTATGATGTCTCTGACTGACTTGCCACTATCATTTTGGGGTTATGCACTGAAAACCACTTCATTCACTTTAAATAGGGCACCATCTAAATCCGTTGAAACGACACCGTATGAATTATTGTTTGGAAACAAACCTAAGCTATCATTTCTTAAAGCTTGGGGGTGCGATGTTTATGTGAAGAAACTTCAACCGGATAAACTCGAACCCAAAGCAGAAAAATGCATCTTCATAGGATACCCTAAGGAAACGATTGGGTATACCTTCTATCACAGATCCGAGGGCAAGGTTTTTGTTGCCAAGAATGGATCCTTTCTTGAGAAGGAGTTTCTCGCGAAAGGTGTGAGTAGTCGGAAGGTAGAACTCGAAGAGGTTATTGAACCTTCTCTTCATGAATTGGCGAGTGGAGCAGCTCCGAAAGTTGTTTCGGAGTTGACTTCACCTGATGAAGAGAGAGCAAATGATAATGATCATGAAACTCCAAAAGAGGATACTGCCGAACCTCGCAGGTCAAGCAGGACACGTGCAGCTCCTGAACTATACGACAATCCTGTTATGAATTTCATGATTGATGAAATAGATGACCCTGCGACGTATGAAGAAGCGATGATGAGCCCTGATTCCAACAAATGGCTAGAAGCCATGAAATCCGAGATGGAATCCATGTACGAAAACCAGGTTTGGACCTTGGTGGACTTACCTCACGTTCGAAAGGCTATTGAGAATAAATGGATTTTCAAAAAAAACGGATGCTGATGGTAATGTGACCATCTATAAGGCCCGACTTGTCGCAAAGGGGTTTCGACAAATTCAAGGAGTTGACTACAATGAGACATTCTCTCCCGTAGCGATGCTAAAGTCGGTTAGGATTATGTTAGCAATTGCTGCATATTTCGATTATGAAATATGGCAGATGTATGTCAAAACTTCTTTCCTCAATGGTAATATTGAAGAAGAGTTGTATATGGTACAACCTAAGGGTTTTGTCGATCCTAAGGATGCTGATAAGGTATGCAAACTTCAACGATCCATCTATGGACTGAAGCAAGCATCCCGGAGTTGGAATCTCCGCTTAGATGAGGTGATCACAGAGTTTGGATTTATCCAAACTTATGGAGAGGCTTGTATTTACAAGAAGTGAGTGGGAGCAATGTGGCATTTCTAATATTATATGTGGATGACATATTATTGATTGGCATTTCTAATATCAAACTTGTTATGAGAAAACTAGTTATTAAAGCTCTCACGAACTTGATGGCACACTTTACTTTTTGCATCTAATAAACTTGAACCATTGGGTCCTTCTTTGTTGCGTATATGCTTGCGCTTTATAAGTTGAAATTAGCAGAACCATGTTTCATGGGGAATGCTTTCAACATTGCACTTGTACTTTGTACCCCGTTGATATCATGTTCTTTTGCTTACGGATCTCGGTGGTGTGAAATAAAAGTGGAACTTGTAAGATCATGGAGTTTGTATGTGTGTTAGAGAAACGCATGGGCCGCTAGCCTAAGCCATGCCTAATCATGGTGGAAACTGGCAGCATCACCATAATGAGCACTCTATGAAGCATCCTCAATAAAAACCTATGCAAATAGCAAATAAAAAGATCGCTGAGATGCTCATTGTCTGCTTGCCTTGTCATTTTGATTATGGGAAAGCTCCCGTATCATGTGCAAGGGGTACCCCGTTGGCGGTTCTTCATGATACACATGTACTTACAATGACAAGAGCTTACTCGTGACTGAAGTTGAGTAGCATGAGGATCGGTCTTCGTAAGTAAGGGGCATGAGATTTCAGTTTATAACTTGTCAAGCATATCCTCTTAGTTGTGTCACTTTAACCTTAATCACTTCAAGATGCTTATGATAGGGGCAATGAGAGCTGAAAGCTAATAAGTACCATAATTTTTGGAAGCCCTTTATGAAACTTGAATCCCTACTTCCTTTTATAAAGGCCCTTCTTCCACTTTTATATTGAGTCTCCACCTTCTATCTTTATGCACCTACTTTGAGAGTATAGTGGCCATTCTTAGTTCTATGTGCATTGTCCCAAGACTAGTTGATTGATGCATACTTTGATATTGCTTGTTTTAAACTATTGTATCTAGTCACTCTTATGAACTTTGAAGGTGTCCTATGCATTTATATTTGCTACTCTATTGAGGGACAAGATGAATGCTATTATGCTATGTTTTCTTTATGTGAAAAAAACAAATGTCTTGCAAAGCATTGTTATTCATGAATCTTTTGTTTGTGCCTTTTCATGTTGCATCATAGTTTCTTTGTCTTATTGCTAGAAATTTGACTTTCATGTTATGATTGAAGTACTATGATCCCAGCTTTGAATGTTTTACAAATACTTTGATCAAGTTTATGATGGTGCATGTCAACACAAAAATTATTCTTTCTTTTTATCACTTACCTACTCGAGGACGAGCAGGAGTTAAGCTTAGGGATGTTGATACATTGCAAATGTATCTATAATTTTTGTTGTTCCATGCTTGGTTTTATCTACTTTCTTGTGTTTTGTCCACACTTTGGAGTACTTTTCGTCTGATTTCTTGGACTAACCTATTAACAAGATGCCACAGTGCCAGTTGCCTGTTTTCTGCTGTTTTTGGTTCTAGCAAGTCAGAAAATGAATATTCTCGGAATTGGACGGGATAAAAGCCAAAGTTACTATTTTCCCGGAAGACTCACGGAGCCAGAAGGAGAGTCGGAGAGGGGCCATAGGGTGGCCACACAACCCCTAGGCGTGGGTCCACCTAGGCTGCGCCAGGGCGTGGTGTGGGCCCCCTAGCCGCCCACTGACCTTGCCGTCTGGCCTATAAGAAGCCTCCTGAGGCATAAACCCTAGATCGTCAATCAGAAATCCACGAAAAGTTCCGCAGCACCGCCGCCATCGAAAAGCAGATTCGGGGGACAGCAAGTCTCTGTCCCGGCACCCTGCCGGGACGGGGAAGTGCCCCGGAGCCATCTCCATCGATCTCCACCGCCATCTCCATCACCATTGCTGATTCCCATGATGAGGAGGGAGTAGTTCTTCCTCGAGGCTAAGGGTTCTACCGGTAGCTATGTGTTCATCTCTCTCTCTCTCTATGCATGATCTTATTATGATCATGAGCTTGTAATCTATAGATCTACCTTGCTACTGAAGTGCTTTAATAGATCTCTTATCTCCCCATGTGTGTGAAAGTGACAGCGTGCTCACCATGGTGGCACTTAGGCTAGATATTACAAATACTTGTTATGAGTTATATTTGGAGTTGGATGTCTTTATGAAATTGTGGTGTTTGTTGGACTCATCTAATACTCAAGGTGACAGTGTGGGGTTTTCTAGATGGGAAAGGCTTACTTTGAGGTGTGCTGTTATAGCCCTACCGTTGATTAGAGTGTCCAACCGGAGAGTAGTTAAGAGTAGTATCATGAAGAGAATATATTTATATGAGAGTGTTCACTAGTGAAAGTATGATCCCTAGGCCTTGTTTCTAAGCATTGATACACCGTTTGCAATTAGATCTATGACATGTTTGCTTGCTTCCTTCTTTATTTCAGTTTGCCTTTAGTCTTTTCCACACCATCAAGTTATTTTCTATCACCATTACCACTTATAATTATCTATACCACTTGTATTTGACTATCTCTTTGCCAAACTAGTGCACCTATACACCTGACAAGTGTATTGGGTGTGTTGGGGACACAAGAGACTTCTTGTATCTTGATTGCAGGATTGCTTGAGAGGGAATACCTTTGACCACTTCCTCCCTGAGTTCGATAAACCTTGGGTGATCCACTTAAGGGAAAACTTGCTTCTGTTCTACAAACCTCTGCACTTGGGAGCCCAACAACTGTCTACAATAATAGAAGTGCGTAGACATCAAGGAGCCCCCCTCTCCTATAAAAGGCCCCCCTCTCCTCCCTCACAAAGCAGACCTCCTCGTGAAGGATCTCTCTCCCCCTCTAGATATTCCCCCATGGTCTCGGATTAGCGAGATACATGTTCCCGGTGGCCTTGCGTCTGAAAGGAGTTGCTGCTTCCGCTGATTCATTGGAGCGAGGAGGTGGAGGTTGTCCGGTGGCTTGGACGTGTGTGCGAGGACGGATGTGCTGCTGATTTGTGGCGCTTGGAATTCCACAAGATCTTGAGATCGGCAAGCGTACGACTACATCAACCACGAGTTCCTACTCGTTAACAAAACTCGTTGTCTTCGAGGGTAAGTTATCCATGGATATATGTCCACCCGTTGCTCTGTATCTAGTAGATAGATCTTGGCGTATAGTTCTCATCGTAGGAAATTTTTTGTTTTCTATGCTGCGGACCCAATAGCCAATCCATCATGGGAAGTTGATTGTCGTCCCTTCGATTCTGCACAAGAGCATCCCACAAGCGCAAAGCATATCCATCAAATTCTGATGCTGCAAGCTTGACCTTCTTGTCTTCTGGATAGTCAAATAATCGCCAGAGTTTCTCAATCTTCAACTCCCATGTGAGGTAATCTTTAGGATCAATTGAGCTAGCAAACTTGGGAATTGAGAATTTTGGCTTGCCCAAAACATCATCCGCAGCTTGGTTCTGAACACATTGAGCACACCCAATAGGAGCAAACCCGCGGCCATACGCAGGTGCAGCAGCAGGCGCAGGTGCAACAGCAGGCGCAGGTGCAGGGGAATTGGCACGTCCCCTACCAAGACGTGGGGCAGCATCAGCCACACTACCCTCATCATAGTCATCAAAAGCATCATCATGTGGGTGTTCCTACCGTTGTTGTATTGCTACTATCAAGGCCTCAATGGAACGTTGCAAAGTTGCGAGATTGACATTGATTGATGTCACTTGTGTTCTAATAGTAGTGATTGTGCCAACATTCTGATCCAATATCATTTGCACATCCTGGATATTCTTGTCAATGGCATCTGTCGTGTGAGTAAACACACCTGTCAAGTGGGATTTCAAAGCCTCATATTTGCGCCAATTAACAAGTTCCTCATCCTTCTTTGTCTATGACACAACATCATCATCACTAGAAGAAATGGTTAGTATGTTAGTGCAAAAATCAAAATCAGTTTGGTGGAAACTCTCACAACTCACTCACAACTGACAAGAAAGGAGATCTTACCATTCCAAAGTGAATAGAGATGCTTTACCAAAACAAAATCAAAGTCTGATGCACTAATGTGATGAAGTGAATATCGAGGGTATAGAGAACGATCACAGGGCACATAGGTTATTTAAGGTGGAGCTGTAGGTATGGTATCCTAACTACACCACAAACAAGTCCTCATGTTGATCGTATAAAACCCAAGAAACCCACACGGTGGAGATAAACGTGGAAAAGCAACTTATGAAAAGGAACAATGCAATGCATAAGAGAGATGCTAGTAAAGCTCAAAGTAAACAGGCACAAGATTTCTCAATATACAAGTGATATGATCAACTAGGCATCCAACAATGCACACTTGATATCTCTGTTTGTCACGCTTGTAGCTCTTTTCTCTTTTTTCTATACTGATTCTCTTTTTCTTTTCCTTTTTTTTTGATTTTTCAACTATAGGACTCAATGCAAACGAGTACAACTACTTATAATAGAACTTTCTCGGGTAGTCCGGTTGATATGCGCCGGAGACTCAGGTTGGGCCAGATAGTCCGGTGTGGTTCGGCCGGATAGTCCAGGTTTTGCCTTTCGGAAATTTCTGCACTTTGAAAACCTAATGAGTAGCCTGTCAGTCAGAAATTTTTGCACTTTGAAAACCTAATGAGCAGGCTGCCAGAGCAAAGCAACTAGTCTCGTGGGTACGTTCCTAGGCACGGATGCTGTATATAGGTTGTGTCTATGGTATGCAAACAAAGGTACGCTATGTGGACTCGGATAAATGATGAAAACTTGCAGAAAACGGTGATGGTGGACATGGTGGAAAACAAGATCAAACCCTAAACCTAGACAAAAATGAAAACTAGACTCCTACAAGGAAAAACCTGCAGATCGGATCTATGAGAAGATACAATCA
Organism: Avena eriantha; assembly: GCA_910589775.1. Lineage (NCBI taxonomy): Eukaryota > Viridiplantae > Streptophyta > Magnoliopsida > Poales > Poaceae > Avena > Avena eriantha. The sequence goes on along the minus strand of OU342741.1, from coordinate 293,281,124 downwards.
GCAACTAAAACTCGAAAATGATGCAATCTAGTCTATGGCAACTCTTTTTTAAGGCTTTTTCCATATAGGACGAAAAACACAAACTAATCTATGGATGGATTTGTGGATGCTCACCGAGTAAACGAGGAAATCTGATACCAAGATGATATGGGGTGGCCCGATCTTCTCAGCAAGCACTTGTCGATGATGATAATGGTGGATAGATAAGTAGCATGTATCTATGAACTCTCCCGCTCGAACCCAGATGCCAATGCAATAGCTCTCGAACCCTATGGGATATTCACAACATCACGCTCTTGCGCACGCAGCCATCGACCACGAACGATAGTTTGCAATCTACTAATTCCCAATGGAACAACAGATCACACTCAATTGCAGTAGTATAATTCGATCACAGGGTAATTCCAGAGGTTGTTTGAAAGAAACAACTCCAAAATAGTTTAAACGTGGTCTAAACACTAACTAGGGGTCATCCTAGTGCTTATAAGGGAGGCTGGGGTGGCTAGAAACATAAACTAAACGCAAAAGACTCAAACTGATACAAGCCAACTCGAACCAGATTCGGTCGGTGGCCGGACACTCCGGTGGAAACGGGCCGGACAGTCCAGTAAGGCCGGACACTACGGGTGGAGTGAGCCGGACAGTCTGGTCTAGCCGGAAACTTTGAAGTTTTGGGGCGGTGTTCGGGTAGTGTCCGAACTGGGGTACTGATTGTCCATGCCAAATCTTCTCTCGGACAGGCCGGACAGTCCGGGTGGACTCGACCGGACACTCCGGTCGGTGCAGAGCTTTTGGCCTCCATCTTGATGATCTTCTCTTGCGCCTTCCTCCCGCTCCTCGCTCGCGCATCCTTGGGCGATCACCATGTTGGGCTCCTCTTGTAGCCCTTCTCCTCCTTGCGCTATGCTTGTTTCTCCAACGAACCTGATCATACATAAATGCATAGACTTAAGCATTATAAAGTTCTCATAAATTAAAGTACCAGATTCGTTTAAGAGAAAATTCACCTGTTGTTCAAGTAGCTTAGCACGAGCTTTTGTAATGGGTCGAATTCTAATCTCATTGGACTGATCCTTCCTTGCAACAGTTGGAGCATCTTCAGTAGGTGTAATTGTAGGGATGTCCTCATAAAATTTCAAATGATCTTATATCTTTCTCAAAGAAAAGAAATCTAGATATCTTATGAGAAGAGTAAACATCTTCAATATTCCAAGAGAGGTCGATTGAGCAGGAATTAAAGAGATAAGCTATCATAACTTAGAATGAATAATCCATAAAAATATTCTAATTTGCAATAAGCAAGCCATGTCTCCGAAATAGAGTGGAACTGCTAGACTCTGGGTCATCAATTTAAAAATTAAAACAAAAACTAAAAAATTATACACGACAACAATGGAATATATATAAATTTGGCAGCGGCACATGTCAAATTAAGCCTATTAGTTTTTGCATAGAATAGCGAAAAAATAAAGACAACCTTGAGTGCTATAAATTCCGTTTAGATGTACTTTTTTTAAAAAATTAACCCCGATACAACGACATGGGAACTTTGCTATGCACATAGAAAGGAAGTTATGTGTAGTAGAGTTCTAGATATATGCCAGCCAAAAAATTTAGTGGGATATATTAAATTATCTCTCTCTACCTAATATAAGCCAAATTTAATTGAATATCCTCTTTTTGGTACCGTTGGTGTTTGATTTATCCGAGCGCCATAGGCATAAAAGCATGGGAAATATGGGCTTAACACACGAACACAGAGGACTAAGAGAAATGAGTGAAGCTCCGTGGCAACGCACGGGCATTCAGCTAGTAATAAATAATAAAGGGGCTAAGGTTTCTCTGTTTGTCCATATTTTTACGTCTTCGTCCGTCTGTTGGGCACTTGATATGGGGTGGCCCGATGTTCTCAGCAAGCACTTGTCGAGGATGATAATGGTGGATAAATAACTAGCCTGTAGCTATTAACTAGATATGAACTCTCCCGCTCGAACCCTAATGCCAATGCAACATCTCTCGAACCCTGTTGGATATTCACAACACCACGCTCTTGCGCATGTAGCTGTCGACCATGAACAGTAGTTTGCAATCTACTTATTCCGAATGGAACAACAGATCACACTCAATTGCAGTAGTATAATTCAATCACAAGTTAATTTCAGAGGTTTCTTTAAAAGAAACAACTCCAAAATAGTTTAAACATGGTCTAAACCCTAACTATGAGGCGTCCTACGGCTTATAAGGGCGACTGGGGCAGCCAGAAACCGAAACTAAACACGTACGACTCAAAATGATACATGCCGACTCGGACTAGGTTTCAGTCGGCGGCCGGACATTCTGGTGGTATCGGGCCGGACAGTCCGGTCAGGCCAGACACTCTGGGTGATGTCAGCCGGACAGTCCGGTCTGGCTGGAAACGTCAAAGTTTCCGGGTGTTGTCTGGGTAGTGTCCGATCTAGTGTACTGATTGTCCTCTACAATTCGTCTCTCAGATAGGCTGAGCAGTCCGGGTGGACTCGGCCAGATGCTCTGGTCATGGCAGAGTTTTTTGCCTCCGTCTTGATGCTCTTCTCTTGCGCCTTCCTCCCACTCCTCCCTCGCGCATCCTTGGGTGATCATCATGCTGGTCTTCCCTTGTAGCCCTTCTCCTCCTCGTGTCATGCTTGTTTCTCCAACAAACCTGATCATACATAAATGCATAGAATTAGGTAGTATAAAGTTCTCATCAATTAAAGTACAAGATTCGTTTAGGAGTGAATTCACCTGTTGTTCAAGTATCTTAGCACGAGCTCTCGTAATGGGTCCCATTCTAATCTCATTGGACTGATCCTTCCTTGCAACAACTAGAACATCTTTAGTAGTAATTAGGATGTCCTCATCATCTCTCCCCCTTCAAAAGGCGTCGACCTCGATGCTCCAAGGTCTTCTCCATCATATGGTGATAAATCAACAACGTTGAAGTTGTTGCTAATTCCACCAAACTCCTCAATAGTTATATCAATCGAGTAGGTGTTATCATTAATCTTGGCTAATACCTTGTATGGACCAGCACCATGTGGCTTCAATTTGGACTTTTGAAGTAGTGGGAACCTATCCTTGCGTAGATGCACCCATACCATGTCACCAGGCTTGAACAAAACTTCCTTCCTTGCTAGATTCCTTGTAGCAACAATGTTCTTGCCTAACTTCTCAATAGCCTCTCGATTATTCTCATGAATCTTCTTCACATATTCAGCATGTTTTGATTCCTCCATATCATCTCTCTCATATAATGGCAAAGGCAACAAATAAAGTGGCGTCAATGGCTTGAAACCATACACAACCTCAAAAGGACAAAGCTGAGTAGTTGAATGCACAACCCTGTAGTAAGAAAACTCAACATGTGGCAAACACTCTTCCCACTCCGACAGATTCTTCTTTGTCATAGTCCTTAGTAATTGTGACAAGGTTCTATTCACCACCTCCATTTGACCATCTGTTTGGGGATGACATGTAGTACTGAACAACAACTTCGTTCCCAACTTCCTCCATAAGGTCTTCCAAAAGTAGCTCATAAACTTCACATCACGATTAGAAATAATCGTCTTGGGTACTCCATGTAATCTCACGATGTCCCTGAAAAACAGGTTAGCAACATGCAACGCATCATCGCTTTTGTGGCAAGCAATAAAATGAGCCATCTTATAGAACCTATCCACTACCAGAAATATACTACCACAAATATAGAATCATGACCTCTCTGTATTTTAGGTAGACCTAGCACAAAATCCATACATGTCTTCCCATGGTGTAGTAGGTGCAGAGAGAGGTGTATACAAACCATGAGGCTGTAGCTCGGATTTCGACTTGTGGCATGTAATATAATGGCTCACAAATCTGTAGAAATCACGCCTCATCTTGGGCCAATAAAAATGATCAGCTAGCATGAGCAATGTCTTCTCACGCCCAAAGTGACCCATCAAATCACCAGCATGTGATTCCTACACTAAGAACAAACACAATGACGATTCCGGAATACATAGTTTGTTAGCTCTAAACAAAATCCATCATGTATATGATACTTATCCCATGCGTTTCTAAGAGAACACAAATGATATGTGACATGGGTATACCCTATAGGTACTCGAGTTTGGTATATACGGCCTAGATACGGCAGAATCCCACGGCGTTGCCAAGGCCCAATGCAGAATTCGGGTGACCCACAGACTCTTCAATTACTTGCGAGTAAAGATGAAGTTTAAAGATAGAAAGTTCAAAGGGGCGAACCCTAATATGTAACCGACTCGACCTGCTACCTGAGACCTAGCCTATCTATATAAAGGCTAGGAGGGCGTGGCGAGGAGGACACATGCAACCCTAGTTGCCACAACTCTCGCCAGATTGCATCTGCGTGCCCCTGTAATCTTAGATTCCTTCATTAATTCCAAGAGCAGACAAGCAGGAGTAGGGACCTCTACGAGGCCTGAACCTGGGTAAAACTTGCGTCCCTGTGTGCTTGTTTTCTAGCCGACTGATGCCTCCAGTGCTCCCTCCTTCTCCAAAACCCAAGTCCATAACAATGAGCATTGACGAGATAAACCCTCGTCAATTGGCGCTGTCTGTGGGAATTGGGAGTGCTGATGTTGTGGCTTCTTCGGCTCCATCAACCGTGATCTACAACTCTACAATAGCAGAGATTCACCAGCTCTTCGGTGCGTTCGACTTCACCGTCCACACGCCAGGCACTCATCCGGCTTTCGAGTCCGTGGGTGATTGGATCAGCTTGGCGATTGGGAGCTTCTGCTTCCAGGTTGGTCAGCTCGGTATGCTTCGCATGCCTGACCAGCCGACGGCACCCGCGATTGCTCCAGCATCGTGGTTCCCGCTGCCAATCGGCACTCTCAGCGAGCTCAACACCTCAGCAACAACTGGGAGTATGGACAGCGATAGCAGTCGTGTATCCGATCTAGGTGACCTAGCCACAGAAGATGGAGCCTACGGCTCCATATCTGAAATTTATGGGAGCAACATCTTCCTCAAACCACTTCATGTGCACCGTCATCAACGCGGTGACACCACTGCCAATCGCGATAACGGTGGCACCGGATCTGGCACCAGGCCACACAACAGTGGCATACCCAACGGCGGTCCACCTAATGGCGGCATACCTAACAGCGGCCTCACCAACGGTGGCAACAGTGCGCCCGTCAACAATGGCGCGGGAGGAGAACTATCGACCATAGTGAACGAACACACTGGAGAGCGTGCAGTGATCAGGCTCAACGACAACGACTGGGCCCGCTGTCAAGAAGCTCTACGAGGCAATCATCTGCCCCTCAACTACCCGCAAGATATGCTGATGGGCTACCATTGGCTATTGAAGGAGGAATACAGCCGCCAGCTACACACAATCGCGCAACTCGAGGCGTGTAAAAAGGCGGCAGACGAGTCAAGCCTTCGGCGAGCCGGGCTCTCCTCCCACGGAGGATCCTCCTCCAAAGGCAACGAGTACCTGGCCAACAAGAGAAGATCTCAACTGGCCCACCTCACCAAGGTGGAGCGCGTAGAAGACGCGAAAGTCCTCGACTTCGGCTCCATGACGGTGGATACGAGGGGCAACGTGCTCCTGAATACGCCGCAAGCCGCGGTAACAGCGGCCACCATGTACCTCCTCAACAACTAGCCACCAGCTGGAGATCCACGAGCTGCCATGCACCGATCTACGATCGCAGGCTTGGCGCTAGTCGAGGCCGCCCTCGACAAAGAGCCCGCACCAGAGCCAAAGAAAAGCAAGGCTCTGGCAAAACGCTACTCCTCGTCATTGTCCAGCGACGATAGCCACAATCTATCTCGGCGTCGCCACTCGCTGCAGCATGATCGCGACTATGATGCACGCGATGACCTCACACAGCGCAAAGTCGACAAATTGAGGACAATACGTGCTCGTTCGACTGACTCAGAAGAAGAGGAGACTGAGCTCTGCGGCGCCAGATGCTTCAGCAGAGCCATCAGGCAAAAGCGAATGCCTAAAGGATTCAAACTCCCATCAGAGAACCCAAAATTTGATGGCCTGTAGGACCTGAAAATCTGGTTGGAGGATGACATCTCCTCCGTCAGGCTACATGATGGAATTCGAAGCATGGCCATGCAATGCCTGCAGCTACAACTACAGGGCGCAGCTCGCGCGTGGCTCAACAACCTCCCACGCGGATCCATTCGCAGCTGGGAAGAGATGGTCTACAGCTTTGTGCGCAACTTCAAGGGCACTTACAAAAGGCCCACATCAATCGAGGAACTGAGAAGCTGCCAGCAAAAATCTGGTGAGTCACTGCGCTCTTACATCTAGAGGTGGTCTATCATCAAGAACTCCACGGAAAACATCTCGGAGGACCACACAATCGACGCATTCAACGGTGGCATCCGCTGTATAGAGCTCAGGGAGAAGCTGGGGTGCACCAAGCCCAAAACAATCGACCACCTGATGGAAATCGCTAATTAGTGGGCCGATAGAGAAGATTCGGTGAAAAACCGCACCTACTCCGACAATGATGATGACCTCGAGCGTAGACATGATCGTCGAGGCAAGTATCGAATGTGCATCTACAATGACCGCGACGATGCCAACATGGTTGCACCCGGCTACGCTGACAAATGCGACGACAACCGCAACAGCGGTTATCGCAGCGATGGATACCGCCACTCCAGGAAAACCATGCAGGTGCGGCAGCGCTGCACTCGCGAAGAGGCACCTGCAACATCCATCGAGGAAAAACTGTCCGGGCCATGCAAGATGCACTCTACATCAACAAGCACGACGGCAAGAAGAAATCCAACCACCTTCTCAAGGATTATCGCGAGTTTATCAAACTCCACGAGGGCCTGGCTCAGATGAACCAAGAGGCGGTCAGCAGGGGCTACGGAGCTGCCCCAGGCACTGTGGCACATGGAGCTCCTCCACCGCCGCCAAGACGACCACCACCCGCGGCTGCGCCAGTCCAGCACCATGGAGGTGAACCATACCCGCAGGCCGTGGGCAACATGATGATCCAAAAAGGGCATTCCTCAAATCGAGTGTAGAAGGCCATCACTTGCCAAGTCAACTTGGCGACAAATTCCCCACCTTCCACCACTGAGTACCTCAGTGGAAGTGACTCCTGCATCACCTTCGATAAACGCGGCCATCCGCATCAAGTCCCTTTCCCAGGCCACTGTCCCCTCGTACTCGAGGCTCAAATCAGAGGCTTCGATATGAGTCACGTCTTTATGGACGGCGGGAGCGGAATCAGCCTCATGTTTGCGAGTACCTTGCGTGTGATGATGATCCCTCTGACTTGCCTGGAAGTCTCATACACGACGTTCCACGACATCGTCCCAGGCAAGGGCATATACCCCCTAGGAAAAATCAACCTCGATCTCATCTTCGGCACGCTGAAAAACTTTCGACGAGAGCGCATCGACTTTGAAGTCGTCGACTGGCCTTTGCAATATCACTGCATCCTCGGACGTGTCGCGTTCGCTAGGTTCATGGCAGTGCCGCACTACGCCTACCTGCAAATGAAAATACCAGGTCCAAACGGTGTCATTACAATCAACGAAAGCTTTGAGAGGTCTGACAACTACGATAGGGAATGCAACATAATCTCCCAGTCCTTTGGCATGCAGGAGGAGCTCGCAAGATTGAAGGAGTCAACAGACAATAGTCTGCCTCCCCTGAGCAGGCTAAGTTCACCCGACATGTCCTTCGACTCATCGGTACACACGAAGAAAGTCCAGGTCCATCCGACGGACCCGACCAAAATGGCCCTCATCGCCAACAACTTGAGTTCCACATATGAACTCGCGCTTGTTGAATTCATCCGTGAGCACTAGGAAGTCTTCGCCTGGTGTCTAGCGGACATGCCAGGGGTTCCTAGGGAATTCGCTGAGCATGCACTCAATGTAAATCTAGACGCAAGGCAAGTCAAGCAGACAATTTGTTGACTGTCTAAACCCAAAGCAAAAGCAGTCCGAATGGAGATCAATAGACTCCTCGACGCAAACTTCATACGCGAGATCAAGGAAAGAACTTGGCTCGCTAATACAGTACTAGTGCCCAAAAAAGACACGGATATCCTGCGGATGTGCGTGGACTTCACCTCCCTGAATAAGCATTGCCCAAAGGATCACTTCTTGCTACCACGAATCGACCAAATCATCGACTCTACCGCGGGATGCGAGCGCCTCTGCTTCCTCGACGCCTACTGAAACTACAATCAAATTTGAATGAAGGAGGAAGATCAAGAGAAGATAGCGTTTACGATGCCATTTGGTGTGTTCTGCTACAACACCATGCCCTTCGGGCTAAAAATCGCAGGAGCCACCTATCAGTGGTGCATGCAGGCTTGCCTAAAGAATCAACTTGGTCGCAACATCCAAGTTTATGTCGACAACATTGTCATCAAAACCAAAGAGGAAGCCTTGCTAATCGACGATCTACGCGAAACCTTCGCCAACCTCGACCGCTACCAGATCAAGCTCAATCCGGATAAATGCGCCTTCGGCGTGCCATCTGGGTAGCTACTTGGGTATCTCATCTCTGCAAGAGGGATCGAAGCCAACCCGAAGAAAATAAAGGCCATACTAGCCATGGAGAAGCCGAAGAACATAAAAGGCGTCCAGCAGCTAGCTAGGTGCTACCCTTCTATCAACTTCTCCGCAAATCTGACAAGTTCGAGTGGACATACGAAGCGCAAGAAGCATTCGAAGACCTCAAGCGCCTACTATCCACCTCGCTAGTACCGGTGACACCTCGCAAAAAAGGAGCCACTACTGCTCTACATCTCTGCCACCAACCAGGTGGTCAGCACTGTGCTTGTGGTGGAACGAGCCGAAGAAAATAAAGTCCACGGGGTGCAGCACCCAATATACTACCTCAGCTAGGTGCTCACGCCAACGAAGCAGCGGTACCCGCACTACCAGAAGCTGGCCTATAGCGTCTTCATGATAGCCAGGCGACTGCGCCACTACTTTCAGGAGCATCTAATCGTGGTAGTCAACGACGCTCTGCTCGGGCATATACTCAATAATCCTGATGCCACCAGACAAGTCGCGCTCTAGGGAATCGAATTGTCTCCACGAGACATAACATACGAGAAGCATGACGCGATCAAGTCACAAGTTCTCCCGGACTTCCTAGTGCACTGGATGGAGAACCAACTCCCTGGCAAGCCAGATATGTCCTATCTCTGGACAATGCACTTCAACGGATCCAAGCGAAAGGATGGACTGGCGCATGTGTCATACTGACATACCCCAGGGAGACAAGATGAAATACATTATGCGAATGCAATTCAGCGCCTCCAACAATGAAGCTGAGTACGAAGCGCTAATCCATGGGATGAGGATGGCGAAAGCCTGCGGCGCCAAACGGCTCATCATCTACGGTGACTCCAAACTGGTGGTCAATCAAGCGATGCATGAGTGCGACGCACTGAGCGACAACATGATCGCCTATCGCGACCTCTATGACACACTCGAAGGAGACTTTGATGGCTGTGAGCTGCGGCACGTAGGCCGCGAAAGCAATGAAGAGGCGGACACACTCGCCAACATTGGATCCACCTGCGCCCCCATACCACCTAGGGTATTTCTCGAGCGCATCTGTGAATGCTCCATCAAGCCAAAGGCTCTAGAGAAGAAAGCCAGCGCGTCAACGGACCTGGGGGCTACGCCACCAAATGAGCCAATGACACTCGACTACCTGGAGCTTGATACATGACTCGAAGGACCAATGAGCGTCATGATGATCGAGCCATCTTGGACACAGCCGTACATCACATACCTGCTCAGCAAAAGGCTGCCAGAGGACCCGACTGATGCGCACATATCGCGCGATGATCCAAGGCATTTGCCATCATCAACGGCGATCTGTACAAGCGCAGCATCACGGGAGTACTTTAACGGTGCGTCTCCAACAGGGACGGAAAGGCCGTCCTCCTTGACATACACAAAGGCACCTGTGGGCATCATGCCGGCAGTCGCGCCCTTGTTGCCAAAACTCTACGAGCTAGATTCTACTGGCCCACGGCCATGCACGACGCCAAGGACATCGTCCAACGCTGCAACGCCTGCCAGCGATTCGCCGACAAACCTCACGCTCCTAGCATGGAACTTCGACCAATACCATTGGCTTGGCCTTTCGCGCAATAGGGACTCGACATGGTCAGCAAGCTCCCAAAATCCTCGCGAGGAGGTTACGTCTACCTCTTAGTTCCAGTCGACAAATTCACCAAGTGGGTCGAGGCCATGTCGGTGACAACTCAATCAGGGGCCAGCGCCGTCAAGTTCTTCGAGTCCATTGTCTACCGCTTCGGAGTGCCACACAGCATCATCACGGACAATGGGACGAACTTCACCTCTAAGGAATTCCAGGAATTGTATGAAAACCTGGGAATCAACATAAGCTACACCTCGGTGGCTCACCCGCAGACCAACGGTCAAGTCGAAAAGGCCAACAACCTCGTTTGCAGTGGAATCAAGAAACGACTCCTCCGACCACTCAAACAAGTTGTTGGATGCTGGCCAGACGAGCTACAATCTGTACTTTGGAGCCTGTGCACAACTCCAAACAGCGCCATAGGATACACCCCGTTCTTCATGGTGCACGGTGCTGAAGCGGTGCTACCCGCAGAAGTACGCTACAAAACCCCGCAGGTGGTAGCATACAGCGAGCACGAATCAACTCTTGCACCCGAAGACTCCATCGACCTCCTCGACGAGGCAAGATAAATTGTAGCGGAGAGATCAACGATCTACCAGCAAAATCTCCACAACTACCACAGTAGAAGGCTATGCCCCAGATCCTTCGTCAAAGGAGACCTAGTCCTGCGACTGAATCAACAAGGCATCTCAAGCTCGAGTCCCCTTGGGAGGGACCTTACGTGATTACCGAAGTAATCCCAGGTGACGCCTATCGCCTTAAAGACTTCGAGACAGGAGTCGCATGCTCCAACCCCTGGAACGTCGCGCAGCTGCGTCATTCTACCCTTAGCCGTTTTTACATTTATAAATAAGGCTATTCAGCCAGGCTACTTAGCCACACATTGTACCTTGTACTATTCTGCGAATAAATAAAGCTAAGTGCCCTAGAACTCCGAGTTTTCCGTATTTTCTTGCAATTTTATCACTCGGGGGCTACGCCACCCTTTACACTCTCGTTCCACGAACAAATCGCAGTTTCCCGAGTAGCTGACACAACATTAATCGAACCCTTGATAAACACCAACCCAGTTGCAACGCACCTGACAGGTTGAAAAGGTGCTGAGATAATCACAAGTCAGGCTAACAAAAAGGAACTGCATAGTACAAATACACTCAGAAAATATAATAGCTAGCAAGCTCTTCACATATCAATGAGTATTAAGTACATCCAACATATTCATATGAACTTTACAACACTTGTACAATTATGTGCAGGATACAAGTCATCCTACTACTGCAATAGAAGAACGTTTGTTTGTTCCTCGAAGAAGTCGATAATTTCTTCCGCAGGGCGATCAACTGCTTGGTAGTGCGGAACCATGTCCCAGGTCATACCTTCTGGTGGAGGTGGTGGCCCAACAACAACAGCTGAAACATCTACATCCGGACTATGCAGTCGCACTAGCCACAATGCAGCCTTAGCACCAGCAACTAACTGCTGTCGCATGCACTCGCGAACCGCTCTCAAATCTTGGAACTTCGCTAGAAGAGCAAACAGGCTTGAAGGGACGGCGTCCAGCGGAAACATCGTTTGACAGATATGCCTAAGGCACGACTACGCCTTCTTCAAAAAGTGAAGTACTCGAGAAGCACGATCCTGCAGGGTCGGCAGTGCGATCGCATGATCGTGGTCCACCCAAAAGTACCCACTCGCCTGTAGTTGCTCCTGGGTCAGATCGTTCATTCGAATTGCAATCCGGTTCTTCTCATCCTGTGGATGACGAGCACTAACAACTACACCAACCAAAAATGGCGAAGTGTGAAGACAAGGAATCACCGTGACTAACTAAAAGAAAAGATGAGAGGGAAGAAAGCTAACATTCGGACTGCTCATTCAGTTGCGCCACCTCCTCCAATAGATACTTCTCACGGGCAGTGGCCTTCTCCGCCTTCGACTTCCATACATCTGCGCTACTACGGAGGATGGGCAACTCACGCTCCAGTTGCTTAATGCGATCGCGTAGTCGTGAAAGCAAGGACAACTCCTCCACCTTTGAGCGTGGCTGCGCCAAGGTTTCATCGGTGGGTGGAGGATCGCAAGGATCACTCGAAGGCCACTCGACGTACCCTATCACAAATCAAGCAAGAGCAAATGAGGGACCCAGAATATATTGATAAAAGGCGCGAATGCATTCAAGCACAACAAAAGTCTCGACAGGGATACTCCTAGAAAAGCATAGTTCGAACACGAAATAAACTACAACTATTACAGATTAGCTAATGAGGAGCAGTCTGCTTTTTCGACTTGGACTTTGACTTCAGGGGCCTCATCGAATCTGTGGCGGTCTTTGATGCCACAGACCTTCTTGTGCCATCCCCTGAGGCCGCAACCTTTGCCGCCTTCTTCGCTCGTTGTAGCTCTTCGGAATATTTGTTGACTTTATTGATGAGCTGCAGCCCATATTTACCACAGCCAATTGCGAAGGGAGCAAACACTACCAGTTGGCCATCTGCGCCTACGGGCATTGCCTTGGAGATTGCGGTGAGGTCCATCTCCACGCCATGGGCTTACACCATCATGAGTGCCATGGTGGCGCCGACAGACCGCTGAGAATTCCTGAAGTCCATGGGAATACCCCCAGCAAGGGATTCCACCAGGTCCTCAAGGTTGTCAATCAGCTCAGCCTTGGGGGTCAGATCTCACGTATGCGACCGAGCACACCCTTGGCTTTCGTCAGCGTCCACTGAAGGGAAGCGTTGCGGTCTTCGACTGCGGCGACAACACCAACCAATGCATCATCATGACGAAGAGCCTGGGCGTCAAAGCTCAGGCCGCTGGCATCTGCATACAACAAAGTGTTAGTACAATAACACGATGTCGAAGCAAGAAACAACGAAAATTCAGCTAAAAAGAATACCTGAGAGGGAATTAGCAATCGAGAAAAGTTGCTCCTCGAACAACTTTTCCCTCTCGGCATTGGAGGCGTGCAAATCCTCTTCGCGCTTTTGTGACTCCTCCAGAGCCGCGATTGCTTCGTCGCGACTCTTCGCCGCCGTGGCAAGCGCCTTTTCGAGGGAAGCAACATGACAAAGAAGTTCGTTATGCTCAACTGCAAAGCACAAGACGTATAATCAATCGAATCTAGAAACTTCGCGAAGCACAAGACAAAGCCAAAACTAACCTTCAATAACGCGATGGCGATTGTCCAGCCGCGCATGCTGTCGACCCATGTCAAGCACTTGCTCCACCAGGCGAGCAGCTTCCTTCATGATGAGATGCATCAAAAGAAAACAAAAGGATCAGCAACAACACCAAGCATAAATTCGACTGGCAAAAACAGCAACAGGACGCTTACGTGATCCTCTAGCGACTCCGAAGATGACTGTTGCATAGTCATCCGGGCAACCATCTTATGTCCCCCAGCATGCGGGGAACTCGAAGAATTGTGCCTAGAGTGGGCCACCATCGGAGGTGAAGGAGACCGTTCAGCCACTTCCTTGGCCTTGGAGTCTGCGACTCCAGACTCCTTCATGAATTGGACGTCATGAGAAGACGACGACACCCCTTGACTACAAAACACATCAAGCAAAAACTTCAGGGAAAAGAAGCTCCAAAAATAAACCAAGACAAAGTCGCGAGGTTAAAACTCACCAATCAAATTTATCAAGGTCGAAGGATTTCTCCTCCGACTCTGACGACTCCTTCGGTAGTCACATCTTCTTCTGGGCAGGAGGAGCCATGGAACGCACAGGAACGATGGGAATTGGCTCCTCTGCAGCAGCAGAAGGACCTTCATGCGTCATCGAGGAAGTAGCATCAGAATCCTCACTGCGAGAACGCTTGCGAGTGTCCTGGTTGCTGGACTCGGGGGCTCGCTCTTCCTCTTCAACTGGGACGGTCGACTCCGACTCGTCCTCCTCCTCCACTTCGTGAGGGATAACTCCTTCAGGGCGAGGAGGCAAATTGGAAGACACCTTCCAATCCTGCATTTAGAAGACACATTATTATACATCAAGTACTTAATGGCAATCGACAGAAAGGTACTTCGTAGTGTAATTCTACCTCAGGAGAAGGGTTAGAGGCGTCGAAAGGAAGCAAGACTGGTTCGCCCGGAAGATCCTCCTTGGCGGTATATTTGGTCACCAATCGCAGCCTCCTATCTACTTCACTCGCAGAAATGCCATCGGCAGATACACGAGTGGCATCGTTCGCACCGGCCCAGCGGAACATGGGGTGGACTCTGGCCTATAGAGGCTGGACACGGCGGCGCAACCATGTGCGAATGAGGGCAACACCTCCCTCTTCTTTTCCTATGCGACTCTCAAGGTCACATACACGCTTATATAGCACATATGTTTCCTCGGACTCGCCAGGCATCACGACATTCTTCCAAGAGCGCCTCCTCTTGCACAACATCACGGGATCGAAGGGCGCGAGTCCGTAGTGTTCTTTGTCGGCCTTCTGGTCGCGGATGTAGAACCACTTGTCTCTCCACCCTTGGACGGACGCCGTGAGCTTGATATCAAAGTAGGTGACAGAGGATTCGACGTGGATTCCACAGCATCCTACGTCATAGACTACCGAACCGGACGACAACTGGTGTTTCAGCTTAAAAAGCCTCTTGAAGAGGCCAAAGTGTGGCTCGATTCCGAGCCAGCACTCACAAAGAGTAATGAAGCAGGAGATATGGAGAATAGAATTTGGGGACAGCTGATGCAGCTGGAGCCCATAGAAGCAAAGGAGACCCCTGAAGAAAGGATGCAGGGGGAGAGAAAGACCTCAGATGATGAACGCAAGGAACATCACCCGGAAACCAGGAGGAGGACAAGGAATTACCTCCTCGCCAGGCACTCACGAGTTGTCTTCCGTAGATGGAAGAACTCCATCTCGACGATGAAGTTGCAGCTCGGCGGGCTTGATGATGGACGCGCGCCAGGCGCCGTTGGTGAGGCGGGTGCCCGCACCCTTCTTCTTCCCAGCGCTGGCGGCGCTGGTGCCCACGGTGGTGCTACCACCCTTCTTCTTGGTGGTGGCAATGGCAGCCGTAGATCCAGCGGCGGCGCCTCCCTTCTTCTTTCTCATCTTCTGATGGCGGTGAGAACGGAGGAAGTAACTGGGAAAGACACGGAGCTGGTCTAGTGCCACAAAGATAAAGTGCACAAGGAAGCAGAGAGCAGCAGCAATGGCGATGGAGGCACGAGCAAAGAAGACAGATGGGGAAATTACCGCAGCTGCGCTGCTACTTAACCTCCTCGTGAAGACCATCCAACGGCCAGCAGAAACCCTACTATACGCGTGGATCACATCATCATCGACACGTGGCGAAGCTGAAGCATGAACCATCCCCCACAATTCCCATTACATGTGAATATCAACGAAACTCAGTTAAAACATAAGATTACGCACGCCCAGTCAAATCAAAGTCAGAAAGTGGGACCTACCGCTCGTCACGTCCCGTCAAAGCCGCTGACGCGGGCAACTGAGGTCATCACATCGTCAGCACTGACGTCATCAACTCCAATAGCAGAAGATTTTGACTACTTTAGTCCTTGCTTGAGTCTTTGACTCAACCAAGCACTCAGGGGCTCCTTCCATAGGGAGCGCTGGTCGCGCACCCTACGATTATTATTTTTTATAGGTAAATGAGCATTCAAGATAAACAAATCACTCGAATCTACGATTCGATTGTGCATTATGGGTTACTCCCATAGGGAGCGCCGAAAGCAAATTCGACTAAAACAAGCAACAAAGACGACAGCAGTCGCAAAAGGTCTTTAGTCCCCGCTTGAGTATTCGACTTAACCAGGCACTCGGGGCTACTCCCATAGGGAGCGCTGGCCACGCACCCTATGATTATTTGTACATCGTACAGTGTGTAGATAACATCCACACTCGAATGCTATGGCGACTCCACCTCATACTTTCGCTACAAAGATACTACGTCTCCTGGGTCACCCGAATCATCTCCGCGATGACCAAAATTCTGGATGTCGCGCTTACAACGTGAAGATAAGACCTGAATAAGGTCGGGCAACGCATCTGCTGCGCACTACCAGAAACATATCTGTGGCTGTAGGTACGATGAACATGCCTTAACGGACGCGTCGAGTGCTCACACTTATACACTAGAATTCGACTCCTGTAAGACCTCCGTGGCATGAGTCGAATTACACCGCATTTTTCCAAATTCGAGTCTAGGGACTCGAGTTTGAGTAGATTGCGTTGTTTTGCCCTAAGGCAGTTAACTGATACCGATACATCGGAAAAATTAGGCACGTATATCAACAATCCTTATGACAAAAATTGAACACTCGAAGATATACTCAGTCATGCACTCGAAAGGCTTCATAAAGTCCCCAGTTGAATCTGTGATTCCACTGGACACTCGGGGGCTACTGACATGGGTATACCGTACAGGTACTCGAGTTTCGTATATACGGCCCAGATATGGCAGAAGCCTACGGTGTTGCCAAGGCCCAATGCAGAATTCAGGTGACCCACGGACTCTTCGATTACTTGCGAGTTAAGATGAAGTTTATAGATAGAAAGTTCAAAGGGGCGAACCCTAATCTGTAACCGACTCGACCTGCTACCTGAGACCTAGCCTATCTATATAAAGGCTAGGAGGGGTCGGCGAGGAGGACACACACAACCCTAGTTTCCACAACTCTCGCCAGATTGCATCTGCACGCCCCTGTAATCTTCGATTCCTTCGTTAATTCCAAGAGCAAACAAGCAGGAGTAGGGACCTCTACAAAGCCTGAACCTGGGTAAAACTTGCATCCATGTGTGCTTGTTTGCTTGCCGACTGATGCCTCCAGCGCTCCCTCCTTCTCCAAAACCCAAGTCCATAACAATGGGCATTGACGAGATAAACCCTCGTCAATATGGTTCAGCAAAATCATGGTGAGTTGCATAAAGTGCACAAATACTCTCTAATCCAAGAATTTTAATATCAAGATTGGTTAATGGCATGTTCTTCCTAGAGAAAGCATTAGCAACTACATTCTCTTTTCCCTTCTTATACTTAATGATGTAAGGAAAAGATTCAATAAACTCAACCCATTTAGCTAATCTTTTATGCAAGTTTGATTGAGATTTCAAATACTTCAATGCTTCATGATCAGAATGTATGATAAATTCCTTTGGCCACAAATAATGTTGCCAAACTTCAAGTACTCTAACAAGTGCATGCAATTCTTTATCATAAATAGGATAGTTCAGTCTAGCACCAGTAAGTTTCTTAGAAAAATATTCTATAGGGTGACCCTCTTGCATCAAAATGCCACCAATACATATACCACTAGCATCACATTCAACTTCAAATTGCTTCGAAAAATCAGGTAATGCAAGTAATGGTGTAGAAGTAAGCAAACGTTTCAATGTATCAAATGTAATATCTTGGGTTGCGCCCCAAACAAATGGCACACCTTTGTTAGTCAAATCATTCAATGGTGTAGCAATAGTGCTAAAATCCTTCACAAAGTGCCTATGGAAACCAGCTAAGCCATGGAAACTACGCACTTGACTCACATTCATGGGAATAGGCCAATTTTGAATTGATTCAATTTTAGATTGATCTACTTCTACCCCATGCAGAAATATGACCTTATATTTTGCAAATGTGCACTTCTCAAGATTAGCATAGAGTTTATTATGACGCAACAATTGCAAACTTGCCGGATATGATTACAATGTTCAGTTTTGTTGTGGCTATAGATAAGTATATCATCAAAATAAACAACCATAAAACGACCAATAAATTCTCTCAAAACATGATTCATTAATATCATGAATGTACTAGGTGAATTAGTAAGACCAAAAGGCATATCTAACCACTCATACAAACCAAATTTTGTTTTGAAAGCAGTTTTCCATTCATCCCCTTCTTTCTTCCTAATTAGATGATAACCACTACGCAAATCAATCTTAGAGAAAATAGCAGCACCACTCAATTCATATAGCATATCCTCTAAGTGTGGAATAGGATGACGATATCGAATAGTGATGTTATTAATAGCTCTACAATCTACACACATGCACCATGTACCATCTTTTTTAGGAACTAAAATAACAGGAACAACATAAGGGATAAGAGAAACACGAATTTACCCTTTATCCAGCAACACCTGGACTTGTTTCTGTATCTCCTTTGTTTCTTTGGGGTTGGTCCTATAGGGTGCACGGTTTGGTAATGTGGCACCAGGGATCAAGTTGATTTGATGCTCAATGCCACACAATGGAGGAAATCTTGCTAGTACATCTTCTAGAAACACATCGCCAAAATCCTACAAAATAGTAGATACACCAAGAGAAATAGGGGTCATGTCGTTAGAAACCAATACCTCGCCCTTATACATGAGCACAAGTGGCATGGCTATAGGATCCTCACGAAACTCTCTCATATCTTCCTTGGTGGCTAATATCACTAGACTAGGTACTCTCTCACTTTTCTTTATATCACTCTTTTTGGGATCTATTACATCATGTACAGCTTCAACACTATCTCGCCTATCTATAGATTCATCCTTCAAGTTCACTTCGATCTTTTGATGAGACTCATTTACAATCTGCTGTGGTGTCATTGGCTGCAAATTAATCTTCTTGCCCTTAAACTCCAAGTGATATGTATTGGCACGACCATTGTGTTGCACATGGAGATCATAAAACCAAGACTGGCCCAATAAGAGGTGGCAAACAGTCATAGGAACCACATCAAAATCAATAGAATCCTTGTATGGCCCTATTTCAAAATTTACATGTACCATATGGTTTACCTTCATCTCACCATTGTCACTCAACCATTGTATGTAGTATAGCTTGGGATAAGGTAAATAAGTCAGATTCAGTTTGGGAACATAACTCCTTACTTGTAAGATTTCTGCAGCTACCTCCATCAATGATTACCTTGCAAGCTTTCTTAGGGCCAACGAGTGCTTTGGTTTGGAACAAGTTGCAGCGCTAAGAGTCAACAATAGGCTGCACACTAAGTATACGTGGAGAGACCACTATGGTAGGCGCATGCTCAGGGAAGGCATCCATACCGTCTTCGTTGTCATAACCATCGCCGCCATGAGGACCAACATCATCTCCACTCTCATACTCTCCTTGTTCATTGACAAACATCACCTTGCGGTCTGGACAATCTCTCTTGTAGTGTCCTCTACCTCCACAAGTATGGCACTCCACTTCGCGCGTACGAGCAGTTGTCATATTGGAACGCGAGCTAGCAGCAGGAGCAGTGGGCTTCCGAGCATTGGAACCATAAGAAGACGTGGGATTAGGCTTGGACAATGGTGAAGGGTGGCTAGCAGCCGCTGCACGTGTCGCCATGGGTGGTGGCGGTGTAGACCTGGCCGCAAAATGACTAGTAGATGGAAACGTCGCACGTGACTTAGCTTCTTCAGCTAACTATGATTCAGCCTCTCTAGCATGGTGCAATAGTTCATTCATAGTATCATACTTGTGATGACGAACAATGCTCTGGATTGGTAGCTTCAAATTGTTGAGAAATCGCTGCATAGTCATCTCAAGGAATTCATGAACTCTAGCATGTTGCATAAGAATCTCCATCTCCATGTAGTACTCATCAACTGACATGGTCCCCTACCTCAATTTTGTCAACTTGTCAAAAACGGATCACGAGTAGTTGGTGGGTACAAAACGATCCTTCATAATGCGCTTCATCTTGCACCAATCCATCACAGGAAGTTCATTGTCATCCCTTCTATTCTGCGCAATAGCATCCCACCAGCAAAAAGCATATCCATCAAATTCTGACGCTGCAAGCTTGACCTTCTTGTCTTCTGGATAGTCAAACAATCGCCAGAGCTTCTCAATCTTCAACTCCCATGTGAGGTAATCTTCAGGATCAAGTGAGCCATCAAACTTGGGAATCGAAAATTTTGGCTTGCACAAACCATCATCAACAGCTTGGTTTGGGACATATTGTGCATGTCCAGGAGGAGCAAAACCGCGAGGATAAGCAGGTGCAGCAGTAGGCGCAGGCGCAGGAGGATTGGCAGGTTGTTGGGGATATACTTTCCGGGTATCCTCATAGTTCCTCACTGACCAGGGTGGCCCACTTCGGGTTAGAGCTTTGCTTCACGGGTGGCCCAGTCAGGGAGAAAAGACGGAGTCTAGTCCGGCAACGAGAAGGCCCAGAAGATTTACCGACTTAGGCCCATAGTGTTACTTGTAGTTCAAGATGTACTCTGTAACCGACTCTTAGTCGTAGCCGGATAGTTCTCTCCTGTAAACCCTAGGCGTGATATCTATATAAGCCATCCTAGGGAGAGCCTTTAGGGCACACCTCCATAGTCTACAATCTCAACTCGCACAGGCGAAACCCTTGTAACCCATATCCATCTCTGCCGTATTACTAGATTGCTAGCAGGAGTAGGATCCGTCCAAAGCCGGTGGATTGTACTCACCGTCCTAGAACACCGTATATCTCACACCCCTCTCTTCCGCACGCCTCGAGGACCCCCTCATGGCGTACTTGTCATCAATCCAACGATAGTTGGCGCCCACCGTGGGGCAAGTGAGCTTCGGATCTACGTTCCGAGCGGAATCTGCAAGAATCAGAATCGGCGAGACTATCGTCGTCGGTCGCATCCTCTACGCCAGCGACGTCCCTCTCATCATTCTCGACGAGACTTGGATTCCGGGTAGGGAGGTTGTGACTGCCTACACAATCATGTCTTTTGACGTGATCGATGTTTACATCGGTTTTACTGAACCTACCCCACCCATCCCAGCGGTGATGATAGAGGCAGAAGAATCTTCTGGATCCCCTTTGTCCATGGAGGCGGGAGAGTTCCGGATCTCAGAAAACCCTCATCCCACCTAGCCCGCACCAGCTGCGGAGATAGTGGAGAAATCCGAGCCTGAGGAAGACCTAGCGGTCCAAGTTGAATCTGGAGTGGATCTCCTTGGAGAGGCCGAATCCCAAATTGACCCACCCGTGGAAGTCGAAATCTAGGAGGAGCGTATCAACGACACTGATTCGGGCTCAGACAATGCCGGGTCAGACATGCCTTTCCTAAGGTACACACTGCGACGTATGATAATGCAAGATGCAAGCACAAATGCAATTCTCGAGACTATCAAAAGTTTCGACAAAGCTGATCGCGAGAGCCGCAGGTACCTCAGGAAGCACGCGGCGCACTTCGTCGAATATGTGGGATCTGGATCCGGCTCTGCCGACGCTGGAGAAAACACCGACTCTGTGCTGGAGGCAATTGGAACAAAGGCCGATGTACCCGCATCCTCGGATGAATCGATGACGTCAGCGGATTTCCAAAAGTTCTCCGCGGAATATGAAGAGGAGTATAACTCGAAAGCTGCAGAAGAAGGAGAAGCCATGGATGAAGGATCCGGGGAACACTCTCCCAAAGCGCAGGATGATATGGAAATCGGAGATATTCCTGAGGTCAAGATGTCCGAAAGTACCGATCTGAGCTTGAATCCGGGAAACGGACCCAAAGCTGTCTTTGCTACCAGCGCTGCCAAGAAGGCAAAGAAGAAGAACAAGAAGAACAAGACCCCGGCAAAATACCCTCTGACAGAGGAGGTGATTGTAGAGGAATATGAGGAAGACTCGGATGGAGCACTTATCCTAGAAGAGCCGAAAAAGAAGAATCGGTGGATGGACACGTGATCACTGAAGGTGCGCGTAAACTCATCGATGCTGCATTAACTACACCTATCCCTACAGCTGCAGAACTTACTGTTGAAGAGCTGGACGAAAGGGCCCAAGCCCTAGAAGCGTTTCGTCAACAACTCCTAGATGAAGCCAAAAACATCGAGGAGGAAAAAAACGCATGGCAACTAAGGATAACATGTCTCGGTTGCATCAGAAGACCTGGAAACGTTACACAGGTGACGGTAAATTTCCGGAAGTGAACAGGGTCCTCTTTGAAGGAAATCTAGGGATGCCTCAGCTCGACAGCAAAGGAGATCTGGTGTACCCAACACCGGTACAAAACACTGTCGCAGCTCGAGATATTCTATCAAATAACCCAGGCCTAGAACAGGTTCGATTGGGCATCAAGCTACTCACCAAGGGTCTGGAGCAATAGATGGCTGCGAAATCCGGAAGTGGAAAACTGGTCTCGAAATCCGACCAATGTCACATGGACTCATCCTGGAATGATATAAGGCCCCAACATGTTCTGGAACAGCGTCACCGTTCTGACCGACGGGAAGATAACTACTCCAGAACCGGATCATCAGGACAGCATCACAGAACCGCACGTGACTGGAGCAACGTCGTTCCAGCGGCCGAGCAAGATGCCATTGCTGCACTGTATCCGAAGAACCCTCCCCGACGAGAGTCGAACGATCAAAGGGGAGAAGATAAAGAGAAACATCAGGAGGAGGATTGTCAAAAAATGCCACCTCCTAGACATGCAAGCCGTCCGGCTGAGCCTCACCATGGTGGGAACGACGGACGAAGGAACAACGAAAACCATGCCGGGACAAGTCGGCAGGGGGCTCGTCGTAGTGAAGACCCTCCCCGGAACCGGAATAATAACGCTCCGGATGGAGGCCAGCGAACATCCAGAAATAATCCAGATGTCCCACCCTCTCCACCAAGTAATCATCACAACGGCTCTCAAGGGGGAAAAGGAGGACGATGTGGCGGGGGAGGTGGTAGCAGAAGCCAGAGTCCGGCTCCAAGGCACCGCAGCCACAGCTAACATTCGGGACGATCTCTATCCCCGAACAACGCAAGGCACAGGGTCAATTCCAACATAGAGGCGCGGCGCTACGAAAACGATGATATCTACGTGGGCCCAAAGTACTTTGGACCATGCATCAGAGCTACAAGATTCCCGGAAGGATTTGCTATCTCAAGACATATCCAAGCCTACGACGGCATTGCTCAGCCAAATACCTGGCTACAGGATTTTTTCCAAGCTTGCTGCATCGCCAAAGGCAGAAACAGCCTGGTCACAACCCGATATCTCCCACTTATGTTGCGGAAGACGGCATGATCATGGCTTAATGAACTTCCGGAGAACACTATCCACAACTGGTATGACATGCAAAGTGCGTTCTTTCGGAATTTCGAAGGCACATATCGGAGGTCCTATACGGTTAGAGACCTACAACGTTGCACCCAGAAGGCCAGAGAAACTTGCCGGGATTACCTCGGACGATGGATCGACACCAAGAACTCCTGTGAAGGAGTAAATGATCAAACTGCGATTGAAGCTTTCATCGTAGGCCTCCCAATTGGTCTACTGCGCCATCGCTTGAAGTGTGACAAGGTCACCGATTTGGGAGAGATGATAGAAACAGCGAGCAAATATGCAGATGCTGATGACGATGTAGAGGGATTACTCAATGCCCTAGCTGTACCACAGTCGGCAAAACAACCAAAGCAACAAGCTCAGAAGCGCAAAAATACCTCGGAAAAAAACCCAACGTGGAAATGGCAGTGGTCACTGCTACTTTCGGGTCTGGAGGACGAGGAAGACGCGACGGAGGCCACGGGCATGGGCGTGGAACTTCAAGAGTCCAAGGTAGAGGAGACCAACAACCAGGCAAAACCTACTCTTGGGCCGGCATTGCCAATAACCCATGTGTGCATCACCTAGACGCCAATGGGGGCTCGTCCCACACCAACGCCGAATGTCGTTTCAATGACGACATCAAAAGAGATGACAACGCGGGCTACAAAGCAAAGCGGAAGAAGTGAAAGAAGAATCCCGGAAAAGAAAAAGATACCAAGGAAGATTCCGACATGGAGGAAGCTGATGCTTCAAATCCCAAGCCGGAAGGGAAGAAAAAATTTCCGACCAAGAAAGACACTTATGTCACCTTCCTCGGATCTCAACCAGCAAAGGTCAAGAAAGCAGTTCTACATGAGCTCAACGCAACAGTTCCGGCTGTCCCCCAATTCTTGGACTGGTCGGAAGTAGCAATCACATTTGACCGCGCTGATCATCCTCCTAAGTTGCACAGGCGAGGAAAATACGCCTTAATTGTCAATCCACTTATTGACGGTTATGGTTTCTCCAAGACTCTCATGGACGGGGGCACTAGTATCAATATTCTGTATGTTGAAACGCTCATGGACGGCGGTAGTAGTATCAATATTCTCTATGTCGAAACGCTACGCCGGATGAAGATCTCGGAGACCCAGCTGAACCATAGCTCTGTGATCTTTCACGGAGTTGTCCTAGGAAGACATGCCAATTCCCTGGGAGAGATCACTTTGGATATTACCTTTGGAACTCCAAAGAATTATCGGACGGAGGCACTTTCCTTCGAAGTGGTCCCGTTCAAGAGGGCATACCACGCTATATTCGGATGTCCGGCTTATTGGGATTTTATGGCTCATCCGTGTTACATTTACAATATGATGAAAATTCCAGGTCCCAACGGCGTAATCACTATCAGGGGAGACCCGAAGAAAGCGCGAGAGTGCGAGGATGGAAATGTCGCCTTTGCCGAAGCCGTGTTGCACGCCCAGGAGTACCAGGAGATCAAGAAGAGCATAGATCCGTCCGAGATGCCCGCAACAAAGAAGGAGGTGACAAAGCCAAATCCAGAGTTCAAGGCATTAGAAGAGATGAAGAAGACGCCATTGAAGGATGATTACCCCTCCAAGGTGACCCAGATAGGCGTAGGCCTAGGTAGCCCATAGGAAAGCGCGCTCGTCAAGTTCCTCCAAGCAAATCAAGATATCTTCGCATGGCAGCCCTCTCACATGACCGGAGTACCTAGGGAACTTGCCGAGCACTCTTTAAATGTAAACCCGAACGCTAAACCCGTCAAACAGTCCTTACGACGTTTCGGTGATGAAAAGCGTAAGGCAATAGCTAAGGAACTAACACGGCTCGAGTTAGCCGGATTCATAGAAGAGCTCATCCACACTAAGTGGTCGGCCAATCCTGTAATGGTCCCTAAAAAGGACACCGCTGATTTAAGGATGTGTGTTGATTATACTGTCTTGAACAAGGCTTGTCCAAAAGATCCGTTCGCTCTGCCTAGAATTGATCAAGTTATCGATTCTACGGCAGGCTCGGAACTCCTCTGTTTTCTCGACGCATATTCCGGTTATCACCAAATCTGGATGAAGGAATCTGACAAAGTCAAAACTTCATTCATAACCCCCTTCGGAACCTTCTGTTTTGTTACGATGCCCTTTGGGCTGAAGAACGCAGGAGCTACGTACCAACGCACGATGCAGCGTTGCCTCCATGACCAACTTGGATGCAATGTACATGCATACGTGGATGATATTGCGGTGATGTCCAAAAAGAAGGAAACGCTGATTTCCGACTTGGAGGAAACATTCACCAATCTACGAAAATACAACATCATGCTTAACCCGAAAAAATGTTTCTTTGGAATACCAACTGGAAAATTGTTAGGTTTTATCGTGTCTCAAAGAGGCATAGAGGTGAACCGGGAAAAAATCAAGGCTATACTCAATATTTCCAGGCCAACTCGCCTGAAGGACTGTCGTTGTATTGGGAACGGCAGTACCTAAGAAGGTTAGATAGAGGTGTGGGGACTAGTAGGGAAGCTATCGACGGCGTCCGCAGGCGGGATTGGATAAAAGCAAGCGTAGCGGGACGCAGGAAGTACCTAGATTTGGAGCCCTCGCGATGAGGTAAAACTCCTACTCCTGCCGGATATGACTATGAGGGATATACGAACTACAAGTCTTTCTTGAGCTGTATTCTCTAGCTACTGTCTTAAATGCACTGAGACCAACCCTTACTACTGAGGCCTTGCCTCTCCTTATATAGGTAGAGAGGCAACGGTCTCACTAGCCAGTCCGACTGGCGGGCCCCATAGGTGGGTCCCAACCGACTTGTCATCTACAGTATCCGGTACGATATGTCCCATCGGAGTATGAGCGGTATGGCTGTCGTAGGCACAGTGGACGCCGTGCAGGCCTGTCGTCAGCATCGGGCCACTGTTCCTGCGTCATCCCCGCAAAGTCTTTGGTATGGCCGAGTAGTGGCCAGTATTGTCATCGTACAGGGCATACCGCGCACTGATCCGCACGTCATCATGTCTCCTTGATTGGTTCTGGCTACGTTTTCGTAGCCGGCTGCTTCTTGCTGATCCGGCTACCATGCGGTAGCCGGCCCGGCTTGCTTTGTCCGGCTGCATCTGGCCAGCCGGACGCGATCCGACTGCCCTGTTTCTTGTCCGGTTGGGGTATCTAGGGATCATCCCTCCGACACTAGCCCCCAAGCGTGTGTGGATTCCGCCCTTCGGCGAAATGTGCGTGCGCTCCCTCTTGGTTTTGAATTTGTGACCGGCTACGCCTGGCGGTTGCGCTACCCGTGACGTCAGTGCTGATGCCGGCCACGTGCGCACGCGCCACCATTGCTCTGCGGCGAGCAGCGTAACGTCCCGTCGCACGTTGCCTCGGGAAACTGTCGCCTGGCGCTTCAGTTCCTGCTCTAGGATCTTCTGCGCACCCCGCGTCGGCACACGGGATCTAGGCGGCGGTTGGGGTGAGGGTTGCCTGGATGGATGCCACGTGGCGCCATGGAGGGTTGCTCTTCCGGCCCTTTAAAGGGGCGCCATAGGGGGAGCAGTTCCTTTCCTTCGCTCTCCTGCTTCTAGTTGCTCTTTCCTCTTCTGCGCTCTTGCCTTCACCACTGCTGTAGCCCACTGCACCGCTCCTTTGTTGTCATCGGCGGTATGGGCCACCGCCACTCCTCCGCCGCCGCGTCTTCCTGTGAGCCAGAGATGGCAGCCGAGCACGGAGCCTAGTGTGGCTCCTCCATCACGGAGGACCACATCCAGAAGTACCGCGCCACCCGTGTCCTTCCGCCGGAGGAGGAAGTAGAGGTGCGGCTAGCGCCGGCAGGAGAGGTGTCGCCGCATCCGGCAGAGAGAGAGGGGGTAATCTTCCTTTCGCATCTAGCGCGCGGGTTCACGCTGCCGGTGCACCCGTTCTTCCTCACGTTCCTAGCTTTCTTCGACTTCCGCCTCCACCATCTCGGCGCCAACGCAATCGGAACGCTGGCGCACTTCATGGCGTTCTGCGAGAGCTATCTCGGGATCCAGCAGGATCTCGGGCTCTTTTGCTGGCTCTTCCGAGTCTGGCTGCAGGTGCAGTTTACGAAGGGGCTGCTAGTCGTCTGTGGCGGCGCCTCCATCTACTCCCGCGCGTAGACCACCTACCCGAAGTTCCGACTGCATGACACGGTACGACTGTGGCAATAGTCGTACTTCTATGTCAAGAACGTCACCAACATGGACCAGATCAACCTTCCGGCGTTCCAGGATGTCGAGTCTAGCCGCCAACACTGGGAGTTGAAGATTTATGGCGACAAGGCGGAGTCAGATGCGATGCTGCAGCGCATGCGCTCCCTCGTCACCTGTCGGCTGACTGGCCTGGACATCACCCTCAGCTGGATGTCCCGGCTGATGATGCTGTTGCAGCAGCGAGCGCACAAGATGTGCTTCTACTCCGGCCGGCTGGACCCGACCCGGCTGTCACGCCGCGATCCCCGCTACCACAACCTGAAGGAGTCGGTGTGGACGATTACCCAGGAGCGGTTGCCGGAAGGCTGGACCTTTAGCCTGGCGCCCTACAACCGGGACAACCGCGTGCCCCGGGTAGGTCCTTTTAGCCGGAGTTTTCTTTCGTATTTTCTTTCCCTTCTTTTTTGTTTTATCCTACTGATCTCTTGTATTCGGCAGATCTTCCCTTGCATCCTTTGTGAGGAGGGTGAGGCCCTCCTCGAGACGTTTACGCCTGACTTGCCCGAGTCGCGTGCTCGGTGGTCTGGCAAGGAGTCGGATGGGGATGGGGATGCCTTCCCCAGCCGGAACGACGAACCGGCTGACGACCCCCACGCGGAGGTTGACGAGGAGGAGGAGGCTGCGCCGGCCTCTGATCCGGCGTAGCGCCCTGCGGCGGACGGCGACGCTGGCGGGAGTGGCTCCAGCCGTTCCGGCGCTAGCCGGCCTGCAGCGGAGGAGCCGGCCCCTAAGAGGAGCCGGACCAGTGCCCTTCCGCCGAGTCACCTTGACCGGAAGAAGGGGCCGCCTCTAGTTGTGCAAGGGTACGTCCTTCTTCCTTTTTCTTTCACCATCTTCTGTTTCTTTCTTTTTCTCCCTTTCTGCCTTTGGCTTATTTGCTTTCCGTTCCTTCTTCTCTTCCTCTATCTTCTTAGCATGCTAGTCTCCTTTGGAGCCGCGAGCCTAGCGCGAGCACCGACCGGGTCTCCACCCCACGCCCCGACCACGTATGCCAGCGCCCCTCCTTCTTTCGAGGCACCACCTCCGCCGCCACATCAAGCTGAACCGGCTGCCTCAGCCGGAGTGGAGGTTCCTCAACTAGACGTGGTGGCCTAGCAGGAAGCAGAGGGTCCTCAGCCGGGTGGCTCCTCCGCGGGTGCGTGGGGGCCGCAACCGGCAAGGAACTCGTGGTTGTCGACGACGACAACTCCGACGACGAGCCGGGAGAGGAGTGGAGCACAGCGGTGGTTGCCGCGAAGGATTCCCTGGCCGTCAACGCCATGGATGACGATGCCTCCTCCGCCACCTCACTAAAAGATCTCGCCGCCACCCTCGAACTGGCGGTGAAGGAGATCCGGCTGCTGGAGGCTGCATTCGGCGGGAACCGGTCCTTGGAGCAAAAGCTTGCTGCCGCCAACGGAACCTCCCAGAGTAAGTTTGCTTCATCCGTCTTGCTTTTTTTTGGCTGATAGCCGGCTTTGTCGCAGCTATCCTCGTGTGCGCTCAGCGCGAGATCGATCGCTTGAAGAAAGCGAACGACCGGCTGAGCAAATCCAACTCCACTCTGCGGCTGTAGAACAAGGATTGGCACGCGTAGGTGGACGGTCTGGAGGCCACCGTTAAGGAGCGCGACGCCTTGCTCACCAGCCGGATCGAAGCCTTCAACCTTCTCGAGGCCCAGAACAAGGATCAGGAGAAGGAGATGAAGCGGCTGGCGACGAAGGAGAAGGCTCTAGTGGAAGAACTGATGCAAGTTGTCCACGCGGCTAAGGGTAAGTTCCCTTTTTCCGTCTCCCTTTCTTTCCGGATCCGGTAGCCGGATCTGACTATCTTGTTTCTGACAGCGTTTTATCCTGGCATAGACCTGCTGGCGTACAACCGGCTGCAGGAGAACTGGCTGGGAGCGCAGCCGACAGCCCAGGACCTCGTCGTCCTTCTTGGCGAGGAAGCTGCCAAGATTCGTCAAGCGGCGCGGGACATCTTCTCGTTCCTGTGGTCGGATGCTCCGGTTCCGGAGACGATGGTGGAGCTGGTTGCGAAGGTGAGAGAGGTGCCAGCTGCGGTTGACCGGCTGCGGGACTTGGCGGTGCGAGCCGGAGCGGAGATGGCTCTGGCCCTCATGGTTTCCTGGTACAAGG
This sequence comes from Avena eriantha, assembly GCA_910589775.1. Taxonomy (NCBI): domain Eukaryota; kingdom Viridiplantae; phylum Streptophyta; class Magnoliopsida; order Poales; family Poaceae; genus Avena; species Avena eriantha. The sequence goes on along the minus strand of OU342741.1, from coordinate 293,251,598 downwards.
ACGCCCGCATCGAGAAGATCGACGGAGGCTTCCGTGCCGGCGCTGACCTTTCCGCCATCCCAGGCTCATTCGGAGCTCCGGGGCTCCGCCATCAAGATTGCCGACTACGTGGATCCCGACGAGGTGCTCACCGACTCGGAGTCCGTCGGTACTCCGGATGTGGAAGCCCCGACGCAGCCGGCTGCGGCCGCCGGAATTGGGTCAAGCGCCACGCCTCCTCCTCTGCCTGAAGCTACCGCCAGCCAAGACGCTCCGCATGGCAAGGGTCCTGTCGCCTAGTCACTGCCCCGGGATGCCGGGTGTATTTGTTTGTCTTGCTTTGTCTTGAAACTTGTCTGTCAATACCGGCTGTCTCAGGCGCCGGGTAAACTTATTGGAGCTTCGCCTCCTTTTTTCTTTTTAATGTTAATTTTGGACCGGCTTGGTTTCCCTTTAACTTGTGCACTTTGCGTTTTCTTTCAATATTTCGTCGATTGACTTTATCCGGCTGACTTCGCCCGGCTACACGCCTTTAGCCGGGGGAACTACACCTCTAGTGGGGGCGTGCTAGCACACCCACTGGGTGTAGCCCCCGAGATTCGTAGTAGTTGGCGTAGCCAGGTGCTTCGAATCTTCCTTCTTTTCCCAAATCCTCTAACTTTATCCAACTAGACCCGTCTTAGTCGGTTTCTTTCGCTGGCTGAACACCTTCAGCCGGGGGAACTAACATTCTAGTAGGGGCACGCGAGCGCACCCATTGGGTGTAGCCCCTGAGATTCGGAGTAGCTGGCATAGCCAGGTGCTTCGAATCTTCCTTGGCTTATCTTGCTCCTGCCCTTGCCCTCACCTAGGCTCTGAACGGCCGGCTAAACGCCTTTAGCCGGTCGGGAACTACAAGATTCCACTGGAGGCGCGCGAGCGCACCCAGTGGGTGTAGCCCCCGAGATTCGGAGCGCTTGATGAAGGCAAGGACTTCGAATCTTCTTCTCTTTTCTTCCTGAATTCCGACTCAAGGTAGTCGTACAAGAATATACATACACATACATTCTCACATGTTAATAGGTTAGTCTACCAAATTGTAGCCGGAAGGCGGATTTGTTTTTTGAAAACTAGCTTGCGCCTTTCTGGACACTTGGTTGTTTTCTCGTGTGCTCTGCTATTTTCACTGCATCCTTGCCGGGCAGCCGGGTTGCGGTCTGTAGCCGGAATTGAAGGGAGCTAACAATACATCGCGCACGGTACTAACGGCTTAGTAACCGGATTTTCTTAAGCTAGTTGCAAGGACGGGACGCCCGATCTATCGCGTCTCCTCCCTGCTTTTCATGTGGGATGCCTCGGGCTTTTGCTCTTGCTAGCCGGACAGCCGGGTTGCGGTCTGTAGCGGAGACGAAGAGTGGGCCTCTGACATCGTCGCACACTACTCAGTCGGTTTGTTGACTTAGAAGGTCGGGCCAGAGCCGGAAAATCAGAACCGGAGAACAGATGCAAAACGCATTTCTAGCAAGGAGCCCCCGAGCATCTCGTAGGTTCTACATTTTCATTCATAGGGTTTGCGAGATACATACACGGTCTGGCGACTAGGTGTAAAATGGGCACAACAAGGCCGCGTTCCAGGGACGCTCGGTCTCCTCGTCCGATTTGTCCATCTTGTTCTTACGCGGCTGCTGCGCGTCGATGAGGTAGTAGGAGTCGTTGGGCAGCGCCCGGCTGATGATGAATGGGCCCTCCCAAGGTGGCGATAACTTGTGGATGCCCTTCATGTCTTGTATCAGCCGGAGGACCAGGTCGCCCTCGCGAAACGCGACTAGGCGGATCCGGCCTGAATGGTAGCGGCGTAGTCGTTGCTGGTACAGGGCCGACCTGGACAATGCCAGCTCGCGGGCCTCCTCCAGGAGGTCCACACCGTCCTCCCGCACCTCCTGGTTGGCCCTTTCGTCGTAAAGGAGCTTCCGCGGGGAGTCGAACTCAATATCCGCGGAGAGGACGGCTTCCGATCTGTAGGCCAGGAAGAACGGAGTGTAGCCAGTTGATCTATTCGGCGTGGTGCGGAGGCTCCATAACACAGCCGGAAGCTCCTCGATCCAGCATCCGGGTGACCGCTCCAACGGCTCGATGAGGCGCGGCTTGATGCCGGCTAGCACCAAGCTGTTTGCCCTTTCGACTTGCCCATTGGACTGCGGATGCGCGATGGAGGCCAGGTCTAGCCGGATGCCCTTGTTGCTACAGAATCGGGTGAAGGCCCCCTTGGCAAAGTTTGTGCCGTTGTTCGTGATGATGCTGTTGGGGTAGCCGAACCGATTGATGATGTCGGTGAAGCAAGTGACGATCGTTGCCCTGTCGAGCTTCCGGATGGGCTTGGCCTCTATCCACTTTGTAAACTTGTCCACCGCCACCAGCAGATGGGTCATGCCCACGCGTGCTCTCTTGAAGGGACCGACCATGTCGAGGCCCCAAACCATGAAGGGCCGGGTAATCGGTATGGTCTTGACTACTGAAGTCAGCATGTGCCTGAGCTGCCCGAAGCGCTGGCACCCATTGCATGCGCGGACCAGTTGTTCAGCGTCCTCGAGGGCGGTGGGCCAATAGAAACCATGGAGAAACACCTTGGCCACTCTCGCCCTTGACGAAGCGTGATGCCCGCACTCGCCCTGGTGGATGTCCTTGAGTAGCCGGTAGCCTGTGTCCACATCGACACACCTTTGGAAGATGCCGGATACGCTGCGCTTGTACAGTTCATTGTTGATGATGGTGTACGTGTGCACGCGGGGGCCGTATTTGCCTAGCTTCCACCTCGTCATCCGGAAGTTCCCCGTTGGCGATGTAGTTCATGAAGGGCTGCGCCTAGGATGGCACTTTCTGAATGACGAGGATGCTCCCGCTCTCCGGTTGACGGTCGTCGGGGGGTTGTCCGGATGAAGTACCCGGGACGGCAGCCCCCGAGCCGCTTGACGAGCCGGTAGCCCCCGGGTCTTGCGAACCAGAGGGTAATGCCTTGCCGGAGTTGGTGCGGGTCTTCTTCTTTGGAGGCTCTGCCGGCTCTGCTTCTGCTGCTCCGTCAGCCGGAGCGCTCCTTGCCCATATGATGGAATCCGACTCAGGTGACGGGTTGATGCAGGGCTTGCGCAGGTGCTCTAAGGAGACCCCGGGTGGGATCGCCTGCCTGGTTGATCCGATTCGGGTGAGCGAATCGGCTGCCTCATTGTTGGCGCGGGGGACATGATGGAATTCACATCCTCCGAAGGAGGCGCTGAGCTTCTGTATGTGGAACCGATAGAGGGCCATGTTTGCATCTCTGGCGTCCCATTCTCCGGATACTTGCTGCACCACCAGATCCGAATCATCGAAGCAAAGGATCCAGTTGACACCGATCTCCTTGGCTAGCCGGAGTCCATGCGCCAGTGCCTCGTATTCGACTACGTTGTTGGAGGCCTTGAAGTGGATCTGTAGTACATACTCCAGCCGGTCTCTCTTGGGCGAGGTGAGCACGATGCCGGCTCCCAAGCCCCCGAGCATCTTTGACCCGTCGAAGTGCATCTTCCAGTGGTTTGAATCCGGAACCAGTGGGACATACTGGGTGATGTAGCCTGTCCTACGGACGCTACTACATCTACAACGCCAAGTCCAACCTCGTCCCCAAGTCACCCAAGAAGATAGACGCGAGCGGTACTATCGCTCCCCAACAGCGGTACTACCGCGCCCCGGTACTACCGCTCAGCCTCAGCGGTACTACCGGCCACAACTGAGGCCCGCGCCATCGCCTCTAGATGCCCCGGTACCAGCTTGCAGTACTACCGCCCCCAAGCGGTACCACCGGGCCATACCACCGGTACTACCGGACCTGGAGACCGCCTACCACTGGAGCCAGAGCTATCGCCCCGCCTGAAGCTGCTACCGCTCCCATCCGGTACTACGGGTCACCTCAGTGCCTGCGCGCACTAGATTTGGGCCACAGCCCATGTACCCCTTATTATGTTGCAACCCTAGTATTATGCCGAAACTACCCCTATGTAAGTGGCTGGCCTATAAATAGAGCCCCCACCCCTCATGTATCCCTGAGACATAGATGATAGACTAAAGACAACCCCCTTTGTGGAGTCTCTAGTTTTGCCTCATCCCCTTCTACCAAAGGGGATCGACTATTGTCACCACCTCATTGGAGTTTGCATCGCGCCTCCCTCGTTGTACAAGGCCTTGGCATCGGTGTCCCTTTGCCAAGACGTCAAGACCCTCTCCAAGGTGTTCTTCCCTCTCCGCTTGGGATTGACGGGAGCACGTTGACCGATCTTTCCTTACGAGGATTCTATCGGACCGGTGACCACCGGTGGGAGCAATCGTCCTTGTATCGTGTGAGTTTTGCGTGTGTTCATCATGTTCTTCACGAGGTGTGCGTCCGATTCCGCTACCTTCTCTCTTTCCCCTCGCTTTCCCATCAATTTGACCACGAGATCCATGAAGATCGGGCCACCCACGGGGTTACCCCATAACATATGGTATCAGCAGCTTTTGGTTGCCACGGATTTCTCCTCGATTTGGTCTTTTCCCCATAAATTCGAAAATTCCACCAAAAATAGCCCCAATTCGTGTTTTGGACCGATCTGTGATTTGCGTGCGTTTTTGTAGGTTTTCATCTGTGGATTACTTGGCAAACTTGTTGATTTACGTCCCCCCGTGTTCCCATGGCCTAATTCCATCATTTACCCCTCCGATTTGGTATTTTTCTTAAAGATTTTCCGCCCAAATCGCCCCAAAATCGCGAAAACGCGTCGAAACTGGGTGTTTCTGCGACATCCGGTACTACCAGGGTCAAAACCCGGTACTACCGCACATCCCCGATATCCAAACGGTACTACCGGGCCTCCGGAATACCGGTACTACCGCTCATAAACCCGGTACAGAGAAAAAACAGCAGAATTATCAGATTTCAGCCCCTCACCGTTTTGAGCATACCTTTTGCATACGAACTCAGATTTTGGTGTTCTTTAGCTCGTTTCGAAGAGGAGAAGGAGCTCTACATCATCATATAAGTGGTTCATGATATCTACTCCATTCAAATTCCGTGAGCAAGGCGGAATCCACCAATAAAGGGTGAAGATTGGTGAGGAAAGGTATATACATTCCGCGACTTCTCTCCACTTGCTTTACCTTGTGAGCTACACTATCTTTGCGTTCAACAAACACCTATTGAGACTAGTTCCTCCTATGATTGCTTGGGCTATGCACATTTGATACCTTGTAAAATTCCGAGCAAAAGTTGTGAGCGCGCTATCTCATATAGTTATATTGTATAGTTGTTGGCACAAGGAAAAGGCAAGTGAAAAAGAAAGAAAAAAGAAAAAAAGAAAAAAAAAAGAAACAAGTGCCTCATAGAAAAGGAAGCGCAAGCTCGATGAACATAAAATAGGTGGTATTTTTGTGCATATCTTGTAGCCCACCAATTCTTTGCAATTGAACTAGCGTCTCTCCTTGCACTTGTGCGACACGAGCTTATAGTCTTCGCTAGGTAATCATTTGGTTCTTAGCTCACTTTCTCCGTCACACAAGTCCCATTTATCCCACCGTGTGTGTTTCCTTGTACATATTTCCTTCTTGTGGATTCACTTGTTTTGCTTCGTGATCATCGTGGTTCTTTGCTTGCCATTACAACATCTTGAGTTCGGATTGTTCTTGGACACGCCACTTCCATACCCATCCACCATAAGCTTTGTGTGTGTGTGTTTTTTAGTGGTTAGTTGGTTTTGGTGTTCCACGTGAACTTCACTTTGCTTGGTTTTGATTGCTCTCAAGTGTTGCCACTTGCACGATATTATCTTCCAAGGTAAAGTAAGGTTTGACGTTGCATTCCTAACCCCCTACCACTTCCATATACACCACTTGGTCTTGTGAATCATGTCTAGGGACTCCGGAACCGAGGATGATATCTATGAAGAACCCACGATGAGTCACCGTGCATATGCCTCCACAAGCATGGATGACATGATGGAGCACTACACCGACAATGGCTCCACATGCTTGGGTGATATGGAGTTCTACAACAACAATAACTCCCAAAGCATGGAAGACTTCAAGAATGACAACGACAAGCTCCTCAAGTCGCATCGACCAAGAGGGAGCCCCCACCTCGAGAGCGCCAAGGTCCACCATCACATGGACAAGTTCGAAAGCTCCCTCAACAACTTCAAGAGCGACATGGACAACAACTTCGCCAAAACCATGAGCATGATGGCCAAGACTAATGATGCTTTGTGCTCATTACAATGCCTCACCAAGAAGAGTTCCAAGGAAAAGGAGAATCGTCGTGAGTGTCATGTGGATGACCAAGTGCGCCATCCACATCAACCTTTGGCAAGGCACGCCAATGACCTCCATCGAGACCATCATAAGGCGCCTTCAACTACTCATGCCACCACCAAAAGGGCACCAAGATCAAGCTCTCCTCCATGCCATCAAGCTTCATGCCAAGAGTCTACACTTCAAGATGGAGGAAGCCAAGGCCACATATGTGATAAAGTCGATCCGAGAACCGCTCTCGACAACAACATGAGCCTACTTCCACCACTACCACAAGATGGCGACAACAAGGTCGAGAATGGTGAGCATGGGATTTTCCCTTCACCAAAGGAGGCGCAAGGAGTTGAGAGAACCAAGCCTACCCCCATATGCTTGAGTGATGATGTGGTACCAATCACATGTGAGTATGAGAGCCACTTAGCCCACTTGAGTGAAAAAAAGAGTGAGATGAGTGATTCCACCATATGTGAGATTGAGTGCTTACACTTTGAGGGCATGAGTCATACACCAAGTGAGTTGAGAGTGGTGGTTGATAGGTCATGTGAGACCACTTTGATTTCTAACGACTTACCCTCTACCTCTAGTGTGTTATCCCATGTTGTGCTAGGTTCCATGGATAAAGAAGCGATAAGCTTGGAGATGATGATGTCTCCAACCAAGAAGATGTACATGGTGGAGGAAGATGATGCCATTCCCATACATGATGAAGAAGTTGCCCACATGGAGGCCAATTCTACCACAACACCCACTTCATATGAGAGGTATGAACAAGGTAAGAATACGGGTGTTGATGATGCCATGATCCCACTAGTGGACATGATGACTTGTGATGATTGGCATGCTATGGATGATGTTTGTGATATCACATATGCTTCATTGATATTTCCATGTGATACTTTGCCTTTGCATAATGTTGAGCATGTGAAATTATTAGATTGTGATGACGTTGCCATAGACATGCCATGCTCTAAACGTTACGTTGGTGATATCATTGCTTGCACTTTGTTGAACAATTGCTCTTTCCAATGTTTTGCTTGCAATGATGTTACCGATGGTACCCCTCGAACCATGCTTTGCCATGAGTGTTTCACAATTTCTCCCGTTGCTTGCAATAAGTTGAATAATTGCTCTTCACTTGTTTTGCTTGCAACAATAATTCTCATATGTATTCTATTGAGATGGCCCCCATAGCTTTCTCAAATTTTGGAGATTTTGGTAAATGCCATGATAAGCATGTTCCCCACTTGCATACTCACCATGCACCTATGTTACACTTGATTGACACTAATGGTGATGTGCACAAGAAGAGATATGTCATGATGGATGATGTGTTTCTCTACCATGCACACACGTTCTTCATTTTGTGTTTGATGTGTGTAGGTACCCGCACAAGAATGTCAACCTCGGTTGAGCACGAGTTGACAAAAAGAGCTCTAGAGAGCATCCCCAAGTGAGTTCAAGATCGAACCTAGCTCTGATACCTTTTGCATGTTTTGCATCTTTCATGTTGATAAATTTCTCTTTCCTATGGTTAGCTTGCAAGCATGTTAATAGTATTCTTTCACCTTGTGACAATCATGTTTTGTTGCCATTGAATATTGATGCTTTGTGTGTTTCCACAAAAATGTTGAACAATTTCTCTTTCCGATGTTTTGTGTGCAACCATAATGCCATTTTACGCATGTATTGTCATGAGAGCTTCCAAGTCTCTCGTATTGTTGCTGCAACAAACATAAGGACCACTTGCTCTTTCATATGGTTTATTTGCAAACACATTGCTTTTGCTTCCGCTTGCGATACTCATACCCCCATGATTTGGCTTTTCATGATATGTGTATGACATCCAACATATTGAACAATTGTTCTGTCCAATGGTTGGTTTGCACACATAATGATGTTCTTTTGGATACCTTTCCTCATGTGTTTTTGCCGAATTCTCCTACTCTTGCATCAAAGATGTTTACCAATATTTTAGTCCATTACTTTGAGTGCCACACTAAGACGTTATGTGGAGTTTTTGAGTTCCCACATTTGGATGATGTTCAATTAACTTCCATGCACTTTGACCTTGCATACGCATTTCATTTGCGATACTTGAGTTGTGATAATAGTATTGTGAAGAAGAATGGACATGCCACACATGACATGCTCCTCCATCACACACAAACATATTCTGCTTGGTCTCTGTTGTGTGAAGGTACAATTGCTTCCGCGTCAACCTCTATGGACCATAAGTTGTCAAGACGAATCGTAGAGAGTTACCTATGGATACCCTTCATCGAGCTACCCCTACACCATAAGGTGATTTCCTTCTACTTGAGGACTCGTGCTATAATCTTCATGAATTGGCTACTCTTTGAGTGTTGCTTCGCTTTTGTTGTGAGCTTTGCAGGCTACATGGAAAGTGAAGGGACATTGAAGAGCTGCCACATCAAGCTTCTCGAGGACGACTACATGGCGAACCCCTGGATCAAGAATGTCTCTCGACCACCTCTACATGATGAGCGTATAGAGTCGAGGACGACTCTTTTTGAAGGGAGCGGAGCTGATGCAGCCCATCCTACGGACGCTACTACATCTACAACGCCAAGTCCAAGCTCGTCCCCAAGTCACCCAAGAAGACAGACGCGAGCGGTACTACCGCTCCCCAATAGCAGTACTACCGCGCCCCGGTACTACCGCTCAGCCTCAGCGGTACTACCGGCCACAACTGAGGCCCGCACCATCGCCTCTGGATGCCCCGGTACTAGCTTCCGGTACTACCACCCCCAAGCGGTACCACCGGGCCATACCACCGGTACTACCGGACCTGGAGACCACCTACCACTGGAGCCAGAGCTACCGCCCCGCCTGAAGCTGCTACCTCTCCCATCCGGTACTACTGGACCCGAGGACCGGTACTACGGGTCACCTCAGTGCCTACGCGCACTAGATCTGGGCCACAGCCCATGTACCCCTTATTATGTTGCAACCCTAGTATTATGCCAAAACTACCCCTATGTAAGTGGCTGGCATATAAATAGAGCCCCCACCCCTCATGTATCCCCGAGGCATAGATGATAGACTAAAGACAACCCCCTTTGTGGAATATTTAGTTTTGCCTCATCCCCTTCTACCAAAGGGGATCGACTATCGTCACCACCTCGTTGGAGTTGGCATCGCGACTCCCTCGTTGTACAAGGCCTTGGCATCGGTGTCCCTTTGCCAAGACATCAAGACCCTCTCCAAGGTGTTCTTCCCTCTCCGCTTGGGATTGACGGGAGCACGTTGAATGATCTTTCCTTGCGAGGATTCTATCGGACCGGTGGCCACCGGTGGGAGCAATCGGCCTTGTATCGTGTGAGTTTTACGTGTGTTCATCATGTTCTTCGCGAGGTGTGCGTCCGCTTCTGCTACCTTCTCCCTTTCCCCTCGCTTTCCCATTGATTTGACCACGAGATCCATGAAGATCGGGCCACCCACGGGGTTACACCATAACACTGGGTCTCGGCCCAGTCGATGAGGAAGTCCGCCAACGCCTACGACTTGATCGTGAGCCGAGGCTCGTACTGGATGGAGTAGGCGGCGAGCTCGATGGCCCACTTGGCGACTCGGCCGGTGGCGTCTTTGTTGCCGATGATTTCCGAAAGGGGTGCGGTGCACACGACCTTAATAGGATGTTCCTGGAAGTATTGCTTGAGCTTCTTGAATGCCAGATATACGCCGTAGCACATCTTCTGGTAGTGGGGGTAGTTCTGCTTGGAGAGGGAGAGGACCTCGCTGAGGTAGTAGACGGGCCTCTGAACCGGCTGAGCCTTGCCTTCCTCGGGGCGCTCCACCACCAGGATGACGCGGATGACCCGGCTGATGGCTGCTATATAGAGCAACATCGACTCTTTGCTAGCTGGCGTGGCTAGAACCAGCGCTGTGGATAGCATGCGCTTGAGGTCATGAAATGCGGCGTCGGCTTGCGAAGTCTAGGAGAACTTGTCTGTCTTCTTCATTAGCTGGTACAACGGGAGTGCCTTCTCCCCCAGGCGGCTGACGAAACGGCTAAGGGAGGCCAGGCATCCGGTGAACTTTTGGACTCCAAGCAGGCTCCTGGGCGGCTGCATTCTCTCGATGGCCGCGATCTTCTCCGGATTTGCCTCGATACCTCGTTGTGATATGAGGAAACCGAGTAGCTGACCAGATGGCACTCCGAAGATGCACTTCTCCGGGTTCAGCTTCATCTAGTACTGGCGGAGGTTGCCAAATGTCTCTCCTAGATCTTTGAGGAGGGTGCGCTTCTCCTTGGTCTTGATGACCACATCGTCGACATAGGCATGCATGTTTCGGCCTATCCGCGAGTGCAAGCACTTATGCATGCAGCGTTGATAGGTAGCGCCTACATTCTTTAGACCGAAAGGCATGGTTACGTAGCAGAAAGCCCCGTAGGGGGTGATAAATGATGTCTTAATCTGATCAGCCAGGTTTAACCGGATCTGATTGTAACCGGAATAGCAATCTAGAAGAGATAACAAATCACAGCCGGCCATGGAATCGATAATTTGATCGATACGGGGCAATGCGAAGGGGTCTTTCAGGCACGCCTTGTTCAGGCTGGTGTAGTCGATACACATGCGCCAGGTCTTGTTCTTCTTCAGCACCAGGACTGGGTTCGCCAACCAGTCCGGGTGGTACACTTCCATGATGAACCCGGCTGCAAGGAGCTGGGTGATCTTGTCATTGATTATCATCCTCTCCTCCTTTGTGAACCGGCGCAAAGGTTGCTTGACTGGCTTGGCATCCGGCCGCACATGAAGTGAGCGCTTGGCGAACTCCCTCGGTACACCTGGCATGTGCTTGGGTGACCATGCAAAGATGTCCCGATTCTCATGGAGGAAGTCGACGAGCGCGCCTTCCTATTTGCTATCCAAGTTGGCACCGATGGTGACAAACTTGGTCGGGTCGGAGGGGTCGAGCAGGATCCTCTTCGTCTCCTTTGCCAGTTGGAAGGCTCCTTCTCCAGCCGGTTTGCTGCTAGCCGGTATGTCTTGCTAGGCCATGGCCACGTTGCGCATGATCACGCGCTTCTCCTCGGCTATGATGAGGGCCTCTGCCAGTTTGGAACCGGCTGAGGCGCACTCCATCGACCGCTTGAAGCAGCCGGCGATGGTGATCACGCCGTTGGGTCCCAGCATCTTTGTCTTGAGGTATGCGTAGTGGGGGACGGCCATGAACTTGGCAAGGGCGGGGCGCCCGAGGAGAGCATGGTAGGAGCTCCTCAGGTTTACCACCTCGAACCAGATCGATTTGTGGCGGAAGTTCTCCTCGGTCCCGAAGATGACATCCAGCTGGATTTTACCCAGCGGGGCGCAAGCTGGCCCTGGCAGCACGCCGTGGAACGTTGTGGTAGTCGGGCGTAGCTTCTCCAGCGAAGACTGGTTTAGGAGGTTGAGACAGCTGCCTCTGTCGATGAGGACACGTGAGAAACGGCAGGTACGCGCGTTGGAGACGATGAGGGGGTCGAGCACCATGGTGTAGCCCCCGGGAGTCGGCAGCTGCTCCGGCTGGTCCGCTCGGCTCCAGGTGATGGGGGTTTCCGACCAGTTCAGGTACTGGGGGACCGGAGAGACGATGGCACTGACCTCCTTGGAGCGTCGCCTGGGGCTGTGCTTGTCGTCCAGCTCCGTCTCGAAGATGTGGTAGGTGGCGTGCGGCTGGGGGTAGCCGTTGTTGTTGTTGCCACTGTTACCATCATTGCCGGCTCCCCTAGCCGGTGGTGGTGGTCCACCAGGAGGGGGCGGGGGGAGACGAGGTTGGTTACCCTGGTCTTTCAGCTAGCGGGTCCAGCTACAATTCCGGGTGGTATACATAGCCAGTTTGAAGGGACCTCTATGCCACTTGCACGGGCCGTCAAACATTTGGTCGAAGGTGAGCCGTGGCTTCTGCCTCCTTGCATCGTTAGCCGGTGCGCCGGGCTCACCCTACATAGCATTGACCTGCCACGCGTGGTAGCGGGGCTTCTGTTGTTCGGCTTGGTGGTCTCCATGGAACCTGTTGTCATTGCCGTGGCGTCTGGAGGATCCGGCTTCGCCAGCCGGATTTCTTGGACGGTCATGAGCCGGATCCATAGGAGTTGGACGCCCGTCCGCATTTACTCGGAGGGGCTTCTTCATGGTGGAATCCGCCGTAGCGTACTGGTTAGCAACTGTCATGACCTCCGCCATGGTTTTTGGCTCGTCACACAGTAGCCGGTGGCGAAGCATGGTGCCTTCTCGGCATCCCTCGATAAAGAAGCTGATGGCCTGGCTCTCCAGGATGCCCTCGCAAGTGTTGCGCAGCTCCGTCCACTTGGCGAGGTACTCGCGGTCAGTTTCGCGGTAACCCTGGACGCACAAGGCCAGGTCACGTGGGCGTCCCGAACGCTTGTACGTGCCATTGAAGTTGCGGACGAACACCTTCTCAAAGTCCGGCCAGGCGTTGATGTTGTTGGGCGCAAGGCTATTGAGCCACGTCCTTAGCGACCCGGTTAGCATAAGAGGAACGTAGTGCACGGCTGTGCACTTGTTCCCATGGGCGATGCCGACTGCCGTAGCATAGTCGGTCAGCCAATCTTCCGGCTTCATGCTGCTGTCGTACTTGGGGGTGTCCCTGGGCAGGATGACCTTATCCAGAAACGGCTCGTTCCGGATGTGGGGTCCGAAACAAACCGGCCCGGTGGAGTCTTCTTCCTCTGTGACGCGCGCTTGAGCGAGGAGCTCGATGCGGTCGCGGGCATCCGGACGATCCGGGTTGGGCGCTCCCACCCGGCCCGAGAGACGGGAACCGGCGGGTCTAGGTGCTCCGGTTGGTGGAGGGGGAGGCGGTGGGTTGCTGTTCACCGTTTGCTCCTGGCATGGCTGGCCCTTGTTGCTAGAGCTGCGACGCCTGCTGCGGGCCTTAGCCGGCTGAGGGGAGGATGCCTGTTGGGTGTCGCGGGGCGCGTCCTTGCTGTTGACAGGCAGCTTGCTCCCCCTGGAGTCGCTGGGGTCCTCCTGCATCTGCCGGTTGGCATCCGCCTGCTCATCCGCTAGGCGGAGGAGCTCCTGCACGCGAGCGTGCTGGCGGGCTCGCTCCTCGCCCTCCAGATTTGGGCAGTTCTTCTGCCGCGGCTCACGCCATGCGCAGGTTCTTGATGGGCGTGCTGTAGGTGGGCCGGATGAGGGCGGGTACGGGATCCGGTTCCCCATCCTTTTCTATCCTTCCGCCTAGCTCGCCGCCCCGGCGCCGCACCTGGCCGCGCCCGCTCGGCTCCGCTGTAGCCAGAGTGAAGCCGTGCACGCGGTCGTATTCGTGTCAGGTGATCTCGAGTTGTTTGCTGGTTGCCGCCAGCTCCATGGCCTCCTGGAGGAGGATCTGTCTCTCCATGGCGAAGTTGGCTTCCGCCTCCTCCGAGTTATCCTCGAGGTTAACCGGCGTCAGGAGCCGATCAATGGCATCCTCCACCGGGTTCCGAGGCTGTGGAGGCGCGGAAGTTCCACCCTCGTCCGCGCCTTGCTCCCGCGGTTGGCGGGGGTGAGAGCTGGAGCCGACCATCATGACCTCCATGCCGCAGGAATCGACGGAGGCGCTACCATCCGGATGCGGTAGCTCCGCGACAGAGACGATCTCCCTAGGAAAACGCTCTGGAACGGTGGCGACGTAGACGGGGAGGTCGCCAAAGAGCAGGATGGAGCCATTCGCCGAGAAGGAGGTTCCGGCGAAGCAGGAGGCATTGTCGATGATGCAGTCGAACTTGCCGAGCGTGAGCACCAGGCCGGAGGCCACGCGCTCACCGGCTCAAGTGCGGGGTCCTGTGCGGAACGTGACTCCGGTCGAAGCCATCTGCCCCACGGTGGGCGCCAACTGTCGTTGTATTGGGAACGACAGTACCTAAGAAGGTTAGATAGAGGTGTGGGGACTAGCAGGGAAGCTATCGATGGCGTCCGCGGGCGGGATTGGATACAAGCAAGCGTAACGGGACGCAGGAAGTAGCCAGGTTCGGAGCCCTCACGATGAGGTAAAACTCCTAATCCTGCCGGATCTGACTATGAGGGATATACGAACTACAAGTGCTCCTCGAGCTGTATTCTCTAGCTACTATCTTAAATGCACTGAGACCAACCCTTACTACTGAGGCCTTGCCTCTCCTTATATAGGCAGAGAGGCAACGGTCTCATTGGCCAGTCCGACTGGCGGGCCCCACAGGTGGGTCCCAGCCGACTGATCATCTACAGTATCCGGTACGATATGTCCCATCGGAGTATGAGCGGTATGGTAGTCGTAGGCACAGTGGACGTCGTGCAGGCCTGTCATCAGCATCGGGCCACTATTCCTGCGTCATCCCCGCAAGTCTTCGGTATGGTCGAGTAGTGGCCAGTCTTGTCATCGTACATGGCGTACCGCACACTAATCCACACGTCGTCATGTCTCCTTGATTGGTTCCGGCTACGTTGTCGTAGCCGGCTGCTTCTTGCTGATCCGACTACCATGCGGTAGCCGCCCCGGCTTGCTTTGTCTGGCTGCATCTGGCCAGCCGAACGCGATCCGACTGCCCTGTTTCTTGTCTGGTTGGGGTATCTAGGGATCATCGCCCCGACAAGGACGTACAAAGACTAACTGGTTGCATTGCTGCAGTTAGTTGGTTTGTAAGCCGGCTAGGAGAAAGAGCCGCACCATTATACAAGCTCCTGAAAAAGAACAATGATTTTGTTTGGATAGACGAAGCTGAAGCCGCACTACAAGACCTGAACAAAGTACTCTCATCTGCTCCTATCCTTGCTGCGCCGGAACCACAGGAACCGATGTTGCTCTATCTTGTTGCGACAAACAAGGTCGTTAGTATCGTCATGGTGGTGGAGAGACCGGAGGAAAATCAGGAACACCTAGTGCAGCGTCCGACTTACTTTGTCAGAGGTCCTGACAGAATCAAAAGAGCGATATCCGCACTACTAAAAGTTGGCTTACGGTGTTTTTCTAGCATCACGTAAGCTACGACACTATTTTCAGGAGCATCCAATTACCGTGGTGAGCACGGCTCCCATGAGAGACATAATCAACAACAGTGATGCCACAGGATGCGTCGCCAAATGGGGCATAGAGCTTTCAGCTTTTGATATTGAGTATAAACCTCGAACAGCTATCAAATCCCAAATCCTTGCTGACTTTGTCGCTGATTGGACAGAGACGAAGGAGAACATGATCCTCCCTAAGTCGGAATATTGGACCCTCTACTTTGATGGGTCTAAGGCTCGAGGGGGCTCGGGGGCTGGTGTGGTGCTCAAATCACCCCAAGGAGATAAACTTCTATACATGTTGCAGATCCACTTCACATTGACAAATAATATTGCCGAGTATGAAGCACAGCTGCATGGAATCCAGATTGCTAAGGGTATTGACATCCGACGTTTGATGTGTTACGGAGATTCGGATCTTGTTGCTCAACAAGTGTTGGATACTTGTAATGCAAATAAACACATGGCAGCGTATAAGGCTGTCGTGGATGATCTATCTAAATCATTCGAAGGTTTTGAGGTTCAACACATCCCTTGAGCAGAAAATGAGGAAGCAGATGCACTATCTCGGATAGGCTCTGCGCAGAAAGAGGTCCCGGATGGCGCTTTTCTAGAGCACCTCAAAGTTCCCTCAATAAAGGGAGTAGATGAGGAATATCCGACCAAATCCGACTCACCTCTAATAACGGTCCTAGATGTAATTCCAAGTTGGACCCAACCCTACCTTGATTATCTGGTAGATGGCAAATTATCCGAAGACGAGGTTCTGAGCCGGCAGATCATCCGACGATCAAAAGCTTACACTATAGTTAAAGGTGAGCTCTATAAGCGGAGTGTTTCTGGGGTTTTTCAGCGCTGTGTATCTCCAGAAGAAGGAGTGGAAATCTTAAGAGAAATCCACGAAGGCGAGTGTGGTCACCACGCTGCAGCCAAATCTTTAGTGGCCAAAGCTTTTAGACACGGATTTTTTTGGCTTATAGATCAGGCAGATGCCGAACGATTAGTCAAGACGTGCAAAGGCTGCCAAAAGTACGCCAAAGAAGCTCATGTTCCGGCTGATCAGCTACGAACAATACCTATAACATGGCCTTTTGCGGTCTGGGGGCTTGATATGGTAGGACCATTTAAACGAGCTCCAAGTGGATTTACTCATCTCTTAGTGATGGTGGATAAATTCACCAAATGGATTGAGGCTAAACCTATCACTAGTTGTCATGGAGCAACAGCCAAAAGATTTCTCGAGGATGTTATAATCCGGTATGGTTATCCGCATAGCATTATCACGGACAACGGGAGTAACTTTTCTATGGGAGAATTGGCCAAATTTTGCAACGAGCAAAATGTCTGGCTTGACATTGTGTCAGTCGCACATCCACAGGCTAACGGACAAGTCGAAAGAGCAAATGGTTTTATCCTACAAGGCCTAAAACCGAGACTCGAAGCACCACTATGACATACTGCGGGGGCTTGGGCAGAGGAATTACCCTCTGTAATATGGAGTTTACGAACGACTCCGAACAGGTCAACCGGATACACACCTTTCTTCTTGGTCTATGGTGCAGAAGCAGTTCTTCCTAGTGATTTGATTCACACTTCTCCTAGAGTGGCCGCGTATATTGAAGAGGATGCCGAGATTTCTCGACAAAATGATCTTGACTTAGTCGAAGAAGTTCGCGTCGTTGCTGAAATGAGATCAACAACCTATCAGCAGAAGTTACGCAAATATCATAGCCAGAGAGTCAGAAACCGATCTTTCAATAAAGGCGATTTGGTTCTCCGACTTGTGCAACAAAGAAAGCACAAACTTTCCCCGGTATGGGAAGGGCCCTTTTTAGTTAGTCAAGTATTGCACAATGGTTCGTACTACTTAACTGACATGAGGCCAGTCAAAGAAAGACCTGCTACTAAGAAGAGAAAGAGAGGTGGAGGCAGTACAAATCCGGATGAGTTAGACAGACCGTGGAATATTGCTCAGCTACATCCCTTTTATTCTTAGTTTATCCTTCTTTGTAATCATATATATGTACATGTTCTATGAGAAATAAAAGTTTTGGGTGCCTCAAGTTTTTTTGAGAAGTTCTTACCATCTTATTTTCGAATGATCATGTCATAGTCGAAAATCTCAGAATGTTTGAAAGTACTTTATGCTCATGTTCGTTCTGGTTTTGATTTCCGATTCTAAAATTGCTACCCTCGGGTATAACTCTAAAGTTTCTAGTCTTTACTTTGATTATTTTCTGATTGCCGGATGCGGCTATTTTCCGAGTAGTGAATTGTTGGTACTGGAAGCCGGCTTTGTTTCCGAGTTTAAACTGGTTTAGCAATTGAGCTCCGTTGCTCGGCAAAGTTTCCGGGCAGAAGGTTTAGTCGTCTCACGAAAGGGATGAGGCGGAAAGCCAGATAAACGATGAGTATAGGCGAAAAAAGTTCAAGTGCTTATGTAAACATTTCAGGCACACAAAAATTTAAATCCAAAAGTGTTGAATAGATCAAAAGCTTAGCACTAGAAAAATTATAGTACTTCATATTTACAGACACATTATGTTTTTTCAGGATAATACAAATGTTTCTGGCAATCTATGATGCAGGAGGAGAAGTAGGAGTTGCCGGCTTGCTGGATACATCGCCTTGATATCGTTCTGAGATGTCCACATCCGAGGTGGTGTGTTCATTGTCGGAAACTTCTGTTGCTTCTTCCGGAGGCGGAGGCGGAGTGTCCACGCGGGTGAAGAAAGGAGTGTCGTAGCTGGTCAAGTCAGCCACGTGACACCCATATCCGGCACAGGAGTCCATAATAGCCTTGATATCCTGCTCCTGGTCGTCTTCATCTACTATAGAATACCCTATAGTCACTTGCCATATCTTCATGCTTCCATGGTGGCTCATGACCATGGTGAGAGCGTTCTGTGCCGCGGATCGCGCGTAAGACATATTCCAATCCTGGACAAGTTGCGGCATTTCCTTCGCCTTGTCCCGCACCTGAAAACCGACATGCTATGCATGTCCAGAATCTTGAGAGCTTCTCCAATATCCTCAAGGGATTGGCGGAAGTCATGAAGAAGGTCACTGACTTGGGTTAGCCGGTGGGTGCGGGGCTCGGCGGAGGTGGAGTCCGTCAAGTTCAGAGGACCTATACACAAAACAAGTTAAGAAAATCCGACATTGAAAGAAGTCGAAGAAAATAGAAAAGTCAGACAGATGAAACATACCAAAGATGACGTCGTCAATCTTGGTCTTCTCTTCCCGAAGACTCCGGAGTTCAGCCCAGAGTGCCTCGGAAAGGTCCCTCTCTCTGCGCAGTTTGTTATTGAGGTCCGACATTTTCTGATCTTGAGCGGCAATCTTGCTATCGCGCTTGTCAGTAGCCATGGAGGAGGACTCGAGAACTTGAGCTATGCTCTTCTCATGATCCATTTTGAGCTTATCCAGCTCTTGGCGAAGTTCCTTGTTCTCCACCACTAAAGTTTTGAGGTTCTCGTCCTCTTCAATCATGGTGCAGGATTGTTTTACCAGCGCTGTAAGTCAAAAAGAACAATAGTTCAGAAAAAATTCGACTACGAAAACATGAAAGACAAGGTTTGAGAATGTTTACCTTCGGCCTCATCCTTGGAGACCTTAAGTTCAACATTTTTAAGTCGGAGAGCCTTTATCTCTCTCCGCTTGTCACATACATTTTTCAACAAATCCTGGTTATAGGAACATACTTTCTGTAAGTCAGAATACCCAAAGTCAGAAGTCTACTAAAGACTTGGGCTAATATTTTTACTAATATCAGCACGAGCCTTGGGGGCTACACTAGTTCATTCTTTGGCATCCTAAGGAAGCATAAACCTGGATTATGTATCCTACTTCATGCTTGGGGGCTAGAGGATATGATATGAAATGAGGGAAAAACAAGAGTTAGAATGCCGACTTACATATTGCTCACGAGTAAGTTTATCCAAACTCGCATTTACTTCAACAGCGACCTTCTCGGCGAGAGTCAGAGGAACCACTGGCGCTGGTGGAAGCTCACCGGTCCTTATCCTCTCATCGCGAAGACGCACTTGTGCAAGAAGGTTAGAGTAATTGATATCCTCTGCCTCTTGTGCTTCTTCTTCAGCAGATAAGTTTCTTTTCTCCAGGCATTGTCTGGCCAGCCGCTGGATCTCTTCCGCAGATTTCCAGGAGAAGCCAAACTTGGCAAGACCCGGATTGTTGAGAAGGTTTTCGGCGAAGATCTTTGCTGAGGGATCATTACTCGAAGAGGGTTCACCCTTATCTGTACCTGACTCACTCATGGTGACGTCAGTTTGTCATTCAAGGATCACAGGCTCCGTTGAAGGAGTCGGATCTTCTGCGACAGCCAGAGAAGGAGTGATCACCGCGTTGCAGAAGGTTGGGGGGCAGGAGTCGGAGGAGCCACGGCAGGAGAAGCCATGGAAAGCTTCGTCTGTCGCAGGGGCTTCGAAGAAGTTCCCTTCCCCTTGCCGTTGATGAGTTGCTTAGCTCTGAGAATGTGATAAAGTCAAAAATATTACATCTCAGAAGACAATTCGAGTAAGGTACAAAGGCGGAAATTGTGTTGAAAGTTACCTCTTCACGATAGGCACCTCCTTTGTGCCGACAGCCACTGTCGGAGCCTTGCGTTTCTTAAGCGCAATGTCCGGCAATGGGACCAGTTCCCCCTCCTGAGAAAACTCCGGAGGATTTCCCTCGAGAGGAGCAAGTTCCTACTCGGGGAGGTCGGCAAGCTGAAAAGAAGAAAACATATTAATATTGCGATTTAACTTAAAGATTGAAACACATAAAAAGGTTTATTGTTAAAAGCTTACCGGCACTACGGGGTTTTCTGCCATATGCATATCCAGAGAAACATCCGAGATCCTCCTCTCGATCCGCTCCCTTATCAGCCATTTAATCTGGCTTATGTAACCTTGCGTGGTATAGGCTCTGGGGATGATGCGGAGGGAGTCTTTCTTGGACGACGTGATGGAGTGCATCAGTCGGTCTCCGTGGTACTGAAGGGGCTGGATCCGGCGTGACACCCAGCATTGGACCAAGTCGGATCCCTTCAGTCCTTTGTGTTTGCTCAAATATTCGACCCGCCTCTTAGCGAGGATCAGATCGTCACTGAGAGCCGGAGCGGCCTCGTCCCAAGACAGTTGGGCCATGGTAGCTCCATCGACAAAAGCTAGCAAAGCAGTAGCTTTGTCGGGAGCCGGAATATCTTTGTGATAAAAGAAGGTGGCTGGCCACTATTTGACCGAGTCACTAGCTAAGATCTAGGGATATGCGCGCTCGCGTCTAAGCGAAAAACTAATGGTACCAGTGATATAAGGAACACCTGTAGTGATAGAATTTCTCTGGACATGAAAGTAATACCGGAATAAGGTCAAACTCGGCCTAATGTCGAGAAATCCCTCACACAAAGAAGCGTAAGCGCTCATCTCTAGGAGAGAGTTGGGAGGAAAATGGTGGAGTTGAACACTATAATGGTCAATCACCTCGGAAAAGAATTCCGAGGGAGGAAATGACAAACCTCTGTCGAGGTGGGTGCCAAAGTGGACCCGCTCGCCGACGCGCGGGTTGGGGACGGTCTCCCCGAAGCCGCTCCGCCAGTCGCCGGCACGGAGGAGCCCTTCTGTCTCCACGCCACGGAGCTTCTCATCATCTAGCACGCAGGGGATCCAGACCCCGCGGAAGCTTTCCTTCTCCGCCACCGCTTCTGCCGCTTCCGTCGCCGCCGTCGCCGCCGCTGCCGCCAAGCCGAAAGAGGATGAAGAAGCCATTTCTCCAGTGAGCAGATGACCTAAGATGGGCGGTGCTGGGAGTTTTTGGGGGAAAGCAGAGGAGCTCTGTGCGCGCGGAGGAGATTTGGAGGAGAAGAAAAGGCAAAGGAACAGGTGAAGAAAGGAGGAGGAGAATCCTCACCCCTTATATCCACCTAACCATGCAAAGATTCGTGCAAATGCTACAGTACAACCGCCACACGTCGTGGAAGGAACTGGGAAGGACCCACGCGATGATTACGTCGCCTCGATCTCCACGCACGCATTAAAACGGCGCCTCGGTTCCGCGAACCGGGAACCCACCAACGGTCATGCTGACAGGATGTCTGTCAGATGACGTGACTTGACCATGACTTGTGTCAGGTGGCGTTAGAGACCAAATTACGGCTTAGTTTGAAATCAAGCTGGAGAATCCGAGTAACCTGTTGATAGGTCTGACTTATTTTTAAGACCTAGATCATATTTTTTGTTGTGAAGTTTCAGGAACCCTTCAAGATTCTGCAAGCCGAAGATCAAGCTAGACGATGATAAAATCCGACCTTGGATCTTGGAGACTTCTAGGGGCTGCTGTTGGGGATATACTTTCCGGGTATCCTCACAGTTCCTCACTGACCAGGGTGGCCCACTTCGGGTTAGAGCTTTGCTTCACGAGTGGCCCAGTCAGGGAGAAAAGAGGGAGTCTAGTCCGGCTACGGGAAGGCCCAGAAGATTTACTGACTTAGGCCCATAGTGTTACTTGTAGTTCAAGATGTACTTTGTAACCGACTCTTAGTCGTAGCCGGATAGATCTCTCCTATAAACCCTAGGACGGATATCTATATAAGCCGTCCTAGGGAGAGCCTTTAGGGCACACCTCAATAGTCTACAATCTCAACTCGCACAGGCGAAACCCTTGTAACCCATATCCGGCTCTACCGTATTACTGGATTGCTAGCAGGAGTAGGATCCGTCCAAAGCCGGCGGATTCGAACCTGGGTAAACTTGTGTGCTCACCGTCCCGGAACACCGTACGTCTCACACCCCTCTCTTCTGCACGCCTCGAGGACCCCCTCATGGCGTACTTGTCATCAATCCGACGACACACGTCTT
This sequence comes from Avena eriantha, assembly GCA_910589775.1. Taxonomy (NCBI): domain Eukaryota; kingdom Viridiplantae; phylum Streptophyta; class Magnoliopsida; order Poales; family Poaceae; genus Avena; species Avena eriantha. Next base: position 293,229,475 of record OU342741.1, on the reverse strand, counting down.
CTGCCAAGATGTGGGGTAGCATCAGCCGCACTACCCTCATCATTGTCATCAAAAACATCATCATGTGGGTATTCCTGTCGTTGCTGAATTGCTACTATTAAGGCATCAATTGAACACTACAAACTTGCGACATTGGTATTGAGTGCGGTCACTTGTGTTTGAATGTTAGTGACCGCACCGACATTCTGGTCCACGAGAACTTGCACGTCCTGGATATTCCTGTCAATGGCATCTGTTGTGTGAGTAAATGCACGCGTCAAGTGAGAATTCAAAGCCTCATATTCGCGCCAAGTAACAAGTTCCTCATCCTTCTTTTTCTGCGACACAACATCATCATCACTAAAAGACATGATTAGTAGGTTAGTGTAAAAATCAAAATCTGTTTGGTGGCACACTCACAACTCACTCACAATTGACAAGAAAGTGGATCTTACCTTTCCAAAGTGAATAGAGATGCTTTACCAAAACAAAATCAAAGACTGATGCACTGATGTGATGAAGTGAATATCAAGGGTATAGAGAACGATCATAGGGCACAAAGGTTATTTATGGTGGAGCTCTAGGTATGGTATCCTAACTACACCGCAAACAAGTCCTAGTGCTGATCGTATAAAAACCCAAGAAACACACACGGTGGACATAACCGTGGCAAGGCAACTTATGAAAAGGAATATTGCAATGCACAAGAGACACGCTAGTAAAAGCTCAAAATAAACAGGTACAAGATTGCTCAATCTACAAGTGCTATGATCAACTAGGCCTCCAATAATGCACAATTTGATATCTCTTTTGTCACGCTTGTATCTCTTTTCTCTTTTTTTTATACTGATTCTTCTTTCTTTTCTCTTTTTTTGATTTTTCAACTATATGAGACAATGCAAATATGAGTGCAGCAACTTTTAACAAAACTGGACCGGATAGTCCGGATGATATGCACCGGAGACTCCGGTGGGGCCAGATAGTCCGGTTTTGCCTGTGGAGGCATTTCTGCACTTTGAAACCCTAATGAGCAGCCTGTCGGAGCAAAGAAACTAGTCTCGTTGGTATGTTCCTAGGGACGGATGTTGTAGATAGGCTGTGTCTATGGTATGCAAACAAAGGTATGCTATGTGGACTCGGACAAACGATGAAAACTTGCGGAAAACGGTGATGGTGGACACGGTGGAAACAAGATCAAACCCTAAACCTAGACACAAACGAAAACTAGACTCCTACGAGAAAAACCTGTAGATCGGATCTACGAGAAGACATGATCAGCAACTAAAACTCGAAAACGATGCAATCTAGTCTATGGCAAATCTTTTTGTAAGGCTTTTTCTGTATAGGGCGAAAAAAGATCTAATCTATGGATGGATTTGTGGATGCTCACCGAGTAAACAAGGAGCTCTGATACCAAGATGATATGGGGTGGCCCGATCTTCTCAGCAAGCACTTGTCGAGAATGATAATGGTGGATAGATAACTAGCCTATAGCTATGAACTCTCCCGCTCGAACCCTGATGCCAATGCAACAGCTCTCGAACCGTGTGAGATATTCACAACACCACGCTTTTGCGCACGTAGCCGTCGACCACGAACTGTAGTTTGCAATCTACTAATTCCCAATGGAACAACAGATCACACTCAATTGCAATAGTATAATTCGATCACAGGATAATTCTAGAGGTTCTTTGAAAGATACAATTCCAAAATAGTTTAAATGTGGTCTAAACCATAACTATGAGGCGTCCCGGGGCTTATAAGGGCGGCTGGGGCGGCCAAAAACCAAAAATAAACGTGTACGACTTAAACTGATACATGCCGACTCGGACTAGGTTTCGGTCGGTGGCTAGATATTCCGGTGGAATCGGGCCGGACAGTCTGGTCAGGCCGGACACTCCGGGTGGTGTCAGCTAGACAGTCCGGTCTGGCCGAAAACTTGAAAGTTTCCGGGTAGTCTCTGATCTGGTGTACTGATTGTCCGCTCTAATTCGTCTCTCGAGCAGGCCGGACAGTCCGGGTGGACTCGGCCGAACACTCCAGTCGTGGCAGAGCTTTTTGACTCCGTCTTGATGATCTTCTCTTGCACCTTCCTCCCGCTCATCCCTCGCGCATACTTGTGCTGGGCTTCTCTTGTAGCCCTTCTCCTCATTGTGCCATGCTTGTTTCTCCAACGAACCTGATCATACATAAATGCATAGACTTAGGTAATATAAAGTTCTCATCAACTAAAGTACCTGATTCGTTTAGGAGTGAATTCACCTGTTGTTCAAGTAGCTTAGCACGAGCTCTTGTAATGGGTCCCATTCTAATCTAATTGTACCGATCCTTCCTTGCAACAGCTGGAACATCGTAATTGGGATGTCCTCATCAGCACCTTCGATGTAGTGTTTCGATCGTATGTCTCGTAGTATATCCGTTTGTAAGAGCATCTCCACTCGTTGGCTGTTCCCAGGCTGAAATCCGGCGCTATTTTGCGCCGGCCGGATGTAACTTTCGGCCTGGGAACAACCTTTTCCCCACTCGCGTTCCTAGGCCGAGTCCCCACGTTTGACCAAAATTTGATCGAACACGGCAAATTTTGGACGAATATAGGCGATTTTAATGAAACAATAGCGAGTTCATACAACAGTTGGCCAAATTCGGACATATACCTGAATTTTGGCTAAATTAGGATAAACTATAACTAAAATAGTAAAAAAACTCGGCTTCTGCCGCGGACTGGGCAGCTCCACTCAGCGAACGGCTCTTTTTCCGCCGAATTTGCTTCGTCCGGCATTCTCGTTGCCCCGGGAATAGCCTGGAAAGGCCGGACGTATTTTGGACCAAATCCGGACGAAACCGAAGTCCCGTGAACGCGACTAGGCCAAATTTCGGCGTCCGGATAAAAAGTAGGCCCTGAAAATGGCGTGCTGCAAGCCTGGACGTCTGGTCGTATAAGGTCTGGACTGGTCTCCGGACATTCTCCCAAAAAGAGTCACACACAAAGTTTATAAGGTCCCGATCGCCTATGTGGATGATATTGAGGGCTCTGACGTTGGCCCGGCCACCTCCCGCGTCGACAAAGCAGAGGGCATGGAAGAATCATCCTCGACTTGTCCATGTGAGGCCGACGAGCCACACCCTGATTCACGGCTGCGCGGGATGCTTATGCTGCCGGGAAGAACGACGCAGGAAGCATGATCGTCATAGGACATGCAAGCTCGACCGTGATAATCACTCTGGCCATGAGAACTAACCGTGCGTGGCTCGTGGATTCTGGGAGAGCAACAGCGGCTATAAGATTGTGTTATAGTATGGCCGATTGCGTTCAAGTATGGCCGTGAGGCAAAGCGTGCTAGCTTGAACAGATGATTCATAAGGTCGTACGTTCCCTTGGTGACTACTTTATAGGCGCCAAGCATTAATGTGTTGGTGGAATATCTGTTGCGAACACAAAAGGATTCTTATCAGTGGTGTGCATGTTCGCCATGTTATGGGCACCTACTTGCGTGTTCTATATATTGCAGAGACAATCTATTCGTCTAGATTAGTAGATCACATTAAGATGTTTGTTCTGGGTCTTGGTGAGATGCTTTCACATGGTTTCCCATTGCTGTAGCAGGGCTTGGATGTGCCCACGGTACTCCCCTGCTTGGCGCAATGGTGCTTCTAGTCTTCTTCTCGGTGCCCCTGTTCCAGTGACGTTGAGCCACCCAAACAACTGCAGGCTATTGGGGTCTCTCCAATGGTTGATTTACAGCATGCCCACTAAACTCCTATCTCCAAAAAAAGTCGTGGCATGGACGCAAGATGTAACTGAAAAAGGTGTGCCTAATCCACATAGCATCAAGAAAGGAACAGTATGCTCATAGCTTCTCTCCTCAAGCAGTGTCCATGGTTAAAGTAAACACTAATTGTGCCTTAAATATCATGGAGTGTAATGGGTCTGGAGATGCTATTATTAGAGCTGACGCTAGGTATGCGACAGATTATGGCATGTTCAGGTTCTACATCGACCACTAACACGCAAGAAGATTAGAGGCAAGAGACCTAGCAGTATAAATCCATTGAGCAAAGGCTATTGTTCGTCGACAAGCATAAGCAGCCATGGCTATTCCTCGTGCATCCTGGTGTTGGGTACTCATCCTGCACTTACTATGAAATGGAGATAAACTATGTACAATAGATTGTAAGTTTGTAACTCTATTTCTCTAATAATTTAATAAGGTTCCTTCATTCTAAAAATAATAATGGCAAATATGTTAATTTGTCTTTTTTTCTAAAACATGGGTAAGTTGGACGTACAACCTACTTGACAAAATCACCGATCGAGGAGGACGAGACCACAGCGCAGGATTAGGTGGAGAAGACGATCGGAAGTGGCCCATCGGGCACCTCTCCTTGCGTATCAAGTACCGCATGCGCCTCTAGGTGAGAGATCCCAAGCTAACCAGCCACCGACAGATTGTTGCTCGGGTCTTATACGATTGCCGTCCACAAGCTCATGTTCTGGATCTGAAGTGGTCGTTTCTTTCATTGTAATTGCTTCTCCGACATTGCGTTCTGCTTTGATCAATGCAACACATTTTTGCATGCACGTCCTGCCAAAAGTCAAGAGGCAAAACGATAGCCATGCGCGCAGGCCAAAAGTCCCGCTTTCTCGTGCACGCCATGGTAGTTGAGTAGTTGTTAAGCATAACGGACAAGAAAACCTCGTGTCATCCGATTAAATTTGAAACTTTGAAAGTTGAAAAAAAATTATGGGTCAAACCATTTATCAGATTTATGGTACGTTTTCATCATTGGACTAGTCATGACGAGATCTTCGAAACTAGATCCAATATTGATATGTTTTGGTAACTTTTTTTACCCAAAAGTTATCTACCCGTAGCATATAAGTTATCTGGTTCGTAGTATGTAAGTTATCCAACTAATCGATGATCAGTTTCGGCTTGAAACTAGATTTCGCTTTCACTTGTTTCTTTTGATATTTTCGACCTGAGAAGTCTGGCAAAGTTACCTCCTTGTTTCAAAAGTGAGTTACCACTTTGAGATGGTAACTCAAAGGGTGCACTAAAAAATGCGGATCTAACAACCTTTTGTTTACGGGTATAATTCTAACAACTTTCACGTGCTTAACGCAACACTTTATTCGAATAGCCTCCATCTCCCTTGATCAATGGTTTCCCACCAGCGTGCAAAACACACTGGGTTCTAGGCATATCCAAACTTAGCGGGCTTCATGACAACATTGGCCCTACCAACCCAGCGAGCTCCCGGGCGTGAATATGTCTTAAAACCCTAATCAAGATCGGCTTAGTTCCTAAATAATACTAATTAAGAATGATTTAGTCCGAAAAATGTAAAACCTGGCCGGCGCTCCAACAGAAGCAGTCGGAATCGCTCCACCGTGCGAGCCTAGCGCGAGCCCAACGATTGCATGCGTGAATTCTATACCCAAGCAATACACAACATGATTTTTGATTAGCTAGCTCAATTCATATGCGAAATTCAAAATGTTTTGTAGATTAAACTGCTTGTCCGGTCTAGTATCCGTTTTCACCGTTGCACTAGTTGCGACGAGATCTTCAAAACTAGATCTCATATTGGTATGTATGGTGACTTTTTTAGCCCAAAAGTTATCCACTCATAAGACGTGAGTTATCCAGGTTGTACTATATAAGTTACCTACCCTATAAACCATGATATGTGCAGATTATTTTGCATGGGTGCAGGAAAAGTAACCGGCGACCGTTCTGAGGATTACAAAACTAGGCGGTCGTTTCGACAACCTGCACGAGTGATGCACCGCGTGCATGCTCTGGCTAAATAACACGACTTTTTTCTAAAAGTTACCCACTAGTTACACAAGAGTTATCCAGGTTTCAACATGTAAGTTACCCACCCAATAACATGTAAGTTATCCATCATTATAAAAATTTAACCACATATAGAATATAAAAGTTATTTCTAGCAGTTCAGCTTCGGCGCCCGTCCCCGCTCTTGCGGCATACAGGCTACTCAACCTCGAATGGGAACCACATCAAACATCAAGCATAATTTCTTTAAAGTAACAAAATCTAAGTTCCTTTTACATACAATATAATAAATGAGGTCTTATACCCCGCCCACCACCTTAAGTCGTAGTGAAAAAACATAACGCGCAACTAGTAGTCTAGCGGCTCGGTTTTATCGCACGTCACTGCTATCGCGGCGTACGGGTGACGAAGGCTCGAATGGTGTTAGGATACCGAGCCTTAATCGCTCGTCGATGCTAATGCTTGCATGAACTCATAGCCAGCGGCCCATTGTATTCTCACGATTGACACTAGCGCTGGCATCAAATTACGCAATTCATGCAACATCAAATTAGCACATCTCGTCACTAGTTTGAGATTTATCCTCCATGGTTGTCATCCAATTTCGCTTTTCCCTCCTCCTTGCAACTCCTGGTAGCCTAAAGATATTAATCACCAGTACCGCTGATGTTGTGTAGTCCATAGCCACACCGTTGAGCACCTCACTCACCTTAACTCTGGTCCTTGTAGTCGAGATCTGCAACCAGGCCAGTGGCCCTTGCCTTGGTGATGACTATTAGCTACAGGGCGGGATAACTACATCGATTTGGTGATGATAACTCTATTATAAATAGATGGATAACTTTATATGTAATTAGAGGATAACTATTACCTAGAGAGCATGGTAACTACATCTATTTGGTGATGATAACTACAATGTTAACACATGGGTAACTCTATCATAAACACCCGGATAACTTCATATGTAATGGGATGATAACTATACCCTGAACACATAGGTAACTATATAAGTTATGACTTGGCAACTATACCATAAACATATGAGTAACTCCATAAGAATTAGATGGGACAAGTATTACCTAGAGAGGTAGTAAATGCATATTTATTTATTTATGATAGCTATACCATAAACACACCTGGGTAACCCTACCTTTAATACCTAGGTAACTCCATAAACAACAGGTGGATAACTATTAGCTAAAGTAGGGGTAGCTACATCGAGTTGGTGATGATAGCTATGATGTAATTCCTGGGTAACTATATCTGAAACACCTAGATAACCCTATAAGTACTGAGTTGATCATGATATCTTGAACACCTAGGTAACTACATGAATATTGTTTTAGTAACTATTACCTAGAGGTCATGGTCACTATATATTGACTTTGTGGTGATAACTAGGTAACTCCTTATGTAAGTAGTGGATAACTATTAGTTAGAGGGCATGGTAACTATATCGATATTGTGCTGATAATTATACCCTAAATACCTGGGTAACTCTACCGTGAATGTCTGGATAACTCCATATGTAATCAGTTGGTAATTATACCCTAAGCACATGGATAACTCTATAAGTACAGGGTAGGTAACTATACCTTGCAAACCTAGATAATTCCATCAGTATTGGGTTGTTAACTTTCCCGCTAAGATGTAAGCTCATGAGCCGACTCAATGAAGCTCGCAAGCTAGCTCAAACTCTCAGTGCAAGTAAAAACTGACATGAGGGAAACTCCAATTGTCGGCACTAAACATTTCTCAACTATTCTTTGATAGTTGGTGCCAATAAAGGTCACCCAACTGTTGATACCTGATCAACTTTTTATACCAACTATGGACTATTTTCACCAAACATTCACTAAAACTAAGGAACATTTGGTGCCAAGTTAAGTTCATAGCTACCTGTGGGGCCCACCCTGATTCTCTCTCCCTCTGTCTCCTACCACGAACCTCTCTCATGCTTCTCTCTCCATCATGTGGCAAACACCACAATCTTCGACCACTATTCTAGCGATTTCCTCGTCCCACTATAGTTCAAGCCATCGGAAGGTCCTCCTATACCCCACCAGCTGCTTCCCATCTAGATTTGGCGAATTTCGGCCATGGACACGTGCTAGCAGAGCTTTTCCAGTCGTTGTCGATCCATGTTAGGAGGATTGTCGTGTAGCCTTGCCAAGGATGACATAGCACATCCCAAATGTTTCCTGGGTAGCCAGGATGCCTCTGAATCTCCTCCACCATTGTTCCGTGCCTCATGTACCTCGTCCAGGCTCCACTACCTGGCTCTGGCCAAGTGCCTCCTTCCCGCCAAGTTTTGCAACTGTCGCGCAACCCCACAATCACCTCCGCCTCCAGCTATGACCTCCTTCTCGCCCCTCCGCGGAGCTGCTCTGCAAGGACGCCCTCGTTGATCCAAGCGTCGGCGAGGAACATAGGTGGAGCTAGCGACCGTATCGATACAATGTGCACATGATTAGAGTCGATCAGATCAAACGGTTGACACTAGTCCGCTAAGTTTGGTTAATCTTAGGGCACCCTAAGGTTAGAAATTCACTCAACAAATATCCCTCAAGATGCAAAAAAAACACGTAAACAGGCCAAGAATCAACGAGAACTATCAAAATAGTGAAAGTAAGCAAACTAGACATGTGCTACCTATGCATGTGTCGTTCGGTTTGCTTGGTCTGGTTTCGATCCTTGTGAATTTTGGTCATTTAGAAATACTATCCGTATTACCTTGGTCTTTCTAGTCTTTTCGTTTAGGTCTTCGGTCTTTTTCGAGTGGTCTTGGTCATGACCAAATAGACTAATTGCAGATAAAATTGCAGGGCATAAAACCCAACAAACAGCAAGAAACCACGAACAGTATATACACAAGAATCAAATAAAAAAAGGGGAAAAGACAAATAGTACTAGGTATTTGTACTACAGCGGCCGGAACATAATAATCAACAGTGACAAAGCAATTGGTGATTCTCCAACCAAATTAATACCACCGACTTGTTCCTCTCATGGTGGAAATCCCATTTGTTTTGCTTAGCCAAGCCTCGCGTTCGCTCCTCGCTGATACCATGGCGCTCTTGTTCTTCTCTTTTTCCGTTTTCTTATGTGAGCGCTTCAGTGACTGTTCGAAGCTGTTGACCAGCCGTGCCGGACGCAGGGTAAATGGTGGGGCGGTAGGAGGTGTGTGTGTAGCCGGAATATGCGGGAGAGGCGGTCGGAGGCCTCGTGCCGGGTCTGGAGGTGGTGCAAACGGGGAGCCAGGGTGGTGGGCGGAAATCGCTCGAGGACGCGCCTGTCCCTGCAGCAGCGGTGGCGAGGACCATGGCGGAGCTAGACGACGAGTGGGATCTGATCGGCGGCGCAGAGCGACTGCAACGGCTGTGGTTTCAGACGCGCGAGGCAAGCTCTGGAAGGGGCTCGGCCTCCAATCGGTCAGCGACGAGTGGTTCGCAGTGGACTCTAGGGATGGCGCGCTACCGTGGAGGGTCCCGGGAGCGGCGACGCACTCTGCCGACTGGTGTGGTCGACGTCAGATAAACAAAGGGGGAAAAGCAACAGGTGCGAGGATAGAAGGATATCTCCTGTCAGATCTCCACCGCACGTTGGCAATCCGACGTCTTGCACGAGCCCGCCGGGATTGACCAATTTCAGACCGCCCTGAAGATAGAATTCCCGAAACAAAATACATCGCGTTCTGTGTTGTTGGTACGAGGAGATACGGATTGAGGCTCCAGCGATTGATCAATATTGTACTAGATTTGCCACTTTGGCTCAAAAAACAAAAATAGCATTGGACACTTATTTGATTTTTGCGTTGTTTTGTCAGCACACGAGAAGTATGGAGATCGTGGGACGTGTGGCAAAGGACTATGAGCCAGCTGCACTAGCGCAGCGCTATGACTTTCAGAGGTTTGGAGATTATGTGATGAGCGGCGACGGACTCTGGGCCAGCGGTAGTGACGCAACGATGAGCAGCAGCTGACGGGTAGCACGCCGGCCTAGGCAGCGTAGGTGAGAATCAGCGTCGACCGCCTCTTTGGCCGCGTCTGCTTCGAGCGACATCACAAAGGACGACCTCTCTCCTGAAGCTCGGCTCATCTACGACTACCTCATAGGTGCCTCCGACACCTTCCATGAGCTAGCCAGCTAGCCACTGCGACCTCCTCCCCGACCTCCGTGCCAGCCATCTCCATCACCAGATCGACCGCGGCGGCATCCACGCGCGACCCCTTAGTGGTGTTGTTGGACTCAGCGACCGCTGTCAACTCGAGCTCGACCGTAACCACCCGACGACACCCGCTACGAGTCGCGCATGTACCAAGCGACCTCACTCCGGAGGCAATCCAGAGGAAAGCCGCTGAGTTCTCTGCTTTGATGCCCACCAACCGTTCGTCTGAATGCCCAAGCCACTGCACCACTGCACCACTATACCAGTATCCGTACTCATCTGGCCTGCATCACAACCTTCATCAACGACCATTGACGAAGTACTTTATGCACCTATGGCACACGACAAGGCACTCGACGCTGATGACACCTCTGTTGAGGAGGGGTTCCTTGACAGCAAGGACATGTGCTCTACCCTACCAATGTCGTATGAGGTATCAACCTTCGAGCCGCTGAAGTTGTTCTCTGACTACAGGCTTTGTACAATTGTACAATGGCCATCTCCTCTTGGTAATTGTATGAGCCTGCCAATGGAATTCATGGAGCATGCCAGTCAGTTGTAGTGTATAGAAAAGAAGAAGACTGTGAACATTTTTGCATCGGCTGATCAGGCTACGAGTTGGACAGGAAGTCTACCAATCAGCCAAGTTTGGACAATGTTGCAAAGTAATCTGTATGGTGGGTTTTCCCTTGCACGTCTATGGGAATCAGGGATAGAGCTAGTTCTTTGGGATGAGCTTGGACATACTTGTACTTCAGTTGAACACTCATTTGATAAGCCAAAGCCCCTATGGTCACATCGAGCTCCAACCAGTCCTGCTAGTGAACTCGCAAGCGACATGAGGAGTGTTCCTGAATATCTACACATCAGTGGCTCTCTTTTGAGTTGGGTATGTTTGGTGTTGCTGTTTGGTTCATGTTCTGTGAAAGATTCAGGCCAGAGGCATATCTTCAAGCTTGGGTTCTCTCCTCTTCCATTAGACACATCATTCAGTATGGCTCTGAAGGAAAACGTCAAATTCTTGAGTACAATTGGTTAACATGGCAGTACTATAGCTACAAGATGATATTTTTTGAGAATGCTACACATTACATTTCTGCTTCTTTTATATGGCCCATTGCATGGTTCTTGATGATGATGCAGTTATCTTCTCTTGGCCTATGCCTAAACATGCCAGTAGGTAATGTTGTTCTTGGATGCTATTTACCTACACTCGTTACTATTGATATGATACCAGCCTGCTTGCGACTTGAGCATCTCGCTAGTGACGAATTTGCTGCTATGGTGGACATGTTTGCTCCTGCTGTTACTCTGCACCACCAATTTGTAAGTGGAAACTTTACTCCTCTCAGCACAGCTACAATAGACTCTTCTCTGGTACAATATCTGCAATATAAAGGACCTCAAGATCTTGATGAATCTGATTGCGTAGCATCAAGGTATCTGGTGGTAGTTTTTACTACAAGAATTGAAGAAGAACGACCAAGTGCTAGTGTTGATATGCTTCAGACACATAAATTGAGGTACTACCTTGAGGTACACATCTTGGATGCAAATTGTATCAAGTTGAGTACACCAACGAGTCTGCATGCTCGGAAGTTATATTGGCTACTCGGACTATACTCTAGCTACTACCAGTTGGTCACTCAAGGTACAATATGGTCTGGCTCTCAACTTTTTGAATGGCAAATTCCATGGTATTTCAATCTTTGTCATGCAATTTCATCAAGTGAGAGGTTATGGATGCAACCAGTTGGTGGTCGTTGGAAATTCAACCTTGCACTCTTGTTCAGCTGAGACGTAATTAGTACTTTTGACAGTGTGCCAGAGATCAACTATAGTCCTGGTATGTTCAATCACATACTCCCAATTTTGGAACTTGGGGTTTATTTTGCAGCGGCAATACTATTGTTGAGCAGTCATCTGTCACAAGATTGGGTTCCCTATTTTCCAGCTACCAGTCTTATACCGTGTGGGTCTAAGCTATTGGCGGAAATTGCACGTTCAAAGGACAGTATCTTGACATATACTGAAATCGTTGTCATCTCATGGGATCCGAGTGGTCCAGAACCTGTTCTTGATGCCGCCACTGAAATCATCTGGATTAGCACTTAGTCACCGTTCTTGCACCTGACATGGGACCCTGGTGGATATAGCATCGGCTTGAGGGCAAGCCGAATCTTAAGGAAGGGGGATTGTTAGCGACTTGCCTACTGGGCTGGCTGGCGGGCCGCTGCTCTAGGGTCGTGGCCTGCTCGGGGTCCATATGTGGGTGACACAAGGACTTATATACCAAGAGTACACCTACAACAGACTTGGCTTGGAACGGAACGGACTGGACGGTGGCTTCGGCCGAGGCCTGGCTTGGCCTGTGTCGCGTGTGTGGTTTGGTTCTCCTTCTTCCTCTTAGATCCCACCTTCTTCTCCCATTGTTCCTCTGAAATTCGAGCTTCTAATCTGAACTGGATGTTAACTGAGCAGTAGCAGTACTGGACTCTTACAGACTACAGACACATCAACAATGTTACTACGCAATGATATTTCAGCCATCGACACTTCAAGGCATCATAGGCGACATCTGCGAGTGTAGTGTCTGAGAGAGTTCTTATGTGTAGTAAAATAACTATTTAATTTCGTCCTAATTGCCAATCTTGGCACACACATGTAAGGAGAGATAAGAGACCGATCTAAACTAAAACAGCCTAGAGTGAGCTAACCGCGTGAATGTCGTCCGCCAACCATCGTAATATACGTATTTGATTAAAAAACAGAAAACAAATTAGACTCCGCGTATGCACATAACATAGACCAGTCTTCAAGGATAGGGCTCTATATACAACAGTAAGCAGCAATAGCCTTGAAGCTACCAAGATGACAGTAGAGCCGTGTGTAGAGCCGATGACCATCGTCTAGTGACTAAAACAAACTAATGTCAAGGACATGTCTTCCTCTAGAATGACCACGAGGTTGCAAGCATGGCGATGCGAAGGTCACAAGGAGGGGGCACGACGAGTACTCATAGTACGAGCTAATTGTCATGGTGATGGAGCTCCCACACACATTGCCATTTTCGTGCGGGTGTGTCCCGTTGCAACGCATGGACACTTTGGCTAGTATTAGCTAAAGACAATTGGACATCGCATTAGACGGTCCATACGGAACACAGAGAGTAACCTGTACCCGTCCCATAGCTTTTGGCACGTAGGGTGCACCCAGCTTGCCGTTTGAGCGCTCGGGCGCCCGCTAAATACATCCGTTTTTAAGGAAAATTGAGCACAAGTTAATTTATGTCAGGGGATTACCCTAGGTAGGGTAGTCGGAGAGAATAAGGGCATGTAACTACCGGTCGGTTGACAGGGCTCATCCACATGTAGAACCAAAGGTGAAGCCTAGAGAAGATGAAGTCAGGATCAATGCGAGACGGCTGATAATCCAGCCGGATGCGAAGTGTTTGCCAAGAGATGACGGTCCAACTGGACAATCCTAGCTAGACAAAGCAAGCCTAGAAGATGGAGGAGCTAGGCATACGTGCGCCACAGTACGAGCCACACCCTAGCTAGCTATCGATGGGATGTAAAGGTACATGACGGCGGCACGGATGACGGGAACCGCGGAGGTGGCCGAAAGCGTACCCGTGTCGACCAGGAACAGCAACCGCCACTCGTGTCGGCCGGGACGGCATCGACTATGCTTGTTCTATACAGGGGCGTGTCGCTGTAGCAGATGTCAGGGTGGAGAGATGTAGCATCCCAATTGTCTAACAATTGTAATGCTACTTGGTCTAGTAATATAATGGCTACTTCCTATATATAATTGTTGCATCATAATTATATCATGCTCATGTCATCATGCCACCTTGCATTTGAGCATCATATAAACCCTTTTCTTTTGGTTCTTCTCTCATATGCTTTATTAATTGTATTAGCCTCTTGACATATTGTATTTGGTTCTTGATAAATGCTTGATGCCCAAGTTGAGTTGGGGGCATATCTTTTATTCCACTCCACCACCTTTCTTTGTCACCACCTCATAATTCCACCACCTTTCTTTTGTTTCCACCCATCATCTCCACCACCTTAATCATATATGAGCCCATGTCCTCTTTTGGTATTATATCTAGCTCATAAATAAGTTGAGGATGGTTCTCTCTACTCTCTAACCACTTCCATACCAGGGCTATAATTGTTTTCACAATATTGAGTATGGGGGCATGCTTGCCACCCTTTTATACCATATGTGTGGGAAGGCTTCCATAACCACATTTGGAGATTAATCTAAACTTGAATTTTATTTAAAAACTAGTTGTTTACACAACTAGCATCAAGGCATTTAATGCATGCATGCCCCATGCAAGGTTTGCACCTCTTTTATCCCTATCTTTTTATTCTTCCTTTTGTTGATTTGAAGGGTTTTTGGATGGATCAAAATCATAAAAAGCATATGAAAAAGAAAGAAAACAAACCTACACCTATCCACCCCCTCTAATCTACCCTACCTACCCTCTCTCTCTATTTGACCTCAAACCCTAACACCTCTCTTTTCCTCTTTAACCCTAGTTCTAACCTAAACTCTAACCCCATGATCTCCATGCGCGCACTCCCTCTCTCTCTCGGGCAGCAAGGCCCCACCTAGCCACCTCTCTCCCTGGTCCCACACCCCAGCTACCCCATCTAACCAGCCCTAACCCGAGCCTCCCCTCTAGCTAACCCTAGCTCGCCTGAGCCTCCTCTCTCCTCTCTCTTTCTCTCTTCCTGCCGAGCTAGCCCCACCCCGAGCTCCCCTCACTCCCTGGCGTACCTGGCAGCCTCCACCTACCCTGCCCTGGCCTCCCACGCAGAGCCCCTGCTCGAGAGGACAAGGAGGAAAGGTGGCACCCGGGCCACCTTTTTCTTCTCCTCTCTACTGATTCCCCACGGCACCTTCCCCTTCTACTTTCCTCTTTCCCCACGTCTCCTCTGCCTCTCCCAGATCCACCCCAGGGCCTTGCCCTCTTCCCCCTTCCTCTCCACCAACGCTATCTTCCCTCTCGCCGGTCCCCGCCAGTACCACTGCCGCTTCCTCGTTCCAGTCGGCGTGGGTGACGTGGAAGTGGTCGAGGAGACCGAGGAGGTTCTCCTGCATCACCCGGAGCACGCCAGCGAGGAGGAGGAGCCCCACCACTGCCGCCGTACATCGACGTTCCCCGAAACCCTAGCGCCGCCGTTCGCCTGCTTCACCGCCGATCCGCTGCGCCCCACACCGATCCGCCGCCGTCAAAACTCCCCGCGGTGAGTCCCTCTCCCGCCTAGACATCCTCCGCGTCGCCGTAGACCCTCTGCCTCGCCGGGCGTTTCACCGAACGCTCTCGGTGCGTCGTCGGCCGCTGGCGTCTGACCGCCTCTGCGCCATGCTCCGCCTCATCTAGTTGGCCATCCCCCTCCTAACAACATTCTCAGCCTACCCCAGTGGCTACCGCCTCCGCGCGCACGCCCAGGTCCCCGGTTCGAGTCCCCCGTCCCGCGCCGCGCGCGCTGTCCCCGTCAGGTTCGTCAGACCGTGGAGAAGATCCACGGTACGCGGCCCCATTTTTGCATATACCCCCTGCTTCTTTTGCCGCCTCAACTAGCGGTACGCGTGAGCCCACCTGCCAGCCTCTGTGAGCTTTTTACAAAAAGCACCCCGGCTTTCGTAGTCTCAACCCGCGCTCCAGCACACCCCCCCACCTGTCAGTCTCTGCGGGTTCCGCCACTCGCACATGGGCCATAACCCGCTGGCCCCACCTGTCATTCGCGATGGCTAGCTAGACCTAGAGTGAGAAAAGCCCGTGGCTGTGCAACGTTGACCACTGGGCCCAGTTAGCGCCGGCCCCATCCGTCAGCAACTTGGGCTAGTGCTGGCCGTGTGTAAAAAGTCCTGACGATTTTCTGTTTTAATTAAACTTTTCCAGAAATTGTTAAATACAAATCCAAATCAGATTTTAAATAACTTTTAAATTATAAATTCAAATAATACAAATAATATATGTTTTTAAATCAGAAAAATGTGAGGAATTCAAATATGC
This sequence comes from Avena eriantha, assembly GCA_910589775.1. Taxonomy (NCBI): domain Eukaryota; kingdom Viridiplantae; phylum Streptophyta; class Magnoliopsida; order Poales; family Poaceae; genus Avena; species Avena eriantha. The sequence goes on along the minus strand of OU342741.1, from coordinate 293,213,487 downwards.
TATCCAAGATAATGTTTGAACACTTTAAATTTTCGAGATGAATAAAATTACAAATGAAATGCCCCTTTTCTTAATAAATTAATAACTTTAATTCTATAACTCCAAATTTGACAAATAATATGTCTAAATCGATCAGCGCGACGAGCCCGTTCTATCTATGCACTCCTTGTTCTGAATTGCAGCATGCATCATGCCATGTTTAAAAATCAGAACTGTTTATGACAATAAAACTTGTGTAAGTAATTAATAAAATGCTTTATTCTTGTACCACACCTCACCCTTGCCATGCTATTTTAATGCCATGTAAATTGTGCATCATTCATCATGGCATGCTTGTTTGCTTGTCGCATTTTAATTCATATGCTTGTGCACTTTATTTATGTTGGCCCTTGTTTGTTTGGTTCTTCTTCGAATAGACGCCCAGCAGGAGAATTACCAGGAATCACAGGAGTACTACCCAAATCCATCTCCAGCTTCAACTGAGCTGCCAGGCAAGCACTACCACATGCTTGCATACATATAGTACCTATTGCCTCTATCTTTTTCTTGCATCATTGAGTCGCGATTGCATTAAATTGAATCCCAAGTACTGCATAGCCTTTACTTTTAAACCCCACCGAAGCTTGTTCCTCCATCCCATGAGCCATTACTACAGGAGTTGTTTGAGCCATGCGAGTCGTAGAAAAGCATGTGTAGGGTATGTGAGTGTCTGATGAATAACGAGGTACCTAAACAACATAACCTGAGTAGTAATGGGATAACTAATGAAAGAGGCACCGGTGAGCAATATCTGCTATTTGGTTTTTCATGCTCACTTGTGTCCCGTAGGACCCCGACTACTTGATTCCTATTCCTTGTTTATTCGCACTATCCACTTCCGGGAGGCCTTATGGACCCCCCTGAGCCAGAGCTTGATTCATTCTTATTTCTTGGGGCCACAATTAGTTTGGGGCTTTATTACTATCCTGTACTTATGCCATGTTACTGCTTTATTTAGGATTGTGCGAGGAACACCTGTATTGTTTTGGAACGTGACACGTTTTCGCGGTATCGACAAGCCCAGTCACATTTTCGAGTTTCCCAGTCGTTTACCGCCGTCCACACAAACCTTGAGTCCGTCTCGGAGTCATCTAGCTTCGTCGCAGGTAGCTTAATGGGGTGGCCCCCTGAAATATTACTGAATCCTGTGATTGCTTTGTCGTGAATGCCTCGTTGGGTTTTGAGTTGGTTTTTCCGAGGTTGATCGAGTGTGTGTTGCTATTCGTGCACCCCTGCAGGGTAAATATTTTTGAAAGCCGTGTCCGTGGTTATGGACGACTTGGAGCACAGTTTCTCGATCATAGACAAGTCTAATTAAAGTACCGCTTTTAAATTGACTAAGTACCTGACTAGTAAATAGTGCAATACTCATGGAATGGTTAATAAAACTGCCAATGGATGGGGGGGGTTGTTCGTCCTCTTACTCGTTGGTAAGCGAGGAGGAGGATGGATCTGTTAATTATACTGTTATAACTGTTGTTCTTAATTCACGGACATCCGTCTATCATTGGTTAGGCGGATGGTTATCGAGTATCTATAGAATTGTTAGATATTATCTTTTGCTGCAATTGTGTCACCCCAGGTTGTGTCCCCTTTAGTGGCATAAAGACTTGCTGAGTACCCCTAGGGTCTCACACGATAAATTGTTTGATTCAGATGAACAGGTGTACTCGCAAGAAGGATACTGGGTGGAGGAGACAGATGATGTTGGCAACGATCACTCGGTGTAGAGATTCTGGGAACGGGGATCTGTGAGATCTGTGGGCGGGATGTGTTTATTTATGTGGCATCTTATGCCGATTTGCTTCTTATCCGTACTCGGACCTTGTTTTCCGCTTCCGCCTGGTACTCTGATGTGTGATGTATGAGGAGCTATCCTAAAATATTATCTCTATCTAGGATATTTGAATCTTGCCATATGGCGTTGCAATATTTCTATTTCTTTTAGATGGAATGGCTCTGAGGACTGTTGTATGTGGCTTGCATACATACTCACTTGTGTATGTAGTTGATCCCTTCGCCTGCCGATTACGCCGCTCGTTCTTGTCTCGATGCTCTGAAAGTGGTTAGGACGGCCGGAAGGTCTACCGTGAGTGGCCCCGGGCCCCACCGTACTATTTTAACCATTTTCGTTCATCCAGGTATGCAACTAAGAGCGTAATTCACCGAGGTAGTTACAAGAGATACTGTAGATTACCAGCCGTCTGGGGCCCACATCAGGGACCCGCCAGCCGGCCAAACCAGTGTAACTGCTACCCCAATAGTATATAAGGGGTAGCAGGGCTTCCATAGCAAGGGTTGGACTCTGTTATATTCATAGCTCACATACAACTCAAGGAGCGCTTGTAGTTCATCGTGTTCATCACCTGATAGTTAGTCTATGCAGGAGTAGGGGTGTTACCTCACCACGAGGGCCCCGAACCGAGGTATGTCTTGTGTCTCGCTACGCATGCTTGTATCCAATCCCACCTGCAGACGCCGTCGTTAGCTTCCCTGCTTGTTCCCAGACCTCTATCAAATCCTCTCATGCACTGTCGTTTCACATACTAATGTAGATGGCACCCACCATGGAGCAAGATGGCTACGACTGGAGTCTCATTCCACATGGGACCCTGCACCTCCATTGGTGAGCGCATGGCTTCTGGCCTCGTGCTTACTCTGGGAAAGTTTGATTGCATTATCGACAACGCGTCGTGCTTCGCTGGTTCCACTTTTCTAGCGGACGACACCGATGTGCTATTCGGCGACCTGCCAGTCTACATCGCCACCGTTCTAGAGCATTTTCCCCATGAGATCGTGTCCGTCGTTGAGCCTCGGTGCTCAGCTGGCGGCGCTCCCATCGCTCCTCCCGCCATGGAGGTCATGATGGTTGGATCTGTTACGCATCAGCGTCGGCCGGCGCTTGAGCGCACATATGACGTTGTGGGGACTCCTGCCAACCCGATGGAGCATTCCATCTACAAACTGCTCACCGCTGTAGAGGTCAGAGACAATCCGGCTGAGGCGGCCGCGCAAGTCAATTCGGCGTGGGAGACCCTCCTAGAGGAGGCCTTCGGGTTGGCTTTGGCTCAGAGACATCTAAACAGCACCATGCATGAATATAACCGTGTCCACGGCCTCACCCGGCTAATAATGAGCCTAGACGGCGGGGACAAGTGCAGCACCATGGAGGAGAGTTGGGAGCCCGTCTGGAGAGAGAGAGAGAGACAGTGAGCCATCTCCATCTCCCTCTTTGCTCGCCCTACCTATAGCACGCCGATCAAGAACCTACATGCGACGCGAGCCGCCACGGAGGATCTACCTAACCTAGAGGGCGAGGCAAGAGCCCAGCAAGATCTGTGGTTGCAAGAGCTACTCCAGATTGTAGAAAACAAGGCGGCAGCCATCATGTAGATGCGGGAAGCCGGCAGCGACACCAAGGGAAACCGGTAGGCAGGAGGCAGCCGGGCCGAACCCCTCCAGAACCAGCAGTCCTCCTCCCCTCATGGGGGCAAGCCCCGTAGCAAGCGGCACGATTCTGGCCACAAGAGCCATCCGCACAACGAGCAAGGTGTGGTGACTAGTGTAACACCCTTAAATCGGCCCTATGCATATTTTAGCGGTTCCTACCAAACCCGCATAGAAATGATTCAAAGATGCCCACCAGGCAATTGCGTGCGAGTGGAAAACGAAGTAATACCATTACATAATAGTCCATGATGGAACCTACAAGAACATATATACAACAACGACTCAAGGAGTCAAGAATACAGATATACAATACAAAGATCCAAATCACCTTGAGAACGATACAACATCCGAGTACGGATAAGATGCAAATTGGACTAAGAGTTGTAAAGAATAACCAATGGCGTCCATAACCCTGCCCAAGCCAAGCCGGAAGGATAACCTTGTTAACAATGTCGAACTTATACCTGTTAAACAAAAGGGGTGCCGACAAAGGGCAAAGGAAAAAGGGAGCAGTCAGTACCGAGGCCAGTACATGGCGGGTCTATAATTTGGCGGCTCTTGCTTACATAGGTTTGGTGGACTGAAGCGGCAGCAAAGCATGCACTAAAGAACCTACAGAGACACGATACAACTATTGACTATCAGAGAGGGGTAAGAAGGACCTATTTGGAACCAACCTGATACTAACACCAAACATACCCATCCTGGTATTTCCCCCTCGAGACCAAACAAGGAAGTCATCCGAGGAACTCACAGAGTTGGTAGTTTTATTAATCATTCCATTGTAGCTGCAGCCCTTACTAGTCAGATATAGATGGTATAAGACATTCCAACAGCATAAGATGTTGGCACTTTTAATTAACCAATCTGTTGTAGTTGCAATACCTACTAGGCGGCTATCGATAGCATGATCTGGCAGTTTTATTATCCATTCCATTGTAGTGGAGCTGATCTAGTCATGCCAGAGTCAAATTTGTAGCACTAGTTTAGTTATAGTTGTCTATGATCGAGATACTATGCTCCAAAACGTCCATAACTGCGGACATGGCTTTTTGAAAAGATTTACCCTGCATGGGTGCACAAATAGAAACACACGCACGATCAACCTCGGGAAGAACCAAATAAAAAGCAACGAGGCCTCACGACAAAGCATTCACAGGATTCAAAAATTATTTTAGGGGGCACCCCACTAAGCTACCTGCAATGAAGTTGGTCAGCTCCGAGATGTACCCAGGGTTTGTGCTAATGGCTATAAACGACTAGGGACCCGAAAGTGTGACTGTGATTATTGATACCGCGAAAACATTCCACATTTGTTCCTAAATAGTATAGGCGCTCCACGCGCAATAGTAAATAAAGTAGTAAAGCATGGCATAAGTACAAGATAGTAATAAAGCCCCAAACTAGTTTGTTTCCCCAAGAAATAAGATGTGAATCAATCTCAGGCTAATGGGATTCATGGTCCCACATGCGGATAGTGCGATAGTCAAGGAACAAGCATGATGTACTCGGGGTCCTAGGGGACACAAGTGAGCAGGTAAAAACCAAATAACATCTATTGCCCACCGGTGCCTTTGCATTAGTTATATCTATTCTCATCATTTTAATTATCAAGTTGTAATTAGAACCATGATCATCTCCAACATTAAGCATGTGGCAATCTCCAACAACTATGGTACTCGATAACTCAAACCAACACCTAAGCAAGCAACTACGACTCGCAAGGCCAACTGTCTACCAAACAACAAGCAATAGGAGGTGTCCAAGGCTATATAGAGGCTGCAAGGAATATAAATGGTATGAAAACTAAAGCATCGCAACACGGATAGCAATAGATCAATAGGAGGAAGTAAAGACTATAAATGCAACATAGGTAGAAAGGGGGAGAATGCTCGCCTGGAAACACTATTGAAGATATAACCGAAGAATGAGTCGAAGATCACATCAAATCTGTGGCCTAATCCGTAAAGAAGCAAAGCACTAAAAGAAACACCGGATGCACTAATTAATACTATGGCAGAAGATCAGGCATGTTCATGATATGATGCATGACATGGCAAAGATGCGATGCAACTAGGCAATATTAAGCGGAATCGGGATCCCAACAATTAGTTAGAAGGTTCATGTTGTTTAGGTACCCTGCAATTTAAATGTTGTATTAACAAGGAAAACCATGGCATCGGTTCGCTACACGAATTCAAATGGATCCAAATATAAGACTATAATAGCCCGCATATATACTCCATATTTAAACATTTGGTGAATCGACATAATGCCCCAAACCACATGATAATATGTATGCAAGCATGAATAATTTATATGCAACAAGTATATCACACATTATAAAATAGGGCGGGTTTAGGTAGGGGTCACATGTGTCGGGGTCCAAAGATCTTGGGGTTTCGAGTGATCGGTCCTAGCCTTTGGGTCCAAGATCAGGGTCTTTAGGGTCCATGATGGAGAACTTGGCGTCTATGTGGCGATCTCCAGGTACGGGTCATTCGGTTCTATGTCGAGGTTCTTAGGATTTTGGCTCGATTGTCGGTGTAAAGCTTTGGCATCGGTGGCCGGTGTCAGACTCGGTGTTCCTTGTCCGTTTGTTCGGTAGGCGTTGTTGTTGTACATCCGTGCCACACGGTCACCACTAGGGCTAGTAGCGCTAGAGTTTTTCATAGGGGAGCCGAGAGCCGCTGTAGCGCATGGTATTCACATCAGTGTTGAGGACACCGCTGCACATAGACCACAACAACACATCACCAGGAAGGAACAACGAGGACTCGCGAAGAAATGCACTGCCATGGATGTCGGGGGGCGTGGATCGGTGGCGATCGACGGGGTGTTGAAGACGTGCACGGGCAACAGCGAGCATGCGCAGCTCGTGCTAGGAGCCAGAGGAAAGCTTGAGGTAGGGAAGCAGGGTCACGAGGCGGTGCCGGCCAGGGAGGAAGAGGGAGCAGCGACCGGCACAGTACAGGAAGAGAGGCGAGGGGCTGGGTAAGAGGCCATGCAAGCGAGGCGACGGTGGGGAGAGCGATGGAGCCTGGGGCACGACAAGGTCGATGAACAGGAGGTGGGTGAGGCGGAGCCGGGCGGTGAGATGAGCGGGGTGGAAGGCGGCAGCCGGAGAGGCGAGGGGGCACGCTAGCAGGAGCCGAAGGTGGCAGGGGCCGCGAGCTCGAACGGGGAAAGGGTGGTGGAGCTCGGAGCCATAAGGCGACTGCATGGACAGGGTGAGGGCGTAGAGGCCGGCACGGGGTGCGAGTGAGGAGGAGTTGCTGGAAGCGGCGCACGTTACAGGGTGGAGCGGGGAGGACAAGGTCGGCGGTGCTAAGGCAGGGAGAGGATCAAGAAGCGGCGGTGAGCGGGGCTGCTAGTCGAGGAGACGGGGTCGAGGGGGAGAGATGGGTTGGTGGCGACGGGGTCCTTCAGTGGGGGTGGGGCCGGATACTGCACGGGGTGGGGCGGGCTCGAGGCAGAGCGAGCGGCAGGGGATCAGGTGCGGGCAACAGGGAGGTTACATGGTGGGTCGGTTGGCTGGGTCGGGTGGGAACGCGTGGCCATAGGGAGGAGCGTGCGGGGTGGGGTGCGCTGGCATGTAGCGAGTGCATGCGTTGCAGGGCTAGGCGTTGTGTGCGTGGTGTTATGCATGTACTGCGTTAGGGTGGTCTGGGCTGGGGTGGGTTTGTGAGTGCATGCGTCATGTAGATGGTGTGGTGTGCTAGTGGCCAAGTGCACGCGTAAATGTGTGTGGATCCAGGGGTGGTTGGGTCGCTAGGGTGTGGTTAGGGTGGTGTTCTCGGGTGGATAGGGCAGGGTATGGCGGCTGAGAGGATTAGGATTAGGGTTTGTGTAGCTGGGCTGGTAGGTGGCTTGGCTGTCTAGGCCTTGGGCCTGGCGGTCACCCCTAACAAAATATTTTTAGTTAATTATTTTATTTTCAAAATACTTTGCAAATAGTTTTTTAGACAAATAAAACATCCGAGAGGACTAGGGTTTTATAATCTGAATTAAAGGGGGAGATATTTAGAAATCAAAGATAGGCTTTTGGAAAATAGTTTTCGGCGAACATATGCATGATGAGAACGATGCTCAAATGCAATGTGGCATGATGACATGAGCATGCTATCATGATGATGCACAACATAGTAAACAATCAAGTGATTTTCATGTAGTGGTTTTACCAGGGTGCTACAACTAGCAAGCCGCCTGCTGCCGCATAGCCAGTTAGAGAGGGGCAACCACCTCGTTCTCGCCTCTCAGGCCGGGTGGGTCCACCCAATCCGATCGAGCCGGATGCATGAGATCACAAAGACCTCCTGATGCAGGCCCATGTTATGGAGGAAGAAGATTCTACCAGGCCTGTTTGTTTTGGACCGCACATCCGAAATGAGCCGTTCCTCGACAAGTTCACTCTGCCACTAGACAAGCCCAAGTACGATAACAACATGAAACCTGAGGATTGGATGACCGACTACACCACTACAGTCGGGATCACTCACAATAAGCGTGTGGCAGTGTGCTATGTGCCCCTCATGTTGACCGGCTCGACAAGAACGTGTCTCAACAGCCTCGCGCCCAACAACATCAATGGTTGGCCTGACTTCGAGAAGGTTCTTGTCTGCAACTTCAACGACACGTACAAGCGTCCGGGTCGGCCTCATGACCTGGCCCTATGCATTCAAGGAGAGAGTCTGATCACGAGTACCTCGCCCTATGGACGGAGTTGCGCAATTCCTACGAAGGTGTGGTGTAAAGCCAGGAAATCGGCTTCTTCACCGAAGGATGCTGGGAGGGAACCATGCTTCGCCACCGATTGCTGTGTGACGAGCCAAAATCCATGGCGGAACTCATGACTGTCGCTGACCAGTACGCCATTGATGATGCAACAATGAAGAAGCCTCTACGGGTGAACATTGAAGGACGGCCAATTCCCATCGAGCTGACTAGGGATAGGCAGAATAACCAAGGTGGGGATTCCGGCTCATCCAGGAAGTTGAACAACGACAATCGTTTCTAGGGCAAACACCCGGATGAGTGGTAAGGCCCTCGGTATCACACGAGGCAAGTACGCCATGGAGGGCATGCTAGGCGTGCCGGCTGACGATGAAAGGAGGCAAAAGCCTAGGTTCACCTTAGAGCAGATGTTTGACGGGCCATGCAAGTACTAAAGTGGACCCTTAAAGCTAGCTATGCATACCACCCGGAATTGCAGCTGGACTCATCAGATTAGAGAGCAAGGAGGTTTGCCTCCTCCTCCCTCGCCCCCTCTTGAAAGACCTCCACCACCAGCTAGGGCATCCGACAAAAACAAGAATGGTTATCCACAACAACATCCAACTTTTACATCTTTGTCTCCAAACTGGATGACAAGCACAGTCGACAGCGGCCATAGCAGAGGTAAACACCATCGTTCCTCCGGTTCCCTAGTACATGAACTGGTCTGAGACTCTAATCACCTGGAATTGAGAGGATCAACCGGATCTCTTGCCAAATCCTAGGGGCTAAGTGATGGTGCTTGACCCTCTCCTCATCTCCAACGAGCGTACCTGCCGCTTCTCGCATGTCCTCATCGATGGTAGAAGCAGCCTCAACCTGCTCTACCGTGCCTCCCTAGAAAAGCTGGGAATCCGGGAGTGTGACCTATATCCAATGACCACCATGTTCCATGGCGTCGTGCCGGGACCCCCATGCTCTCCACTAGGTAAAATCCGGCTAGATGTTATATTTGGCTTCGAGGAGAACTTCCACCGCGAGCCAGTTTGGTTCGAAGTGGTGAACTTGACCAGGACCTACCATGCTCTCCTCGGGCGTCCCTCCCTCGCCAAGTTCATGGTTGTCCCCCACTATGCATACCCCAATATGAAGATGCCGGGGCTGAATGCCATGATCACCGTGTCCGGCTGCTATAGGCGGTCGATGGAGTGCGCAGTTGAAGGCTCAAAGATAGCAAAAGCCCTCGTCATCGCTGAAGAGAAGCATGAGATCATGTGCAATGTTGCCTTTGCTCAGCAGGAAGTGCCATCTAGCATGAAGCTGACAAGGGACATGGCTTTCCAACCGTCCAAGGAGACGAAGCAAGTCCCGCTTGACCCATCCGAGTTGACCAAGTGCGTCACCATCCGTGCTGTCTTGGACACCAAATAGGAAAGCACGCTCGTCGACTTTATCCGTGAGAATCGGGACATCTTTGCATGGTCTCCATAAGACATGCTGGGTGTTCTGAGGGAGTTCACCGAGCACTCACTTCATGTACAACCGGATGCCAAGTAGGTCAAGCAACCCCTTCGACGCTTTGTGGAAGACCAGAGAAAAGTCATTGTTGACGAGATCACCCGGCTCCTCGCATCCAGGTTCATTATGGAGTTATACCACCTGGACTGGTTGGCCAACCCAGTCCTAGTGTTCAAAAAGAAAAAGACCTAGCACATGTGTATCGACTACGCAAGCCTGAACAAGGTGTGTTCGAAAGACCCTTTCGCTTTGCCCCGTATCGATTAGGTCATCGATTCCACAACCAACCGCGACATGTTGTCCTTCCTTGACTATTATGCTAGGTACAATCAGATTTGGTTAAATCTGGAAAATCAAATAAAGACATCATTCATTACCACGTACGGGTCTTACTGCTATGTGACCATGTTGTTCAGCTAAAAAAATGCAGGCGCCACTTATTAGTGTTGCATGCCGAAATGATTGCACTCACAAATCAGCTGAAACATGCATGCCTATGTGGACGATCTCGTGATCAAGAGGAAGGAGAGACATACCCTCCTTGATGACCTACGCGAGACATTCACGAACCTCTGTTGGTACCAGATGAAGCTGTGCCTGAAGAAGTGCATCTTCGGCATTCTAGCCAGCCAACTCCTCGGTTTCCGCATTTCGCAGTGAGGGATAGAAGCGAATCCGGAGAAGATCACGACCATCGAGAGGATTCATCCATCTAAGATCTTGCTTGGTGTCCATAAGTTCACCAGGTGCTTAGCCTCCCTCAGCCAGTTTGTCAGCCGGTTGGACGAGAAAGCGCTTCCGCTCTACTAGCTGATAAAGAAGACGGACAAGTTCACCTAGACCGTGCAAGCGGATGCCGCATTCCACGACCTCAAGATCATGCTATCCACAACACCCATGTCGGCCACGCTGGCTGAGAAGGATCCCATGTTTCTCTATATAGCAACCATCAATAGGGTCATCAACATCGTCCTGGTGGTGGAGAGCCTCGAGGAACTCATGACCCAGTTGGTTCAGAGACCCGACTACTACTTGAGCAAGTGCTCTCTCTCTCCAAGTACAACTACCCACACTACCAGAAGATGTGCAATGGGGTGTACCTAGCACGCAAGAACCTCAAGCACTACTTCTAAGAGCATCCGATTCAGTTGGTATGTTTTGGGGATATGCTAAATGGGTATCACCATTGCATGTCTCTAATCTGGATAACCCGGGTGGCCCACAGTTGGTAGCACGGCCCATGGCCTGCTGGGCGGCCCAGTTAGACGGATCCAGATGGGAGACCCATGCCAGAAGAAGGAAGGATATGGTGCAGTTACCGACCAACCCGGAGCCTTGGAGTAACAAGACACGAATACTAGTTAGTATTAGTGTAGGACTCTATAACCTGTCCGGCAAGGTCTTTCCTTGTAAACCTAGGTTCTGGCGCCTTTATAAGTTGGGCATGTGGGAGCCTTTAGGACACAACATAGAACGGTACACAACACCTCGCACAGCGAACCAATCCCTATAACTCTATGTATTGCCATTATAATGATTTATAGCAGGAGTAGAGTTTCGCCACTGTTGTCAGACTTGAACCTAGGTAAGATGTGTTACCTCATACCCGTCAACTCACCTCCTTCCCCCCACCTATCTAAACACGCTCAATGAGGACCCCTCCATGGCATACTAGTCGGCAATACTATGATAGTTGGCGCCCACCATGGGGCAAGAGGCGCTTTGAGCTCTACACCAGGTGATGTGCAATATCTTTGTGGGAATCAGCGACACCGTGGCCATTGGGCGTGTTCTCTTCTACAGAAACGTTCTGATCATCCCTCCGGACGAGTTCTGGATCCCAGCAAACGATCCCCACCAGCTGCTCCATTGTTCCAATCGAGGACATCCATGTATTCATCAGCGAAATAGAGTCAGGTTCTAGCTCCCAGGAAGTCAGAAGCACATCAAGTACCGCACGGACCGCCTCTAGGCAGGACACGTTCACGGAAGGATCATGCACGGATCTCTCTCCGGAGTTTGCCGACTCAGATCAGGAAAAATCAAGGCCCACCCAAACTGCCCCTATGTAGGAAATAATGGCTTCCCTGAGCGTTTGATAAGCGGAGGTCACACTTTGTCGGTGTCGTCACCATCTTTGATCTGGCTAGATTTGTCCAGAGGATGGGGGAATCCCCCTGAGAGTACCTCGCTAGATGGATGAGGGTGAGGGAAACCCTTGAGGGTGACCGCACTGATGAACTAGTATACCACTTCGTGGAGGGGCTTACGCCTGGCACACTTCTCCGGCATATGCTCAGGAGGCAACAAGCTTCCGGATTACTTACCCTCAACAAGATGATCGCAACTGTTAGCAGTTTCGCTGACGCCAATGAGGAAGCTGAGGCTGAGACTTCCACCGCAACCGGAAAAGCCAAGACTACCAGCCCCGCACCTCCAACTCCACCATTGAAAACACCGAGTCCAACTCTGACTCAGTGCTCGACACACTTTACATCGACATCAACATGGATGCCGGTGGTTCAGAGACCAACACGGAGGAATACGATGCTTCCATGAGAGAGATGGAGAAAGAGTTCGAGAGGGAGGAGCGCGCCGAGAAAGCCATAACTTCCTGCCAGGTACTGGTGGCCATCGAGAACGTGATAGAAGAATATCAAAAGAACCAAGGATCCAGAAAAGCTCCACTAGCAGCGACCGATGCTAGAGCTATGGTGGCCAATGGTAAAAAACTCATCGATCCTCAGGGTCCGGCTAAGGCCATGCCCCCTCCGGCTATCCCCCGTAGCATTCACAGGAACTCACTACTAGACCCAGTGTTGCAAACCAAACAAACCTACCGCCTCTGCCATCCATGTCAGCAGCTGGCAACCCCTTGGTCACTCCCACCAACAAGGTGATGTATGGCCAGCTCCTCATCGAACCGTTAACGGTAGCCCATATCTAGAGCATTATGGAGCTTCATGAGAAGAGTCAGGAGATCCTCACGGAGGCCAAGTGCATTGCAGAACAGGGCGCCCAGCTGGACAGGGATATGGCCAAGTCACAACAATCGATCAAGGCGGCAAGAACAATGGAGGCTGAGTAAAAGCAGTTGTTGTTGAAGCACAAGGCCAAAAAATCTCCAGCTCGCATCGTTAGTGATCCCGGCGTTCGACGCAACTTGGGGTGGGCTCCATCCGAACCAACAAAAGCTACCCCTACATTGATTCAACTGGGATGCAATTCATGCCAACCCTTGCTCTCAATATTGTTGTTGCCAAGAACATACTCGAATAGGATATATCACTTGAAGCGGTGCATCGGGTTTATGACCTCGTCACCAAGGCTTGCAAGCAACAGGAGAAGGCCACCTCGCAGAGGCTGGAGTCCAACCCAGAGCTTTGTCAGTCTACCGTGAACAACCGCCGTAGACCAAGATCTCCTTGCGATGAGGATCTCACAAAGGCTCCACGGAACGTAGGTGGAGGGATGCATGCAATAGGATTGATGCTATCCCAATATCCTCCGGCAACGGAGACAAGGTTCACCCCCGTTGCTCGCTGCCACTCCCGCGGTTCGGACATCGTGAGGACCCATACCCGTACCACCGTACGAGCATGCCACCTCCTAGGCGCCCTCAGGTCCGCATCGTTATACGCGAACAAGAGTAGTAGCCGCAACATGATGTAGAGCGTAACAACAACGATGGATACAAGAGCAAATCTCATAAGGAAGCCCCACGTCTGAAAAGCAATCATGACAGGCGTGATGACTCACATGGAGGGAGCAAGAAGAAGGCTAACCCACCGCCGCCACTACCACCATCGCCCCCAACAGCCATCGTGGCAGAGGATCGAGCAGGTCTCACAACTCGTGCCACAACTCCCCTCCCCATGGCGGAGATCAGCATAAACAACAACTGGAGCTGTATGATGCATGATTGCGCCTTGATAAGATCCATGAAGCCCGGAAAGAGCCATACATGGGGCCATGTTGCTTTGGACCGATTATCCGGGCCACAACCAACCCTAAGGGCCTCTAGATTGACAAGACTATCAAGCCCTATGACGACACTACCAGGCCATCCACGTGGTTGCAGGACTACCGAAAAGCGATTCAAATCGTAGGGGGGGGGGAACCCAACATCGCTGTCAAGTACATCCCACTCATGCTCTCTGGCACCGCCTGACAATGGATTGACGACTTGCTAGAGAAATCAATCTGTAATCGGTTGGACATGCCTGAAGCATTCACTAAGAACTTTGAGGGTACGTACAAACGTCCTTGTACTATCGCTGACCTATAATGGCGTGTGAAGGAAAATGAAGAATCTTCTCGTGCCTACCTATCCCGTTGGCTTGATATGAAAATTTATCGACGGGAGTACACGACCAAACTGCTATGGCCACCTTCATAGACGGCCTAGAAAAGGGAACATTGCTCTGGCATACGCTAAAGCGCACTCAAGACAAGGGCAAACTTGACCTCAACTCAATGATTGCCAAGGCTAGTGAGTTTGCCGCCGTTGATGATGATGTTCGCGGGTCCCTACTTGCAGTGTCTATTCCCACCTAGGCCAAGAAGAACAACAACAATAAGTGGGAGAATCCGCCAGAAGACAAGCAAACAGTCGACATGGTCACCACGACTTTCACTGGCAAAGGTGAAGGCGGACAATGTGGCTGTGGCCGGGGGCTGGTCGTGGGCAGCAGCAGAGTGACTCTACACCCGTAGGACCCCATGTTCCCCAAACATACGAGGCGTACCGTGATATGTCGTGTTTCGTCCATGTTGACGCAAATGGTAAATTTGCTTAATCCAACTGCCAATGCAAGTTTGTCAACGACCTCAAGGAAGACCCTAAGTCCGGCTACAAGCAAAGTCAGACGAACAGACCCCGCGGAAAGGGCAAGGGGAAGAAGCAGGAGGAAGAGTCCAAGGATTGAGATGATATGGATGAAGACGACGACCCCAAGCCCGCCGACAAGGGCGATGGCAAGGGAAGAATCCCTTTGAAAAGAAGGCTACGGTCTACCACACTTTCCTTGGCACTCAGACCGTCCGGGCCTAGAAAACCTCTCTAAGGATACTGATGACCACCCTCCCTGTAGTCCCTTAGTACGTCAGGTGGTCGGAAATTCTAGTTACTTGGGACAAGAAGATCACCTAGAGCTCATCCCAACAGAGAACTAGTATGCCATGGTCATCAACCCCTTGATTGACGGAAATGAGTTCACCAAGTGCCTCGTGGATAGTGGAAGCAACATCAACATTATGTACCTTGATACACTGCACAAGATGAATTGACGGAGACACAGCTAAGGCGGAGCAACACCGTGTTCCATGGCATTGTTCCTGGCTAGCAAGCTCGGAAGGGTGATGTCAATGATTACACACTCTTGAAGGGCACCACTTCAAAGGTCATGCACTCTTGGCGATAATCATTGACATCACAAAAGGCGACCGGAAGGGTGATGTCAATGATTATCGCCAAGAGTGCATGACCTTTGAAGTGGTGCCCTTCAAGAGTGTGTACCACGTCATATTTGGACGCGACATCTTCCACTCCTTGCTCGCCAGGCCATGATTCATCTATAACAAGCTCAAGATACTCATACCAAACGGCATCATCACTATTGTTGGAAGCCTCACTGATACGGATCTAGCCGATGATCCTTGATTTTTTTCCTGGTCTTTCACCAACAACACCAATGAATGTCACCTGAAGAAGAGGAACGAATCCAGCAAGCAACATGGAGAAGATCACCACGCCTCAAACCAAAACACGACAATCCTTGATGAACACAAGAACCTCCGAGACAATATCAATACGATAGATAACACGACATTGCTATCCCCAAAGGGATGCTCACCAAGAAACTCACACAATACTTTTAGACTAAACAACTCAATTTCCAGCTAACCCTAATCTAGAGGGCATTCCTAGGCTTATATGGTCGCCGAAACATCCAAAAAAGTGAAACAAAAACGTGTCTGATACAGTCAGATCCGTCCGGATCTGATGGAAACTTTTAGGGGCAGATTATCCGCCCCTAGAAGACCGGATTATCTGCCCCCATACAGAACAATGCGCCCAAAGTCCGTATCAGGATTTCCGAAACAGGGCCATATTATCCGGGGTGTGGGGCTGGATTATCCAGGGTCTTGAGACGTGGAAGTACTCATTGGAAAGATCTTGGAATTATCTATCCAACAAGTGCTTATTTGCTTGATTCGGAGTTCATACGAGGAATCCACGTTGGTTTCAATTTCAGGACTTCTGTCTATCCGAATTGAACGTTCCTTGTTCTTGATAATCTCCCTTGCGCTTGCCTCCCGCTCTTACCTCGTGCATATCATGCCCATATCACTCATCAAGGCAAGGGAGTGTGAACCAAGTGAAGCTGTTTTCGCCAAAGCGGTCCTTTACAGTTAAGAGTTGAAGGATATCCAGTTCTAGGTCGATGCCTGAGAGATGCTGGCTTTGAAGAAGCAGATTTCTGACTCCAAACCCGCATTCAAGGCCGTCATCAAGACCAAGAAGGTGGAACTTGTGGAAGGAAATTCCTCCAAGACCACCTACATTGGTACGGACCTAGATCCCAAATAGAAAAGTGCGCTCGTCGACTTCCTCCGTGAGAATAGGGACATCTTTGCCTAATAACCTACCGACATGAAGGGTGTACCTAGGGAACTTGTCGATCACAACTTAAACCTTGATCCTAAAGGAACACTGGTGAAACAACCTCTATGACGCTTTGGTGATGAAAAATGATGGGCCATGGGCAAGGAGCTAGCTAGGTTACTTAAGGCTAGTTTTATCCCAGAAGTTACTCACACCCAGTGAGTGGCCAATCCTATACTTTTCCCCAAAAAGGGAACCAAATAATTAAGAATGTGAGTTGATTACACCGACTTGAAAAAATCGTGCCTGAAGGATCTGTTTGCTTTGCCTCGCATTGACCAAGTCACTGACTCAACGGCTGGCTCGGAACTTCTGTGTTTTCGCGATGCATACTCAAGATACCACCAAATCAAGATGTGAAAGTCAGACCAATTGGCCACTTCGTTCATCACACCCTACGACACGTACTGCTACATCACGATGCCCTTTGGGTTGAAAAACATTGGCGCCATGTACCAGCGGACGATGCAGTGTTGCCTACATGACCAAATAGGTCGCAATGTAGATGCTTATGTGGATGACATTGAGATGATGTCAAAGAAATCAAACGATCTCATCACCGACTTGCAGGAAACCTTTGACAACCTCCGGAAATACAACATGATGCTCAACCCCAAGAAGTGTGTCTTCGGGGTCCCAACTGGCAAATTGTTGGGCTTCATCGTTTTGCATCGTGGAATTGAGGTCAACCCGAAGAAGATCAAGGCCATCCTCGACATCAAACGCCGAGCATGGTTGAAGGACATACAATAGCTCACATGCTGTGTTGAAGTAGTGAGCCAGTTCATCAGCCGAATTGGGGAGAAGGTAATGCCACTCTACAAGTTACTCAAGAAGGTGGACAACTTCATATGGATGGACGAGGCAAATGCAACACTTCAGGAGTTGAAGATAATACTCTCCTCCGCACCAATACTTGTAGCACCGGAGTCAATAGAGCCAATGTTAATATACATGGCGACAACCAACTGGCTCATCAACATCGTCATCATGGTGGAGCGCAATGAACCAACGCACGGACACGGAGTTAAGCGACCAGTTTACTATGTAAGCGAGGTCTTGACGGAATCCAAAAAGCGTTACCTGCACTACCAGAAGCTAGCTTATGCAGTTTTCCTTTCTTCACGCAAGCTAAGGCATTACTTCGAGGAGCTCCCAATCACAGTGGTGAGCAAAGCTCCACTATCCGACATTATCAACAACACCGATGCTACAGAAAGGTGGCAGAGTGGGGCATCGATGTTGCCACCTTTGAAATCACCTACAAGAGGCAAGACACTATCAAATCTCAAGCATTGGCAGATTTTATCACAGATTAGACAGAATTGCCAAAAGACACTCCTGTGCTAGAGCCAGAGTTTTGGGTCATGCACTTCGACGGATCCAAGTTACTCAATGGCTCGGGGGATGGTTTATTACTAGAATCATCAACAAGGGAGAAGTTATAATACATCCTGCAAATCCAATTCAATGCTACCAACAACATGGCGGAGTATGAGTCCCTCATTCACGGACTTCGTGTGGCCAAGGATATTGGCATCAAGCGCATAGTTGCTATGGAGATTCTGACTTTGTTGCCCAGCATGTGGCTGGCACCTGGAATGTGTGGAACCCTATGATCGCGGCATATCATGACGAAGTAGATGAGATAGTCAAGTGCTTTGAAGGCTACGAAGTCAGGTACGTCAAAAGGGAGGAGAACGAAGCGGTAGATCTGTTGTCTAAGCTTGGATCGGCTCGTAGTCCAATTTCGCCTGGTGTTTTCCTGGAGCATCTACGGACACCATCCGTGAAAGGAGCGGACCCGACAACCCAGATAGAGTGGATTCATTTGTTAACACAGGTACAGTGACCTCTCTGGCTTAAACAAAACCATTCATGGACTACCTTCAAGGCAAAACACTGCCCGCCGACAAAGTCAAGAGCCGATAGATAGTACGCAGAGCAAAAGGCCATGTCATAATAGACGACCAACTATATATAAGAAGTAACACATGAGTATGCCTATGGTGCGTCTCCCAGCAGCAAGTTACGGATATCCTTAGAGAGATACATCTTGGAGATTGCGGGCGTCTGCCGCTCCCCGATTGTTGGTCTCCAAAACCTTTCGGCAAGGGTTCTACTGGCCGACCGCCAAGGCAGACGCTGACAAGCTGGTGCAGACTTGTATTGGATGTTAGTTCTATGCAAGGCAACCACATGATCCAGCTAAAGAATTGCAGAGGATTCCAATTACTAGGCCCGTTGTAGTCTAGGGGCTTGACATGGTTGGTCCCTTGAAGACGGCACCCTGTGGGTTTACACACTTGCTAGTGTAGTGGATAAATTCACCAAATGGATTGAAGCTAAACCCATTAGAAAGCTCGATGGGGAAAAACCCTGAAATTTGTCTAGGATCTAGTGGTGAGATTTGATCTCCCGCATAGCATTATCACCGACAACGGCAACAACCTATCAATCGGAGAACTTGAGGAGTATTGTCAGGAAAAGGGCATCTACCTTGACCTAGCATCTGTGGCACATCCATAGTCAAATGGGCAAGTGGAGAGAGCCAATGGACTAATTCTACAAGGAATTAACCCACACTTAGAGGCACCACTACATAGAGAAACTGGAGCCTGGGCGGAGGAGTTACCATCTGTATTGTGGAGTTTATGAACAACACCCAACAGATCTATCGGCTTGACCCCTTCTTCATGGTTTATGGAGCAGAAGCAGTCCTACCATCCGACATCCTCCACGATGCACCAAGAGTCGCCGCCTACGACGAAGATGACACTGAAAAATCCAGATGCCTATATGTGGACCTGCTCGAGGAAGAACACGTCTTGGCATGCCAGAGATCCGCCATCTACCAGCAAAAGCTATGCAGCTACCATAGTCATCGTGCTAGGCATCGCTCGTTTAAAGAGGAGGATCTAGTGCTTCGCCTTAAGCCAAAAAAAGTCACACAATCTATCCCCGCCTTGGGAAGGACCATTCATCATAAGAAAAGCGTTGCTCAATGGTCCCTATTACCTCGTCGATATTTGGGAGTTGAAAGATAGGCCTGGAAAAGATCACAAGCGCAAGCGACGTGACCCTGATGAGATTATTCGGAGACTGGTCAGCCATGGAACATAGCTATGTTTACACTTAGCATATTTTATATTATGTAAGTACCTTATATGATCAATCAAATAAAGCATTTGGCTCATATTTGTTGAGTCTTTTACCTCCCTTAGTGTTCATTTTTGGATCATGTAAACTCTTTATGCGCAAGTTTGCATTTGCACTTGTTAAAATTCCACCTACGGGTGTTAGCTTAAGTTTTCTGGTCTATACGGTTTCTATTGTTTTTATGTGGATTCCGGAGTAGTGACTTTTTGGCACTCAAAGCCAGCAATTTTGTTCTCAGGTTCTTGATGGTGCTATTAAGCATCATCACTTGAGAACATAGTTCTGTGCTACGTGTCTTCCGTCTCACGAAATGTCAATCATACGAACTAGAATAATGGATAATCCAGCACTTGCTTAAAAATATATACATGTTGGATATAGATAAGTAGCAGGAGGCTTGCAACCAAGTTTTCCACCTTACTTCTATAAGTTTTTTCTGCATAGAAAAAAATCCAGAGACACATTTAATACGAAAAGTCTTTATCGCTCTACTGTAGGGGACTTTGATGCTGCATCATCAGCAATGGGAGAAGCAGGCTTGGAGAGATCATCCAACTCGAAAGACCTAAGGTAGAATCTGAGTCCGCTCGATCATCATCCATCTCCTCGGCTGGCACGAAGCCGTTCGCCTTGACTAGCTTGGAAACGTTGGTATCATAGCCGGCAAGGGAGTTCCATATAGCCTCGCCATCAATTGGATTGCCTTCCTTATCAAGCTTCGGTATACCAGAGGATATCAGGTCCATGTCGGCGTTGTCATAGTGTGCCTTCACCAAGGACAAGGCCATCCTCACGCCAGACTGAATAGAGGATGCTTTCCAGTCCTTTATTTTCTCGGGGGCTTGGCGAAGGATCTCCAAGTACTTGGCGGAGGATCTCCAAGTACTTGGCGATAGAATCTGTCTCCTTGATGATGATGTCCAGGGGCTTCGCTATCTCCTTGGCTTGAGTGATGACATTATTAATGAAGTTGCCAGCAAGAATCATGCACTTCTTTGAATCCGGAGCACCTTCAATCATGTTGGTTAAATCAATGGGAGCTGTGTTTTCGTAAGAAACAGGGGTCATGAGCACAACAGTAATGTACATTTATCTGACTTACAAAACTGAGGAAGACAGAGGAAAGTTACCGAAGATGCTGGTTTCAGCTTGGTGGCAGGCTTCTGCCAAGATGTCATGCTCCTTCTGGAGCTTCTTGTACGCCTCAAGGACCTAAGAAGTGTGTGCTTCTATAGCTTGGTTTTGCTCCTTAAGGCGTTCAATCTCCTCCTTCAAGCGCTGCATCTTGGCATCAACTGATTCTTGTAGAACCTTCATCGACTCTTCATGCCCTTTGAAGGTAGCAGCTAGGTCTTTCTTCAGGATCTTATTTTCATCATCCAACTCTTGGATGTGCTTAGATTCCTCAACGGTGCTCTTGGTCTTGGCAATAGCATATGCAAGTCGAAACAAATACAACATATGAGAATTCGGACAAAACAACTATAAAGGAAGAATTAGGGAACTGTCGGAGGAAAATAGACACTGGCTATTTTTGATATGTTCCTTCAAAAATGTTGTTTTACCCTTTTCAAGATCCAGCTCTTTCTGCCACTTGGCATACTTTGCATTGGCCGCCTTCCTCCGGGTATTCTCATTCTACAAAGAGAAGAGTACTTAGTTTCTCTAGAGCATCTAGTCAGAACTTATCAGTTTCAACTAAAGGCTCGGGGGCTACAGTATCAGATTTTAATTCATGTATGTTCTCTCTTAGAGTATCTAGCCGAAATTATTCGTTCTACCTAGAAACTTGGGGGATACACTATCAAGTTTTACACTTAGTTCTTTTTAGAGCACTCAGGAAAATAACTATTGGTTTTCCGCCTAAGAGCTCGGGGGTTATAGTGGGATATATTATAAAGAGAAATGTAAAAAGATTGAAGACTTACGATTGCAATAATCTTGATGTTATTTGCCAAATTGGCATATGCATCATGGAAGGTCCTGTCATTGTTATAAATAGCATTCGCCTGCTGAATAAGATCATCCAGGATCAGCGTTGGAGTAGTTAGAGGCAGGGAAGATGAATTAGCTAGAGGCATGGATGAAGCCCTAGCCGTCTCCTGTGTTATCATAGCAGATGATGCCATAGAGGTTCCTGGCTTGGTTATTGCTGCTTCTATTGTTGCTGCTTCTGCTTCCTCTGCTAGTTGCTTCCTCTCTTCGGAGGCATCCTTAGCCAGAGCTTCAGCCACTTTTGAAGAGGTACTTTTCTGTGTCGCCTAGCCGTTAGGTGCAAGGTCCATGACGGCAGAACCTAAGACATCTAGTGTTGGGTTGATGTCTGTCTCCATGACGGAGGTCTCAAGTATGGCAAGGGACAAGTTTCTAGCAGAGCCTGTTGCAGGCTTGACAGCAGGAGTCCGAGGAGAAACGGCGGGTGAAGACTTGGTCAACATCTCGCAAATATTTTTAGAACCTCCAAAATCTTTAGAGGTCCATTTCAAACTAACATCGGATCTCTTTGTGAAACATACAAAGTATAAGTACATGGATTGAGTAGGTGCAAAGTAAAGTCGGAGAATGAATATACTTACACCGCAGTACGTGCCTTGGTTAAGGGATGCCGGTGGACTTCTTCTTCTCTACCTCTAAGGCAATAGTGGATTTCTTGGAGACTCAACTCTCCGATTTCTTCTTCTTGCTCTCGGCAACAGCATCAGAGGTGGAGCTCTTCCGCTTCTGCGTTGCCGGAGCTGGATGATCCTTGGAGGTATCATTGTCGGACATAACCAGAACATCCTTCAGCTTTGGATCATAGACCTAGGAGGCCACTAGAGCCTCCACCAAGGTCACCATCTAATGGGTCAACAAGGATGTTAGATGGTTGATACACACAAGTCAGAAACCTTACAGTATATATAAAAGCAATGAAGGAAACATGGTTACCTCTAGGCATTTGCCACATTCACTTGGAGTATTTATGCATCAGCTCGGTGCGGTGCTGCAGAGGTTGGATCCGCCTTATGAACCAGCACATGTGTAGGTCCAGGCCGGTTAGCCCTCCATCTACCATCCATTCTATTTGCCTTACGGCGTGAGAGGCTTCGTCGTCGGATGGGATGAGGCCTTGGGATCTCTAGGAGGGGGCCTCGGTGGCGGCTCCATCGACAAAGTTGGGGAATGAGTCTTGGCGGCCAGCCAGAGGTATATATGGGCCATAGAAATATGTCCTTTCCCAGTTTTTGCAGGACTCATGGCCAACAATGTTGGGGAACCGCCGGTTAGGACGTATCTTGAAGCTTATAGTTCCACAGTTCCACAATTCATCCTTGGACTCTCTGGAGTATATAATGATGGTGAAAAAAAAAATAAACAGATCTAACCTAGGCTTGATCCCTAGATATCCTTTGCACAAAGCTACGAAGTTGCTAAGAACTAGGATGTTATTAGGAGAAAGATTATGGGGGAGAACCTAGAAGTGCTTCATGACTTGAAGGAAGAAGTTGGAGACTGGGAGGGAGACGCCACTACCAGCTGAGATTTGAGGTATACCTTTTCTCTAGCTTGGGGAGAAGGGATGACCTCACTGGCCGACGTCGGCCACCGGACTAGGTCCTTCGCCGAAGGGAGGTATCCTTCAGTGACAAGTTCCTTCAAGAGCTCCACAGAAAGCTCAGAGCCCCTCCAGAGTCCCTTGTGGGAATCGACCTCCTCCTCCACGGCTTCAAGCACCAATCGTGTTGGGTCATCGCTGGTGGTTGATGCCTAGGGAGCTGCTGCTATTGATGGAGTGCTGCTGCTACTAGCCATTGGGCGGATTGGTGGAGGATGAGGAGGAGAAGTTTCTTGGCTAGGGTTTTCTCGCTGGGAGCTCGAATGGTCACATGGTGATAGGAAGAAGACGATACGGGGGATAATGCGGGTAAAGGATATTTCTCTAGCTGCAGTAAAAATATATAGCCCCTAGCATCGAGATCCATGCATGGGAAAGCTAATGGTTACTGCGTCGACAACGTGTGTGCGAACATGCGCGGTAATTGTTGGGGATATGCTAAATGGGTATCACCATTGCATGTCTCTAATCCGGCTAACCCTGGTGGCCCACAGTTGGTAGCACGGCCCATGGCCTGGTAGGCGGCCCAGCTAGATGAATCTAGAAGGGAGTCTCATACCGAAAGAAGGAAGGCTATGGTACAGTTACCGAGCAACCCGGATCCTTGGAGTACAAGACACAAAGACTAGTTAGTATTAGTGTAGGACTCTGTAACCTGTCTGGCAAGGTCTTTCCCTGTAAACCCTAGATTCTGGCACCTTTATAAGCTGGGCCTGTGGGAGCCTTTAAGACACAACATAGAATGACACAAAACACCTCGCACATCGAACCAATCCCTGTAACTCAATGTATTGCCATTATAATGATTTATACCAAGAGTAGAGTTCCGTCACCGTTGTGGGACTTGAACCTGGGTAAGCTGTGTTACCTCGTACCCGTCAACTCACCGCCTTCCCCCACCTCTCTAAACATGCTCTATGAGGACACCTCCATGGCGTACCTGTCGGCAATACCATGACAGTGTGCACCGCCCCCTCCCCCCTCTCGGATATCATCGGCAACAAGGACGCCACTGGTCTGGTGGCCAAATGGGCCATCAAGATTGCCGCCTACTCCACCTAGTATGATCCTAGACTCACGATCAAGTCGAAGGCACTGTTGGGGATATACTTTCCGGGTATCCTCATAGTTCCTCACTGACCAGGGTGGCCCACTTCGGGTTAGAGCTTTTCTTCACGAGCAGCCTAGTCAGGGAGAAAAGACGGAGTTCAGTCCAGCTACGGGAAGGCCTAGAAGACTTACCGACTTAGGCCCATAGTGTTACTTGTAGTTCAAGATGTATTCTGTAACCGACTCTTAGTCCTAGCCGGATAGATCTCTCCTGTAAACCCTAGGCCGGATATCTATATAAGCCATCCTAGGGAGAGCCTTTAGGGCAACACACAATAGTCTACAATCTCAACTCGCACAGGAGAACCCTTGTAACCCATATTCCGGCTCTGCCGTATTACTGGATTGCTAGCAGGAGTAGGATCCGTCCAAAGCCGGCGGATTCGAACCTGGGTAAACTTGTGTGCTCATCGTCCTAGAACACCATACGTCTCACACCCCTCTCTTTCGCACGCCTCGAGGACCCCCTCATGTCGTACTTGTCATCAATCCGACGACAGTTGGCGCCCAGCATGGGGCAAGTGAGCTTCGGATCTGCGTTCCGAGCGGAATCTACAAGAATTGGAATCGGCGAGACTATCGCCGTCGGTCGCATCCTCTACGCCAGCGACGTCCCTCTCATCGTTCTCGACGAGACGTAGATTCCAGCTAGGGAGGTTGTAACTGCCTACACAATCATGTCTTTTGGCGAGATCGATGTTTACATCGGTTTCGCTGAACCTGTCCCACCCACCGCAGCGGTGATGATAGAGGCAGAAGAATCTTCTGGGTCCCCTTTGTCCACGGAGGCGGCAGAGTTCCGGATCTCAGAAAACCCTACTCCCACCCAGCCTGCACCAGTTGCGGAGATAGTGGAAAAATCCGAACCTGAAGCAGACCTAGCGGTCCAAGTCGAATCTGGAGCGGATCTCCTTGGAGAGATTGAATCCCAGATCGACCCACCCGCTGAGGTCGAAATCCAGGAGGAGCATAGCAACGACACTGATTCCGGCTCTGATGACGCCATGACAGAAAGGCCTTTCCTAAGGTACATGCTGCGACGTATGATAATGCAAAACTCAGGCGTAGAAGCAATTCTCGAGACCATCAAAAGTTTCGACGAAGCTGATTGCGAGAGCCGCAGGTACCTCAGGAGGAACGCATCGTACCTCGTCCGATATGTGGGATCCGGATCCGGCTCTGCCGATGCTGGAGACAACACCGACTTGGTGCTGGAGGCAATTGGAACAAATGCCAATGTACCCGCATCCTCGGATGAATCGATGATGTCAGCAGATTTCTGAAAGTTCTCCGCGAAATATGAAGAGGAGTACAACTCCAAAGCTGCAGAAGAGGGAGAAGCCATGGATGAAGGATCCTGGGAACACTCTCCCAAAGCACAAGATGACATGGAAATCAGAGAGAATCCCGAGATCCAGAGGTCTGAAAGTACCGATCAGAGCTTGACTCCGGGAAACGGACCCAAAGCCGTCTTTGTTATCGGCGCTGCCAAGAAGGCAAAGAAGAGGAACAAGAAAACAAGACCCCGGCAAAAGACCCTCTCGCAGAGGAGGTGATTGCCGAGGAATACGAGGAAGACTCGGATGGAGCACTTATCCCAAAAGAGCCCAAAAAAGAAGAACCGATGGATGGACACGTGATCACTGAAGGTGCGCGTAAACTCATCGATGCTGCATTAACCACACCTATTCCTACAGCTGCAGAACTTACTGCTGAAGAACTGGACGAGAGGGCGGATGCCCTAGAAGCGCGTCGTCAAGTACTCCTCGATGAAGCCAAACACATTGAAGAGGAAAAGAAACGCATAGCATCTACGGAGAAGTACAACTCTAGGCAATACCAGAAGACCAGGAAGCGTCATACCAATGACAACCAATTCCCGTAGATTCACGCCGTCCTTTTCGGAGAAGAGATGGGGAAGCCTCGGAAAGATAGCAGAGGGGATTGGGTATATCCAACCCTAGTACAGAACACCGTGGCGGCCCGAGAAATTTTATCGGCTAATCCAGGCCTGGAGGAAATCTGGTGGGGAATCAAACTACTCAACAAGGGACTGCAGAAGCAAAAGGTCGCCATGTCCCGAAGTCAAAAACTGGTCTTTGATTCCGACCAATGTCGCACGGATCCGGCATGGGCTGACGTAAGACCCCAGCTCGTACCGGAGCAGCACCACCGCCCCGATCGCCGGGAAGACAATTACTCAAGAACCGGATCTTCGGGACAGCACCACAAAGCCGCCCATAACTGGCGCAGCGTCAACCCAGTTGCGGAGCAAGAAGCAATTGCTGCACTGAATCTGAGGAACCCGCCCCCGCGAGAGTCGAAAGACCCCAGGGACAATGATAAAGAGAAACGTCGAAAGGAGGACCGACAAAGAAGCCATCTGGATGACGGACGAAGGAATGACGGATACCATGCCGAGACAAGCCGGGAGGGGGCTCGTCGCAATGAAGACATTCCCCGGAGCCGGAATATTGACGCTCCGGACGGAGGCCAGCGATCAGCCGGAAAAAACCCAGATGCTCCACCCTCTCCACCAAGTAGTCATCACAACGGCTCTCAAGGAGGCCAGGGAGGGCGTCGTGGTGGAGGTGGTGGTGGTAGAAGCCGAAGTCCAGCTCCAAGGCACCGCAGCCACAGCCGACACTCGAGACGATCTCTATCCCCGAACGATGCACGACACAGGATAAACTCCAATATAGAGGCGAGGCGCTACGAAAACGATGATATCTACATGGGCCCAAAGTGCTTCGGACCACGCATCAGAGCTACAAGATTCACGGAAGGATTTTCTATCTCACGACA
The DNA here is from genome assembly GCA_910589775.1 of Avena eriantha. Lineage (NCBI taxonomy): Eukaryota > Viridiplantae > Streptophyta > Magnoliopsida > Poales > Poaceae > Avena > Avena eriantha. Next base: position 293,186,431 of record OU342741.1, on the reverse strand, counting down.
TATCCAAGCCTACGATAGCATTGCTCGGCTAGATACCTGGCTACAGGACTTCTTCCAAGCTTGCTGCATCGCCAAAGGAGGAAATAGCCTTGTCGCAACCCGATATCTCCCACTCATGTTGCAAAAGACGGCACAATCATGGCTTAATGAACTTCCGGAGAACACCATCCACAACTGGTATGACATGGAAAGTGCGTTCTTTCGGAATTTCGAAGGCACATACCGGAGGCCCTGTACGGTTGGTGACCTACAACGTTGCACCGAGAAGGCCGGAGAAACTTGCCGGGATTACCTCGGACGATGGACCGACACCAAGAACTCCCGTGAAGGAGTAAATGATCAAGCTACGATTGAAGCTTTCATTGCAGGTCTCCCAATTGGTCTACTGCATCATCGCTTGAAGTGTGACAAAGTCACTGATTTGGGAGAGGTGATAGAAACAGCGAGCAATTATGCAGATGCTGACGATGATGCAGAGGGATTACTCAATGCCCTAGCTGTGCCATAGTCGACAAAACAACCAAAGCAACAAGCTCAGAAGCGCAAGAATACCTCGGAAGAGAAACCCAACACGGAAACGGCAGTGGTCACTGCTACTTTCGGGTCTGGAGGACGAGGAGGACGCGGCAGAGGCCGGGGGCGTGGCCGTGAGACTTCGAGAGTTCAAGGTAGAGGAGACCAGCAACCAGGCAAAACCTACTCTTGGGTCGACATTGCCAATAACCCATCTGTGCATCACCTAGATGCCAATGGGGGCTCGTCCCACACCAACGCCGAATGTCGTTTCAATGACGACATCAAAAGAGACGACACCGCTGGCTATAAAGATAAGCGGAAGATGGGAATGAAGAATCTCGAAAAAGATAAAGAGACCAAGGAAGATTCTGACATGGAGGAAGCTGATGCTTCAAATCCCAAGACGGAAGGGAAGAAAAATTTTCTGACCAAGAAAGACACTTATGTCACCTTCCTCGGATCTCAACCAGCAAAGGTTAAAAAATCAGTTCTACATGAGCTCAATGCAACAGTTCCGACTCACCCCCAATTCTTGGACTAGTCGGAAGTGGCAATCACATTTGACCGCGCTGATCATCCGCCTAAGTTGCACATGCGAGGAAAATACACCTTAATCGTCAATCCACTTATTGACGGTTATGGTTTCTCCAAGACTCTCATGGACGGTGGCAGCAGTATCAATATTCTGAATGTCGAAACGCTACGCTGGATGAAGATCTCGGAGATCCAGCTGAACCATAGCTCTGTGATCTTTCACGGAGTTATCCCAGGAAGACAAGCCAATTCCCTGGGAGAAATCTCTTTGGATGTTACCTTGAGAACTCCAAAGAACTATCGGACGGAGGCACTTTCCTTCGAAGTGGTCACGTTCAAGAGCGTGTACCACGCTATATTCGGACGTCCGGCTTACTGGGCTTTTCGTGTTACATTTACAATATGATGAAAATTCCAGGTCCCAACGGTGTTCACCATTAGGGGCGACCCGAAGAAAGCGCGAGAGTGCGAGGATGGAAATGCCGCCTTTGTTGAAGCCGTGCTGCATGCCCAGGAGTACCAGGAGATCAAGAAGAGCATAGATCTGTCCGAGATGCCCGCAACGAAGAAGGAGCTGACAAAGCCGAATCCGGAGTTCAAGGCATCAGAAGAGACGAAGAAGACGCCGTTGAAGGATGATGACCCCTCCAAGGTGACCCAAATAGGCGTAGGCCTAGATAGCACATAGGAAAGCGCGCTCGTCAAGTTCCTCCAAGCAAATCAAGATATCTTCGCATGGAAGCCATCTGACATGACCGGAGTACCTAGGGAACTTGCCGAGCACTCTTTAAATGTAATCCCGAACACTAAACCCGTCAAACAGTCCTTACGACGTTTCGGTGATGAAAAGCGTAAGGCAATAGCTAAGAAACTAGCGCGGCTCGAGTTAGCCGGATTCATAGAAGAGGTCATCCACACTGAGTGGTCGGCCAATCCTGTAATGGTCCCTAAAAAGGACACCACTGATTTAAGGATGTGTGTTGATTATACTGGCTTGAACAAGGCTTGTCCAAAAGATCCATTCGCTCTGCCTAGGATTGATCAAGTCATCGATTCTACGGCAGGCTTGGAACTCCTCTGTTTTCTCGATGCATATTCCAGTTATCACCAAATCCGGATGAAGGAATCTGATAAAGTCAAAACTTCATTCATAACCCCCTTCAGAACCTTCTGTTTTGTTACGATGCCCTTTGGGCTGAAGAACGCAGGAGCTACGTACCAGCGCACGATGCAGCGTTGCCTCCACGACCAAATCGAACGCAACGTACATGCATACGTGGATGACATTGCGGTGATGTACAAAAAGAAGTAAATGTTGATTTCCGACTTGGAGGAAACATTCGCCAATCTACGAAAATACAACATCATGCTTAATCCGAAGAAATGCTTCTTTGGAATTCTAGCCGGAAAATTGTTAGGTTTCATCGTGTCTCAAAGAGGCATAGAGGTGAACCGGGACAAAATCAAGGCTATACTCAATATTTCCAGGCCAACTCGCCTGAAGGACGTACAGAGACTAACTGGTTGCATTGCTGCAGTCAGTCGATTTGTAAGCCGGCTTGGTGAAAGAGCCGCACCACTATACAAACTCCTGAAAAATACCAAGGTTTTGTGTGGACTGATGAAGCTGAAGCTGCACTACAAGACCTGAAGAAAGTACTCTCATCTGCTCCTATCCTTGCTGCTCTGGAACAACAGGAACCGATGTTGCTTTATCTTGCTGGGACGAACAAAGTTATTAGTATCGTCATGGTGGTGGAGAGACCGGAGGAAAATCAGGAACACTTAGTGCATCATCCGACGTACTTTGTCAGCGAGGTTCTAACAGAATCAAAACAGCGGTATCCGCACTATCAAAAGTTGGCTTACGGTGTTTTTCTAGCATCTCGTAAGCTACGACACTATTTTCAGGAGCATCCAATTACTGTGGTGAGCACAGCTCCCATGAGAGATATAATCAACAATAGTGACGCCACAGGACGCGTCGCCAAATGGGGCATAGAGCTTTTAGCTTTTGATATTGAGTATAAACCCCGGGCAGTAATCAAATCCCAAATCCTTGCCGACTTTGTTGCTGATTGGACAGAGACGAAGGAGAATATCACCCTCCTTGAGTCGGAATATTGGACCCTCTACTTTGATGGGTCTAAGGCTCGAGGGGGCTCGAGGGCTGGCGTGGTGCTCAAATCACCCCAAGGAGATAAACTTCTATACGTGTTGCAGATCCACTTCACAGCGACAAATAATATTGTCGAGTATTACGCACTACTGCATGGAATCCGGATTGCTAAGGATATTGGCATCAGACGTTTGATGTGTTATGGAGATTCGGATCTTGTTGCTCAACAAGTATCGGATATTTGTAATGCAAATAAACACATGGGAGCATATAAAGCTGTCGTGGATGATTTATCTAAATCGTTTGAAGGGTTTGAAGTTCAACACATCCCTCGAGTAGAAAACAAGGAAGCAGATGCACTATCTTGGATAGGCTCTGCACGGAAAGAGGTCCCGGATGGCGCTTTTTTAGAGCACCTCAAAGTTCCCTCAATAAAGGGAGTGGATGAGGAATATCCGACCAAATCCGACTCACCTCTAATAGCAGTCCTGGCTGTAATTCCCAGCTGGACCCAACCCTACCTTGATTATCTGGTAGATGACAAATTACCCGAAGATGAGTTTCTGAGCCGGCAGATCGTCCGACGAGCAAAAGCCTATACTATAGTTAAAGGTGAGCTCTATAAGCGGAGTGTTTCTTGGGTTTTTCAGCGCTGCGTATCTCCGGAAGAAGGAGTGGAAATCCTAAGAGAAATCCACGAAGGCGAGTGTGGTCACCACGCTGCAGCCAAATCTTTAGTGGCAAAAGCCTTCAGACACGGTTTTTTCTGGCTTATAGCCAAGGCAGATGCCGAACGGCTAGTCAAGACGTGCAAGGGCTGCCAAAAGTACGCCAAGCAAGATCATGTTCCGGCTGATCAGCTACGAACAATACCTATAACATGGCCTTTCACGGTCTGGGGGCTTGATATGGTAGGACCATTTAGACGAGCTCCAAGTGGATTTACTCACCTCTTAGTGATGGTGGATAAATTCACCAAATGGATTGAGGCTAAACCCGTCACTAGTTGTGATGGAGCAACAGCCAAAAGATTTGTCGAGAATGTTATAATCCAGTATGGTTATCTGCATAGTATTATCACGGACAACGGGAGTAATTTCTCTATGGGAGAATTGGCCAAATTCTGCAACGAGCAAAATATCCGGCTTGACATTGCGTCAGTCGCACATCCACAGGCTAACGAACAAGTTGAAAGAGCAAATGGTTTAATCCTACAGGGCTTGAAACCGAGACTGGAAGCACCACTACGACGTCCTACGGGGGCTTGGGCAGAGGAACTACCCTCTGTAATATGGAGTTTACGAACAACTCTGAACAGGTCAACTGGATACACACCATTCTTCTTGGTCTATGGCGTAGAAGTAGTTCTTCCTAGTGATTTAATTCACACTTATCCTAGAGTGCACATGTATATCGAAGAAGATGCCGAGATTTCTCGACAAAATGATCTCGACTTAGTCGAAGAAGTTCGTGTTGTTGCTAAAATGAGATCAATAGGCTATCAGCAGAAGTTACACAAGTATCATAGCCAGAGAGTCCGAAACCGATCTTTCAATAAAGGCGATTTGGTTCTCCGGCTTGTGCAACAAAGAAAGCACAAACTTTCCCCAGTATGGGAAGGGCCCTTTTTAGTTAGTCGAGTATTGCACAATGGTTCGTACTACTTAACTGACATGAGGCCAGGAAAAGAAAGACCTGCTACTAAGAAGAGAAAGAGAGCTGGAGGCAGTACAAATCCGGATGAGTTAGACAGACCATGGAATATTGTTAGCTACGTCCCTTTTATTCTTAGTTTATCCTTCTTTGTAATCATATATATGTACATGTTCCGTGAGAAATAAAAGTCTTGGTTGCCTCAAATTTTTTCTGAGAAGTTTTTACCATCTTATTTCTGAATCATCATGTCATAGTCGAAAATCCCGGAATACTTGAAAGTACTTTATGTTCATGTTTGTTTTGGTTTAGATTTCCGATTCTAAAAATGCTACCTTTGGGTATCACTCTAAAGTTTCTAGTATATACTTTGGTTATTTGTCTGATTGCTGGATGCGGGCATTTTCCGAGTAGTGAATTGTTGGTACTGGAAGTTGGCTTTGTTTCCGAGTTTAAACTGGTTTAGCAATTGAGCTCCGTTGCTCGGCAAAGTTTCCGTGCAGAAGGTTTAGCCGTCTCACGAAAGGGACGAGGAGGAAAGCCAGATAGACGATAAGTATAGACGAAAAAGTATAAGTGCTTATGCAAACATTTCAGGCACACAAAAATTTAAAGTCAACAGTGCTGAATAGATTAAAACTTGGCACTAGCAAAAGTATCATACTACATATTTACAGACCCGTAGAATAATACATTTTCTGGTAATGCAGGAGGAGAGGAAGGAGTTGCCGGCTCGCTGGATACATCGTATTGATATCGTTCCGAGATTTCCACGTCAGACATGGTGTGTTCATCATCGGAAACTTCTGCTGTTTCTTCGGAAGGCAGAGGCGGTGTGTCCATGCGGGTGAAGAAGGGAGTGTAGTAGCTGGTTAGATCAGCTACATGGCACCCATATCCGGCGTAGGAGTCCATGATTGCCTTGATGTCTTGCTCCTGTCCGTCCACCTTGCAGTACCCTCTGGTCACTTGCCAGATCTCCATGCTTCTATGGTGGCTCATGACCATGGTGAGAGAGTTCTGCGCTACGGATCGCGCGTAGGACATATTCCAATTCTGGACAAGTTGCGGCATCTCCTTCGCCTTGTCCCACACCTGAAAATCCGACATGTTATGCATGTCCAGAATCTTGAGAGCTTCGCCAATATCCTCAAGGGATTGGCGGAAGTCATGAAGCAGGTCACCGACTTGGGTAAGCCGGTGGGTGTGAGGCTCGACGGAGGTGGAATCCGTCAAGTTCAGAGGACCTATACACAAAAATGGTTAAGAAAATCCGACGTTGAAAAAAAAGTCGAAGAAAAATAGACAGGTCAGACAAATGGAACATACCGAAGATGACGTCGTCAACTTTGGTCTTCTCTTCCCTAAGACTCTAGAGTTCAACCCGGAGCGCCTCAGAAAGGTCCTTCTCTCTGCAAACCTCATTATTGAGGTCCGAGATTTTCTGATCTTGAGCCGCAATCTTACAGTCACGCTCGTCAGTTGCCATGGAGGAGGATTCGATAATTTGAGCGATGCTCTTCTCATGATCCACCTTGAGCTTATTCAGCTCTTGGCGGAGTTCTTTGTTCTCCACCACCAAGGTTTTGAGGTTCTCGGCCTCTTCAATCATAGCGCATGATTGTTTTACCAGTGATGTAAGTCAAAAAGAACAAATAGTTCAACAAAAAATATTCGACTATGAAAACATAAAAGACAAGGTTTGAGTCTCGGAATGTTTACCTTCGGCCTCATCCTTGGAGACCTTCAGCTCAGCATTTTCAAGTCGGAGAGCTCGGATCTCTCTCCGCTTGTTGCAGATATTCTTCAACAAATCCTGGTTATATGAATTAACTTTCTGTAAGTCAGAATACCCAGAGTCAGGAGTCTACTAACGACTCGGGCTAATATTGTTACTAATATCAGCACGAGCCTTGTGGGCTACACTAGTTCATTCTTTGGCATCCTAAGGAAGCATAAACCTAGATTGTATATCCTACTTCATGCTTGGGGGCTAGAGGATATGATATAAAGTACAATAAAGAAAAACGTGAGTTGGAATTCTGACTTACATGATGTTCATGTGTGAGCTTGCTTAGACATATGTTCACCTCAGTGGAAACTTTCTCGGCGAGGGTGAGAGGAATAATCGAAGGTGGTGGAAGCACACAAGCTCTAAGTCCCTCGTCGTGAAGGCGAACTTGTTCAAGAAGGTCGGAGTATTTGATGTCTTCCGCCTCTTGTGCTTCTTCCTCGGCAGAGAGATTTCTCTTCTCCTGGCATTACCGGGCCAGCCGCTGGATCTCCTCCGCAGATTTCCGGGACAAGCCAAGTTTGGCAAGCCCCGGATTGTTAATGAGGTTTTCGGTGAAGGTCTCTACCGAGGGATCATTACCCGAAGAGGGTTCACCCTTATCTAAACCTAACTCACTCATGGTGACGTCAGTTTGTGATTCAAGGATCGCCCTGGCTCCGTTGAAGGAGCCAGATATTCTGCGACAGCTGGTGATGGAGTAACCACCGGCGTTGCAGAGGGTTGAGGGGTAGGAGTCAGAGGAGCCACGACAGGAGAAGCTATGGTCAGCTTCGTCTGCCGCAAGGGCTTCGAAGAAGTTCCCTTGCCCTTGCCCTTGATGCTTAGCCTTGAGAATGTAATAGAATGGAAAATATTACATCTCGGAAGAAAATTCGAGTAAGGTACAAAGGCGAAAGTTGTATTGAAAGTTACCTCTTCACAACTGACACCTCCTTTGTGCCAACAGCCACTGTCGGAGCTATGCGCTTCTTGGGCACAATATCCGACAGTGGAACCAATTCCGCCTCCTGAGCAAACTCTGGAGGATATCCCTCGAGTGGAGCAAGTTCCGACTCAGGGAGGTCGGCAAGCTGAAAAGAAAGATAATACCTCAGTACCGCGAAGCAATTTAAAGGTAAAACATAGAGAAAAGGTTTATTGTTAAAATCTTACCGGCACAACAGGGTTTTCCGCTGTGTGCATGTCCAGAGAAACCTCCGGGATCCTCCTCTCGATCCGCTCCCTTATTAGCCATTTAATCTAGTTTATGTAACCTTGCGATGTATAGGCTCTGGGGCTGATGCGGAGGGAATCTTTTTTGGAAGTCGTGATGGAATGCATCAGTCGGTCCCCGTGGTACTGGAGGGGTTGGATCCGGCGTGACACCCAACAATGGACCAAGTCGGATCCCTTCAGTCCTTTGTGTTTCATGAGATTTTCGATCCGCCTCTTGGCAAGAAGCAGATCGTCATTGAGAGCCAGAGCAGCCTCGTCCCAAGATAATTGAGGCGTGGCGGCTCCGTCGATGAAAGCCGGCAAAGCAGTGGCTTTGTCAGAAGCAGGAACATCCTTATGGTAAAATAAAGTGGCTGGCCATTGTTTGACCGAGTCACTGGCTAGAATCTTAGTATATGCACGCTCACGCCTAACTGAAAAGCTAATTGTACCGGTAATATAAGGATTACCGGCGGTGATAGAATTTCTCCGGACATGGAAGTAGTACTAGAATAAAGTTAGACTTGGCCTAATGCCGAGAAATCCCTCGCACAAGGCCGCATAGGCGCTCATCTCTAAAATGGAATTCGGAGGAAGATGGTGAAGTTGAATACCATAGTGATCTATCACCTCGGAAAATAATTCCGAGGGAGGGAAAGACAAACCTCTGTCGAGGTGGGTGCCGAAGTGTACCCGCTCGCCGGCGCGCGGGGTGGGGATGGTTTTGCCGGAACCGCTCCGTCAGTTGCCGGTGCGGAGGATCCCTTCAGCCTCCACGCCGCGGAGCTTCTCGTCATCCAGCAAGCAGGGGATCCAAACCCCGTGATTGCTTTCCTTCTCTGCCGTCGCCGCCAAGCCGGATGAGGAAGACGAAGCCATTTTTCCGGTGCGCCGGTGGCCTTAGATGGGCGACGCTGGGAGTTTGGGAAAGCAGGGGAGCTCTGTGCGCGAGGGAGAGGTGGAGGAGAAGAAACGGCAAGGGGAACAGGTGAAGAGAGGAGAAGGAGAATCCTCACCCCTTATATCCACCTAACCGCGTCAAGATTCGTGCAAATGGTACTATGTAACCGCAAGCGTCGTGGAAGGAACTGGGAAGGACCCACGCGATGATTATGTTGCCTCGATCTCCGCGTACACATTGAAACGGCGCCTCGGTTCCACGAACAGCGGACCCATCAATGGTCGTGCTGACAGGATGTTTGTCAGATGACGTGACTTGACCATGACTAGTGTCAGGTGACATAAGAGACCAAGTTCCGGCTTAGTTTGAAAATCAATCTAGGAAATCCGAGTAACATGTTGATAGGTCTGACTTATTTTTAAGACCCGGATCGTATTTTTTGTTGTGAAGTTTTAGGAACCCTTCAAGATTCTGCAAGCCGAAGATCAAGCTAGACGATGATAAATCTGACTTTGGATCTTGGAGGCTTCCGAGGGCTGCTGTTGGGGATATACTTTCCCGGTATCCTCACAGTTCCTCACTAACTAGGGTGGCCCACTTTGGGTTAGAGCTTTTCTTCACGGGCGGCCCAGTCAGGGAGAAAAGACGGATTTTAGTCCGGCTACGGGAAGGCCCAGAAGACTTACCGACTTAGGCCCATAGTTTTACTTGTAGTTCAAGATGTACTCTGTAACTGACTCTTAGTCGTAGCCGGATAGATCTCTCCTGTAAACCCTAGGCCGGATATCTATATAAGCCGTTCTAGGGAGAGCCTTTAGGGCAACACTCAATAGTCTACAATCTCACCTCGCACAGGCGAACCCTTGTAACCCATATTCCGGCTCTGCCGTATTACTGGATTGCTAGCAGGAGTAGGATCCGTCCAAAGCCGGCGGATTCGAACCTGTGTAAACTTGTGTGCTCACCGTCCCGGAACACCGTATGTCTCACACCCTCCCTTCCGCACTCCTCGAGGACCCCCTCATGGACTACTTGTCATCAATCCGGCGACAGGCGCTGGCGGATTTCCTAGTCGACTGGGCGGAGACCTAGTATAGGCCACCGATTCCTGACTCGGACCACTAGAGGATGCACTTCGATGGCTCGAAGATGCGCGGGGGCTTGGGTGTCGGCATCGTGCTCACCTCGCCTTAGGGAGACCAGCTGGAATATGTCCTCCAGATCCACTTCACTGCCTCGAATAACATGGTCGAGTACGAAGCATTTTTGTGCACAGCCTCTGGCTCGCCAAGGAAATCGGCATTGGCCGGATTCTTTGCTTTCGAGATTCGGATTTGGTGGTGCAGCAAGTATCCGGAGAATTAGACGTCCAAGATGCCAACATGGCTCTGTACTGTTTCCATGTTCAGAAGCTCAGTGTCTTCTTAAAGGGGTGTGAATTCCATCACGTCCCCCGGGCCAACAACGAAGTGGCCGATACGCACGCGCGAGTCGGAGCCACCAGGCAGACAATTCCACCCGGAGTCTCCTTGGAGCACCTGCATAAGCCTTCCATCACCCGGTCTCTCGAATCCAACTCCATCATCTAGGTGTCGGACCTGGATGTTGTCAGATTGAAAGACCCGGTTATACGGATCAAGCCGATGATCCTTGAGTTTGTCGCGATCTTTCACAGCGAGTCAAGCCTGATGGTAATCTTCCAATAACGCGATGAACGTCACCTGAAGGAGAGGAAAGAATCCAGCAAGTAACGTGATGAAGATCACCATGCCTCAAACCTGAGCACGACAATCCTTGATGAACACAAGAACCTCCAGAGCAATAATATGATAAAAGGTATCGCCGTCCCCGGAGGGATGATACACGGTGGAGCTCAATATAGTTTTTAGACTAAACAACTGAGCTCCCCTTAACCCTAGGCGGTTGGCTCCTTTATATAGGAGGCCTGCAACTAGTCGGTTGGATAGACCCAAACTGAACACACAAACGGACTCGAACCTAACCTAGACTCCGAGTCAATAACATAGCAATAATATTTTACACAACCTTAGACTTATCATTACATATCGTAGGTCGTCCTAGCATGCCAATCATCAATGGGATGCACTCGCATCACTTAGCTTGGTGGAGTCCTAAAATTAGGCTTCACCTCCTCCTTCATGCCCAGATCATCATCTCCCCCCTTCAAGAAGCACCGTCCCTAGAGATTGCGGGTCGGGTTGGAAAGGTGGCATGATATGAACAATCACTTCACGCGTCTTTGCCATCTTCAAGTCTTGCTTGCCTTCCTCACCACATCCTCCCTCTTGGCCTGCTCGACTTGATACAGTCCTCGGCACCTGCACCTCCTTGCGTCTCCATACGAGCTTCCACCTAGGCGCCACCGTCTTCTTCTTCTCAACTCTTGTTGGAACCTGTGGTTGCTGAACATGGACCTTCTTTGCACGACCTGGCATAAGATGAGTAATTCCTAGACCACACAGCTGACGAACATGTCCATCCTTGCCTCTATGCATCCGCACAACTGTCCCAACAAAACGCCTCACATGTGTGCTAACAAAACTGCTCTTGTTACCCCGCTGCACCACATGCACTAGAACATCATGAGCACAACTATCATCCGTATGAACACCTATGTCAACACAAATAACCTTTTGAACACATGCTGCAACATCCTTCCTCTCAGCAATAAGAGGATGCACTTCAACTGGCTTGTCATCTACAGGCATAGCTGAAGCAATATCAACATTGTCGCACTGTGCATCATGCTCTCCATCCTGCACCTTAGCTAGCCTAGATTTTGTCTTAGCCTTGCACACCTTCTCCTTATGTACCACCAGCTCTACATCAGACTTTATGTGATCATCATGTATAGGCTTCAAAGTCTACTGTTTGCCACCATGCACAAAAGAATATGTATTTGCTCTTCCAGCATGTGTAACATTGCGATCATACTGCCATGCACGACTAAGTAACAACCCACATACCTCCAATGGCAACACATCACACTCATTCTCATCAACATAATCACCAACTGTAAATGGCACACGCACCTTATGAGTTACCTTCAGCATACCATAGCTATTTAACCACTGTAGATGCTTAGGTTCAGGAATACGCCATGTGGACAACCCCAACGCTGCCACCATTGACTTGCTAATGCCATTAGTACAACTTCCTCCAACAATCAACTTGCATGCTTTGCCTTTGATCATACACTACGCCTGAAATAAATTTCAACGCTGGCCCTTGTCAACTGTCATGCCAGCATCGCCTTGTACTTTCTTGAGTTGCAAATTTAGCCCACTCAATGGTACAACCTCATCCTCCGTAATAATCACCTTGTCCTCTATCTGTGATTGGTGCCAAAAATTGAGCACGTAAAAAATTTCTGTAGTCCTCCCAAACAATATTCTTTGAGACACCTCGCATATGTGTATCCATATTCCACCACCCCCAAATCCGCGTATCCTCATGCCTTTTTGCAAGACGAAAAGCGATATTGTCGTCAAACTGTAGATCTGGAAAAAGATCAACGCATAAGCGAAAACCAGCTTGCATTGTCTCTTCACATAACTTGTATTCTGTCGGTGTTGCAGTATGTAAGAGCTTCCATTTCAATTTACTAGAATCACAGCGCACAAAATTTTTCAGGTCTAGATAATCATTGTAGACATCTTGCGCTGAAAGAACACTATCGGCAAACTGCAAATCGGCATTTGAATCCATCCTCACATACGAACTATAAGGATCACTAGCACGTTAGGTCGCGGTCAGGTGGCTAGCACTTCACATCACGTACGAATAGGTGCGCATCCCAATCAATTTGTCAGCCCAATCAATTCCTTCCTGATCCAAAAGGAGCGACGGTGGCGATTCTTCTTTTTTTGTCCAATGTGAAACTCACGTGCATCACGATCAACAACTACCGATCCAATCCAAGCGCACGGGATGAGCGATCCCCGATCGCGAGTGTGCTGTCTTCGCTCCTAGGCGCTGGCAAGGACTCCACTCGAGGTAGATGGGCCGGCCCATGCTAGAGGACTAATGCGACCAGGCGGTGCGGGATGGCCACACGCGGGCGAGAGGGCGCTAGTCGCGCGCGAGCCAGGAGCGCTCGGGACCGGGCGTTGTCGCTCTCCCTCTTTTTTTCACTACTGCCTCGATCGGATCTGATCGAAACTCGCCTCGATCGGATCTAATCAAAAACTGATCTAGATTTCTTCTCGTCCATGATCGGATCCACGTGAGTCCTGGAGATCGATTCTTCTTGGAGGTGGCAGCATGCAACACTGGTGGAGAACGATCTCCTTCTTTCTTCCTTCCAATCTCTTCTCCATAACCAATCTGTAAACTGCTTGTAGAAAAACAGTCTGCAGATGATCCAAAAACACGTTGTGATCAACGAGAGCTCTGATACCACATGATACAGATCAAGCCGATGATCCTTGAGTTTGTCCCAATCTTTCACAGCGAGTCAACCCAGATGGTAATCTTCCAATAACGTGATGAACGTTACCTGAAGAAGAGGAATGAATCCAGCAAGTAACGTGATGAAGATCACCACGCCTCAAACCTGAGCACGACAATCCTTGATGAACACAAGAACCTCCGGAGCAATAATACGATAAACGGTATCACTGTCCTTGGAGGGATGATACACGGTGGAGCACAATATAGTTTTTAGACTAAACAACTGAACTCCCCTAAACCCTAGGCGGCTGGCTTCTTTATATAGGAGGCCTACAACTAGCCGGTTGGATAGACCCAAACCGAACATACAAACGGACTCAAACCTAACCTAGACTCGGATTCAATAACATAGCAATAATATTTGACACAACCTTAGACTTATCATTACATATCGTAGGTCATCCAGGCGTGCCAATCATCAATAGGATGCGCCCGCATCACCTAGCCTTGTGGAGTCCTAAAATTAGGCTTCACCTCCTCCTTCATGCCCATATCACCCCGGGGCTGCCGGCTCTGCGAGCAAGAATCCGCCCACCGGCTCCATGGTGCTAGCGCCACCCATCTCGAAAGACCAAGTGTGGAGGGTCAACCTTAAGGGTGGCCTGATCTTTCACGAATCCTGTTCAAATTGATGGTGGAGTGCGAGGGAAGGAGAGAATGATGAACACAACAAACTCATGCACAAAGAACACGATGAACACAGTCACGCAAAACCACGATACACACCAATAGCTCACGTCGGCGGTGACCGGTCCGGCGCAATCCCTAGGATCAGCGTCGGGTGGAGGACTCTCTCTCGAACCGGAACGACAAGTAGGGAGACTCGATGAGATCTTGACGTCTAGGCAAAGGGACTTTGATGCCTAGGCCTTGTACAACAAGGGAGGCACGATGCAAACTCCAACGAGGTTTGTGATATTTGGGTGCTCCTTAATCAAGGAGCATGAGCCAAGAATTAGATAGATCCACAAGGGTTTCCACTAATTCCAAATATCATGCCTAGGGTTTACAATAGAGGTGGGGGACTATATATAGGCCAGCCACTAATTCAAGGGTATTTTGGGAATAAAAGGTAAGTTCTGGACGGACTAAGGGGTACATGGGCCGAAGGCCCAAAGGCTTTTACATGCCTGGCGACGCTCGGGCTAGAGACTCCGGTGTGGTGAACTAGGGACTCTAGTCTGGGCCGGAGATTCCGGTCTGTCTCCGGAGTGGCATCCAGAATGTCCTCGGGGCTAGTCCGGAGGTTGGTCCAAAGGTGGGCTGGAGACTCTGGTATCGCGGTCTGGAGACTCTGGTCTGTCAGGCCAGAGACTCCGGTGTGAGAAGCTCCAGCGGCTTCTTCTCCTTGACCTACTCCTTCTTTCTCCATCCATGGGGGCTTGGTGACGCGTTAGGGCTTCGTAGCTGAGAATGCATAGTGTATTTGCATGAAGTAGCAAGCCATCGAAGGATGTGTCAAAGTGACATGATGAGAGGAGCAAATTCACCTTAGGTTGGAGGACCTTGGCTCGGGCCTGAGTCATGGGTCCACTTGGGGGACCTAGTGGTGTAGATGTAGGAGCGTCCGTAGGACGGGCTACATCAGCTCCCCCTTGGAAAAGTGTCATCCTCGAATCTTCATGGTTATCATCTTGAACATCTCCATGGTAGGGTGAGAGGTCCTTGACATTGAATGTATTGATTACAAGGTACTTAGAGGTTAGAATTTCGATGATGTAGGCGTTGTTGTTGATTCTCTTGAGGACCTTGAAGGGGCCATCTCCTCTTGGCTTGAGCTTGGAATCTCGTTCCTTGGGGAAGCAGTCCTTGCTCCAGTGTATCCACACAAGGTCACCTTCTTCAAAGATCATCTCCTTCTTGTCCTTATTTAACCTTGAAGCTTGGCGAAGGACTTGTTGTTCGATAGTAGCTCTTGTTTCTTCGTGGACCTTCTTCATAGCTTGGGTGCACTTTTCAACATCCATGTTTGTGTGCTCATGGAGAGGTAGTGGTAGGTTGTCGATCGTGGTGAGGGGCTCGAAACCATAGACAATCATGAAGGGACTCATCTTGGTTGTTGAGTGCTTGGCTCAATTGTAGGAAAACTCGGCGTGGGGAATGCATTCCTCCCAATTCTTCAAGTTCTTCTTGATCAACACACGAATGAGAGTACCGAGGCTTCAATTGACGACCTCGGTTTGGCCATTGATTTGCGGGTGCGATGCAGAGGAGAAGAGTAGCTTGACATCGTGCTTGGACTTGAGGGTCTTCAACAAGTAGCTCATGAATTTGACATCACGGTCGGAGACGATTGTTCTTGGCACACCGTGAAGACGGGAGATTTCCCTAAAAACAAATTGGCAACATGTGAAGCATCGCCGATCTTATGGCACGGTATGAAGTGTGCCATTTTGGAAAAACGATCCACAACGAAAAACATGTAATCATGACCATGTCTTGACCTAGGCAATCCTAACACAAAATCATGCTAATGTTAGTCCAAGGTGCATGAGGAATAGGCAATGGCATATAAATACCGTAAGGATTAGCTTGCGACTTATCTTGAATACATGTCATGCATCATTGAACGTAGCACTCCACGTCTCGCTTCATCTTGGGCCAATAGTAATGAGTGGCGAGCATGTACAACGTCTTGTCACGACGAAAGTGACCCATGAGGCTTCCACCATGTGATTCTTGGAGAAGCAAAAGTTGAAGAGACGACTTCAGAATGCAAAGCTTTTTTTGTTTAAATAAAAGGCCCTTATGCAAATAGAAATCATCAACTCCTTTGTCAATGGAGCACTTTGTGAAAATAGGTCAAAATAATGGATCGGATGAATACAAAGTTTTGATTTCATCAAGACCCAACATGTTCACTTCAAGTCGAGTAAGAAGGCTTGTGTGTTTGCGAGACAAAGCGTCCGCAACTACATTATCTTTCCCCTTCTTATACTTGACAATGTAAGGGAAAGATTACATAAACTCGACCCACTTAGCCTATCTCTTACTCAAATTGGCTTGGCTTTGAGATATTTCAACGACTCATGGTCGGAATGTATGATAAATTCCTTAGGCCAAAGATAGTGTTACCAAACTTGAAGTACATGAATTAAGGAAAATAGCTCTTTGTCATAAATCGGATAGTTAAGGGGAGCACCATCAAGTTTCTCACTATGGTAAGCAAAAGGATGCCCATTTTGCATTAGGAATCCTCCAATGCCAATACCACTAGCATCACACTCTATCCCAAAATTTCTAGTGAAATCTGGTAACGCAAGAAGAGGTGCTTCGGTGAGCCTCGTTTTAAGTTCATCAAAAGCTTTTTATTGTGCTTTGCCCCCACACAAAGGTGACATTCTTTTTGGTCAATTCATTGAGAGGACAAGCAATGGTCGAAAAGTCTTTCACAAAGCGATGATAGAAACAGGCCAACCCATGGAAACTTTGAAGTTCACTCACATTTGTTGGGATGGGCCAATCTTGTATGTCCTTTACTTTAGAAACATCAACTTCAATGCCATTTGAAGAAACGACAAATCCAAGGAAAATTAACTTTTCTTTAGCAAAAGTGCACTTGGGAAGATTAGCATATAGCTTGTCATGTCGAAGAATTTGCAAGACTTCCTTGACATGTGTAACATGGTCCTCAAGCGACTTGCCATAAACAAGTATATCATCGAAATAGACAACAACACTCTTGCCAATGAGAGAACGAAAAAATGTGATTCATAAGGTGCATCGAGGTAGATGGGGCATTAGATAATCCAAAGGGCATGGCCAACCATTTCATAGAGACCAAGTTTGGTCTTGAAGGCGGTTTTGCATTCATCACCTTCCTCCATGCGTATTTGATGGTAACCACTACAGAGATCATTTTTTGAGAAAATAGTGGCTCCCCACAACTCGTCAAGCATGTCATCGAGACGTGGTATGGGATGTCTATAATGCACGGTGATAGCATTGATTGGACGATAGTCCATGCATAACCGCAACGTATCATCCGTTTTAGGAACAAGGATCACGGGTACCGGACTCGGACTAGTGCTCACTTGGATCAAACCTTTGGAGACGAGTTGGTTGATTTGATGTTCGATCTCCTTTATCTCCTTTGGGTTCGTGCGATAGGTGGTGCGGTTTGGAAGAGGAGCGTCGAGGATGAGGTCAATGCGAAGCTCGATTCCGCGAAGAGGAGGTAGTCCATGAGGAAGCTCTTTGGGAAACACATCCTTGAATTCCTGCAAAACAATCATCAAAGATGGAGGAACATTGGTTAAGTCATTAGTTCCTTGCGCTAGTCCCTTGCAAATGAGGAAATAGTGCAAGATGGATGGGTTGTTTCACACATCTCTCATCTCACTTTTGGTGGCAATGAGAACACTCTTAGTTTTTCCACTCAAGTTAGGCTCGGGGCTCTTACTCACTATGAGGTGGTTCTCTCGCTCACTTCACTTCTCACAAGTTTGTGTTGTGGTTTGTGCCTCGCTAAAGCCTTTGCATTCTCCGCAATTATTTGGCATGGAGTCATCGGCTGCAAAACACATGTCTTGTTAAGCCATTTGAAGGTGTAAACATTTGTGCGACCATCATGTAGAGAACCTTTGTCGAATTGCCATGGTCGACCAAGCAACATGTGGAAAACCATCATTGGGACTACATCACACTCCACCGTGTCTTTGTATGGGCCAATAGAGAAGGTTATCGAGACGGTGTGCTTGATCTTTACGGACCCTTGGTCACTTAGCCATTGCACATGGTAGGGGTGCTTGTGTGGATGGAGGGTGAGGTTGAGCTTCTCAAACAACTTGGTGCTAGCAAGGTTGTGGCAACTCCCTCCATCGATGATCACTTTGATAGATTTTCCACTGATGTCGGCTCGTGTTTGGAAGATATTTGAGCGTTGGTCTTCATGCTCTTGTGCTTGAGTGGTCAAGGTCCTTGTGACGACAAGGGATGGTGATAAGGATATATATAGGGATTATGATGATTCCGACTGCTTGAACTGGAAGGAAATATTGAGTCAAATCAATAATGACTATAATGACCATGATGCTTTCATTTATAAGAAGTTTATATTGCCTAAGTCTTTGTGTTATTGTATGATCATGTACATGGAAGAAGAAGGCGTAGCACAGAGCGAGGAGCTGAAGCATATGGAGCATGGCATTTTGATCAATGAAGAACGCGCGAGGGAGGAGAGGGAGGAAGCGCAAGGAGCTACCCAGAAGAAGATCAATACATGGAAGGATCTCTGCCACGATAGAGAAACGACGCATTTTCCTGCCACGACAGGCTGCCACAGCAGAGAAACAGGCCCAAACTCTTCCACAGCAGAACCCTGAGCCGAACCCAACTTTGGGTCGGTTTGTATCTTTTAGTTGGGTGGGACCAACTCGGATCCCACCTAGGTCGCCGCCCCTAGACTCTTAAATAGATGGGGCGCCACACAAGTTAGGGTTTAGACCACGTTAAAATATTTTGGAGTTGTTTCTTTCATAGAACCTCTAGAATTACCAACTATAATTCCAGAGGGAATTAGTAGCTGTGATCGATTTTACCAACTATAATTGAGTGTGATCTGTTGTTCCACTGGGAATTAGTAGATTGCAAACTACCATTCGTGGTCGATGGCTGTGTGTGCAAGAGTGTGGTCTTGTGAATATCCTACAAGGTTCGAGAGCTGTTGCATTGGCATCAAGGTTCGAGCGGGAGAGATCTACACACTAGTTATCTATCATCCGCCATCATCATCGACAAGTGCTTGCTGAGAAGATCAGGCCAGCCCATATCATCTCTACGCCTGGTATTGTTTCTTGTGCTATGTAGGTTACTTTTGAAGAAAGGGAGCCATCTATTTTACAACCTGCATCGTCGGATTGTTCATTGTCACTTGCGGAGGATGTAACAACATCTACTAGATGTGAAGAGAACACTATTGATATAGGTACTGATTTGGAGCTACAGTCAACAAGCACAACATATTGTGAGTCTATTCCTTTGTTGATGCCTCCTTGTGATTTGCCTTGCACTAATGTTTCAACACCATGTGATAGTTTACCCAATTTTAATTTTGATCATGTGGTATTGATTACACATAAAGAAATACTTTCTATAATACCACCTACTGATATTGTGTATTCGAACATGCTAAATGAACCTATGAGTATGAGTTGTGCTATGGATAAGATTTCTGAAATTTCATTTCTGAATTCTAGCACACATTCTCCTTGTTTCACTTTCAATCTAATTGGTGAATATAGCATGGATGAAAATTTTCTTGTGGACCACATATGCATTACTTGTGATAGAATCGCTGAACTGAAACAAGCTGTTTTCAGCCATATATGCAATGTGTCACAAAATGTTTGCTATGGGACAATAGTTCATGTTCAAGATATTATGGAAATACATTCTGGTCTAGTTGATATATTGCAACCAACAATAGTAATTTTACCTATGTTGGATTGTTTTAATCTTTCTAGGATAGAACCCAAGTTTTCATATTCATTGTGTTTGTCCCAAAAGTCTTTGTCTAGTTATGTTACTACTTTAGGCTTCACTGATATTTGCAAATTAAGTTGCATCTTACATACCGGACAACATGATCATGTTCATAATAATCAGAGTAGCACAGTTGAAGCATGGCATGGATCAATTTGGTTTTCACACATATTGAATTGTTTTGATCTTGTCCACAAATTTGATCATCGATCTTCTTTGAGAAAACTGAATTTAATATTGAATAACAAGACTATCTATTTAGTTGTTTTTCACCATGATCATGATTCTTTGTACTTCACTTATACCTGCAATTTAAGTTGCTTGATGTATACTGGACATACTTTTCATGTGAACAACAATAATACAACATGTTATATATACATATACTTTCGCACACGTTGTTCTTTTTGTTTCTCCCACTTTCAGCTTACCCAAAGCCGTGGACGCTTTTCGTGAAGAAAGGGATGATGATGAGGATATATATAGGGATTACGATGATTCTGACTGCTTGAACTGGAAGGAAATATTGAGTCAAATCAATAATGACTATCTGGTGAATTCATTCCTAGTTAACCATGATGCTTTCATTTATAAGAAGTTTATATTGCCTAAGTCTTTGTGCTATTGTATGATCAGGTACATGGGAGAAGAAGGCGTATCACAGAGCGAGGAGCTGAAGCATATGGAGCATGGCGTTTTGATCAATGAAGAACACACGAGGGAGGAGAGGGAGGAAGCGCAAGGAGCTACCAAGAAGAAGATCAACACATGGCAGGATCTCTGCCGCGGCAGAGGGACAACGCGATTTCCTACCACGACAGGCTGCCGCGGCACATAAACATAGTCCTTTTCTGCCACGGCAGGCTGCCGTGGCAGAGAAACATGCTCAAACTTTGCCATGGCAGAACCCTGAGCCGAACCCAACTTTGGGTCGGTGTGTATCTTCTAGTTGGGTGGGACCAACTCAGATCCCACCTAGGCCACTGCCCCTAGACTCTTAAATAGACGGGGCACCACACAAGTTACGGTTTAGACCATGTTAAAATATTTTGGAGTTGTTCCTTTCATAGAACCTCTGGAATTACCCTGTTATTGATTTTACCAACTATAATTCAGTGTGATCTGTTGTGCCACTGAGAATTGGTAGATTGCAAACTACTATTCGTGGTTGATGGCTGCGTGCGCAAGAGTGTGGTGTTATGAATATCCTACAAGGTTCGAGAGCTGTTGCATTGGCATCAGGGTTCTAGCGGGAGACATCATAGCTACACACTAGTTATCTATCATCCACCTTCATCATCGACAAGTGCTTGCTAAGAAGATCGGGCCACCCCATATCAGATGGACTTGCGTCATGTTCACACATGAGGAGTTCTTGGCCATCGTCCACTCGTTGCCTTGTCATTGCTTCCTTGACTCGGGCATCAAATTCATCTTCACTCAAGTACTCTTCATCGCCATTGTCATGGATAAATAATACTTTCTCGTTTCCACACTCAGATGACTTGTGTCCTTTGCCTCCACACTTGTAGCATTCACCATTGAAAGGTGTGGTATCATTTGTATGCTTGCTAATTGGGGGCGAATTTCCTTGGGGAAGTGTGGGCTTGAAGGAAGGCTTGTAGGTACTTTAGGAGCTACCATTGATGGTTCTTGGCGTAGCGGTTGAAGCTTGCTTGTAGGTGAAGTACGTCTTTGGCTTGTTGTACTTGATGTCCTCTTGCACTTGACGTTCGGCCTTTGTTGCGATGTGCACAAGCTCAACCATGTTGTTGTATGTTTGGAACTCGACGATGCGCTTGATTGGATGGTTCAAGCCAATGAGAAAATGTGCCATAGTTTTCTCCTTGCGCTCTTCAATATTGGCGTGAATCATGTTGAGTTCCATTTCCTTGAAGTACTCTTCAATGGTCTTTGTCCCTTGACGAAGCGATTGAAGGTTGTTGAAGAGATCGCGCGTGTAGTGTGAAGGAACAATGCGGGATCTCATATGAGCCTTCATGTCATGCCAACTTTTGATTGGAGGCTCGTCTCTTGCATCCCGAGCAACTTGAAATTGTTCCCACTAAAGGTTGGCATACTCATCAAACTCAAGCGAAGCCATGGCAACCATCTTCTCATTGCTATAATTGTGCATTCGGAAGATCTTGTTGACTTTGAGTGCCCATGAGAGGTATTCTTCAAGGTCATTTGATCTGGTGAACTTGGGCATCGTGAACTTGAGTTTGCCAAAATTTTCTTCCTCATTGCGATCACGGTGACGGTGCTTGCCATGGTGATGACGTTCTTCATCTTCCATGCAATCATTGCGACAAGCTTGTTGATGTGCTTGCGGTTGAGGAGCCGCATTTGGAGGTGGCAGAACTTGCTCTTGCTCTTGGTGCGGTTGTTGACGAGGAGGAGGCACTCGGGCCTCGTGACGATCATGAGGAGGTGGTGCCTCTTGAGGTTGCTGTGGACGAAGAGGAGGCTCATTACTCGGTTGTTGTTGCGGGTTAGGCACTTGGGCCTCACGGCGAAGATCATAGTCTTGACCCTCATGACGTGGTGGGCGTCGCTCAACTTGTACCACTTGGTGCTCCATGTTTTGATGTGGTGGAGGAGGCGCCTTGTGATGACCATGGTGTCGGTGCGAACGTTCATGACAGCAATGACGAGGAGGAGGATCTTGGAGAGCTTCAGTTCGGTTACGAGCTTGTTCCTCCAAATTGGAGTCATCACTTATTTTGTCAAGTATGTGTCGCGGGCGGTGGTGGTGGACTTGAGGTTTTTCTTGAGGTTCCACTCATAGTTCTTCTTGTGGTTGTGCTTGTTGGATCACTAGTGCCCTTGCATGAGGACGGTGCCCTTCGCGCCTTGCTTGGGGCCTTCAGGAGGAATCACCATCATAACTTGACATTGTAGCGTGCCATGGTGAAGGTACATAATTCGAAGAGCTTCCATCTTCAACCACAGGGGTGTCATTGCTGTCTTGGAGCACTTGGATGATGATCTTGCCGAAGAGGAGAACGGTGACACGACAAGCTTGAAGATCTTGATGCGCGTGAGCGCGGTCTTGCCACTCCATTGATGAGGAGTTGAACCTTGTCATTTGTTTCAGCGACAGAGCGTTGAAGCGCTTCATTTTGATGGCCAAAGTTGTGATGCATCACATGCATTTGTCGTTCGAGGCCATCAAAGCGGTTGTCGATGTTCTTGAACTCGGCTTGTGTCTCGGCAAATTGTTCATCTTGTCGTGTCTCAAGAGCTTGGAAACGTTCACGGAACTCTTGTCGGATGATGTAGTGACTTGCACGCGTCATGTATGGTCCATGTTCTTCTTCTTGGGGAGGTGGTCGGCTCGACTCACCGTGCCTATCCATCATGCAAAACACACAAGGATTGTATATGGAATTGGAATATGGTGGTTTTAGCCTTGTACCTCACCTTAGGGATATCACCAAACTAGAAACCACAAATGAGAGCTATAAGCGTGCAAAGTGAAATCGCAAAGAAATCTCACACTAAAGAAAGAACTAACTCTCAAAAGCTTTTGGTGGTGGGTTAGGATTGTGGAATGCCAAAGAACCAACCAAAATAAAAGGGTCAGTCAAAAGTGGGTATAATCCAAACAAAACTCAAGTCAAAGGCAAATGTAAACAACTCAAAAGGGGTGACGCGAACCTACGACTATATACACACACATGGAGATTGTTGGGATTGAGATGACTATGAAAATGAGCAAACAAAATTCCCTAACAAAGACAACGCTCGGTGTCGTGCCAATGCAAGGAGAGACTGTGGCTCGTTTGCAAAGAAGAGAAATGAGCAAAAGATTTGTGCACTTGCCTTGGGTGCTCTTCTTTCTCTCTTGCTTACAAGCTTTGAGACGCTATTTTGCTACGGGGGACTATTTTTCTTTTTCTTTGTATCTTTTTTCTCCCTTGATGCTACCTAGTCACACTTGATATTGCTATTGCACTCTCACTATCAAAGGACAAATGCACAATGCTCAAGCAAACACAAGATGAGCCACTCTCGTGGGATAGGTGTCACAAAGGAAGATAGGGGTTAAGAAGGTGACGCAAGTTATACCTTCATTGGTGATGATGAACTTGATGTCAGTGGTGCGGGATGATGTTCATGGGCTATGGTGTCGATGAGCGCAGAAGTTGTATATGCATAAGCTTGTCGTTAGTTAATGACACGCACACGGGCACAAACAAACAAGAGGAAATTAGCCAATGCAAGATAAGAGGCAAAACTGTCAAAATTAGGCGTCAGAGCCGGACACTCTGGGGTCTCGGGCTGGAAACTCTGGTCCAGGCCGAAGACTCCGGTGTGCTCAGGCCGGAAACTCTGGTGTGGGCCGGAGACTCCGGTCTGCAGGTTCGGAAACTCCGGTCTAAAGGCAGAGCTCAAACTGCTCATGTTCTTGAGCAGAAATCCACACCTTGGGCCCTCAAATCCGCGAAAAATTGGCCAAATTGGGCTAGGAAAACACAGGATAAAGCTGGACCAATACCTAAGATAAGATTTGGTCGGATCAAAACCACAAATAACACTCCAAATCAAGAGATTGATTCAAAGGAAAATTTGGGGCTCTTTTTTGGGGATTTCCAAATTTTTGGTGGATAGAAGAAAAATTTGTGGGGAAATTTGTGAGCAACGAAGCTCTTGATACCAATATGTTGAGGGTCAACCTCGAGGGTGGCCCGATCTTTCCTGAATCCCGTTCAAATCGAGGGTGGAGTGCGAGGAAAGGAGAGAAGGATGAACATGACGAACTCATGCACGAAGAACATGATGAACACACTCACCCAAAACCACGATACACACCAATATCTTACACCGGCGGTGACCGGTCCGACGCAATCACTAGGATCGGCGTCGGGAAGAGGACTCTCTCTTGAACTAGCACGACGAGTAGGGAGACTTGGTAAGATCTTGACGTCTAGGCAAAGGGACTCCGATATCTAGGACTTGTACAATAAGGGAGGCATGATGCAAACTCCAACGAGGTTTTTGATATTTGGGTGCTCCTTAATAAAGGAGCATTAGGCAAGAATTAGATAGATCCACAAGGGTATCCACTAATTCCAAATATCAAGCCTAGGATTTACAATAGAGGTAGGGGACTATATATAGGCCATCCACTAATTCAAGGTTATTTTGGGAATAA
Organism: Avena eriantha; assembly: GCA_910589775.1. Lineage (NCBI taxonomy): Eukaryota > Viridiplantae > Streptophyta > Magnoliopsida > Poales > Poaceae > Avena > Avena eriantha. Next base: position 293,161,602 of record OU342741.1, on the reverse strand, counting down.
AAGCTAAGTTCTGGACAGACTAAGGGGTACATGGGCTGAAGGCCCAAAGGCTATTACATGCCTGGCGACGCCTGGTCCGGAGACTCTGTGGTGGACCGGACACTCCGGTCTGGGCTAGAGATGTCTTCAGGGCTAGTCAGGAGGTCGGTCCGAACGTTGGTCAAAAGGTGGGACAGAGAGTCCGATGTCACGGTTCGGAGACTCTGGTGTCACGGTTTGGAGACTCCGGTCTTTTAGGCCGAAGACTCCGGTGTGAGCAGCTCCAACGGCTTCTTCTCCTTGGCCTGCTACTTATTCTCCATCCATGGGGGCTTGGTTACGCGTCGGGGCTTCATAGCTGAGAATTCATAGTGTATTTGCATGAAGTAGCAAGCCATCCAAGGATGTGTCAAAGTGACATGATGAGAGGAGCGAATTCACCTTAGCTTGGAGGAGCTTGGCTCGGGCCCGAGTCATGGGTCCACTTGGGGGACAAGGTGGTGTAGATGTAGGAGCATCCGTAGGACAGGCTGGATCACCCAGGGGCTGCCGGCTCGTCAAGTGTAGCATCGCCATATGATTCAAGTGGCTTGGGGGCTACCAACTTGTACATCCCATGTAGCATCCCAGTAAAACCACTACTAGAAAATCGCTTGGTATTTTTTTTTGCGCATCATCATGACTGCAAGCTCATGTCATCATGCCACATTGCATTTGAGCATTGTCATGACATCATATGTGTTTTGTTTCCTCCTGTCTCCATGCTGCTATTTTGGTTTCTACAAAAGGGCCCCTTCTTGTTTAATGGGAGGCGCCACTATTTTTTCCAATACAAATGTTTTGGATTAAATTCCCAATTCTATTTCATTTATTTTCCTCTAATCCTTTTATTCTTGCAGTATGCCCAAATGGACAACCTGGGCATTCCTTGCATCTCGCTATTCTCTTTTTACCTCCTATTTAATTTTGCTCCGAGTCTTTGTTCAAATTCTTGGCAAGATGAGAGGGTGTTTGGTTTGAACCTGAAGCTACATGAAGAGGTTCAGTCAAAATCAGGCAACAGAAAGAGCACAGCTACATCATCAGCATCGCTCCACAACCAACTCACTATCTTTTCTTTGCTTTTCCTGTAGCTACCTTCCTCCTTCACGATAGGAACTTGATCCCTCTTGGCTATACTTTTCAACCACCACAGCTCACCACCACAACATATGCTCTCATCCCTCCTTGCTTCTGATCCCCAAGTCGCATCCCTTGAACCCTACCCCTCCTCATGATGATGCCAACCCCATCTCCCCTTCCTTTCTGTTCTTCTCCACAAGCCACCAAGAAACCAACCAAGCAGCACCATCGTTGCACCTCAACACCGCCCCGCCGCCAAGGTCAATCTCAAGCCGATAGAAGCCTGGGAAGAACTCTGCAACGTCACCCGCTTCCTCTCCATCGAGCAGATCGAGCCAGGACGCCAAAGAATGATGACACATACCTGTTCTCCCTCTTTCATTAGCCGCATGTCGTCGGCAAAATTCATTGTCGCTACACCTCCCCGGTCGTCTCCAAACCTGCACGCGTCTTCCTGGTGAGCTCCCCTTTCTATTCCCCCTCTTCTCCATCTTCCTAGTACTCAGCAGCCGCAACTCTAGTCCCGTTTGTTCTCGCCCACTTCCTCTGTCTGCTGCCGCTCGCCGTAGTTGCTAACAGTGTGCGCCTCGCGTTCGTCAGTTTTAGCAGAGAAACTTGCACAATTCTGGTCAAAAGACTCGCGTTCCACTGCCTAACATCTCCATCTCCTTATCCCACCGGCTAGCCGCAACGATCTGTAGTCGGAGGTAATCGAGATCGAGTCACCAATCCCCAGATAATAACTCAATTTTATTTTTGCCTGAACTTTCGCTCAACTCTGGAGCTGTATCTGAACCGAAGACACTTCGTCAGGTTTCTGTCTCGCAGAGAGCGTCCAGATCCGTGTAAAAAACGGGCAAACTTGTCTTCGTTCACCAAACTAAAGCTTAGCCAGAGATCCCTTGTTCTACACCGTTCTCGGCCATCTTTTTGCTATAATTTTCCCTCTGTCAAAAAACGCTGTCAAAATTCAGTTCAACGGGTTTCATTGGTAACACCAAAGTTCTTAGTGTTTCACGTGCCTACTAGCTAGCTTCAGCTAGCTGGTTTTGTGTTGCACAGATCGTTTGTTTAAGTAGCCTGTGTGCTTGCTTGTCCATCTAACGTCTCCTTTTTTATGTTCTGTTAAAATAAATATGTTGCATCCAAATCTGAATCATAACACGAGGGAGATATATTGGCTTGATCGTGGCACTCAGCCTGGGAGTCCTAGTACCAAATCCTTTCATAGTCGACATTATTCCCACCTTTCTTCCTCTTTCCTTCTTGAGCTCATATCTAATCACCACAGCTACATCACATCCCTTTCGGCTTTGCTACTAGACTTTTTCTTTTAATATTATTATGCAATTTGCTTGTTATGTGACTTTTAATCTATAGCTCACTAGATAAAATGTTACATATGAATATCTATCAGAAATATGCACCGAACATAAATATGCCATCCATATGCCTGTTTGCATCATGTTTTCATCACGCCTTGTGTTGGTCAGTAGTAGCTTGCATTATCACTTATTAAGAAAACGTATGAAGTAATTTGGGAAATACTAAATATAGATCCTTCTTCTTTTCAACTTGAAGTAGATCATCGATGCCATGATTGCCATGTTAAATAACATTTAATGTTGTTGTTTAGAAAAAATAACTTGAACCTTCTAATTAATTGTCGGAATCCCAGTTCCGCGTAATATTGCCTAGTTGCATCACACCTTTGCCGTGTCATACATCAAACATGCATCATGCTCGATCTTCTACCGTAGTATTAAATAGTGCATCCGGTGTTTTCTTTTAGTGGTTTGCTTCTTCACAGATTAGGCCATTGAGTTGATGCGAGTATCGACAAGTTTTTCAGATAATGTATCTTCGGCTATGTTTTCCCGGACGAGCATTCTCCCCCTTTCTACCTATTTTGCATTTATAATCTTTATTTCCTCCTGATGATCTATTGCTATCCGTGTCGCAATGCTTTAGTGTTCCGTACCAGATATATGTCGTGCAACCTTTTATATTGCCTTGGACACCTCCTATTACCTGTTGTTTGGTAGATAGATGGTCTTGCGAGTCGTAGTCGCTTGCTCAGGTGCGATCCCATGTCGTGAAGTACCACATAGTTGTTGGAATGTTGTCATATGCTTTACAGTGGAGAGGATCATGACTTTAAATACAACTATTAAATTGCTGGGATAACTAATGAAATAGGCACCGGTGGGCAATATATGCTATTTGGTTTTTCATGTCCACTTGTGCCCCGTAGGCCCCGAGTACTTGATACCTGTTCCATGATTATTCGCACTATCCACATCCGGGAGACCCTATGGATCCCCCTTAGCCAGAGCTTGATTCATTCCTTATTCCTTGGGGCCACGAACTAGTTTGGGGATTTATTACTATTATGTACTTATGCCATGCTTAACTGCTTTATTTACGATTGTCCATGGAGCACCTGTACTGTTTAGGAGTTGCGGAGTGTTTTCGCGGTATCGACAAGCCCAGTCACACTTTCAGGTTCTCAGTCGTTTATAGCCATTGGCGCAAACCTTGGGTCTGTCTCGGAGCCAGCCAACTTCGTTGCGGGTAGCTTAATGGGGTGCCCCCCTGAAATATTTTATGAATCCTGTGACTGCTTTCTCGTGAAAGCCTCATTGGGTTTTGTGTTTGGTTTTTCTGAGGTTGATCGTGTGTGTGTGTTGCTATTTGTGCACCCCAGCAGGGTAAATCTTTCTGAAAGCCGTGTCCGCGGTTATGGACGACTTGGAGCACAGTATCTCGATCATAGACAAGCATAACTAAAGTAGTGCTATAAATTTGACTTAATATGTGACTAGTAATCAGCTTCACTACAATGGGATGGATAATAAAAGTGCCAACAACTGGTGGAACTGGGGTGCGTCGTGTCATGTTATACCTGCCTAGCAAGTATGGCAACTCCAATGAAATGAAATAAAAGAGCCAACAACTGCTGGGTTTGGGATGTCACATGCTAAATGTATCTGACTAGTAAGTACTGCAACTACAACTGAATAGTTAACTAAAACTGCCCACTACTTATGCTATCAGGATGACTTATGCTATCTATAACTGAATAGTAAGTGCTTCAACTATAATGGAATGAATAAAATTGCCAACTGAGTGAGTTCCTCGGTTTGACTTCCTCGTATGGTATCGAGGGGGAAATGCCAGGATGGGTATGTTCGGTGTTACTATCAGGTTGGATCCGAATAGGTCTTTCTTATCCCTCTCTAATAGCCGACAGTTGAATCGAGTCTCTATAGGTTGTTTAGTGCTGTTGCGCTGCTGCTTCAGTCCACCATACCTATGTAGGCGAGGACCGCCGAATTCTAGCCTCGCCATGTACTGGCCTCATTACTAACCGCTCCTCTTTTTTCCTTTGCCCTTTGTCGGCACCCCTTTTGTTTTAGCAGGTTTGAGATTGACGTCGTTAGCAGGGTTACTCTTCCGGCTTAGCCTGGGAAGGGTTATGGACGTCGTTGGTTATTCTTCAGGGCTCTTAGCCCCATTTGCATCTTATCCGTACTCGGATGTTGTATCGTTTTCAAGGTGATTTCGATCTTTGTATTATATCTGTACTCTTGACTCATGGATTCATTGTTGTATATATATGTTCTGTAGGTTCCATCGTGGACTAATGTATAACGGTATTACTTCATTCTCCACCCGCACGCAAGTGCCTGGTGGCCGTCCTTGAATCGTTTCTATGTGGGTTTGGCGGGAAGCGCTAAAATTTGCATAGGGTCGATTCGAGGGTGTTACATCCCACCCGGCCGACCGCCAGACATCCTCCAGCCGGTGCACGAAGTTGCAGGACATCCACCTGGGTGAGTGCGGGCACCACGCTTCATCTCGGGACATAGTTGCCAAGGCGTTCCACCACGGCTTCTACTGGCCCACCGCACTCGACGATGCGGAGCAGCTGGTCCGCGCGTGAAACAGATGCTAGCGGTTGATCCAGCAAAGGCACATGCCGACTACAGTGCCCAAGACGATCCCAATCACGTGACCCTTTGTTGTTTAGGGACTGGACATGGTTGGTCCCTTCAAGCAGGCCCGCATGGGCATGACCCATCTACTAGTGGTGGTGGAAAAGTTCACAAAGTGAATAGAGGCAAAGCCAATCTGAAAGCCGGATAGGCCCACAGTCGTCACCTTCTTCCAGGACATCATCAATTAGTTTGGGTACCCCCACAACATCATCATGGACAACGACACGAACTTCGCCAAGGGGGACTTTTCCCGGTTCTACAACAACAAGGGGATCTGACTGGATCATCCGCAATCCAACGGGCGAGTAGAAAGGGAAAATGGCCTAGTGCTAGACGGCATCAAGCCACGACTAATCAAGCCCCTGGAGCACTCACCCGGCTGCTGGATCGAGGAGCTTCCGGCTGTGTTGTGGAGCCTACGCACCACTCTGAATTGCTCAACCGGCTCCACACCGTTCTTCCTCATTTATAGCTTGGAGGCCGTCCTCTCGGCAGACATTGAGTTCAACTCGCCCCGCAAGCTCATCTACATGCAAAAGGAAAACCAAGAGGCACGAGAAGATAGCGTGGGCCTCCTCGAAGAGGCCCGCGAGCTAGCCCTGTCAAGATCGGAACTGTACTAGCAAATCCTACGTCGGTACCATTCGAACTGGATTCGACCCATCGTGTTCCACGAGCTGAACTAGTGCTCCGGCTTGTGTAAGACACGAAAGGCATGCACAAGTTGTCGCTGCCCTAGGAGGGTCCTTTCATCATCAGCAAAGCCCTGCGCAACAACTCCTACTGCCTCATCAACGTTCAACAGCCGCGCAAAAACAAGATGGACAAGTCAGACGAAGAGACCGAGCATCCCTAGAACGCAGCCCTACTCCATCTGTTTTACACCTATTCGCATGATAGTGTATGTATCCTGCGAACTCTATGAATGAAAGATGTGGAACCCCGAGCTACCCTTGGGGGCTCCTTGCCAGAAATCAACATGTTCTTTTGATTGCAGTTTTTCAGCTCTAGCAACCCCTAACTCGGGGGCTCGCCGGCTGGACTAGCCTATTATCTGTATAACCGGCTTAGTACTATGTGCGGTGCTAAAGGCCTACTCTATGTCTTAGCTACATACCGCAACCCGGCTGTCCGGTGATATCTGCAAGAGCACAAATCATTTGTAGCTAGTTTCAAAGTTCAAATATCGATCCCACAGGGAGCCCAAAGGTAAGTGTTTATTGATGAAGTCTCTGTCACACCCAAAGTTGTCACATGTCTTCCAGTGAATTGACTTCAAGTGTTGAAATAAGAATGGGATTTTGATTAAATGCAATAGATTTAAATAGAACTAAAATGTAAACTTCAGAAATATAATGCATAAAAGTAAAGGATGACGTTTCTTGTTTGTTGTTTCCTACAGACGGCAAAAGAAGGCGTGGGGAGATTCAGTTCATGGTGATAGTGACTATGCCAGGTGGACGAGTGGTAAATGTAACAATTCTAATCTTATAGATATATGTGTAGGCGAGCAATCCATAATTAGTCAGAACTCCTCTTGGTAGATTTCATCCCAACTTCAATAATCCTACTAGCCTACTACTAAAACCATGGTCAGACACTAGACAATTAAGACCCTTCAGGTCGCTTAGAGATTAAGCTCCTTGGATCGGATTAATGCAATAAGCACAACGGTTACTCGTAATCCTCGAGTTAACTAGCTTTCCATTGATATCCCTGTGTCACCCGGGGGTCGCCGGTCCACTAGCATACACGATCTTATCTATGTAGAACAAGGTATCATGTTGTCTGGGCCCTTAATTGGACAACAAGCATTAGGCACCCCATAGATAGTCAAGCACACATAATATAGTAATTAGAATCAATCACAAACTAATGGAAAATATATGAAGGAACATCACATCTCACCAATCCCCTACATCTCCCATGCCCAAGGGAATTACTCACAAATGAGAGAAGAAAGGATCATCAATGTAATCAAATAAAGGGAATTCGTCTTGGTATTACTGTTGCACAATAAGAATAGAAAAATATCCAACACAATTCAAGATGGGAAGAAACAATCTCAAACCCTAGTCTTGCAAGGTGGAGATCCCTCTCTCTCTCTCAAGTGCAACGGGGGTGTATTGGCTAGGAGGTCGAAGATCGTGGAGCTTCTTCTCCGGACCTCTTCTTTCTCCCTTCTTGATGGTGTGGTGGCTGCTGTGTTCTGTTTTCGCCCCCAGTCCCTTCATGGAAGTTATCCATTTTGACAAGACAGAGGTGGCGACAACTATACGGTGGGAACTATACGACCGAAAAAATATTCCTGCCATATAGTTGCTCGTTAGAGCTTCTATGAGCTCCTCTCGCGTGCTTCCAAAGTGGGACTTGCCTGTTTTCTCCAGAATATTGTATTTCACTAGTTAAATCCTTCTGTTGATGTTTAGAACTTGAAACAAACACTAAAACCAAGTTTTCTTCGCTACCGAAGTATTAGTGTTAGGCAAAACAAAAAAATGGTCAAATCCAGGAGAAAACCATCAATAAAAGCCATCAAAAATGTGTCGAATATCACAGCTATCATCTGGCTAGCAAGAGCAAAATCTAGAGCCACCCACATGAAAAACGAGATAGGATGCGACAGTTTGGATGTTCCGGCTAAAACTTCCTAGTCCATATTTTTCTAGCTGCTAAGCCTCTAGTACTATGTGTGATGCACTGTTAGCTCCCTGACATGGGTATACCCTACGGGTACTTGTGTTTAGCCCATACGGTCTAGCCCAAGAGGAATCCACGGGACAACTAAAGCCCAACAAGGATCCAGGTGGCCCAAGTCAGGAGGAAGGCGACTCCTTGAAGGACACGACAATCAATAGATAGATTTCCAAATGGGTAAAACCCTAATCTTTAACTGAATCGGCCTGCTATCACAAGACCTAGCCTCCCTATATAAAGGCTAGGAGAGGGCAACGAGAAGGACATCCACAACCCTAGCATACACCTCGCTAGATTACATCTATGCACCCCTAATGGCTCAAAATATATCGAGCTCGTTGGGAACCCCAAGAGGAAGGTATGATGAGCACAACATAAAGTTTTCCCTTAGTTATGAAACCAAGGTTATCGAACCAGTAGGAGCAAGGAAACAACCCCAAGGTGTTGTTTCCAACTTTGAGTCATGCACAACACAACCACATAACTTTGCCCCACCTTACAGTGAGGTTGTCAATCTCACCGGTTTTGCTGAAAACAAAGGATTAAATGTATTGTGTACAAGATAGTAATTTCTTGCAGAAAGTAAAAAATAAATAGTAGATGATAGATTGATGGTAAAAGAATGGACCGGGGTCCATAGTTCACTAGAGGTGATTCTCCATAAGTTAAATAAAATGTTGGGTGAACAAATTACAGCGGGGCAATTAACAGACTAGAGAAAGCATACCATGCGTACACTAATCATCTTGACTCCTATGAGATTCGATTGGGCATTACAACATTATACATAGAGCGTAATCCAACTGCATCTATGACCAATAATCCACCTTCATGTTATCATCCGAAACCCCTCCAGTATTAAGTTGCAAGCAACAGATAATTGCATTAAGAAAAGTGTGTAAAGTAAACAATACGATTGCCCCATGGACAAAGGATTGATGTTTTCTCCCTAGTAGCAACAGCACATCTACTACCTTAGAGATTCCTGTCACTTCCCCAGATTACTAGAGGCATGAACCCACCATCAAGCATAAATACTCCCTCTTGAATTTGCCAGCATCTACTTGGCCAAGATAGCTACTAACAACGGAAAGCATGAAAGATCACAAATACCATAGACATGATAGAATCAATAATCAATCTGAAATAGCATCTCAATATCCATCGGATCCCCGCAAACACAACATGTAAGATTACAAATAGATGATCTTGGTCATGAACGGAGCTCACGAGATCTAAACATGATAGCACAAAGGAGGAGAACCAACCATCTAGCTACTACATGGACCCGTAGTCCAAGGATGAACTACTCACGCATCACACCGAAGGTAGTCCTGGTGATGAAGAAGGCCTCCAGGATGATCTCTCCCCTCCGGCAGAGTGCCGTGAAGAGCTTCAGATCCCTCCCAATCTAGGGATGGAGATGGCGGCGGCTACAGACTCTTTCGTGGAATTTTGTTCGGGGTTTTTGATCGGGTCTTTGATTGGGCACTTAGGGTTTTCATCCCGGGAGGATTTTATAGAGGAAAGGGCAAGGTCGGTGGAGTACCAGGGGGCCCACACTAGGTGGCGGTGCGCCTTGGGCTAGCCGCACCACCCTAGGGTGTGGCTGCCCTGGTGCCTGATACGTCCATTTTGCATCACTATTCTATGTCATAATTCACTTTTATTCATTGATATATTTCGTATTGAGAGGTGATACTTATGTTATTTCATCTGTTTTTGCATGGTTGATGACTTTTGGAGCATGGACCGCTGCAGTCAGGATTCTGATTGAAAAGGTGCTGTTTGGAGGCAAAATTTGCGAAAACCAGAAAATCCGGAAAAATACATGGAAAATCCTATTTTCCAGAAGACGAAGGAAGCCAGAAGGGGGGCTGGAGATGGGCCACAGGGGGACCACACCACCCCCTGGCGCGGGCCAGCCTAGGCCACGCCACCAGGTGGTGTGGCCGCCTTGGTCCACCCCTGGCACTCCCCTCTGGCGTATATTATCCTCCAGAAACCCTAAGACTCGGGGAGCGACCACAGAAAGATTCCATCACCTCTACGGGGCGGAAAACACCGAGAGAGAAAGATCTCTCCGGCAGACAGATTTCTCCCAGGGGAATTCCTTCCCGGAGAGGGGAGATCGTCGCCATCAACACCACCATCAAGCTAGACTTCATCGGGATCATCATCATCATCACCACCATCATCACCATCAACACCCTCATCACCATCTCCATATTGCTGTAACAATTGTGTTGAATCTTGCATTAGTTCTTAGGGGAAACTTTCCCGGTGTTGATTACTCTTTGTAGTTGATGCTATTGAGTGCACCATTGAATTATTGTTTATGTTCAGATTGTTATACATCATTATTTCATCTCTGATCATGATCCATATGATGTCTTGTGAGTAGTTCGTTTTGTTCATGAGGACATGGGAGAAGTCATGTTGTTAGTATTGGAGTTGTGTTGAGAAAGATTCAATAGTTTGATACTTAAGTTGTGGTGTACTTCTTCTAGTCGTGTCATGTGAACGTCGACTACATAACACTTCACCTATATGGGCCTAGGGGAATGCATTGTGTATTTGGATACTAATCATAGGGGTTGCCGGAGTGACAGAAACATGAACCCCCTTTAGGATACCATTGCACAAGGGACATAAGGGTCTTAGAGTTTAAAGATGTGGTTAGGTTTTTACCTTAATTACTTTCTTGTACTGACGGATGTTTGCAAGGGGTATAATCACAAGTATGTATTAGTTCTTGGAAGGTCGGTACATTAGCACAGGTTAACCCACACAACACTTAGCAAGCTAAAGAAGATTAATCAACTATATGAAGCGAAAGCACTTTACAGTCTTCCCATGTGCCTCGAGAACGTTTGGTCATCTTAAGTAATACAACCGGCTTGTCCTTTGCTGCATAAAGGATTGGGCCACTTGCTGCATTTATCCCTATTGTCTTTTATTTACTCGTACTTTGTTTACTTGCTTTATCAAAAACCCTAAAAATCCGTTTGCTAAGTATTTGCAGTGAATTCCTGATCCATACCACTAGCCAGCACCTTCTACTCCTCGTTGGGTTTGACACTCTTACTTATCGAAAATACTGCGATACACCCCCTATACTTGTGGGTCATCAAGACTATTTTCTGGCGCCGGTGCCGGGGAGTGAAGCACTATTGGAGAGTGGAACTGGTAAAGGAAACTTCTACTGTGAGTATTGTTTACTTATACTAGTTGCTTTATTTTCGTCATGGATAATTCACTGAGTTTCTTATTTGGTAATGCTACTACCATTGCTAAGGTAGTAGATAAACCACCACCTGCTAAGAATGATGTTTTTAAAATACCTACAAGAATTATTGATTGTGTTATGGATAACTACTATGTTGGGGATGGAACTGTCCATCCCGGTGATCATTTGCTTTTTATACACGAATTATGCGGGTTGTTCAAGTGTGCAGGTATTACTACAGATCAAGTTAAGAAGAAGTTATTTTCATTATCACTAAAAGGAAGAGCCGAGGAATAGTATAAGCTGCTGAAGAATGGTCAATCTCTGGAATGGGAGGAAATAGTGCCTCTCTTTTATTCAAAGTTTTATCCTCCTAGTGAGATCCATAAAGATCGGAATCAAATATACAACTTTTGGCCTCTTGATGGAGAGAGTACAACTCAAGCTTGGGGGAGATTGAAGTTACTAATGCTCAAATGTCCCATTCATGAGCTCCCCAACAATAATATTATCAATAACTTTTATGCAAGGCTTTCTCTTCATGATAAAGATTTATTGTATGCTTCTTGTGCTGGATCACTGACTCGCATGGAAGAAGAAGCTAAATGGGATCTTCTAGACTGTATTCAAGACAATGCTGAAGCATGGGAGAATGACAAAGGTAGAAAGTCAGGTATAAATTATGATCATGAATGCATTGAATCTTTTATGGGAACTGATGACATTCAAAATATTAGTAATGCTTATGGTCTTGATTTGCAAGTTATTACGAATTGCTTTAGAGCTTTTGCTTCTTATACTGAAATTCCAAAAAGGGGATGGAATAAGTACCATGCACCTTATAAAGATATTGTTGACTGTGTTCCTGTTGGGAGCACTGAGTGTTGCACTATTGATCACATCTTACCTGAGCCTTATATCGAGAAGATTCCCTTCCCAAATAAGGTAAAGGATCATCCTATGATAACTAATGTAATCACAAAAAGTGAAAAGAGAACTGTAAAACCTGATGAACAAATAAATGCTGAATCTATGGTAGCAATTATGAAAGACCTTGTCACTAAAAACATAGAAGATGGACACATAGTTTTTTGTGAGGATGCTTCTAATATTGTTTCACATCCTAATAGAGCTAAAAAGCTAGTGTCCATGTGCTTTCTGTTAGAATTGGTGATCATTGCTATTATGGTTTGTGTGATATTGGTGCAAGTTCAAGTGCTATTCCATATGAGCTTTACAGAGAAATTATGCATGAAATCAGTCCCTACGAATTGGAAGAGATTGATGTGGTTATTCACCTTGCTAATAGAGAGACCATCTCTCCAATTAGCATTGTACGAGATGTGGAAGTTCTTTGTGGTAAGATTAAGTATCCTACTGATTTTCTAGTACTGGGTTTAGCTGCTAGTAAAACTTATCCTATAATTTTTTGTAGACCTTTCTTGAGTACTTGTGGAGCTATTATAGATTTCAAGAGGGAGAAAATTTGACTAAGTTTGACGGGGAATCTTATGAGTTTAATTTTTCGAAATTTACTAAAGAACCTTGTGAAGAGGAAACCCATAATGAGGATTTTAGAGTTGAACAACTTGCTTCTATCTCTCTTGCTCCTAACAATGCTTTGCAACTGTTTATGGAAGATCACGAAAGTGAGATCTTCATGGAAGAAAGGAATGAGATTGACAAGATCCTCCGTCGTCAACCCAAGATGCTAAAGCATGACTTGCCTATAGAAGACTTGGGTACCACGTTGCCACCTAAAAAGGATCTGGTCTTCGATCTTAAACCTCTCCCTGATGATCTTAAATATGCTTATATTGATGATAAAAAGATATATCCTATTATTATTAGCTCTAAACTTTCAGGAAAGGAAGAAGAAAGGTTATTGGAGGTTTTGAAGAAACACCGAGGAGCTATGCACTATACTCTCGATGATTTAAAAGGGATTTCACCTACTATATGTCAGGATTCTATCAACATAGAACCAGATGCAAAGCCAGTAGTGGAGCACCAACGACGTCTAAATCCTAAGATGAAGGAAGTGGTAAGGAATGAGGTATTGAAAATCCTTGATGCTGGTATTATTTACCCTATTGCTGATAGTGAATGGGTTAGTCTTGTTCATTGTGTTCCTAAAAAAGGAGGTATTACCCTTGTTCCTAATGATAATGATGAGATTATTCCTCAAAGAATAGTAGTAGGCTATAGGATGTGCATTGATTTTAGAAAAGTCAATAAAGGAACTAAGAAAGATCACTACCCGGTTCCTTTTATTGATCAAATGTTGGAAAGGTTGTCTAAAAAGACCCATTTTTGTTTTCTTGATGGTTATTCTGGTTTCTCTCAAATTGCTGTTAAACAACAAGATCAAGAAAAAACTACTTTTACATGCCCTTACGGAACTTATGCTTATAGACGTATGCCTTTTGGTTTATGTAATGCTCATGCTACTTTTCAAAGGTGCATGTCTGCTATCTTTCATGGTTTTTGTGAGGAAATTGTAGAAGTGTTCATGGATGACTTCTCTGTCTATGGAACTTCTTTTGATAATTGTCTGCACAACCTTGATAAAGTTTTGTAGAGATGTGAAGAAACTAATCTTGTTCTTAATTGGGAGAAATGCCACTTCATGGTTAATGAAGGGATTGTCCTTGGGCATAACATTTCTGAAAGAGGTATAGAAGTTGATAGAGCTAAGGTTGAGGCAATTGAGAAGATGCCATGCCCAAGAGACATCAAAGGTATTCGTAGTATCCTTGGTCATGCTGGTTTCTATAGAAGGTTTATTAAAGACTTCTCTAGGATATCAAAACCCCTCACTAATCTTCTTCAAAAAGATGTACCCTTCATTTTTGATGATGATTGTAAGGGAGCTTTTCAAACTCTTAAGAAGGCTTTAACTACATCCCCTATTGTTCAACCACCTGATTGGAGTTTACCCATTTGAAATTATGTGTGATGCTAGTGATTTTGCTATAGGCGCTGTCCTTGGGCAACGAGTTGATAAAAAGTTAAACATTATTCATTATGCTAGTAGGACTTTAGATGCTACTCAAAGGAATTATGCTACTACTGAAAAAGAATTTCTAGCTGTAGTTTTTGCTTGTGATAAGTTTAGACCCCATATTGTAGACTCAAAAGTCACCATTCATACCGATCATGCTGCTATTAAATACCTTATGACAAAGAAAGACGGTAAGCGTAGGCTTATTAGATGGGTGCTGCTTTTACAAGAGTTTGATCTACATATAGTAGATATGAAAGGTGCTGAAAACCCTGTAGTTGATAATCTATCTCGATTGGAAAACATCTCTTCTGACCCTGTGCCTGTTAATGATAATTTCCCAAATGAGCAGTTAGCCGCGGTAGGGGTAAGCTCGCGAGGGAGCCCTTGGTACGCTGATTATGCTAACTTTATTATCTCCAAATATTTGCCTCCAACTTTTACAGCTCAACAAAGGAGGAAGTTCTTCTATGATTTGAGGCATTATTTTTGGGATGACCCACACTTATACAAAGAAGGAGTGGATGGTATTATGCGAAGATGTGTTCCAGAATATGAACAAAAGGAGATATTATGTAAATGTCATGGTAGTGCCTATGGAGGACATCATGCATGAGATAGAACTACACAAAAGGTGCTACAATCAGGTTTCTACTGGCCTACCCTTTTTAAAGATGCAAGGAAATTTGTTTTATCTTGTGATGAATGTCAGTGTGTTGGTAATATTTCTAGACGCAATGAAATGCCTATGAACTACTATCTAGTTATTGAACCCTTTGATTGCTGGGGATTTGACTTTATGGGTCCTTTCCCTCCCTTGAAAGGTTATACTCATATTCTTGTTGCCGTTGATTATGTTACTAAGTGGGTAGAAGCCATTCCTACGAAGAGTGCTGATGGGGAAACTTCTCTAAAAATGCTTAAGGATGTTATCTTTCCTAGGTTTGGAGTGCCTAGGTATCTCATGAGTGATGGGGGTTCTCATTTCATTCATGGTGGTTTTAGAAAGACCCTTGCTAAATATGATGTTAATCACAGAATTGCTTCAGCCAATCACCCCCAAACTAGCGGGCAAGTAGAGTTATCAAATAGATAAATTGAATCCATCTTGCAAAATACTGTTAATAGATCTAGCAAAAATTGGGCTAAAAAGTTGAATGATGCTTTATGGGATTATAGAACTGCCTACGAAAATCCTATGGGGATGTCTCCATATAAAATGGTTTATGGGAAAGCTTGTCACCTACCTTTAGAATTAGAACATAAAGCTTACTGGGCAGTTAAAGAACTAAATAGAGATTGTAAGCTCGCTGGCGAGAAACGATTATTTGACTTAAGTTCTTTAGATGAATGGAGGAGTGAACCTATGAAAATGCTAGGCTCTTTAAGGAAAAAGTTAAAAGATGGCATGACAAGCGAATACTTAAGAGAGAATTTCATGTTGGTGATAAAGTTCTATGTTATAGGTCTCGTCTCAGATTTTTTGCAGGAAAACTACTATCAAAATGGGAAGGACCTTTCATTATTAAAGAAGTATACCGTTCAGGAGCAATAAAAATTTCTTCTTTAAAAGGTAATACTACACAAGTAGTGAATGGGCAGCGACTCAAACACTATATTGCTGGGGATTCTTATAATGAAGATGTTGATGCCTTTCAAGTTATAACTCCGGAAAAATTTATCAAGGACCAAATTCAGAGACCTACAGAGTCCGCTTTCAAATAGGTAACAGTTCTCGTAAGAAAAGTTCCACGAAAATACTATCCAACTATATTTTTGCAGTTTTTAGTCAATAAGGAAAACTACGAAGCGAAAGAGAGACAGAAACGGAGCCAGGGTGGTTCACACCACCCTGTGGCACGGGCCCACCCCTGGCTGCGCCACCAGGTGGTGTGGCCACTCCGGACTCTGCCTCCGACTCATTTTCTCCCAGTACCTTCCTTTTGATATGAAACTTCATAATATATAACCCCGCGGATCCCCCGAGGTTCGTATATCGTGTTCTCGTCGTGTTTTTGTTTCGATCTGTTTCTGCCAGGACATACTCTTTGAAAGTTTAGAAGCACAATGGTGTCCGCCAAGGATAAGGGGAAGGAACCTATGGAAGAAGATCTCCAAGACCCCAAGCAGGGGCTGGTACCTTTAGTCACTTGCCCTGCATCAACGGAAGCCCTACGAGTCACTAAGGAGTTTTGCGATAAGTACCGAGACTTGAGGAGGAAGGTGGACA
Source organism: Avena eriantha (assembly GCA_910589775.1). Lineage (NCBI taxonomy): Eukaryota > Viridiplantae > Streptophyta > Magnoliopsida > Poales > Poaceae > Avena > Avena eriantha. The sequence continues at coordinate 293,145,340 of OU342741.1, read as the reverse complement.
TGCTTCAATGGGAGAATAATAGGCTTCGCAAGATGCTGGAAGATTACCTTACGTCGACTAAGAAAATATTACCACCACCACCGAAGGAGTAATTCGTCATCAGGTTTGGCATCCCCTTGTTTTGTTCCAAGCTTGGGGGAGTGCCGCGGTACCACATCACTATCTTCTATATTTTTACCCTTATTAGTAGAGTCATATCATGAGTAGAGAAGTTATTATGTAGGATGGTTTGCATTATGGAAGTGTCCCCTCTCTCGTTAGATATGTATCCCTTGGTGTGAGTTGCCGTTATGGAATATTAATGAGAAGTTCTATCATTTACTCTTTTTGCATAGCTTATATTAGTTTTCAGTTCATGGTTATATGATTGATCTTGTTGTTAGTATTGGTATCACTTTGGGATCATTGAGTTAATCTAGTTGGTTTTGGCAATCCTGGCTCGGTTAGTAGCACACTATTTTTGAGAGTTGAAAGAAAATATAGAAGTACTCTAAAAGAAATATAATTTCATCATCTCTCTTTCTTGATTTTCTCATAAGTTTAGTATTCTCTAGTTAAGATCTTTTGTGCTTCCAAGGAAGATTGCATGTTTGTTTTTATCACTTGTATGTTTGTTTGTTTCCTTCAACTCTTATACTTGCTACCTAGGCTTGCTAGCCAAAAACCTGTACTGAGAGGGTATTCTTCTCGTAAATCCACCTCCTTTAAACCAAACCCATGCCATTTGTGTCCACCATACCTACCTATTAGCATTATTGCTATTCCAAGTAAATTCTTGTTTTATCTACCTACCAAATTAAACTTGTTATGTGAAAATTAGTGATTAAAGCTCTCACGAACTTGATGGCACACTTTACTTTCTTGCATTAATAAACTTGAACCATTGGGTCCTTCTTTGTTGCGTATATGCTTGCGCTTTATGAGTTGAAGTTAGTAGAACCATGTATCATGGGGAACGCTTTCAACATTGCATTGGTACTTTGTACCTAGTTGTTATCATGTTCTTTTGCTTATGGATCCCGGTGGTGTGAAATAAAAGTGGAACTTGTAAGATCATGGAGTTATATGTGTGTTAGAGAAACGCATGGTCCGCTAGCCTAAGCCATGCCTAATCATGGTGGAAACTTGAAGCAAACTATAGTGAGCATTCTATGAAGCATCCTCAATAAAAACCTATGCAAATAGCAAATAAAAAGATCGCTGAGATGCTCACTGTCTGCTTGCCTTGTCATTTTGATTATTGGATAGCTCCTGTGTCATGTGCAAGGGGTACCCCATTGGCGGTTCTCAATGATACACGTGTATTTACAATGACAAGAGCTTACTCGTTACTGAAGTTGAGTAGCATGAGGTTCGGTACTCGTAAGTAAGGGGCATGGGACTTCAATTTATAACTTGTCAAGCATATCCTCTTAGTTGTGCCACTTTAACCTTAATCACCAAAAGATGCCTATGATAGGTGCAATGAGAGATAAAAGCTAGTAAGTATCATAATTTTTGGGAGCTCTTTATGAGACTTGCAATCCCTACTTTCTCTGCGAAGGGCCTTTCTTTTACTTTGTAGTTGAGTCAGTAAACCTACTCCCTTCCATCTCAGCAAGTATTTTGAGTTGTTGTGTTTCATTCATTCATATGATGATTTATTCAATCATGTTTCTTATGTTCCTTGTTTTACACATTGCTCTTATCTTGATGTTTACTACTTTGAAAGCTATCATTGAAAACCAGTTATTTGTGAACTCCAGCAAATTATCAACTATTCTTCGACCAAGAGCTAAGTTTGCCATTACCAATTATGATTTACTTTATGTATCTTTATTGTGTTTCCTTTACTTATTGCAAGTTAAGTTATATAATAGTGAGTTGTCTTCTATTATGATCTATGTATTGATGCATGTGATGCTTCTTGTCTGTATTCTTTTATCAACTCTTCACTCCATAAACCTGAGGTCATGTTTATTGAGCTCAGTTTCGCTTGGGGACAAGCGAAGTCTAAGCTTGGGGGGAGTTGATACGTCCATTTTGCATCACTATTCTATGTCATAATTCACTGTTATTCATTGATATATTTCGTATTGAGAGGTGATACTTATGTTATTTCATCTGTTTTTGCATGGTTGATGACTTTTGGAGCATGGACCGCTGCAGTCAGGATTCTGAAGGAAAAGGTGCTGTTTGGAGGCAAAATTCGCGAAGACCAGAAAATACGGGAAAATACATGGAAAATCCTATTTTTCTAGAAGACGAAGGAAGCTAGAAGGGGGGCTGGAGATGGGCCACAGGGGGCCCACACCATCCCCTGGCGCGGGCCAGCCTAGGCCGCGCCACCAGGTGGTGTGGCCGCCCTGGTCTACCCCTGGCACTCCCCTCTGGCGTATATTATCCTCCCAAAACCCTAAGACTCCGGGAGCGACCACAGAAAGATTCCGCTGCCTCTAAGGGGCGGAAAAAACCGAGAGAGAAAGATCTCTTCGGCAAACAGATTTCTGCCGGGGAAATTCCTTCCCAGAGAGGGGAGATCGTCGCCATCAACACCACCATCAAGCTGGACTTCATCGGGATCATCATCATCATCACCGCCACCATCATCACCATCAGCACCCTCATCACCATCTCCATATTGCTGTAACAATTGTGTTGAATCTTGCATTAGTTCTTAGGGGAAACTTTCCCGGAGTTGATTACTCTTTGTAGTTGATGCTATTGAGTGCACCATTGAATTATTGTTTATGTTCAGATTGTTATACATCATTATTCCATCTCTGATCATGATCCATATGATGTCTTGTGAGTAGTTCGTTTTGTTCATGAGGACATGGGAGAAGTCATGTTGTTAGTAGTGGAGTTGTGTTGAGAAAGATTCAATAGTTTGATATTTAAGTTGTGGTGTACTTCTTCTAGTGGTGTCAGGTGAACGTCGACTACATGACACTTCACCTATATGGGCCTAGGGGAATGTATTGTGTATTTGGCTACTAATCGTAGGGGTTGCCAGAGTGACAGAAACCTGAACCCCCGTTAGGAAACCATTGCACAAGGGACGTAAGGGTCTTAGAGTTTAAAGCTGTGGTTAGGTTTTTACCTTAATTACTTTCTTGTACTTATGGATGTTTGCAAGGGGTATAATCACAAGTATGTATTAGTCCTAGGAAGGCCGGTACATTAGCACAGGTTCACCCACACAACACTTAGCAAGCTAAAGAAGATTAATCAACTATATGGAGCAAAAGCACTTTACAGTCTTCCCATGTGTCCTCGAGAACGTTTGGTCATCTTAAGTAATACAACTGGCTTGTCCTTTGCTGCATAAAGGATTGGGCCACTTGCTGCATCTATCCCTATTGTCTTTTATTTACTCGTACTTTGTTTACTTGCTTTATCAAAAAACTCTAAAATTCTGTTTGCTAAGTATTTGCAGAGAATTCCTGATCCATACAACTAGCCAGCACCTTCTACTCCTCGTTGGGTTCGACACTCTTACTTATCGAAAATACTGCGATACACCCCCTATACTTGTGGGTCATTAGTGCCCCTCTTCGTCTCCCCTCCGGACTCCGTGTTGCTTCGGATAAAATATTGACTCGGGCTTTTGTTCGGTCCAATTCCGAGAATATTTTCTTACTAGCTTTTCTGAAACGAAAAACAACAGAAAACATGCAACTGGCACTATGGCATCTTGTTAATAGGTTAGTTCCAGAAAATGTATAAAAATACCTCAAAGTATGAACAAAACATAAGAAAGTAGATACTAAACAAGCATGGAACATCAAAAATTATAGATACGTTTACGACATATCAACATCCCCAAGCTTAACTCATGCTCGTCCTCGAGTAGGTAAGTGATAAAAAAGAATAATGTTTGAGGTGACATGCATCATCACAATCTTGATCAAGGTATTTGTAAAACATTGATAGGTGGGATCATAGTACTCTAACATAGACATGAAAGGTATAGTTCTAAGAATAAGACATAGCAACTGTGTTATAACATGAAAAGGTACAAACAAAAGATTCATGAATAACAATGCTTTCAAAGAAGTTTGTTTCTTTCACATATAGAAAACATAATGATAATGGTATTCAGCTTGTCCCTCATGGTATATCAAAACATAAATGCATAGGACACCTTCAAAGTTCATAAGGGTGACTAGATACAAATAGTTTAAGAACAAGCAATATCAAAGTTATGAAACAATCAACAAGTTTTCGGACAATGCACATTAAACTAAGAATGAACACTATGCTCTCTAAATAGGTGCATAAAGATAGAAGATGGAGACTCAACATAAAAGTAAAAGAAAGGCCCTTCATAGAAGGAAGCAGGGATTCAAGTCTCATAAAGAGCTTCCAGAAATTATGGTACTTATTAGCTTTCAGCTCTCATTGCCCCTATCATAAGCATCTTTAGGTGATTAAGGTTAAAGTGAGAAAATATTAGGATATGCTTGACAAGTTATAAGCTGAAAATCTCATGCCCCTTGCTTACGAGTACCGAACCTCATGCTACTAGACTTTAGTCTCAAGTAAGTTCTTGTCATTGTAAGTACATGTGTATCATAGGGAATCGCCAACGGGGTACCCCTTGCCCGATGATACATAATCTTTCCCATATCAAAATGACAAGGAAACATACAATGAGCATCTCAACGATCCTTTTATTTCTATTAGCATAGGGTTTTCCCCTTTTTTTGAGGATGCTTCACAGATTGCTCACTATGGTTATGCTGCAAGATTCCACCATGATTAGGCATGGCTTAGGCTAGTCGCCCAGGCGTTTCTCTAATACATATACAAACTCCATGAGCTTTACACGCTCCCCTTTCATTTCACACCGCCGGGATCCATAAGCAAAAGAACATAATATCAACTAAATAAAGTGCAATGTTGAAAGCGTTTGCCATGATAACATGGTTTTGCTAATTCACAACTTACGAAACGCAAGCATATACGCAGCATAGATGGGCACAATGGTTCAAGTTTATTAAGTGCAAGAAAGTAAAGTGTTCCATCAAGTTCGTGAGAGCTTTAATCACTAATTTTCACATAACAAGTTTAATTCAGAAGGTAGATAAAACATGAATATACTTGGAATAGCAATAATGCTAATAGGTAGTTATGGTGGACTCTTTGGAATAACTTGGTTTTATTTGGAGTTGGATGCATGAGTGGAACTCATACTTGGTACATGTGGAGGTTAGCAAAAGACTGGGAGCGACCAACTAAGAGAGCAATAATGGCCATAATCATGCGAAGCGACAAAACATTATTAATTAAACATAAAGTGATATTACAATTCGAAAACTAAATGATCATAGAGGCTATGGTGACTTGGTATAGTCTTAACATGGTGTGAGCATGCGCCAAGTCAACCCAAATAAAGCATCAAAGGAGAAGGCCACAATATTATGCTTTTATATGCTAAAACAACGCATGATTCTTTCAAGGCACATTAAGAAATCTCAATTGTTTGCAACAATTAATGATACATCAATAATCACTAAGCATAAAATCATAGCAATATCAAACATGACATGATAAAGTCTAGGCCACGGTCAAAACAAGACTCCTTTTATACCACTTATAAGCATGAACTTTCCTACCCTTTTCCAATCCAAATTAACATATTTGAAAACTAATGTATGAATGTAGAGGTCCAACCAATTTATTTGAGAAAACTAGCAAAAGAAAACTAAAAACAAAGACGAAGACGCTCCAATAACAACACAATTGTGCATGAAACAATAAAAATGAAGTGTTTGGAAGAAAACCTGAGATTTTTATTGATGAAGAAGGGGATGCCTTTGGAATCCCCAAGCTTTGACGCTTGTACTTCTTGAATATTTCTTGGGGTGACATGGGTGGCATCCCCAAGCTTGAGATTTTGTACATACTTCATCTTATCACATTATTCTCCCCTACACTTAAAAATTTCCTTCATACAAAACTTCACACAATCTTCATTAGCAACATCAGTGTACTTAAGATAATAAGTCTTTAGGTTCAGTTTCAACACAAGTAAAACTTCCATTAAAACACAAGTTACTGTAGAAATTCCTTTTAAAAGTTCAAGTGATCAAACAGAACTCAAAGAGAAAGAGATTAAGAGGAAAATGCAAATAATGGCAAAAATCTGCCAAAATAGACCTGCAGGTAAAAACCGGTTTTTCCGAAGACCTTCTGTTACTTAAATCGAAAGGTGTTAAACTAACGAAATTAGATAACAACCTGGAGCAGAAGCACAAAACATTACAGCTCAATCCGACATACAGATATTTTTCATGAATTTTTACACCGAAGCACAAAAATCTGTTTCGGGACAGCAACTTTCCCAAGCATTATTTCTCTCTCTCTTTAGAGGTTATTCTTGGCACAAAAACCACACAAATGTGATAAGGAGAGGTTATTAATGAGGAAATAAGTTCCAAGACTCAACAAAATAAAAACTTATTGACTAAATATTTGGGTTATCTCCCAATAAGTGATTTTCTTTAACGACTTTGAGCTAGGCATAAGAAGCAAGAATCAAGTATTCTCAAATGAAGAAGCATTAAGAGCAAATTTGTTTTAATAGGAGAGGCAAAAGGAATCTTCTTTCTCTTCTTAGGGAAGTGTTCTATACCTTTCTTGAGTGGGAATTGATATTTAATGGTGCCTTCTTTCATATCAATAATGGCACCAACAGTTCTAAGAAAATGTCTTCCCAAAATAATAGGACAAGAAGCATTGCATTCAACATCCAAAACATAGAAATAAACAAGGACATAGGTATTGTTAACCATAATAATAACATCATTAATACTACCCATGAGTTTCTTTTTAGCATTATCATCAAGTTGGATATCTAAATAACAGTCTTCCAATGGTGGTATATCAAGAATTTCATACATCCTTCTAGGCATAATAGAAACACTACTATCAAGATCACATAAATCTTTTAGATCAAAATCATTCACTTTCATATTAATGATGGGTTCCTAACCATCTTCTAATTTCATAGGGATAGAAGCTTTATGTTTCATCTTTTCTTCTTTATTTTTTATGAGAGCATTAGTGATGTGTTTTGTAAAGGCCATATTCATAGCACTAGCATTAGGACTTTTAGCAAGCTTTTGTAGGAACATAATTACTTAAAAAATATTGCAACCATCAAGATCAAAATCATAATTACCATCCAAGGTAGTAGAGCTATTGTTTCCCATATTTAGAAGAATTTTAGCATTTTTATTGGAGAAGGTTCCGTTGGTTTTAGGCATTATTGCAAAAGGTATGGGGACTTCATGTGGTTTGCTAGAATCAACATTAGTGGTGGTGCTAGTACATATACTACTATTTCTAGCAATTTCATCTTCTCTTTCCCACTTAGCATGCAATTTAGCTATTAGTCTAACATTTTCATCAATTCTAACTTGTATGGTATTAATAGCAGCAAAGGGATTTTCCATGGTTTCAGGTTTAGCAACCATTTTATTAATCAAAGAGGATTGTGCTTCAGACAAAGATGATATATTTCTTTCAGCATTCAAAAGTTTTAATTGCAAACTAGGAATTTCCCTATTTAAACTCTCAAGTTGATGACAAATATTTTTCAAAATAGTAGATTGTTCCTCCATGGTTTTAGTAAATAATTTATTCTGCTCATATTGCATTTGCATGAAGTTTTGAGTGGCTCTTTCAACTTCTAAAATTCTTTCTTCACTAGGAATTCCAGATTTACCATGATAACCACAAGTATTATTAGGAGGATAAGGCCTATAATTGTTATTACCAAAATTATTCCTGTAGGCATTGTTGCTAAAATTATTATTTCTAATAAAGTTCACATCAACTTGATCTTCTTGAGCAACCAAAGAGGCTAAGGGAACATGATTTGGATCAATATGAGCTTTCCCATTAATAAGCATAGACATAATAAGATCAATTTTATCACTCAAGGAGGAGGTTTGCTCAACATAATTTACCTTCTTACCTTTCAGAGCTCTCTCAGTGTGCCATTCAGAATAGTTAACCATCATATTATCAAGGAGCTTTGTTGCAGCACCCAAAGTAATTGTCATAAAGGTACCTCCAATAGCAGAATCCAACGGATTTCTTGAAGAATAATTTAGTCCTGCATAAAAGGTTTGGATAATCATCCATGCAGTCAGTCCATGAGTGGGACAATTCTTTACCAAAGATTTCATTCTTTCCCAAGCTTGAGCAACATGTTCATTATCAGATTGCTTAAATTTCATTATTCCACTTCTCATAGATATAATCTTAGAAGGAGGATAGTATTTTCCAATGAAAGCATCTTTGAATTTAGTCCAAGAATCAATACTATATCTAGTTAGGGATAGCAACCATTCTTTATCTTTTCCTCTCAAAGATAAAGGAAACATTTAAGCTTAATAATATCTCCATCTATATCCTATGTTTTTGCATCTCACAAAGTTCAACAAAGTTATTAAGATGAGCGGCAGCATCTTCAGTACCAACACCAGAAAATTGTTCTTTCATAACAAGGTTGAGCAAAGCAGGTTTAATTTCAAAGAAAGTAGCTTCAGGAACAGGTGGAGCAATAGGTGTGCACATGAAATCATTGTTGTTGGTGCTGGTGAAATCAAACAACTTAGTATTTTCAGGAGTATTCATTTTTTGTATTTTTAATAAAGGAAACAAACCAATACAACTAATTTTTTGTGTGTTTTTCACAAAAGAAACATGCAAACAAAGAAGAAATAAACTAAGCAAAACAAAAAAACAAAGTAAAGAGATTGGTTGTGAGGGACTCCCCTTGTGAAGATGTCCTTGACTCCCAGCAACGACGCCAGAAAAAAGGCTTGATGGCTCAAAATATATCGAGCTCGTTGGGAACACCAAGGGGAAGGTATGATGAGCACAATAGCAAGTTTTGCCTTAATTATGAAACCAAGGTTATCAAACCAGTAGGAGCAAGGAAACAACCCCAAGGTGTTGTTTCCAACTTGGAATCCTGCACAACACAACCACATAACTTTGCCCCAACTATAGTGAGGTTGTCAATCTCACCGGTTTTGCTGAAAACAAAGGATTAAACGTATTGTGTAGAAGATAGTAATTGCTTGCAGAAAGTAAATAGTAAATAGTAGATGGTAGATTGATGGTAAAAGAATGGACCGGGGTCCATAGTTCACTAGAGGTGATTCTCCTTAAGATAAATAAAATGTTGGGTGCACAAATTATAGCGGGGCAATTGACAGACTCGAGAAAGCATACCATGCATATACTAATCATCTTGACTTCCATGAGATTCGATTGGGCATTACAACATTATGCATAGACCGTAATCCAACTGCATCTATGACTAATCCACCTTCAGGTTATCATCCGAACCCCCTCCAGTATTAAGTTGCAAGCAACAGATAATTGCATTAAGCAAAGTGTGTAAAGTAAACAATACGATTGACCCATGGACAAAAGATTGTTGTTTTCTCCCTAGTAGAAACAACACATCTAGTACCTTAGAGATTCCTATCACTTCTCTAGATTACTAGAGGCATGAACCCACTATCGAGCATAAATACTCCCTCTTGGAGTTGCTAGCATCTACTTGGCCAAGCTAGATACTAACAACAGAAAGCATGCAAGATCACAAATAACATAGACATGATAGAATCAATAATCAATCTGAAATAGCATCTCAATATGCATTGGATCCTTGCAGACACAACATCTAAGATTACAAATAGATGATCTTGATCATGAACGGAGCTCGCAAGATCTAAACATCATAACACAAAGGAGGAGAACCAACCATCTAGATACTACATGGACCCGTAGTCCAAGGATGAACTACTCACGCATCACACCGGAGGCAGTCATGGTGATGAAGAAGGCCTCTAGGATGATCTCTCCCCTCCGACAGAGTACCGGGAAGAGCTTCAGATCCCTCCCGATCTAGGGATGGAGATGGCGGTGGCTACAAACTCTTTCGTAGAATTTTGATTGGGGTTTTTGATCGGGTCTTTGATCGGGTACTTAGGGTTTTCTTCCCAGGAGGCTTTCATAGGTGAAAGGGCAAGGTCGGTGGAGTACCAGGGGGCCCACACCAGGTGGCGACGCGCCTAGGGCTGGCCGTGCCACCCTAGGGTGTGGCTGCCCTGGTGCCCCTCTTCGTCTCCCCTCCGGACTCTGTGTTGCTTCGGGTAAAATACTGACTTGGGCTTTTGTCCGGTCCAATTCCGAGAATATTTCCTTACTAGCTTTTTTGAAACCAAAAACAGCAGAAAACAGGCAACTGGCACTGTGGCATCATGTTAATAGGTTAGTTCCAGAAAATGTATAAAAATACCTCAAAGTATGAAGAAAACATAAGAAAGTAGATACTAAACAATCATGGAAAATCACAAATTATAGATATGTTTACGACGTATCAATCCCTTGTAACCTTTGACTCCTTGATAATCCAAGAGCATACAAGCAGGAGTAGGGTCCCTTCTGAGGGCCTAAACCTGGGTAAACCGTGTGTCCCTGATGTGCTTTTTTGCTAGCCGATCAATGCCTCTAGCGCTCCCCAATCCCTCGAACCTAAGTCCGTCAGCGATGGGCATTGACGAGTTAACCCCTTGTTAATTAGCGTCGTATGTGGGAAATGGGAGTGCTGATGTTGCGGCATCCTGGACCCCATCAAATGCGATCTACAACTCCGCTACAGCAGAGAATCGCCTCCTCTTCAGCACCTTCGACTTCACCGTCCACTCGCCGGCGACTCGCCTGGACTTAGAGTCCGTGGGCGATGGGATCGGCATGATGATTGGCACGCTTCGCTTCCCCGATCACCCACAAGCTCCTTCGATTACCCCTCCCTCGTGGTTCCCACCATAGATTGGCACCCTGAGCGAGCTCAGCGCCTTAGCACCAGCTTCTGACACTGATAGCAACAACAATTGCGAGTCCAATCTAATGTTGAAAGATGGCGCCTATGGCTCCGGATCTGAGAGCTGTGGGAGTAGTGGTTTCCAAAACCATTACATGTGTGCTGCCATCAACACTGGTGATGGAGGTACTCAGGGGGACACCACCAACAGCGGGCCCACCAACAACGATCCTACCAATCGAGCCCCTACCATCGGTCCTGTCAATGGTGAGCAACAACAGCTGCCCAACCCCGATAATTAGGGCGGACCCGCCACCAACGAGACAAGGCGATAGGAGATCCACATCGACACTGAGTGGGCGTGGAGGGAAGCCCTACAGGGCAAACCCTTGCCGCCAAACTCATCACAACAGATGTTGATGGGATACCATTGGCTACTCATCTAGGAGTTCAACCGCCAGCAGGTGGTGAATGCGCTACTCGAGGAATGCAGAAAGGCCAGGGACGAGTCAAGCCTCTAGCGTGAAGCACTCTCGTCTATTGGTGGATCCTCCTCCAAAGTTAACGACCCTGCAGTCACCAAAAGAAGCTCTGGACTGGCCAACCTTAATGAGAAAGATCGGGATGAGGCAACCAAAACCCTCAACTTCTCGTTCAGGTCGATGGGCTCGCACGGAAATATGATCCCGAAAACACCGCATGTTGCGGTGACAGCAGCCACCATGTATCTGCTCACCAATCAGCCGCCAGTCGGAGACCCACGATCTGCCGTGCACCGATCCACGATCGTTGGCCTTGGACTGGTCGAGGCTGCGCTGGCCAAGGGGCGAACACCGGAGAAAAGAAAATCAAGGCTCCATCCAAGTACTACTCACTATCTTCTAGCGAGGACAAGCACGACTTGTCATGGTGATACCGCAGCTCATGGCGACGTGACCATGATTATGATGCGCGTTACGAGATCACCCAGCGCAAGGTCAACAAGATGTTGCGGGCTAACCTCTAGGGTGGCCCGATCTTTCATGATTCCCTTTCAAATCGAGGGTGGAGTGCGGAGGAAGAAGAGGCGAAGGAACACGACGAACTCACGCAAGAAGAACATGATGAACACACTCACGCAAAACCACGATACACACCAATAGCTCACGCCGGCGGTGACCGGTCCGGCGCAATCCCTAGGATCGGCGTCGGGCGGAGGACTCTCTCTCGAACCGGCACGGCGAGTAGGGAGACTTGATGAGGTCTTGACGTCTAGGCAAAGGGACTCCAATGCCTAGGCCTTGTACAACCTGGAGGCACGATGCAAACTCCAACGAGGTATGTGATATTTGGTGCTCCTTTGTCGAAGGAGCATGAGGCAAGAACTAGATAGATCCACAAAGGGATTTCCACTATTTCCAAATATCATGCCTAGTGACATAGGTATGATTAATCGGGTGCTTATGATTTGTTACCCTGGACTGGGCACAAGGCTTATGGCCCATGAAGATTTCAGATGATAGCCCAAGGAAGCAGCCGACAAAGGCTTTGATTGTATTAGGAAAGAGACTATGAACCGACATTGTGTTAGTATTGGAATTACGCGTATGTAAAACCTATCCGCATACAGCTTTGAGACCCGGCCTATTATATATAGGACGGGAGAAGCCCAAGCGAGGGTACCGAAAAATCTCCTAGGCAACTTGTAATAGTGTGATTTCCCAATATTCAGGCGACTTTGACTCCACTGTTTTCCTGACATCCGACAAAATCCCTAGCGTTCTCTTGTCCATGAAACCCTAAGTCCTTCACAATGGATATTGTCGAGGTTACCTCTCGTCAATTGGCGCCATCTGTGGGAAACATGAATGCTGGAAACATGGATTCGGCAGACCGCTCTCCAGCAAGCATCAACCCGACAAAAGTAGATCCAGACCCGCCCACCCCTGTATTGGTACCCGCCGATTTCAACGATGTATCTGATCTAATCATCAGAAGCTTCCACTTCCAAGTAGAACACGCGCAAAAATCGCACCCTTCGGCCCTGATCACATCAGAAGCGTCGGTGGAAAAACCTACGCCTACGGCGATACCAGCATCATCCTTCGGATCCTCCATGGACGTCACAGCACAGATCAAAGCAGGCGAAGAAAGCGAGCAAATCGAGACGGATCTGGGGGACCCTGATGGCCTTTATGGCAATCTCTCCTTCGGATCAGGTCCTCAACCAACTCCACCACGCGAAGTAAGCCTGGCAAATTCAGAACCCGAAGAAAGTAGTGAAAACATCGACTTGGGAAAAAGGATGGCGAAGATCTACCCAGAACTACAATCTCAGAATATTACCAGTACATCCTTTGGGCAGAAGACAATGTCATCAGCCCACGCATAACATGCCACCAAGTGTGCATGGTCAACGGGAGTACCTCAACACCACGCGACTCTAACGGTAATCCTATCCTCGACCCCAATGATATTTTATCGGATGACAATGCAGGAAATCACATCAATGAAGGGGACCACGGAAACTGAGGAGAGATGGCAGATAACCGCATAGTACAAGGAAGAGGCGGAGAACCGCATGGAGGAGAAAGTCAAACTCTTCGGCTACCAACAATGGCATGGCAAAAAGTAAGGGAAGCAACTTTGGGAGTAGTTCCGATGACAGCAGACGCTTCACGCGAGGATCTATTAGCATACCAATATCTGCTTCATCACAAGAAGAGGGACCTACTCAAGATGCAGAGGCAACTCGACAAAAGAGAGAGATTAGCCGACGAATCCAGCTTACAATGGGCACAGTTAAGATCTACCCGAGGATCATGGAGCGTCACAGGATGAGCACCGCCAAGAAGCAGAACCTCTCGACTGCAGAATATCCCCAAAGCAGAAAGAAGCGGACTCATCCGAGATCTTGATCTATTGTTCATGTCAATTGACCAAGCAGGAATCATCAAGGCAAAAATGGCCCAGGCAGCCATTGTGGCCACGCAAACATATCTGATCACAACTCAGCCCGCACCCGACGATCCCCGTGCGACCCTCCATCGCTCTGCCTTGATGAACCTTGGCATGGTGGGAGCCTCTCTTGCAGAAACAGAGCGAGGAACCATGTAACAGCTCGATAGATCCCCACGCCGTCGCAGCAGCCCTCGGCAAGTGGGACACACCCGACAATCTCGATCACCACACCAGGCACACCTCGTAGGACCTGAGCCGCGAAGGAACACAAGAAACAACAACATGCAACACATGCACGATGGATCAAGAGATGAAAACCGCAGCCGACGATACCATGATGGATACAATGAAGACGATTACGAGCTATGCGGGGCCAACTATTTCACTCACCGGATTCGCAAAACATCGGTACCGAAGGACGTTAAACTTCCGCACGACCGCCAAAAGTACGATGGACTCTAGGAACCTGAAGCATGGTTAGCAGGTTATTTGGCCACTGTCAAGTTACAAGGCGGCTCCACAACTACCGCAATGCAAATCTTACAACTACACCTCACCGACACCGTAAGATCATGGCTCAGACAGTTATCCGAAGATTCCATCGGCAGTTGGAATGACTTGGAAGATAAGTTCATCTGGCACTTCCAATCCATGTTTAAATGACCTACATCCTTGGAGCAGTTGCGGGCATGCAAAAAAAATTCTGTGGAATCAATAAGAGCATTCATCCAACGATGGAATATCATTAAAAACTCAGCTGAGTCCATATCCGATGAAAGGGCGATCAATGCCTTCAACGACGGCCTCCGTCGCCGAGAATTCATAGAAGAACTGGGACGGGTTAAACCCTAAACAATCTCACAATTAATGGAAATAGCAAATCGATGGGCTGATAGAGAACACGCGCTGCATAATAAGCGTACGCGATCACCCGAAGTAGAAAGGGATAAACACGACAACGATAGAAGAAGAAGGAACAATGATGGAAACACGGGACAAAGTTATAGCGCAACTAGTTTCTCGGGTGAAGGTAACAACAGAAGAAACAAACACAACGGCGGAGACCACCCTAATAGGGATGACGTCAGAGGAAGCCAGTCAACTCAGTGGTACCAGCCAAGAGCTCGAGACCCACCCATGTCCGCAATGAAAATGCTGGAAGGACCCTGTAATATGCATTTTTACATTGACTCAGCAGGCAGACGACAATCTAACCATCTCATGAAAGACTACCAAACATTCTTGAAGATGCAGGAGCTATGTAATGCAAAAGCACTCGAAGCGCCAAACCGAGGATACACATCTGCGCTTGGGACATTAGCCATCGGCGCACCACCACCATCACTAGCAGTGCTAGCACAAAACACAACTGATCTAAATAGTGAATACCCTAGGACAAAAGGGGAAATGTCCATGATTCAGAAAGGGCATCCATCCAACAGAACCCAGAAGCTCATCACAAGACAAATCAATATGACGGAAACAGCAACATCAACCACACCCGAATATCTCCACTGGTCAGAGCAAGAAATCGCATTCAGCAGAGCCGATCACCCGCTTCGGGTCCCACGACCAGGTCACTCAGCCTCGATAGCCGAAGCACAAATTGGCGGGTTCGATATGAGAAAAGTCTTCATGGATGCAGGAAGCAGCATAAATCTGATCTATGCAAAAACGCTAAGAGTAATGGGCTATCCCTTGGACAATCTCGCGCCAACAGAAACATCTTTCCACGGAATAGTACCAGGTAAAGCCGAAATTCCTTTAGGAAAAATATTTCTTGACATTATTTTTGGATCCAAAGTAAATTTCAGGCGAGAAAACTCGAATTCAAAGTCATGGACTAGCCATCACAATATCATGCGATCCTGGGACAACCAGCTATTGCACGGTTCATGGCAATTCCGCATTATGCGTACCTAGTCATGAAAATGCTAGCACCAAAAGGAATCATCACAGTAAAAGGAAGCTTCACACGTGCCGACAATTGCGATCGAGACTTCCATAAAATCTCTGAATCTTTCGGGATGGCAACGGAGGTCGAACAACTCAAAACTTCAGCAATCGCAGAACCACTGGAAGTAGCGCATGTCAATCCCGGTCAGGCTTTTGACACTGCAAAGGACACAAAAGAAGTACAGATCCACCCCGTCGACCCGACAAAAACAACATTTATGGCTTCCAATCTTGGTCCCGCATAGGAAAGCGCACTCATCGGGTTCCTCCGTGAGCACTGGGAGATCTTCGCATGGCTACCTTCTGACATGCCATGAATTCCTAGAGAACTTGCTGAGCACACATTAAATGTGGATCCAAAGGCGAAGCCAGTAAAACAACCGCTTCGTCACTTCATAGAACCAAAGCATAAAGCTATTGGAAAGCAGACTGGGTTGCAAACCCAGTATGTGTTCCAAAGAAAAATACTACAGAACTTCATATGAGCATCGACTTTACTGCACTGAACAAACATTGTCCAAAAGATCACTTCCCATTGTCGTGAATCGACCAAATAATTGATGCAACCATGGGATGCGAACATCTTTCTTTCTTGGATGCTTACTCATGATACCACTAGATTAGGATGAAGGAAGAAGACTACGAGAAAACGGCGTTTATCATGTCTTATGGTGTATTCTGCTACCCAACAATGCCCTTTGGCCTCAAGAATGCCAAAGCAACATATCAGCGGATGATGCAGAAATGTTTGGGAAGCCAACACAAACATAAAAATATATATCGATGACATTATAGTTACAACAAGACAAGGATCTGCACTCATCAAGGACCTCAAAGAAACATTCAAAAATCTCCACAACTTTAGCATCAAACTGAACCCGAAGAAATGTTCCTTTGGAGTCCCGGTGATGGCTCAGTATTGATGTAGAGCTCGTTGGGAACCCCAAGAGGAAGGTATGATGAGCACAGCAACAAGTTTCCCTCAGTTATGAACCAAGGTTTAATCGAACTAGTAGGAGCAAGGAAACACCCCAAAGGTGTTGCTAGCTGAGCCTTGGCAGGGCGCACTACCGGTGCTAGTAGCAACGTGGAGACTTGCACAACACAACCACTGAACTTTGTCCCCAACTTGCGATGAGGTTGTCAATCTCACCGGTTTTGCTGAAAACAAAGGATTAAACGTATCGAATGGAAGGAAGTGAATGTTTGCAGAAAGGAAACACAAAGCAGTAATTAGTTTGTAGATTGTATGTAAAAGAAAGGATCGGGATCCATAGTTCACTAGAGGTGGCTCTCCTTAAGATAGATACATGCTGGGTGAACAAATTATAGCGAGGCAATTGACAAACATCGAGAAAGCAATACATGCATATACTAATCATCTTGACTCCTTTGGAACTTGATTGGACATTACAACATTATACATAGACCGCCATCCAACTGCATCTATGACTAATAATCCACCTTCAGGTTATCATCCGAACCCCCTCCAGTATTAAGTTGCAAGCAACAGATTATTGCTTTACGAATTGCATGTAATGTAAACAATACGATTGTTCTATGAACAAAGGATTGTTGTTTTCTCCCTAGTAGCAACAACACATCTAGTACCTTAGAGATTTCTGTCACTTCCCTAGATTACGAGAGGCATGAACCCACTATCGAGCATAAATACTAACTCTTGGAGTTGCTACCATCTACTTGGACAGGATAGCTACTAACAACGGAAAGCATGCAAGATCACAAATAACAAAGACATGATAGAATCAATAATGAATCTGAAATAGCATCTCAATATCCATCGGATCCCTGCAAACACAACATGCAGAATTACAAATAGATGATCTTGATCATGAACGGAGCTCACAAGATCTAGACATGAAAGCACAAAGGAGGAGAACCAGCCATCTAGCTACTACATGGACCCGTAGTCCAAAGATGAACTACTCACGCATCACACCGGAGGTTTGCATGATGATGAAGAAGGCCTCCAGGGTGAATTCCCCTCTCCGGCAGGGTGCTGGGAAGATCTTCAGATCCCTCCTGATCTATGGATGGAGATGACGGTGGCTACAGACTCTTTCGTGGATGTTTGATCGGGTACTTAAGGTTTTTGTCTCGAGGGAAATATATAGGCAAAAGGAGAGGCCGAGGGGGTGCTGGGGTCGGCCAGACCACCCCCTGGCGTGGGCCAGGCCTGGCCGTGCGGCCAGGTGGTGTGGCCGGCCCCCAACTCTTCTCCGTCTTGTATTCTGGCATCTAATGACTTCCGGAAAAATAGGCACTATGGCTTTTGTCCCGTCCAATTCCGAGAATATTCATTTTCTGACTTTCCTGGAACCAAAAACAGAAGAAAACAGGCAGCAGGCACTGTGGCTCTTATTAGTAGGTTAGTCCAATAAATCATATGAAAAGTACTCCAAAGTGTGGACAAACCACAAGAAAGTGGATAAAACCAAGCATGGAACATCAAAAATTATAGATACATTTGCAATTTATCAACATCCCCAAGCTTAACTCCTGCTCGTCCTCGAGTAGGTAAGTGATAAAAAAGAAAGAATAATTTTTGAGGTGACATGCACCATCAAAGACTTGATCAAAGTATTTGTAAAACATGCAAAGCTGGGATCATAGTACTTCAATCATAACATGAAAGACAAAGTTCTAGAAATAAGACAAAGAAACTATGATGCAACATGAAAAGGCACAAACAAAAGATTCATGAATAACAATGCTTTGCAAGCCGTTTGTTTGTTTCACATAAAGAAAACATAGCGTAATAGTATTCAGCTTGTCCCTCATAGAGTAGCAAATATAAATGCATATGACACCTTCAAAGTTCATAAGAGTGACTAGATACAAATAGTTTAAAACAAGCAATATCAAGTTATGCATCAATCAACTAGTCTTGGGCCAATGCACATAGAACTAAGAATGGCCACTATGCTTTCAAAGTAGGTGCATAAAGGTAGAAGGTGGAGACTCAATATAATGGTGGAAGCAAGGCCTTCATAGAAGGAAGTAGGGATTCAAGTATCATAAAGAGCATCCAAAAATTATGGTACTTATAGATTTTAGGTCTCATTGCCCCTATCATAAGCATCTTGAAGGTGATTAAGGTTAAAGTGACACAACTAAGAAGATATTCTTGACAAGTTATAAACCGAAATCTCATGCCCCTTACTTACGAAGACCGAACCTCATGCTACTCAACTTTAGTCACAAGTAAGCTCTTGTCATTGCAAGTACATATGTATCATAAAGAACCGCCAACGGGGTACCCCTTGCATATGATACATGAGCTATCCCATAATCAAAATGACAAGGCAAGCAGACAATGAGCATCTCAGCGATCTTTTTATTTGCTATTTGCATAGGTTTTTATTGAGCATGCTTCATAGAGTGCTCATTATGGTGATGCTGCAAGTTTCCACCATGATTAGGCGTGGCTTAGGCTAGAGGCCCAGGCGTTTCTCTAACACACATACAAACTCCATGATCTTACAAGTTCCACTTTTATTTCACACCGCCGGGATCCATAAGCAAAAGAACATGATATCAACGGGGTACAAAGTACAAGTGTAGTGTTGAAAGCGTTCCCCATGATACATGGTTCTGCTAATTTAAACTTATAAAGCGCAAGCATATACCAACAAAGAAGGACCCAATGGTTTAAGTCTATTAAATGCATGAAAAGTAAAGTGTGCCATCAAGTTCGTGAGAGCTTTAATCACTAGTTTTCTCATAACAAGTTTAATTTGGAAGGTAAACAAAAGCATGAATATACTTGGAATAGCATAATCTAGTAGGTAGGTATGGTGGAATCTTTGGAATAACTTGGTTTAGGGAGTTGGATGCATGAGTGGAACTCATACTTGGTTGCGGAGGCTAGCAAAAGACTGGGTGCGACAAACTAAGAGAGCAATAATGGCCATAATCATGTAGAGCGACAAAACATCATTGATCAAAGCATAAAGTGATACTACAAGTTGAAAACTAAAGGATCATAAAGGCTTAGGTGACTTGAGATAGTCATCACATGGTGTGAGCATGCGCCAAGTCAACCCAAATAAAGTATCAAAGGAGAATACCACTATACTATGCTTTAATATGCTAAAACAACACATGATTCATCCAAAGCACATTAAGCAATCTCAATTGTTCATAACAAGTCATGCTACAACAAAGAATACTAAGCATAAAGCCAAAACAATATCAAGCATGGCATAACAAAGCATAGGCCACAGTCAAAAACGAGCTCTCTTTACCACATAAGTATGAACTTTCCTACTCTTTTCCAAACCAAACAAAACTATTTGCAAACCAATGTATGAAAGAGGGGGTCCAAACAATTTATTCAGAAAACTAAGCAAACAAAAGAAAATGAAAAACCAAAACAAAAATGAAAAAGAAGACGCTCCAAGAACAACACAACTGTGCATGAAACAATAAAAATAAAGCGTTTGGAAGAAACCTAGGATTTTTATTGATGAAGAAGGGGATGCCTTGGGCATCCCCAAGCTTTGACGCTTGTACTTCTTGGGTATTTCTTGGGCTGACACGCGTGGCATCCCTAAGCTTGAGCTTTAGTCCATCCTTCATCTCATTACTCATTCCTTCAATACACCTGAAATTTTCCATCATACAAAACTTCACACGATCTTTATTAGTAACATTAGTGCACTCAAGATAATAGGTCTTAAGGTTCAGTTCCAACACCAATGAACTTTCATTAGAACACTAGCTACTGTAGCACTTCCCGCAAAAAGCACAATTCCCCAAAAGAACTCAAAAAGGAACCAACAAGAAGCAAATGCAGAAAATGGTAGAAATCTGTCAAAACAGACCAGTAGGTAAAGACGGAATTGTTCGAAAACTTTATGTTGCTCAAATCAAAAAGTGTTGAACTAACGAAAGTTAGATAACAACCTGGGGCAGAAGCACAAAACTTCACGCCTCAAAAAGACGTTCAGATATTTTACAATAATTTTTACGGTGAAGCACAGAAATCTGTTTCTGGACAAAACCTTTCCCAGTCATTACTTCTCTCTCATTAGAGGTTATTACTGAAGTAATAACTTCCAAGACTCATCTAAAACTTTTGGATTATCTCCCAATAAGTACTTTTCTTTAACGCCTTTAAGTTAGGCATAAGAAGCAAGAAATAATCAAGTGTTCTCAAATGAAGAAGCATTAAAACCAAATTTCTTTCCCTTACCTCTCTTACTTTTATTCTTAACCTTTGGGAAAATATGATTGTTTGGTGGAGAAGAAAGGTGCATGGTCCCCTTTCCCACATCTATTATTGCTCCAAGGAGTTCTAATAGGGACCTTCCAAGTGTAATTTGTCCTTTTCCTGCACATTCAATAACAAGATAATCAGTAGAAATAATTTTCCCAAGGATCTTTGTAAACTGTCCTTCAGCTATTCCAATAGGTAATATTGTAGCATTATTAGCTAGAGATATTTGTTTTCCTCCTTCAGTAATACCCCAAAGATTCAAAGATTAATAAATATCTTTGGGCATAAGACAAAATTCAGACATGATATCACAGCAGGCTTGAAAAGTTTCAGTGTTTATCTCAATCTTTACTATAGGGAGCCACTTTGATGGTTCAGAATTTATTGGAACATAATTATGATGCTCCCTAAGCGTATTATAGCAATATTTTAAGCTAGTAGTGCTAGTCTCAAGAGTGTTCAATCTAGCAAATATTCTTGCGAAAGAAATATCAGTTTGGCTAGGCAAGTTGTAAGTAAGGATCAATTTCTTTATAGCATTAATAACATCATCCTCATTACATTGGAGGAAATATCCTCCCACAATAGCATCTAAAGCATATCTATAGCAAATAGCAATTCCAAGCATCTCTATAGCAAAGAGCAATTCCAAGGAACCCCAATAGGAAGGTATGATGAGCACAGCAGCAAGTTTCCCTCAGTTATGAAACCAAGGTTTAATCCAACCAGTAGGAGCAGGGAAACACCCCAAAGGTGTTGCTAGTTGAGCCTTGGAAGGGCTCACTACCGGTGCTAGTAGCAACATGGAGACCTGCACAACACAACCACATAACTTTGTCCCCAACTTGCGATGAGGTTATCAATCTCACCGGTTTTGCTGAGAACAAAGGATTAAACGTACCGAATGGAAGGAAGTGAAAGTTTGCAGAAAGTAAACACAAAGCAGTAAACAGTTTTATAGATTGTATGTAAAAGAAAGGACCGGGATCCATAGTTCACTAGAGGTGGCTCTCCTTAAGATAGATAACATGCTGGTGAAAAAATTACAGTGGGGCAATTGACAAACATCGAAAAAGCAATACATGCATATACTAATCATCTTGACTCATTTGGAACTTGATTAGGCATTACAACATTATACATAGACCGCCATCCAACTGAGTCTATGACTGATAATCCACCTTCAGGTTATCATCTGAACCCCCTCCAGTATTAAGTTGCAAGCAACAGATTATTGCTTTACGAATTGCATGTAATGTAATCAATACGATTTTTCTATGAACAAAGGATTGTTGTTTTCTCCCTAGTAGCAACAACACATCTAGTACCTTAGAGATTTCTGTCACTTCCCCAGATTACCAGAGGCATGAACCCGCTATCGAGCATAAATACTAACTCTTGGAGTTGCTAGCATCTACTTGGCCAAGATAGCTACTAACAACGGAAAGCATGCAAGACACAAATAACAAAGACATGATAGAATCAATAATCAATCTGAAATAGCATCTCAATATCCATCGGATCCCCGCAAACACAACATGCAGAATTACAAATAGATGATCTTGATCATGAACGAAGCTCACAAGATCTAGAAATGAAAGCACAAAGGAGGAGAACTAGCCATCTAGCTACTACATGGACTCGTAGTCCAAAGATGAACTACTCACGCATCACACCGAAGGCTTGCATGATGATGAAGAAGGCCTCCAGGGTGAATTCCCCTCTCTGGCAGGGTGCCGGGAAGAGCTTCAGATCCCTCCTGATCTAGGGATGGAGATGACGGCGGGTACAAACTCTTTCGTGGATTTTTGATCGGGTACTTAGGGTTTTCGTCCCGAGGGCAATATATAGGCGGAAGGAGAGGCTGAGGGGGTGCTGGGGTCGGCCAGACCACCCCCTGGCGCGGGCCAGGCTTGGCCGCGCGGCCAGGTGGTGTGGCCGGCCCCCAGCTCTTCTCCGTCTCGTATTTTTGCATTTGATGACTTTCGGAAAAATAGGCATTTTGGCTTTTGTCCCGTCCAATTCCGAGAATATTCATTTTCTGACTTTGCTGGAACCAAAAACAGTAGAAAATAGGTAGCTAGCACTGTGCCTCTTGTTAATAGGTTAGTCGAAGAAATCATATGAAAAGTACTCCAAAGGGTGGACAAAACACAAGAAAGTGGATAAAACCAAGCATGGAACATCGAAAATTATAGATACATTTGTAGTGTATCACCCGACAGGGCCACTCATCGGATATTTGGTATCAGCAAGAGGAATGGAGGATAATCCCGAGAAAATACAAGCAATTTTAACAATGAAAAGGCCAACAAGTCTATGTGGCGTACATCAGCTGGCGGGATGAGTAGCGGCTCTCAATTGTTTCGTTGCAAGATTAGGAGAAAAAACGTTGCCATTTTACGCCCTCATGAAGAAATCAGAGAAATTTGAATGGACGGAAGAAGATCAACACGCCTTTGAAGATCTTAAAAGGACACTTTCGATATCTCCTATCGTCGTGTCGCCAAAGGATAAAGAGCCTTTACTGCTTTATATCGCTGGCACAAATCAGGTGGTCATCACGGTCTTGGTCGTGGAACGACCCGAAGAAGGAAAAACCCATGGTGTATAGAGGCCAGTCTACTTTTTGCGCGAGGTCTTATCACCATCCAAACAAAGGTACCCACATTACCAAAAACTAGCGTATGGGGTATTTATGACAGCACGAAAACTACGCCCTTATTTTTCAGAACATCGATCATAGTGGTTAATGAAGCACCTTTGTCAAACATCCTCAACAATCCATAAGCAACTGGGCATGTCTCTCTATAGGGCATCGAATTATCCCCTCGAGACATCACGTATGAGAAGCGCAAGGTAATCAAGTCACAAGTCTTGCTAGATTTCATCACAGATGGACAGAGTTACAATGTGCGGGTCCACCTAATCTTTCTAGTGCTTGGACAATGTACTTTGATGGATCAAAAAGAACGGAAGGAGCAGGGGCACGAGTAATACTAGTATCAACACAAGGCGACAAAATGCGCTATATACTTCGGATGAACTTTGCAAACGCATCCAATAATGAAGCTGAATACGAGGCCTTGTTGCACGGCATGCGAATGGCCAAAGCTTGCGGCGCAACTCGCCTCAAAATCTTTGGCGATGCCAATGTTGTGGCATGGCAAGCAATGAACAAGTGCGACATCGTCAGCGATAACATGATTGCTTACCACGATCTATATGGCATTATGGAAGCTCATTTTGATGGATGCGAACTATCACACATAGGAAGAGCAAGCAATGAAGAAGCCAACAATCTAGCAAATATCGGATCCCTGTGCTTACCAGTGCCACCTGGGGTTTTTTTTGGAAGAAATAACGGAACGATCGATCAAAGCAAAAAAAGTCTCTGAGGTCATAGCACCAAAACGGGAAAAAAGAGTAACCCGTTAAAAGACTCGGGGGCTCCATCAGCGACCAAGAGTATAGAAGAGGCCATCAAAGAAGAAGAACAGGAAATTGGAGAGGTCATGCTAATTGAACCTGCATGGATGCAACCGTATCTAACATAGATGACTAAGGGCGAGCTACCCGAAGGTGTGATAGAAGCCCGACGAATCACCTAAAGATTGTAGGCCTTTAGAATAATCAAAGGGGAGCTGTATAAGAGAAGTATTTTGAGTGTGTTGCTGCGGTGTGTGACACCTGAAGAAGGAAAAATCATACTCAAAGATATACATGAAGGAGTTTGTGGTCATCATGCTAGTAGCTGAGCGATTGCTACCAAAGCATTCAGGGCAGGATTTTATTGGCTGACTATAGTTCAAGATGAAAAATATATCGTTAGAACATGTGAAGCATGCCAACGGTTTGCAACAAAGCACGGAGCACCCACTGCTGAGTTAAATCCTATACCTCTAGCTTGGCCCTTTGCTCAGTGGGGACTCGATATGGTGGGAAAACTTCACAAATCATTGCCAGGAGGACACATCTTTCTACTAGCAGCAGTCGACAAATTTCCTAATGGATCGAAGCAATGCCTGTCACCAACCAAGATGGAACTTCGGCTATGAATTTTATTAAATCCATAGTATTTCAGTTCGGCGTACTGAACAGCATCATTACAGACAATGGAACTAACTTCACATCCAATGAGTTCAAGGAGTACTGCCAGAAGATGGGTATCAAAGTAAGCTACGCCTCAGTAGCTCACTCGCAAACAAATGGACAAGTAGAAAAATCCAATGGACTAGTTACTGCTGGACTCAAGAAAAGACTACTAGCGCCATTTGACAGAGCAAAAGGAGCATGGGTTGATGAATTACCGTCTGTCTTAGGGGGTTTACGTACAACCCTAAATATTTCGACACAAGAGACACCTTTCTTTCTGGTCCATGGCGCAGAAGCCATGCTTCCTGTTGAAGTATCACATGAATCCCCAAGAGTAGCTGCATACGATGAAGAGGAATCAAGAGAAGCACTCAAAGATGATGTGGATGCACTTGATGAAGCTCGAGATGAAGCCCTACAAAGAGCAACTATGTACCAGCAAAACTTGCGCAATTACCACAGCCGATGATTGCGGCCTAGGTCCTTCATAATAGGGGATCTAGTTCTTCGCCTCAAGCAAGGTGGACACCGAAAGTTCGAATCTACATGGGAAGGACCATACATCGTCATAGAAGTTATTCCTGGAGGAGCATATCGATTACAAGACAAGAAGACAAGAGTCAAATACTCCAATCCATGGAACGTAGCGCAGCTACGACGCTTTTACGCATAAGATTACTTATAATATGATAAGAATTATGGTTCGGCTTCTTAAGCCAGAATATCTAGGACAACGGCTGGGCGTCATCCACCAAAAATAATGTATCATCGGTTTTTCGCCTTGTGTATAAAAGATAAGTTCTTCATACCTTAAGTTCTTTATTATTTATATCCGTTCAAAAGATCTGTGTTTTCCATCAAGCTAACAACAACTATGAGCCCATGTCCAGATACAGGCATCTGAACATAGCCTCGGGGGCTACTCCCATCGGGAGCGCTGGTGCGCACCCGATAGAAATCCAATTATGTAAGATTAAAACAAAAATATTCATGATTGAAAATACCTATGAGTTTTACATCGATGTATACTCAAAAAGGTATCCTCAAAAAGGTTACTCCCATCAGGAGCCGGCATAAAGTATTAAACTATTTGATAAAAGTCAGAAATATTGGTAGCCCGGCAAGCCAACCGCCAAAAAACCAAAATCTCTGATTGTGCTCAAACGCGACAAAAATCCGAATTCCATGTTCAGAAACATGAAGGTAAGACCCCAGGATTTGTCCTGTGTGGCCTGGTAATCGCACAAGAATGCGCTTTGCTAATAAAATATCCGTATTAACGATACAATGAAAAATCCCGACAGATGCGCTTGGTACCCGATAACATGAAACTAGGATTCACTATTCGATAAGACCTTAGTGGCCCGAACTGAATTATGCCAGTAGTAAATTCCGAGTTCAGGCCTGGGAACTTGAATTTGATGTAGGGCAACCTTGTTTTTCCTAGGAGAAATTAACTGATTCGCGATATGTCGGAAGCATCAGACTCGTTGTACCAAATCCCTATGAAAAATAAAAATAAATAAGAAGGAAAAAGAAACTTTGAGACTCAACCTGAAACTGCGGTTCAAGTAGAGTCTCGGGGGCTACTAACATAGGTATGATTACTCGGGTGCTTATGATTTGTTACCCTGGAATGGGAAGAAGGCTTACGGCCCATAAAGATTTCAGATGATAGCCCAAGGAAGCTGACGAAAAGACTTTGATTGTATTAGGAAAGAGACTATGAAACGACATTGTGTTGGTATTGTAATTACGCGTATGTAAAACCTATCCGTATACAACTTTGAGACCTAGCCTATTATATATAGGACGGGAGAAGCCTAAGCGAGGGTACCGAAAAATCTCCCAGGCAACTTGTAATAGTGCGATTTACCAATATTCAGGCCACTTTGACTCCACTGTTTTCCTGACAACCGACGAAATCCCCAGTGTTCTCTTTTCCGCGAAACCCTAAGTCCTTCACCATGAACATTGCCGAGGTTACCCCTCGTCACCTATGGTTTACAATAGAGGTGGGGGGCTATATATATAAGTCAGCCACTAGTTCATGGGTAGTTTAGGCAATAAAAGGTAAAGTCTGTATGGATTAAAGGGTACATGGGCCGAAGGCCCAAAAGTCTTTTCACACATCTAATCCACTTACACCGGAGACTCCGGGTTCAGAGGACTGGAGACTCCGGGGTGGAGTGCAGACTCCGGGGTGGACTACGCGGTGGCATATAGAGAGTATGCTTGAGGGGTCCGGAGTTTTGATGATCTTGTGGTTGAGGAGGTGGAACTTGGTTCTCGTGACCTTGTTGCTGAGCTTGCTCTTGATGTTGTTGTTGTGGATCTTGCTCTTGCTCTTGGCGCGGTTGTTGACGATGTTGAGGCACTTGGGCCTCATGAGGGTGTTGAGGATGTGGAGCCTCATGACGTGGTTGATGACGAAGAGGAGGCGCATTCCTTGGTTGGTGATGATAATTAGGCACATGGGCCTCACAGCGAAGATCATGGTCTTGAGCCTCATGACGTGGTGGGCGTCGCTCAACTTGTACCACTTGCTACTCCATGTTTTGGTGTGGTGTTGGAGGCACCTCGTGATGACCATGGTGTCGGTGCGGACGTTCATGATGGTGATGACGAAGATGATGATCTTGGAGAGCTTCATGGCGATGACGAGCTTGATTCTCTAGGTTGGAGGCATCACTTGTTGGGTCAAGTATGTCACGCGGGTGATGGTGGTGGACTTGCAGTTCCACTTGCGGTTCTTCTTGTGGTTGAGCTTGTTGGATCACTAATGCCCTTGCGTGATGACGATGTCCTTCGCGCCTTTCTTGGGCCCTCGAGGAGAAATCACCATCATAGCTTGACGTTGCGGCGAGCCGTGCGGAAGGTACATAGTTCGAAGAACTTCCATCTTCAAGCACAGGGGCGTCATTGCGTCTTGGAGAACTTGGATGAAGATCTTGTTGAAGAGGAGTGTGATGACGCGAAGATCTTGTAGAGCTTGATGCTCGTGAATGTGGTCTTGCCATTCCATCGATGATAACACGAAGATTGTCATTTGTTTCACCGACGAAGCATTGGAGCGCTTCATTTTAATGGCCAAAGTTGTGATGCATTGCGTGCATTTGCCTTTCAAGGCCATCGAAGCGGTTGTCAATGTTCTTAAACTTGGCTTGCGTCTCACCAAGTTGTTCGTCTTGAAGTATCTCATGGTCTTGGCGACGATCACAGAACTCTTGTTGGATGATGAAGTGGCTTCCGCGTTTCATGTACGTGAAGGGTTCCGTAGCAGAAAACAAAAAATTTCTATCTACTCGAACACTAATACCAGGATCTATACTATGTAGACATAAGTAACGGAGAGGTGATTCAGTATTCATACCTTTGAAGACCGAGGCAAGCCTTACACAGGAAGGCGTATATTTATGAAGATGAGCAGCACCCCAAGTGAGGTACCTCCGAAGTTCTTCACACGTCCAGTGTAGGAGACGTCAACCGGACTCCGATCCAGCCGAGCAGCAGAAGAAGTAGATGCCGGATCGCGGATCACATGACGGCGGTGTGAAGGTGACCTCACCCACGAGGTCCTCCCCAATATTACGGAGAAGTACTCAATAGATGAGAGAGAGAATGCGAGGGAATGGGATGATCCCAAAGGGGGAGGGAGACCCCTATATATAGTGGGAGGGGGCGCACCACCTAGGGGCCAGGCGGTTTGGGACTAAACCCCACACCCGCCGGCCACCTAGGGGCAGCCGCCAGCCCTAGGTGGTCCCCATTGGGGCGGCCCACCAAGCCTAGGCTGGCTGGCCGCCACTCCCTAGGCGCCATGCCCTATTGGGCCTCCCTTCGGGTGAGGCCCATTAGCATTATGATGCCTTTAATAATAAAATAAAAAATATATTTAATATTAATTCTCCAATTAACATTCAAATACACATATTATATTATTCCTTTACTCCGGAACATCTTCCGGACCCCTTCCGATCTCCATCGGATGTTACTCGGAACTATTCTGGTTTCTCTTTCTCTATTTCTCCTACGATACCTCATCTACCCTAAGCGTCCCTACCATTAAGAGTGAAATCCTTCAGTTCGGAAACACTCTGGACATGATTGAGACTACTCTCACATCAATGATCAACAGAGGGACCTGGATGACCATGTGACCCCCGTGCGTTTCACGAATATAATCGCTCGAACCATGAGATAGTCGTTTCCCGTTCCCTTTGTCATTCGATACCTAATTCATCCGAGACTTGATCTTCGGTATCTCCATACCTTAGTTCGATCTTGTTATCGATGAACTTGTTTTCTCGTTCTCATGTCATTGCATTCCGTGACCTAGTCACATGCTTGCAAGCCTTGTTAATGCAACGTCACCGAGATGGCCACATGTATCTGTCCGTTACATGGACTAGACAAATCCTGGTCTTGATATGTACTCCTCTACGCATCCCTTCGGAAAACTTGAGTGGCACCTTTTTGATCACCCTGTTACGAGATGATTCTTGATAACCATCTAAGATTCTTCTGGAATGGTGATTTGCATTACCTCACGGTCAAAGGATCAGGTTGCGAGGTTCTCTGTGTTTTATCATCAATGGTGAACTTTGTAACTAGATCTCATTAAGATAAAACGGTCGGATGTTTTTCTATCATCTTATTCAACTGATAACGTGACCTCATTGTTAGTTGGCATAAATGCCCATGATCTTGAAACCCAGACCATCCTCATGACCAATCAACTAGTTCGCTAGAGGTAACTAGAGACACAGTTTGTTTACATACCACGCGTGTATTAATGTTTCGTATTAACACGGTTATAGCATAGTATGAAACGTATTATGAATATATAGGAGATATATCAAATAATACACTTTATTATTAGCCTCTAGGGCATAACTCCTTCAGTCTCGCACTTGCACTAGAGTATAAACAAAAATAGTTTACAATAGGCGGAAACCTAACACCAATGGAATCTCGGTGTTGTTCATGCTTTTCTTGATGAAGAGCTTTAGTCAAAGGATCTACCACATTCAGTTCCGTATCTATTTTGCAAATCTTGACTTCACCTTCGTCAACGTTCTGTCGGATGACGTGAAATCTAAGCTTGATGTGTTTAGCTGTGGAATGAGTTCTTGGTTCCCTTGCGTTTGCAATAGCACCCGTGTTATCACAATAGATCGTCACGGGGTCTTGCGCATTGGGAAAAACTCCCAGTTTGATGACGAAATTCCTTAGCCAAACAGCTTCATTTGCTGCATCAGCCGCAACAATGTATTCAGACTCCATTGAAGATTGTGCCACCACCGGCTGCTTCTTGCTCTTCCAGCTTACCGCCCCACCATTCACTAAGAAAACAAATCCTGTTTGAGACTTCGAGTCATCATGATCTGAATTCCAGCTCGCAACTATGTAACCCGTTACGTTTATAGCTTCATCATTTCCTCCATGGATTAGGAACATATCCTTTGTTCTTCTCAGATACATTAGGATATTCTTCACAGCTGTCTAGTGATCCGGTCCTAGATTACTTTGATATCGGCTCGTCAAACTACGAGCCAATGCCACATCAGGTTGTGCACTTAGCATTGCATACATGATAGATCCTATGGCTAAAGCATAGGGGATGTAAGACATCTTCTCTCTATCATTGTCCGTTACAGGACATTGAGTCATACTCATTTTGTAATTCTTCATCATAGGTGTAAAACCCCCTTTTGGTGTTTTCCATTTTGAACCTCTTCAAAATCTTTTCTATGAAAGTACTCTGACTCAATGCTATTAGGTGCCTTGATATATCTCTATAGATCTTGATTCCTAATATGTATGCAGCTTCACCTAGATCCTTCATGGAAAATTGGTTACTTAAATATGCTTTCACGCTTTTCATAAGATCCACATTGTTTCCCATGAGTAATATGTCATCCACATATACTACTAAGAAAACAACTGAGCTCCCACTTGCTTTCTTGTAAACACAGAACTCTTGTTGATTTTGGAAAAATCCAAACCTCTTGATCACTTGATCAAAACGTTGGTTCCAGCTCCGAGATGCTTGCTTCAATCCATAAATGGACCATTGAAGCTTGCATACCTTTCCAGCATCCTTAGGATTAACAAAACCTTCCGGTTGCATCATATACACTCTTCATCATATACAACTCTTGACATCCATCTGCCAAATCTCATAATCAAAATGTGCAGCAATTGCTATTAAAATCCTGACAGCCTTAAGCATCACTATGGGAGAGTAAGTCTCGCCGTAGTCAACTCCTTGAATTTGTCGAAAACCCTTTGCGACAAGTCGAGCTTTGTGAACGATTACATTACCATTCGCATCTGTCTTTTTCTTAAAGATCCATTTATTTTCCACGGCCTTGCGGCCTTCTGGAAGATCCACCAAGGTCCAAACTTGGTTTTCATGCATGGATCCTATTTCGGATTTCATGGCTTCTAGCCATTTCTCGGAGTCAACACTATCCATAGCTTCTTTGTAGTTTGCAGGTTCTTCCTGTTCATCTAGGATGACAGACATTACAAGGCTACTGTACCAATCAGGAGTGGCTCAAACCCTTGTAGACCTGCAAACCTCAAGAGTCTCGACGTCATTGTTTTGATCATCATCAATGGGCTCTTCCTCCATGTTAGAGAGCAGTTTAGGAACACCTTCCGTTGCGCTACTCGGAATTTGGAGAGAAGGGTCAACAATTCCATCTAACTCAATTTTCCTTCCGCTCACTCCTTTTGCAAGAAAATCTTTCTCGAGAAACGTGCCGGTTTTTGCGACAAGCGTCTTGCCTTCGGCTTGATTATAGAAGGTGTATCCAATGGTATCCCTTGGATATCCTACAAAGATACATTTTTCCGATTTGGGTTCGAGTTTGTCAGGCTGCAGTTTCTTAACGTACGCCTCACAACCCCAACCTTTCAGAAATGACAACTTCGGCTTCTGCCCATACCATATCTCATATGGGGCCGTCTCCACGGATTTGAATGGTGCTCGGTTTAAAATAAATACGGTGGTTTCTAACGCGTATCCCCAAAAAGACACATAAAAATCAGTTAAATACATCATGGACCACACACTATCCAATAGGGTTCGGTTACGACGTTCCGACACACCATTACGCGGTGGTGTTCCGGCTGGCGTAAGCTGTGGGATAATCCCACAGTCCTTTAAGTGCATGTTAAACTCATAACTCAAATACTTGCCTCCTCAATCCGATCGAAGGTGCTCGATTTTCTTCTTAAGTTGATTCTCTACCTCTTTCTAAAATTCCTTGAACTTTTCAAAGGTTTCAGACTTGTGCTTCATTAAGTAGATATATCCATATCTACTTAAGTCGTCAATAAAGGTAACAAACTAACGATAACCATTGCGTGTTGACACACTCATTGGTCCACATACATCCGTATGTATGATCCCAAGTAGGTCTACCACTCTCTCCACTATTTCGGAGAATGGTGTCCTAGTCATCTTGCCCGTGAGGCATGGCTCACATGTATCAAGGGATTCGAAATCCAATGATCCAAGAAGTCCTTCTGAATGAAGCTTCTTCATGCACTTTACGCCAATGTGACCAAGACGGCAATGCCACATGAACATGGAATTATCGTAACTATGCTTACAATGTTTAGCATCGACACTATGGGTGTGTGTATCACAATCAAGATCAAGTAAGAATAAACCATCACACATAGGAGCATGAACGTAGAAAACATCATTCATATAAATTGAAAAACCATGTGTTCCTGATTTAAACGAATAACGGTCTTGTAACAAGCAAGACCCACTAACAATGTTCATACACAATGCGGGTACATAATAGCATTTATTCAAAACCAATAATAATCCTGATGGTAGATAGAGATGCAGGGTGCAGACGGCCATCACTTCGACTCTCGAGCCATTGCCGACGCACATCGTCACCTCGTCCTTCCTTAGGCGCCTCCTACTCTACAGATCCTGCTGGGAATTACAAATGTGAGCAACAGATCCGGTATCAAATACCCAGGTGTTTCTCCTGGCGCTTATAAGGAATACATCAATAACATGTATATCATATATACCTTTTGTTCGGGGTGGCTATCTTGCCAGCTCACTTGTCTTCAAGGTACTTGGGACAGTTGCGTTTCCAGTGCCCATCCCCTTTGCATTAGAAGCACGAAGTGCTGGGCTTAGGGCCAGGCTTGGCAGTCTTTGAGGTGCTGGGAACAAACCTGCCATCCCTCTTAGACTTCTTACCCTTGCCTTTCCCCTTTTGCCCTGGTTTCTTAAAGTTGGTGGTCTTGTTGACCATCAACACCGTGTGCTCCTTCTTGATTTTAACCTCAGCAGTTTTGAGCATGGCGAACACCTTAGCAAGGGTCTTAGTCATCCCTTGCATGGTGTAGTTCATCACAAAGCTCTTATAGCTAGGGGCAGCGAGTGCAGCACCCTATCAATTGCGAGCTCCTCCGGGATTTTGAAATCCAGGGCGTTTAAGCGCTTAACGTAGCCAGACATTTTGACCACGTGCTTACTAATACTGTTGTGCTCTTCCATTTTAGCAGAGAAGAAAATATTGGAAGCATCATACCTTTATGCACGAGCTTGTGGCGCAAAGACGGCCCTTGAGATCCTCAATGATCTCAAAGGCATTCATCTTCTCAAAACGCTTTTGAAGCTCTGGCTCCATGGCATAGAGAATTCCACACTAGATGAGGGAGAAATCGTCCACCTTGGACTACCAGACATTCTTTTCGTCCTGGCTGAGCCTCGATGACATAAGTCAACTTGTAGGGGACTAGAAGGATCCTAAGATTGCGGAACCATGCGGTGAAGTTGGTTCCATCAGTTTTCAGCTTGTCCTTCTCGAGGAAAGTGCTAAGGTTGAAGGTGGGTGGGCGAGACATCTACAAAGGATTTGCAAAGTGTTTAGACTATGTTCATAATAATGAGTTCAAGTTTTAACCAAAAGAACTCCCACTTAAACGAACATCCCTCTACTCGTTTAGTGATCACATGATCCCTATCCCCTGCACCTTCCCGATCATCACGACCATCAGTGCAGCATCAAAGGTGGACATTCCCTAATGTCAGTCACATCAACTATGTGATTCATGCTCGACCTTTTGGTCTCTTGTATTCCGAGGCCATGTCTGTACATGCTAGGCTCGCCAGTTCTAACTCATGTGTATTCGCAGTGCAACATGGCTTGCACCCACTGTATACGAATGTAGATATGTCTGACCCCCGATCATCACGGCCGGCCTCATACTGAAGAACTTTCTTGGCGGTGCACACACAAGGGGAATACTATAACTGGAAT
The DNA here is from genome assembly GCA_910589775.1 of Avena eriantha. NCBI lineage: Eukaryota > Viridiplantae > Streptophyta > Magnoliopsida > Poales > Poaceae > Avena > Avena eriantha. Next base: position 293,110,965 of record OU342741.1, on the reverse strand, counting down.
ATTGTGAGAGATTATCTTATCATGCTACCATCGAATATAAATATATATCAGCATAATAAGTAATACTTCAAAAGTAAAGTGTTATGACATAGTCATAGCTTTATGATCATCATCAATAGCTTCAATGAGAGTTTCACAAACTTGTCATTGCCATGTTATAATACTTGCCCCTATGCAATAATAAATATAGACGCTTCTATATTATATATTGCATGTTTTACGGGGCTTTAGGGCTTTCGCAGTAGAACCCCTTCCCTCCTACGAACGTCGAGCCACAACATAGATTCAATGATTACCGTTCTTCTTCCCTTTTCAGGGCCCTCCAGTGTCAATGCCATATCAACTACTATAGAGAGACAGACACCCCCCTAAGCCACTTTGATTTGTGGACCAGTCTCGTGAATCACCACGTGAGGTCGGTTGGGGGCCGCTTCATCAAACAGTGCCACGATATGAACAATAAAATTAAAGAGGGTAGCAACTAGAGAATCAATGCCCACATATAGCTATGTGTTCTATCCGTACAACATGTCTACCCATAGACCCGCTCTGATACCACTGAAGGGTTCCGTAGCAAAAAACAAAAAAAATCTATGTACTCGAACACTAATACCAGGATCTATACTATGTACACATAAGTAACATAGAGGGGGTTCGGTATTCATACCTTTGAAGACCGAGGCACGCCTTACGTAGGAAGGCGTATATTGATGAAGATGAGCAGCACCCCAAGTGTGGTGCCTCCGAAGTTCGTCACACGTCCGGTTTCGGAGACGTCAACCGGACTCCAATCTAGCCGAGCAGCGGAAGAAGTAGATGTCAGATAATAGATCACATGACGGGGGTGTGAACATGGAGAACTCACCCACGAGGTCCTCCCCAATATTACAGAGAAGTCCTCAATAGATGAGAGAGAGAGAATGAGAGGGAATGGGATGATCCCAAAGGGGGAGGGGAGATCCCTATATATAGTGGGAGGGGGCACACCACCTAGGGGCCAAGAGATGTGGGACTAAACCCCACACCCGCCGGCCACCTAGGGGCAGCCGCCGGCCCTAGGTGGGCCCCATTGGGGCGGCCCACCAAGCCTAGGCCGGCTGGGCCCCACTCCCTAGGCGTCATGCCCTATTGGGCCTCCCTTTGGGTGAGGCCCATTAGCATTATGATGCCTATAATAATAAAATAAAATATATATTTAATATTAATTCTCCAATTAACATTCAAATACACATATTATATTATTCCTTTACTCCGGAACACCTTCCGGATCCCTTCCGATCTCCATCGGACGTTACCCGGAACTATTCCGGTTTCTCTTTCTCTATTTCTCCTATGATACCTCATCTACCCTAAGCATCCCTACCCTTAAGCATGACATCCTTCGGTTTGGAAATACTCCTGACATGATTGAGACTACTCTCACATCAATGATCAATAGAGGGACCTGGATGGCAATGTGACCCCCGTGCGTTTCACGAATATAATCGGTCGAACCGTGAGATAGTTGTTTCCCGTTCCCTTTGTCATTCGGTACCTAATTCTTCCGAGACTTGATCTTCGGTATCTCCATACCTTAGTTCGATCTCGTTACCGATGAACTTGTTTTCTCGTTCTCATGTTGTTACATTCCGTGACCTAGTCACATGCTTTCAAGCTTCGTTAATGCAACATCACCGAGATGGCCACATGTATCTGTCCGTTACATAGACTAGACAAATCCTGGTCTTGATATGTACTCCTCTACGCATCCGTTTGGAAAACCTGAGTGGCACCTTTTTGATCACCCTGTTACATGATGATTCTTGATAACCATCTAAGCTTCTTCCAGGAATGGTGATTTTTGCATTACCTCACAGTCAAAGGATCAGATTGCGAGGTTATCTGTGTTTTATCATCAATGGTGAACTTTGTAAGTAGATCTCATTAAGATATAATGGTCGGATGTTTGTCTATCATGTTATTCAACTAATAACATGACCTCTTGTCAGTTGGCATAAATGCCCATGATCTTGAAACCAGGACCATCCTCATGACCAATGAACTAGTTCTCTAGAGGTAACTAGAGACACTATTTGTTTACATACCACACGTGTATTAACGTTTCGTATTAACACAGTTATAGCATAGTATGACACGTATTATGAACATATAGGAGATATATCAAATAATACACTTTATTATTTGCCTCTAGGGAATAACTCCTTCAGTACGGTCCATGTTCTTCTTCTTGTGAAGGTGGTTGGCTCGACTCACCATGCATATACATCATGCAAAACAAACACGGATTGTATATGGAATTGGAAAATGGTGGTGTTAGTTGTGTACCTCACCTTGGGTATTGCACCAAACTAGAAGCCGTAAGTGAGAGCTATTAGCTTGTAAAGTGAAATTGCAAAGAAAACTCACAATACGGAAGAACTAACTCTCAAAAGCTTGTTGGTGGTAGGTTAGGATTGTGGAATGCCAACGAACCAACCAAAAGAAAAGGGGTATTCAAAAGTGGGTAAAATCCAAAAAAAACTCAAGGCAAGGCAAAAGGTCAACAACTCAAAAGGGGTGACGGGAACCTACGACTATATAAACACACGTGGAGATTGTTGGGATTGACACGACTACGAAAATGAGCAAAGAAAATTTCCTAATGAAGACTATGCTCGGTGTCATGCCAATGCAAGGAGAGACTGTGGCTCGTTTGCAAAGAAGAAAAATGAGCAACAGATGTGTGCCCTTGCCTTTGGTGCTCTTCTTTCTCTCTTGCTTACAAGCTTTGAGACTCTCTTTTGCTATGGGAGACTATTTTTCTTTTCCTTTTGCTTTGTATCTTTTTTTGCTCTCCCTTGATGCTACCTAGTCACACTTGCTATTGCTCTTGCACTCTCACTATCCAAGGACAAATGCACAATGCTCAAGCAAACACAAGATGAGCTACTCTCGTGGGATATGTACACAACAAGGAAGATAGGGGTTAACAAGGTGACACAAGTTATACCTTTCTTGGTGATGATGAACTTGACATCAGTGGTGCGGGATGATGTTCGGTGTCATGGTGTTAACGAGCGTGGAGGTGTCGATGCGAAAACTTGTTGTTAGTTGCTGACATGCACACGGGACACGAACAAACAAAAGGGATTAGCCCAAATGGAAAAGAGGCAAAATCTATCAAAATTAGGCGCCAGGACCGGAGACTCCGGGGTCTGAGGCCAGAGACTCCAGGGGGGGCGGAGACTCCGGGTTTGGGGTCTCTGCTCCACTTGCTCGTGTTCTTGAGCGGAAATACACGCCTTGTGGCCTCAAATCCGTGAACATTTGGCCAAATTGGGCTGGGAAAATGCAGGATATAGCTGGACCAACACCTAAGACAAGGTTTGGTCGGATCAAAACCACAAATAACACTCCAAATTAAGAGATCAATTCAAAGGCAAATTTGGGGCTCTTTTTGGGGATTTTCGAATTTTTGGTGGATAGAAGAAAAATTTGTGGGGGAATTCATTAGCAACGAAGCTCTGGATACTAATATTTTGAGGGTAAACCTCTAGGGTGGCCCGATCTTTCACGATTCCCTTTCAAATCGAGGGTGGAGTGCGGATGAAGTAGAGGGGAAGGAACACAACAAACTAGCGCATGAAGAACATGATGAACACACTCATGCAAAACCACGATACACACCAATAGCTCACGCCAGCGCTGACAGGTCCGGTGCAATCCCTAGGACCGGCGTCGGGCAGAAGGCTCTCTCTTGAACCGGCATGGCGAGTAGGGAGACTCGGTGAGGTCTTGACGTCTAGGTAAAGGGACTTCGATGCCTAGGCCTTGTACAACACAGAGGCACGATGCAAACTCCAACGAGGTTTGTGATATTTGGTGCTCCTTTGTCGAAGGAGCATGAGGCAAGCACTAGATAGATCCACAAAAGGGTTTCCACTAATTCCAAATATCATACCTATGGTTTACAATAGAGGTGGGGGACTATATATATAGGCCAGCCACTAGTTCAAGGGTAGTTTAGGCAATAAAAGGTGAAGTCTGGATGGATTAAAGGGTACATGGGCCGAAGGACCAAAAGGCTTTTCACACACCTGATCCACTTACACTGGAGACTCCGGGTTCAGAGGGTTAGAGATTCCGGGGTGTAGTGTATACACCGAGGTGGACTCCAGGGTCGCATACAGAGAGTGTGCTCGAGGGGTCTAGAGTCGAGGCCGAAGTCCTTGGGCGGAGACTCCGGGGTAGTAGGCCGGAGACTCCGGGATAGATGGGCCAAAGACTCCGGGGTGCGTGGAGACTCCGGGGCTGGCGACGCTCTGCGGTGAAGACTCCGTGGGGCCATACAGAGGGTTCCTAGCAGGGGTCCGGAGACTGGCCGGGAGTCCAGCCCGGAGACTCCCGGCTTGGTGGCCGGAGACTCCAGGCTTTAGGGCCGGAGACTCTGGGCTTCAGCTCTAGCAACTTCTTCTTCACGTCCTGCTCCTTGTACTTCATCATTGGGGGCTTCATAGCTGATAATGCACAGCGTAGTGGCATGAAGGAGCAAACCATCCAATGATGTATCAAAGTCACATGAGGAGGAGAATATCATTTTGCGGCCCGAAAGTTGGGGTGTATAGGCAACGCGGTACCCAAGTTCCCTGAAATCAGCCGGGATGACTACCGTTGGTGTGCCAAATACTCAGAGGGTCTTTTCTGGCACGAATTCAACTTTACGTTTCAATACAAAAAATCAGGCTAACGGGCATCAAGTTGGGCCCCCCTGTCAGTTCGCCGTTATGTCGCTCCCGTCGCTTAGGCGGGGTGGGTGGCTGTCACGTAGGCTTGCAGCGTTGGCACAGTGGATAGGACAACACCCCCTACCTAGTGTATTGACGTGACAAAACAGGGCCCATGTATCGGTGTTATAATTATTTTTTTGTTTACTTAGAAGCTGGAATGGCGACTGCCACGCGTCTCTCGTTGGACTTCCGTCCCAATCGTTAACCCCTAACATAAAAGCGCATTGATGGTTCAACTGTTCCCCTACCTCGCAGAAACCACTCTTCTTCTTCCTGTCATCTACTATCTTCTTCCCGTCTTCTCCTTGCCGCCATGGAAGATCTACGCACTCTAGAGACAAGCTTCACTACCCATGAAAACAAGAAGATAGACGTTGTCTACACCAACGAGGAGGAGACTGTGGCGCATGTCCTGAGGATGTACGAGGGTCGGCTTGGGATAGACGAGGAGAAGTTTGTGGGATTGGACCTCGAGTACACCCCGGAGCACCCATATGAAGTGAGTGAAGTCGCCGTCGCTCAACTTGCCATGCGGAAACACGTCCTCGTCTACCACCTCTCCCGGTTTCTAGATCTGCTCTCTGTAGCTAACCGCTTTTAGGGTTTTCTCCTCTTGTTCTTTATCCACTTGCTCATCTTACAACTACTGCATTTTACTTAGGACCAAATAAATTAGGGTATGCCTATGTCTCAATCGACTGAGATTTTCTTTCATCTCAATCACCTAAGAAAAGTGCAACCGTAGTTCAAAGAAATGTGCAACTCGTTCAGTCGACTGAGAAATAGCAAAACCGAATAAATTATGACAATACAATGTTGAGAGTCTTGATCTTGCATTTACTAAACTTTTCAAAATTATATTGAGATGATGATCTTGCATTGACAAAATATTTGTAGTTACAAATTTTGGTGATGACAAACTACATACTTTCAGGACTGACAGGAAATGTCCGGCGCTACGCCAGTTCCTTGTAAAAAGGGAATTGTTTTCTGCACTATTGACACAACAACTAATTTTTTGAAATTGTATCAAGAGGAAATTATAATTTCTGCACACAACTGGATCGATATTCAGCGTCTTGTCAAGATCCTAGGGGGCTCGAAGAAGGATGGAATGACATCACTCACAACTAGAATCCTCGATGAGTCGTACGACAAAATGAAGGAATATTTTCCTACGGATAGGCACGATTTCTAGGACGAGTGACCGTTGTATGATATAAACCTGAAGTATGCAGCCATAGATGCTTACGTGACCTACCAGCTGTACAAGAAGATCCATTTTTTCTACGTTACCTCGTGTTTTTCCCTATTTGCAAGAGGGAAGACAAGCTTAGGGGAGCCCTTTGTAGGAAATGCAGAATAGCTGAGTTTGAAGTTGAATATGCAAAGAAATTGGCTACATCTGAAGCAGCTGACAGAGAGGTTGCAGAAGCAGCTGAAAGAGAGCTTGCAGCTGAAGAAGTAGCTGACAGAGAGGCTGCAGCTGAAGCGGCAAACAGAGAGGCGGCATCTTCTAGCGGCAACAATCAGGCCTGTGATGCACCGCTAATTGTGCCGCAGGACGCTGAACATAGGAAAGCCAAGTCAGATGCCAATTGGGACAAAGCAGTTCGTCAGATGTGGAGTACCTGGAATGGTCGCAGTTCGTCGCCTAGGAACGATGGCAAGCGCCTCAAGTGGTCTGATGAGCAGTGAATTAAATTTTACTTGTCAGTGCTATGTTTCTATTTTGTGGAACTCAGTTAGCTTGCCAAGATGTCTAGCGCATCAAGTGATACTAGTAAAATAAATTTAACCCTCGTTGTGTTATGTTTATGTATGTGTCTTGTAGCTTGTCAAGATGGTAGCTTCTTAACTGGTAGTTTGAAAGAGTGCCCTTTTCCTCTCTCGCTAAACATATATGTTTCATTTTTCCCAAATTGGTAGAAAATCTAGAGAAGATTCTCACTTTGATATTTCGTTCCCTTTTGGACCTCTTTTTGCCTCTAATCAGGTAGCAAATCTAGAGCAGCAAATCACACCAGGCAGAATACATTCATTCAGAAAACAAAACAAATGTAGATATAGCTATGCGCAGCTAAATAGGATATAGCAATAGAAAGTAGGTTGCTTAACGAGGTTCGATGCATTCAGCCAGAAATAGGATATAGCTAGAAAGAAGCTGCTTAGCAGCAGGGGCAGCCGCCGCAGCTGCAGGCACATCCTGCAAGCGCCCGCGCCACCGCCATCTCCCTCTAGTGCTTCCGCCACTTCTTTCTGGCCAGTTTCTTGTACTTGGCAGCCTTGGGCCTGATTGGAGGCATGCGACCCTCTTTGATGGCCACCCGCTGGAGGTTTCGAAGGTGAATGCAGAGAGCCCGGTGTTTAGCGATGTAGGCGCTGATGTTCGCGGGCTCGGGCTTGCTGCTTTTGTGGATGCCGGAGCCCGTGGCCTCTGCATGCTTCAGTAAGGTGTTCAAGACGGTGTCGGCGGCGGCGCGACTCGTCAAGCAGTAGACGCCCCCCTTGCGGAAGGGGCAGCTATAGTAGGGGCCCCTTAGGAAGCCATCGTACTTGCCGGCCTGTAGCCTCCTCAGCACCTGACGAGCCTTGGTGTGAATGGACTCGTCATCACTGCAGACGTCGCTGCCGGAAACCTATTGGAAGAAAGGGAAAATGGGGGAGTAGATGGTGTAAGAAGATCGAGCAATCAAAATGCGAACAATCGAATCCTAATAAACCAAGATCTAGCAGCCAATCATGGGAACAGTGTTGGATAATTAGGCACAATTTCCATGATTAATTCCAGAATATTAAACATGATAATATTAAATAGATTATCCCATTATTTCTAACAAAAGGTAGAAGAACCAGGGGAGGGGAGCAAACCCAAGTTACCTCCGACCATAGGTCGTCGATGCAGGTGTCGTAGGGGTTCAGCGGAGCGATGTACTTATCTGGAACGTAGGTGCCCAAGAAGTGTGTGATCCACCCAGTGTCATTGCATGTGTGTTCTTCCCATGAACCACACATGGATCCACCAGTTTCATTGCATGTCTGCTCTTTTCATGAACCACAGCTAGAGTCATTGGATGTGTGTTCTTCTCACAAACTACATATCACTAGTGTCATTACATGTGTGTTCTTCCCATAGACCACACATGGATCCACTAGTGTCATTGCACGTGTGTTCTTCTCACAAACCATATCATGAACCACACCCAGTGTCATTGCATGTGTGTTCTTCTCATGAACCACATCTAGAGTCATTGCATGCGTGTTCTTCTCACAAACCATATCATGAACCACACCTAGTGTCATTGCATGTGTGTTCTTCTCATTAACCACACATGGATCCACCAGTGTCATTGCATGTCTGCTCTTTTCATTAACTATAGCTAGAGTCATTGCATGTCTGTTCTTTTCACAAACCACATATCACCAGAGTCATTGCATGTGTGTTCTTCCCACAGACCACACATGGATCCACCAGTGTCATTGCATGTCTGCTCTTTTCATGAACCACAGCTAGAGTCATTGCATTTGTGTTCTTCTCAGAAACCACATATCCACCAGTGTCATTCCATGTGTGTTCTTCCCATGAACCACACATGGATCCACCAGTGTCATTGCATGCGTGTTATTATCACAAACCACGTAAGGATCCACCAGTGTAATTGCATGTGTGTTCCTCTCATAGACCACACATGGATCCACCGGTGGCATCGCATGTCTGCTCTTTTCATGAACCGTAGTTAGAGTCATTGCATGTCTACTCTTTTCATGAACCATAGCTAGAGTCATTGCGTGTATGTTCTTCTCACAAACCATATCATGAACCAGTGTCATTGCATGCGTTTTCTTCCCATGAACCACACATGGATCCACTAGTGTCATTGCATGTGTGTTATTCTCACAAACCACGTAAGGATCCACCGGTGTAATTGCATGTGTGTTCCTCTCATAGACCACACATGGATCCACAGGTGGCATCGCATGTCTGCTCTTTTCATGAACCACAGTTAGTGTCATCGCATGTCTGCTCTTTTCATGAACCACAGCTAGAGTCATTGCATGTGTGCTCTTCTCATAGACCACATATCCACCAGTGTCATTGCATGTGTGTTCTTCCCATGAACCACACATGGATCCACCTGTGTCATTGCATGTGTGTTATTCTCACAAACAACGTAAGGATCCACCGGTGTAATTGCGTGTGTGTTCCTCTCATAAACCACACATGGATCCACTGGTGGCATCGCACGTCTGCTCTTTTCATGAACCACAGTTAGAGTCATCGCATGTCTGCTCTTTTCATGAGCCACAGCTAGAGTCATTGCATGTATGTTCTTCTTACAAACTATATCATTAACCACAGCCAGAGTAATTGCATGTGTGTTCTTCTCGTTAACCACACATAGATCCACCAATGTCATTGCATGTGTGCTCTTCTCATCAACCACAGCTAGAGTCATTGCATGTCTGTTCTTCCTACAAACCACATATCACCAGAGACAATGCATGTGTTTTCTTCCCACAAACCACACATGGATCCACCAGTGTCATTGCATGTGTGTTCTTCCCATGAACCACACATGGATCCACCAGTGTCATCGCATGTCTGCTCTTTTCATGAAGCAAAGCTAGAGTCATTGCATGTGTGTTCTGCTCACAGACCACATATCACATGAGTCATTGCATGTGTGTTCTTCTCACAGACCACATATCACATGAGTCATTGCATGTGTGTTCTTCTCACAGACCATACATGGATCCACCAGTCATTGCATGTGTGTTCTTCCCACAGACCACACATGGATCCACCCAGTGTCATTGCATGTGTGTTCTTCCCACAGACCACACATGGATCCACCAGAGTCATTGCATGTGTGTTCTTCCCATGAGCCACACATGGATCCACCAGTGTCATTACATGTCTACTCTTTTCATGAACCACAGCTAGAGTCATCGCATGTGTGTTCTTCTCACAAACCACATATCACCGGTGTCATTGCATGTGTGTTCTCCCCATGAACCACACATGGATGCACCAGTGTCATTGCATGTGTGTTCTTCCCACACACCATACATGGATCCACTAGTGTCATTGCATGTGTGTTCTTCCCATGAACCACACATGGATCCACCAGTGTCATTGTATTCCTGCTCTTCCCATGAACCACAGCTAGAGTCATCGCATGCGTGCACTTTTGATGAACCACATCTAGAGTCATTGCATGTGTGTTCTTCTTACAAACCATATCATGAACCACACCCAGTGTCATTGCATGTGTGTTCTTCTCATTAACCACAGATGGATCCACCGGTGTCATTGCATGTCTGCTCTTCTCATTAACCATAGCTAGAGTCATTGCATGTCTATTCTTTTCACAAACCACATATCACAAGAGTCATTGCATGTGTGTTCTTCCCATGAACCACACATGGATACACCAATGTCATTGCATGTATGTTCTTCTCACAAATCACACATGGATCCACCCAGTGTCATTGCATGTCTGTTCTTCCCATGAACCACACATGGATCCACCAGTGTCATTGCATGACTGCTCTTTTCAGGAACCACAGCTAGAGTCATTGGATGTGTGTTCTTCTCACAAACCACATATCACCAGTGTCATTGCATGTGTGTTCTTCCCACAGACCACACATGGATCCACCGGTGGCATCGCATGTCTGCTCTTTTCATGAACCACAGTTAGTGTCATCGCATGTCTACTCTTTTCTTGAACCACAGCTAGAGTCATTGCATGTGTGTTCTTCTCATAGACCACATATCCACGAGTGTCATTGCATGTGTGTTCTTCCCATGAACCACACATGGATCCACCAGTGTCATTGCATGTGTGTTATTCTCACATACCACGTAAGGATCCAGCGGTGTAATTGCGTGTGTGTTCCTCTCATAGACCACACATGGATCCACCGGTGGCATCGCACGTCTGCTCTTTTCATGAACCACAGTTAGAGTCATCGCATGTCTGCTCTTTTCATGAACCACAGCTAGAGTCATTGCATGTACGTTCTTCTTACAAACTATATCATTAACCACAGCCAGAGTCATTTCATGTGTGTTTTTCTCGTTAACCACACATGGATCCACGAATGTCATTGCATGTGTGCTCTTCTCATTAACCACAGCTAGAGTCATTGCATGTTTGTTCTTCCCACAAACCACATATCACCAGAGACATTGCATGTGTTTTCTTCCCACAAACCACACATGGATCCACCAGTGTCATTGCATGTGTGTTCTTCCCATGAACTACACATGGATCCACCAGTGTTATCGCATGTCTGCTCTTTTCATGGACCATAGCTAGAGTCATTGCATGTGTTTTCTTCTCACATACCACATATCACCTGTGTCATTGCATGGGTGTTCTTCCCACAGACCACACATGGATCCACTAGTGTCATTGCATGTGTGTTCTTCCCATGAACCACACATGGATCCACCAGTGTCATTGCATGTCTGCTCTTTTCATGAACCATAGCTAGAGTCATTGCATGTGTGTTCTTCTCACAGACCACATATCACATAAGTCATTACATGTGTGTTCTTCTCACAGACCATACATGGATCCACCAGAGTCATTGCATGTGTGTTCTTCCCACAGTCCACACATGGATCCACCCAGTGTCATTGCATGTGTGTTCTTCCCACAGATCACACATGGATCCACTAGAGTCATTGCATGTGTGTTCTTCCCATGAGCCACACATGGATCCACCAGTGTCATTACATGTCTACTCTTTTCATGAACCACAGCTAGAGTCATCGCATGTGTGTTCTTCTCACAAACCACATATCACCGGTGTCATTGCATGTGTGTTCTCCCCATGAACCACACATGGATGCACCAGTGTCATTGCATGTGTGTTCTTCCCACAGACCACACATGGATCCACCAGTGTCATTGCATGTGTGTTCTTCCCATGAACCACATATGGATCGACTAGTGTCATTGTATGCCTGCTCTTCCCATGAACCACAGCTAGAGTCATTGCATGTGTGTTCTTCTTACAAACCATATCATGAACCACACCCAGTGTCATTGCATGTGTGTTCTTCTGATTAACCACAGATGGATCCACCGGTGTCATTGTATGTCTGCTCTTCTAATTAACCACAGCTTGAGTCATTGCATGTCTGTTCTTTTCACAAACCACATATCACCAGAGTCATTGCATGTGTGTCCTTCCCATGAACCACACATGGATCCACCAATGTCATTGCATGTGTGTTCTTCTCACAAACCACACTTGGATCCACCTAGTGTCATTGCATGTGTGTTCTTCCCATGAACCACACATGGATCCACCAGTGTCATTGCATGTCAGCTCTTTTCATGAACCACAACTAGAGTCATTGGACGAGTGTTCTTCTCACAAACCACATATCACCAGTGTCATTGCATGTGTGTTCTTCCCACAAACCACACATGGATCCACCAGTGTCATTGCATGTGTGTTCTTCTCACAAACCATATCATGAACCACACCCAGTGTCATTGCATGTGTGTTCTTCTCATTAACCACACATGGATCCACCGGTGTCAATGCATGTATGCTCTTTTCATTAACCACTGCTAGAGTCATTGCATGTCTGTTCTTTTCACAAACCACATATCACAGAGTCATTGCATGCGTGTTCTTCCCACAAACCACACAAGGATCCACCAGTGTCATTGCATGTCTGCTCTTTTCATGAACCACAGCTAGAGTCATTGCATGTGTGTTCTTCTCACAAACCACATATCCACCAGTGTCATTGCATGTGTGTTCTTCCCATGAACCACACATGGATCCACCAGTGTCATTGCATGTGTGTTATTCTCACAAACCACGTAAGGATCCACCAGTGTAATTGCATGCGTGTTCCTCTCAAAGACTACACATGGATCCACCGGTGGCATCGCATGTCTGCTCTTTTCATGAACCACAGTTAGAGTCATTGCATGTCTACTCTTTTCATGAACCACAGCTAGAGTCATTGCATGTGTGTTCTTCTCACAAGCCATATCATGAACCAGTGTCATTGCATGTGTGTTCTTCTCATGAACCACACATGGATCCACCAGTGTCATTGCATGTGTGTTATTCTCACAAACCACGTAAGGATCCACTAGTGTAATTGCATGTGTCTTCCTCTCATAGACCACACATGGATCCACCGGTGGCATCGCATGTCTGCTCTTTTCATGAACCACAGTTAGTGTCATCGCATGTCTGCTCTTTTCATGAACCACAACTAGAGTCATTGCATGTGTGTTCTTCTCACAAACCACATATCCACTAGTGTTATTGCATGTGTGTTCTTCCCATGAACCACACGCTTCTACTCCTCCACCGAGGAGCCGTTCTTGCGAGAAGCAAGGGATGTCGTGAACGGTGGGAGGTCAAAGAAAGAGAATTGACCTATGAATACAGTGATCCTATGATCTAGATAGACTCCGTCCTTTTTTTAGATAAGGGTGACTCAATAAATTGGGGGTGGGACCTGCTGGCATAATGCAGGCTGGAACGTGGGAATTCGAGGTCTCATGAACGAGTTTTTTTCGTGGACAAACATACTTTCCGGTCAGCCCAGTGGCTTTTGGTCCCCATCGGAAAGTGCTGAATGGATTGTTTGAGCTCCTTGCCCAACGACAAAAAGAAAGATATTTAGGAGAGGATTGATAGGTTTAAGCATTCAGGGCCGGTCGCTCTTATGGATACCGGCGAACTCACAAGTCTCCTAATTAATTCCCCACGATAGGAAAATAGAGAGAGCACAAGACTTTTAAGCACCTTAGGGGTTGATGTTGAAAGCTTGCCGCGAGTCAACAAGGACCAGCGGTGTTGAGGAAAAGGCCCATCTCACCTTATCATAGTCTATAAGGAGGAAAACTCGGATATGTCAAGCTTTCCCTTTCCGTGCGCAGAGGGGATAGATTAAGTATTCATCTGCTGGTAGAAGGCTTGAAGGTTTAGCGTAACCCAGAATAACCTGTTGGAGGAATAACCGCGGTTAGGTGCCTAGCCTTTAATGCTTGCAAAGTCGCTAGGCGGGGTGATAAGATGAAAAAGGTAGTTATATGCATCTCAATAGCCAGTTCCAACAATGCACTTTTTGGACCGAGAAAGGGGAACTGCTTGTGGGCCCTTTCCTATTGCTCTAACCATAAGCTATGGCAATTCCAGCTCGCACCCACTCTGGCCCGCCCAACGAGGCCTGAGTGAGCTCTCAAATTGGATCAGTGATCAATTTCTAGGTTTCGTCGTAAACCTAATTGGTTACTTCCAATTACGTAAATCAATAGTTCAAACCGCACTCAAAGGTAGGGCATTTCCCATTTAGGAACTTTTGTACCAGAAACAATAGTATCTCCAATTATAGCCCCTCTAGGATGTAAAATATATCTGGTCTGACACAAAGCTTTCGAAAGGACTAATCATCTCCTCAAACAAGTAACCCCTGAGTGGTATAATCTGATAACCCAAATCGCGGGCATACTTGAACTGCCGGGGCGTTGGATCACTCGCAAACAATGCCTTAAGTTAGGAATGAGATTTTCCTGTGTGCTTTTTAGGCGGCTATCAAGCCTTAGCCAGAAAGCACTTACATTTGAGACCGGGCACTTCGTCATCAGGTGGAGAAGAATGAATGGACATTTCTGATCTTTTGTATTCGATTCGGATCTCTATTCAATGTGTTTTCACGTAAACATAATTTTTTAGTTTAGATTCTTATGCTGGACCTGTAGCCCACGTTGGCGAACAGTACTGGAAAGGCAGTCATTGCTCAAACAAAGAATCCTCTTTTTTCTTTTAGAGCGTTGAGCCTGGCCGATAGTAGTAGTTACGGTGAATGTCACAATTCCTCTCAATGGGAAAACTACCTTGTATTTGTGTGAATCACTGATCGATCGGTCATAGGCCTGAGTCAGACATCAAATAGCTTCGATTTCCATTATCCATTGTATCAAAATCAATAAGATGTACAATCCAATTTCTCGGAATTGAATTGATGGAAGCTCAGGATTTGCTTCCTAATCTGCCACTTTAGGAGTTTTCTTTTCCGTAAGGCAATATCGGCCTAGAAGATCGCACAATCAGTGGGGTAACAAAGATCGAACCCTGGGCTGCCGTTCCAGTACAAGTTTTTACCGTTAGAATAGGAAAAGCCGGGTCAAGAGGGAAAAGGAACCGTGGCACTTCACGTAAAGAGAAGCTTTGTCTGAGCTGAGAAACGCTCTGGGTTGTGATTAATGTGTATGACCCTACTCAGCAGGAGCTTAGAGATGATTTCTTTGCAGAAATGAAATCAAGGGTGCACAGTACTGACTTACCAAAGGTAATGGGTGGAGATTGAAATCTGATTAGGTTCAGTCATGAAAAAATCTAATGGTAATGTGCATATTAGAAGGATCGCAGCCTTGAATGAGTTCATTGCTGAAGTTTAGTTACAAGCATTCAGGAGGGTTGGAGGTCAATTTACTTGGAAGGGCTTGGCTTATTCTATTTATCTGCACCACCTGATAGAGATTCTTTCACAGCCTCGTTCAGCTAGTAGAATTCTTTCTAGATCTCGTTCTTTTCACTTTCTGGGCTAAGACCGTCCAATTTCATTCTTGCCTGGGAAGAGAGGATCGGAACTCACACTCCATCCCTACTCTTTCCTCGTACCTAACTGGTTTTCGAGGCCGAAGGTGAACTGGACTCGCATTCAAGTCCTAGGCAAGCGGACCTAATTTTCACAGCCGGTACGGTAACAATGAAAATGGCTCCTTCTTTAGTGAGATTCTATGAGCAAATGCCTGAACCAAAATACGTCATTGCTATGGGAGCTTGTACTATTACAGGGGGAATGTTCAGTACGGATTCCTATAGTACTGTTCGGGAATTCTCACCTAGAGCAGCGGAACTAATGACTCTATTAGAAAGTAGAATGACCAACTTTTATAGGAAGCTAGCTTTTCTAGCGTTGGCAGGCAAAGGTAAGTAAGCTAAAACATGGCAGTCTGAAGACTTGTCTGAAAGCTGAGTGCTTCAAAAGGATTGATTTGCTAGTCTCGGTCAGTTGAATCAAAAATGAACAGAGATTTGATTTATGCGTAGATTAGTGTTCTCCTCCGGGCCAGTGTTGAGACTTTGAGGCATAGCCCAGGTGTAGAACAGATTAGCCATATTCATCTTCTCCAGTCTCCAGGTTCTTTTCTGATTACGTGCAATTCTACTCTATGTTAGAACATTTCTGTGAATGCTATTTCGATCTAAGTGGTCCTATTCTCTGTCCCGTGCTAGGAAGCATTACTCCTCTTTTCATTCCAAATTCTTCAATAAGACCGATACGATTGATTGGTCTGTGCGTTTCTCTTATTACTTTTTTGTTGTTCATTATTGAGAATAGGCCTCTTCTCACACCGTACCAGTTCTTTTTGCAGTTGAATCTTCCCGTTCTGGCTTATTGAGTGTATAGATTCTTTTTGAAATGCAATCTATTCCCACGTCACTCTTCTCATAACATATCCTGTTCTCCTCACTTTGATTCTGGATTCACACGGCCTCTAGGTTAGTTCAAAGTGTAGTACAACGAATTATCGATACACCGAAAACGAGTCAAGATGGATACATAAAATGAAGACATCGTGGATTACCCGGGACGACGATAGGACATTTCACTTTCTTTCGCAATATTTCTGATCATGACTCAACCACTAGCAAAGGGGATTGCTTACTCTCAGCCGCGTTTTCGCTTATGCTTAGTCAAGTGAGGATTCCATTCGAAGTAACGTAACAGGAGCACCATCTTCAAAACTTATCGGGATCCGGAGTTTTTCGATAAAAGGTCCCATCCTTCAATATCATGATTGGGTCAACCAGGCCAGATCATAAGTGAAATAGTTTGATCGGGTCGACCAGGTCAGGCCCGATTGCCCGAAAACAACTTGTTTGTTTTGGTGGAAGAGGAAGAAATAGAGAAAGATCGCCGCTTTTCATACGCTAATTCGTGATTCAAAGGAGAGCGAGTGAGGGTTTTGAGTTTCTGTGAATAATAGGAAGAGGCCGCCAAGGCGCGGAGCGATGAGTATAGCCCATTAGGACAACCCTGAAATATCACTGTACATAAATCGCACTGAGGTCACTCGAGAAGTAGCGGAAAATGTTATCCCAAGCCATTGGATGTCTTCTTGGCATATTGAAATTAGAATTCTCGTAGAAAGACTGATACCAAGAAAATGGAGGGCGAAGAATGGCGGCTATTGGATACCTAACTGAATGCTTCCTTCGAGCTACCATACCAAACTCTTTCTGGCGCCAAGACCTCGCTTTCTTTCCGATGAAATGTGGGTCCGAGCCAAGGAGCAAAAGCTAGATTTACATTCTTTTTGTATTTCTAGGGGGAATGTTGAGGCAAACTTACGATGCTGAGAAGCTGGTTAGGTGCCGAGTTGGATTAGACATCGCAGGTTTCAGTTTCAGAATTGGGAAGAAGGTTCGAATCCTGTCCCCGCCTCTGCATAAGTAAAGTCTCCTGACGAATCCTCATTCTAATCCTCCTATTGAATCACAAAAGAGGGTGCCCTTTCAGACTGCTTTCTTAGCAAAGCTTTGCTTGGCTTAACTTAGTCTCTATCTCTAATGGCTAGACCAAGACCCCTGGTCGAATACTTTTATTGAGTCCAAATTACTGATAACTCAAGTGAGTTTTACCTTGTGAAAGTGGCCTCTGAGAAGAAGCCAGCCTCGAATGCCATATTGTTTAAAGGAAATGAATCAATGGTGTCAAATGCCACATCTGGACGAGAGATTCCTAATTCGATATCGATGCTCAGCCATTAAGCTTCGATCGATCGCCTACTTGAATTCCTAATCTATCTCTAATGCTTCGCTTGCAGTGAGAAAACAGATGCGTAACGGCTTCCGAGTAACAAAGAGCTGGTTTTGCCTACCTCTTGAAGGCTCGAAAGGCGGGTAAAGTGACAAATAGGCTAGATTGTCCTATTAAAACAGACCTTGTGCCAAATAGAAGGTAGTCCCTTGATCCATCCCACCTCGAGAATGACCGTGGCCCAAGCCCACTCGACCAATTTGCGCTTAACCCCATCTTTCCTCTGAATATGGGCACAAAGAGGCCTGCTAGGTGAGAGCCTTTCATAGGATGTGCCGAAAAGCCTACCCCAAAGTCTACTATGGAAATTCTTCGGGAAGAGAGGTGCTTTGTATCAAAGACAATTCCTTGTCCAGGCGAGGGAAAAGTTTGGGTATCTTTTATTGAATATGCCTCGAATAGATAGCGAGCCAAGAGACGCCATGCAGTGCTAGTTTTGAAGAGAGGAGGGCACGCTCAAGCTCTTCTGAGTACTGATTTGACTACCGATAGAGAGCAGAGCTAGAGACAAGATGCCTAGGACCTGGAGGAGATCCATAAGAACCAAGTCGTGGAGAAGATAGCATCAAACTGGAGATAATAAACCTAACTCTCCGTGCTTTAATCGAGAATGGATACAGGGTCGTCGAGCGAAACCTTTATTAGGGGGTAGACCTACCTTGTTTTGTTGACTTATTGCTTTCCAGCAAAGCTTGCCGGCCCTATCTCTAAAGCACCAAACTTCAATGAAATTTCCATTTGCGCGGGATCTAGGCATAATTCCCAACCCATTCCATATAGAATTGTTTTCATTCCTTCACAGTGTAAAGAGAAAGGAAGACGCTACTCACTCGAAAATGAAAGACGAAGGGAATGAGGAAAATCTACTTCTTTCTATAAGGTCTATCCGTTTGGGTATTTAGTTAACAAGGAGAATACCTTTTCTTTTTCTTAGCTAGCGTAGTTATTCACCTTAAAAAGAAGGCGCCAGCGCTTTTGTAGTGACCCCTCCGGGGTCCCGGGTTGCTTTGGCGCGCCCCACCCCGTCAGTCCTGTGTTGTACTTGACTTGACTCCTAGCTTTTAATAAGAGGAGAAAGATGCCATAGACCTGGTCTTTCATAGCGTCTTTTCCAGTCAATCTTGAAATTGTTCTCATAGCTCAAAACTTGCTTTTCACTAAAGGCGGGCTTTTCTACCCATTGACCGGGACCGATCACAGTGTTTGACCGCTCTTGGTGACTTATTCAGTCAATTCAAATAAGACGTATCTTTTTCAAGCCAATAAATAGAGCTGGGGTTATAGTTAAAGGAGCTAGTAGAAAACCGAAATAACTAGTTAAAGTACGCATGAAAGAATTAATTTCCTTTTATTTTTTTACTACACTACATATGTAATATTCAAACTCCGATTCAAACAGGAGGAGTACGCCATGCTAATGTGCCTTGGATGATCCACATCTTTGGGTCAGGCGCTGATGAGCACATTGAACTATCCATGTGGCTGAGAGCCCTCACAGCCCAGGCACAACGACGCAATTATCAGGGGCGCGCTCTACCACTGAGCTAATAGCCCGTCGCGCGGGCCTCCCTTTGGGAGGCCTGCTACGCCAAAAGTGAGAAAAACTCCATTGCAGAAAAGAGATCCCTTACCCTTTCTTTAGCAAATGATGAATATGAAGTCTGGGAGGCTGCGGGTACTATGGATCCTCTGACTCCCAATCGGGTTACCTTCCCGGGTCTCGCCGGTGTTGCCTATAGGTCGTGATGTGCCTCGAGATGGCCGTCTCCTCTCCCCCTGCTCGTGGGGAATCCGCTCCTGGGGCGTCGCTCTGCTGCGTCTGGCCCGTCCTCTAGGCACCTTTGGAGGGCGGGGAGTGTGACAACGTACACGCTTCCCTTTACTCCATAGGGCCTTTTCCTCAGTTGCAGGGTTTGGTGGCCCGAAATTGACTTGGTCACATGGATCCACCAGTGTCATTGCATGTGTGTTATTCTCACAAACCACGTAAGGATCCACCGGTGTAATTGCATGTGTGTTCCTCTCATAGACCACACATGGATCCACTAGTGGCATCGCATGTCTGCTCTTTTCATGAACCACAGTTAGAGTCATCGCATGTCTGCTCTTTTCATGAACCACAACTAGAGTCATTGCATGTGTGTTCTTCTTACAAACTATATCATTAACCACAGCCAGAGTCATTGCATGTGTGTTCTTCTCGTTAACCACACATGGATCCACCAGTGTCATTGCATGTGTGCTCTTCTCAGTAACCACGGCTAGAGTCATTGCATGTCTGTTCTTCCCACAAACCACATATCACCAGAGTCATTGCATGTGTTTTCTTCCCACAAACCACATATCACCAGTGTCATTGCATGTCTGCTCTTCTCATTAACCACAGCTAGATCCACCCGTGTCATTGGATGCATGTTCTTTTCATAAACCGCATATGGATACTAATTAACCATAGGAGAGCCCTAACCTTAGCGTTAGACCGAGTCTTCTAGAAGGCACGCCCTAACACAGTTGTTCTGCTTGTTGATTGTTACATACCGTTCGATCGGGGCGCTTTGATGATTGGGATGGTTTTCATGAGATCGATCCACGAGTAGTCTGTTCTGCGGCATGATTGGCCACACTTGCTCTGGACAAACTGGCAACACTGGGGGCTCCCCTGTTGCGAGTGTCACGACTCACGAGTTGAGCGGGCCATATCCCAGTGTCACGTCCCCATTACTTCTCTTCCTCTCCGTACTTCTCTTCATTCCCCTCGAAGCCAGATTCCCCACTTCACTCCCATACTGCCATAGCCGCAAGCCGATGGCGCTGCCATCCCAATCCCCTCTCCGGCAGCCACCCCCCTCCCCTCTCGCCATGGATTCAAGGGGAGACGACGAGGAAACGCGTTGTGACGACAGGGACGGTGATTTCGATGTGAGTCGTGTCATATCTATCTCTATCATCCGTGGCTAGTTATCTATTTTTTGAACTAGATCTACTCCATTTACTCATGCGCGTATGATGTGTTAGGCCAACCAGACGATGTATGACACCGACTATCACGGTTTAGCGGATGAAGACAGTCCTCTGCTATGTAAACATGGATATGTGCCCGCTAAATTTATAGCGTTCGAAGGACGAAACACAGGCATGAGGTTTCTATGGTGTCAAGGACATTGTTCAATGATGCGAGGTGGAAGTTGCCGTGTTGTCAAATGGGTAGATCTAGAGTGGCCCAAATCGATGCAGAAAACATTGGACAAACTATGGGAAATGACTGTTGAGTTGAAAGAATCCGCATTCAGCTCACTTCTTGACAGTGTTGAGATGAAGCTATGGGAACCAGTTGACACGACCAAGCATAAGCGAGATCTCATGGGGGTGGAAGACAAGGTTAGCAAAGTCGAGAAGGAGAGGGACACGGCGTTGGCCCTGAAGGCTAAAGCAGAGGAAGAACTGACTCAAGCAAGGAAGGATCTTCACTAGGCCAAAGTCCTGCAGTTCACAACTACGAGTATTGACAAGTGCATGAGGAAAGATGCAGAGAAACAATTGAAGCTGTGCAAGGAAGATGCTAAAAGGAAGGAGCAGACGATTCGATCCTTGCTCTCGCAGGAAGATGCGCATAGGGCTAAGATTAGGAAGATCAAGGAGATGTGTGTTAACTAGTTCTATTTAGCTTAAGCCCCATGCCTTTTTTAAGTTGTAATAGTTGTACTTGTTGACCTAGCGGTCTGAACTATTGGCCCCGGAGTCCTGGGAGTAAAAAAATTGGTCGCCTGTTAATCTGTCTTAACCCTGCATTACTTCCTTTTGTCTGACCAATGCCCCTTGGTTATTCCGCCCGTCGCTTCGTCGTCCTCGTATACAAATAGGAGGCGCCATAGCTCATCGCTTCGTCGCCCATCCCCTCGCCCTCTCCAATCTCCACCGCGCTGTCCACCCCTTCTCTCCCTCTCCAATCTCCACCGCACCGCCATGGAGATGCCCTCGCTGAACTTCTACGAGGTGGTGATGTTCGTGCACTTTGACATCCTCGCACCGCCGGCCGTGACGGTGCCCCACAGATGGCGCATCAGCTATGCGGGGGTGCTGGTGGCTCCGCTCCTCGTCCTCGGTGGAGCCGTGATGGAGAGCAAAATCGCGGCGTGCAGCTGCCACATGCCCGCATGGAAGAGGGCGCTGCCCCGGTACGCGGCGGCCAGCCCGTACTGGCCGGCGCTGTTCAAGAAGGAGCAGAAGGCCAAGATTAGCAACCGCATCGTTTACGGGCGCGTGGTGCACCGGGATCTCCACAACCAAGAAGGGCGGGGGAGGTTCTTGTCCGTCCCTAGACGGACCAAGTTCACCGTCATCGCTTCTGCTCACCACGAAGAGGTGCTCCGTCTCGCGTACAATGTGGAAATCATGGAGGTTCTGTCCGACGAAGACGAGGAAGCCGGCGGCTCGGAGGACAGTGACAGTGAAATTGTTGACTAGTGGTTGAATTAATGTAGGATGTGAAATCGCACCTTTGTTTAGAAGAATTTGTGGTTGAATTAATCAAATGCCTCGATTTAGATCTCTGTCTCGATTAATTTTTGGAAGAATTTGTGATTTAGATCAATTTCTGCCTCGATTTAGATCTCTGTCCTGGATTGGGAACGTGACCGTGGACCAAAGACCCCTTTTCTACTAGTGTATTCTGACATTGGTGGTTTGTTTAAACGTAATCTACGTGGATTTGGCCGCATGCAAATGGCACAACCACAATTTATAAAGTGGAAGCACGTACACCCGGTTACTGGAGATTCGGGAGCTTCGCCAGATGCAGGGGATGCAGGAGCAGAGAGTCGGTGAGATAGACGGGCTCAAGATTAGGCCAGAAAGTGGTACCCATTTCCTCCTCATATGGGCATTATCGGTGAGAACATTGATGTTTATGTTACCACGTCGTTGTGCAGCATCTGAAATAAGTTGCTGCTTCGTGGAGTGTGGCAGCTTAAATAATTTTTTCTATGCCACTTACATTCCGTCGTATTTGGAGACCTCCTGCCCCTCAGCAATCGTGGAACCGGTGGATCCTTGTTTTCAGATAGCAGGGGCACAATCACAATTTCGGATTCAACTACTGACTCGGGCGTTTCCAAACCCTAAGTCGCGCTACATTTTACTCAGAGAACGTGGGTAGATTGTTTTGCCCAACAACGTGCCACACACGGAGCTCCAGAATTTAACAGAATTACATATATAGTTTCAAGTTCAACACACCACTATGCATCTTCATTGCCAGCAGCCTTCTTCCGTAGCCTGGGTACCAAGCCTTCACGTCCAATGGCTTCTTCATTTCCTGCCTTCTTCCTATTCCTCGGTGCCAATTTCTTAGCTTCACGTACTCTGCATCGCCGGGACAATGGGCACCAAAAACATGTCCAGCATCATCTTTCCACTCGTTTTTAATTTCTTTGGGCAGCAAAATGACTGACCTGGCAGTCATGTTTCTAACCTTGCAGTGCTTCCCGTCAAAGAAACAAGACTTTTGCATAACTGTCCAATATCTACAAAGTAAATAAAACAAAAATTACAATTCAGCACAAACATGCGAACCCCAAGCGACCTTTGCTTACCAGGAGCTAATTGCGTTCGAGCAACCACCCTGTCCAAGAATAGAAGGGCGTCTCCTAGTTGCATCAGCTTCCACATCCAGTACATCACAATTCAGCTCAAACATGCAATCCGAAGCATACCTTTTCATCAACCCAATTAGCTGAGTGTCACACGATATAGGAACCATGATGCCACGTTCATCCATGAAGCTAAACTTTGCAGTCTTCTTCGGCCATAGTTCAACATGATTATGCAGAGCAGCAACCAGATATAGTGCAGATATGCGCAGGCGCTTCTTCCATCGTGAAACAATGGCTTCCATACCACTTGCCCTTGGAGTCATACCTATAGAGGACTACCGTAACTAGGTAAGGGGGTCCGCACAGATCCCACTTGACAGAAAACTGTGGACAAAATATGTTTGTCAGCGTTGGGCTAACGAACAATTTGAGGTTCAGTAGCCAGCTAGCAGTTGTAATTAGTGCGAATAGCAAAGAGAAGGGTAGCTCACCCACTTGTAGGCATAACTTCTTCTTCCTTGATAGTAGGATCTGCCATCCTCCGAACTGCTCGGCTCATCGGCGGCAGAGGCGGGCTAGAGCCTCGCAACGGCGGCTACGGCATGCGCCATTGGAGCTCGGTATCAGTGACTGGGCGCAGCAACTTGGCCCCGGAAGTCAAATGTCCGAAGGGATCGTCCTGCCTGGAGGGTGGATTCCGATGCCGCCAGTGCTAGGGGAAAGCTGGGAATTGATTTGTGAAATTGGTCAACGCATTCAATCCACTTAGCTGCTCGATTTGCCTAAGAGGTTGCCACGTTGGCGCCCGCGTCACGGATAGATAACCGACATGTGGGTCCCGACCGTCTACTTCATGGGGCAGTTTAACAGAATGTTTGTATTTGGCAGGGGTGAGATGAGTTTGCCTCGAAATGGCCCCTCTCAGTAGTTGGCGGCCCAACTTTTCGAAACGTGGTAATTTCAGGCAACTTAGGTACCGCCATGCGCTGGCCTGCCAACTTTGGTACTACAGACGAACAAGCCCCACGAGGAGAGGAGCGAGTTAAACTTAGCTTGTAGTAGTTTAGCTCGGGCTCAAGTCATTGGTCCAATTGGGGGACTTGGTGGTGTAAATGTAGGAGCGTCCGTAGGACGGGCTACATCAGCTCCCCCCTTGGGAAAGAGTCGTCCACGACTCTTCATGGTGATCATCTTGAACATCTCCATGGTAGGGTGAAAGGTCCTTGACATTGAATGTATTTCTTGCAAGGTACTTGGAGGTCGGAATATTGATGATGTAGGCATTTTTTTTGATTCTCTTTAGGACCTTGAAAGGACCATCTCCTCGAGGCTTGAGCTTGGAGTCACGTTCTTTGGGGAAGCGGTCCTTGCTTAGGTGTATCCACACGAGGCAACCTTCTTCAAAGATCATCTCCTTATTGTCCTTGTTTAACCTTGAAGTTTGGCGAAGGACTTGTTGCTCGATTGTAGGACTTGTTTCCTCGTGAAGCTTGTTCATAGCTTGTGCGCGCTTGTCGACGTTCATGTTGGTGCGCTCATGAAGAGGTAGCGGTAGGATCTCAAGCACGGTGAGTGGCTCAAAACCATAGGCAATCATGAAAGGGGCTCATCTTGGTTGTTGAGTGCTTGGCATGGTTGTAGGCGAACTCGGCATGGGGAATACATTCCTCCCAATCCTTCAAGTTCTTCTTGATCAACACACGTAGGAGAGTTCCGAGGCTTCGGTTGACAACTTCAGTTTGGCCATCAGTTTGAGGATGCGAAGCGGATGAAAAGAGTAGCTTGACGTCGACCTTGGCCATGAGGGTCTTCCATAAGTAGCTCATGAATTTGACGTTGTGGTTGGAGACGATTTTTCTTGGCACACCGTGAAGACGGATGATTGCCCTGAAAAAATTCACAATATGTGAAGCATCGCCAGTCTTATGGCATGGTATGAAGTGTGCCATTTTTGAAAAGCGGTCCACGACAACAAAAATAGAATCATGACCATGCCTAGACCTAGGAAATCCTAACACGAAGTCCATGCTAATGTCGGACAAAGGTGCATAAGGAATAGGCAATGGCATATAAAGACCATAAGGGTTAGCTTGCAACTTAGCTTGAACACATGTTGTGCATCGTTGAACGTAGCGCTCCATGTCGCGCTTCATCTTGGGCCAAAAGTAGTGAGTGGAGGAGCAAAAGTTGGAGCGACGACTTCAGAATGCGAAGCTTGTTTTGTTTAAATAGAAAGCCCTTATGCAAATAGAAATCATCAACTCCTTTTTCAATGGAGCACTTTGCAAAAATTGGTTCAAAGAATGGGTCGGAAGAATACAAAGTTTTGATTTCATCAAGACCCAATGATACGTTGAAAATGTATCTATAATTTTTGATGTTCCATGCTTGTTTAGTATCTACTTTCTTATGTTTTGCCCACACTTTGGAGTATTTTTATACACATTCTTGGACTAACCTATTAACAAGATGCCACAGTGCGAGCTGCCTATTTTCTGCTGTTTTTGGTTCTAGGAAAGTCAGAAAATGAATATTCTCGAAATTGGACGGGACAAAAGCCAAAGTCAGTTTTTCACCAAGGGGGACATGAGCCAGAAGACGAGACAGAGAGGGGTCAGGGGCTGGCCACACCATGTGGTGGCGTGGGCTAGCCCTGGCCGCGCCACCAGGTGGTGTGGGCCCCCTGGCCGCCCACCGACCTTGCCTCTTCGCCTATAACATGCCTCCCGATACAAAAACGCTAAATCGACCAGGCTCCAGCCAGGAAAAGTTCCGCAGTGCCGCTGCCACCGAAGTGGAGATTTGGGGGACAGAAAGTCTCTGTTCCGGCACCCTGCTGGGACGGGGAAGTGCCCCCGGAGCCATCTCCATCGGCTCCACCGCCATCTCCATCGCCGTTGCTAATTCCCATGATGAGGAGGGAGTAGTTCTCTCTCGAGGCTAAGGGTTCTACCGGTAGCTATGTGTTCATCTCTCTCTCTCTATGCATGATCATATTGTGATCATGAGCTTTGTAATCAAATAGATCTACCTTGCTACTCAAGTGCTTTAATAGATCTTTGGCTCTCCCCATGAGTGTGAAAGTGACAGCATGCACACCATGGTGGCACTTAGGCTAGAGATTACAAATACTTGTTCTGAGTTATATTTGAAGTTGGATGTCTTGATGAAATTGTGGTGTTTGTTGGAACCATCTAGTACTCAAGGTGACAGTGTGGGGTTACCTAGATGGGAAAGGCTTACTTTGAGGTGTGCTGTTATAGCCCTACCATGGATTAGAGTGTCCAACTAGAGAGTAGTTCAGAGTAGTATCATGAAGATAATATATTTATATGAGAGTGTTCACTAGTGAAAGTAGCATCCCTAGGCCTTGTTTCTAAGCATTGAAACACCATATGCAACAAGATCTATTACATCTTTGCTTGTTGCCATCTTTATTTCAGTTTGCATTTAGTCTCTTCCAGTATTAAGTTGCAAGCAACAGATTATTGCTTTACGAATTGCGTGTAATGTAAACAATACGATTGTTCTATGAACAAAGGATTGTTGTTTTCTCCCTAGTAGCAACAGCACATCTAGTACCTTAGAGATTTCTGTCACTTCCCCAGATTACCAGAGGCATGAACCCAATATCGAGCATAAATACTAACTCTTGTAGTTGCTAGCATCTACATGGCCAAGATAGCTACTAACAATGGAAAGCATGCAAGAGCACAAATAACAAAGACATGATAGAATCAATTATCAACCTGAAATAGCATCTCAATATCCATCGGATCCCCGCAAATACAACATGCAGAATTACAAATAGATGATCTTGAACGGAGCTCACAAGATCTAGACATGAAAGCACAAAGGAGGAGAACCAGCCATCTAGGTACTACATGGACCCGTAGTCCAAAGATGAACTACTCACGCATCACACTAGAGGCTTGAATGATGATGAAGAAGGCCTCCAAGGTGAATTCCCCTCTTCGGCAGGGTGCCGGGAAGAGCTTCAGATCCCTCCCGATCTAGGGATGGAGATGAAGGCGACTACAGACTCTTTCGTGGATTTTTGATCGGGTATTTAGGGTTTTCATCCCGAGGGCATCTTATAGGCGGAAGGAGAGGCCGAGGGGGTACTGGGGTCGGCCAGACCACCCCCTGGCGCGGGCCAGGCCTGGCCGCGTGGCCAGGTGGTGTGGCCGGCCCCTAGCCCTTCTCCGTCTCGTAATTTGGCATCTGATGACTTCCGGAAAAATAGGCACTTTGGCTTTTGTCCCGTCCAATTCCGAGAATATTCATTTTCTGACTTCCTGGAAAGAAAAACAGCAGAAAACATGCAGCTGGCACTTTGACTCGTGTTAATAGGCTAGTCCAAGAAATCATATGAAAAGTACTCCCAAGTGTGGACAAAACACAAGAAAGTGGATAAAACCAAGCATGGAACATCAAAAATTATAGATACATTTGCAATGTATCAGATAACAACAAAGGTAAAGAACCAGGTATAAACTACGAGTATGATTGCATTAAGTCTTTCGCTGAAACTGCTGATTTTCAAGAGCTTAGTGCTAAATATGGTCTTGATCCTCAAATTCTTATTGATTGTTTTAGAACCTTTGCTTCTCATATTAATGCTCCTAAATAAAAATGGGACATGTATCATGAGCCTTTTAAAGACACTATAAGGGAAAATGAAATTGTTATTAATGATAGCAATAAACATGCTCAAACCTCTGAAAGGACTATTTCTTATAAGCATGTTAATTTTTGTGGAATACATAGACCTTGCGAGAATAATAAAATTGAAGAAGAATATTGTATCAACGACAGGAATGAAAAAACTAGAATGCGGTACAAGGCTCTAAATGATCTTGGTAAAAATGTTTGTGCCCTCTATCCTTTTATTTGTGAACTTTGCTTTGAAGTGGGTCATTTCAATTTTCAATGCTCAGGCCATAATAATAGCCCTTCTAATCTAATGAGTATTGCAAGTTTGTATTGTGATAACATGATCACTCCTAATCAGCATGATGAACTTACATTATTTTTGGGGTGTGAAGAATTATCAAGAAAAACTTCTTTGGTAGATATGAGTGCTTTTGATATGAATAGCGTCCTGCATGGTTGTCATCTTTATTTTGTTGATAATTGTCACACAAATACTTACATACAAAATATTATAGAAGATGAGATTTTACCAAAATATGACAGGACTAATATGTGTTTTGATCTTATTAATGAAAAGAAGGAATCCTCCAAAGTTTCTTCTATTGTCTCTAACAATAAACCAGGGTATATGGAGAAGCTTCCCTTCAAGCCTCTCCCTCCTAAAGAGAAGAAGAAAAAGAAGAAGAGGAGGAGTAAAAGAAGAGAGGAAACAGTATTTTCCCCTAAGCATGTTGCTCATATTATAGTTTTTGATGAGTCTGAACTCGATGATGTTCCTATGCCTATTACCTATAGTAGTGATCATGATTGGGAAAAGCACACTACTTTTGATATTGAAAATCTCTTCGGTACCAATTCTGAAAATGATGATATTAATAATTGTTGTACTATTAGTGATATCCATGTTCCCTCCAATGATGATATGTTTACAAATGAACACATTTTGGAAAATAATTATTCTATTTCTTATGATGATACTACACCTCCAATATATGATGATTACAATAATGAATATGATATTTTCAGTCCACCTACTATTGAGGAGAAAATTAATTATGATTACAATATGCCTCCTATATTTGATGATTATGGTGACGAGAATAATAATGATAGCTATTTTGTTGACTTTGCTCCCACTACAATTAATAAGAATGACTATGTTTATGTGGAGAGTATTAATTCTTTTATGCATATGGCTCATGATAAGAATGTTTTATGTGATAGTTATATTGTTAATTTTATTCATGACGCTACTGAAAGTTATTATGAGAGAGGGAAACATGGTTTTATGCATCTCAATAATATTAAGTTTCCCATATTTATGTTGAAAGTCTTGAAGTTGCACTTGTTTTTCTTTCCTATGCTTGTTGCTTTGTGCTTTCATGACTTGTTTATTTACAAGATTCCTATGCATAGGAAGTGGGTTAGACTTAAATATGCTTTGAATTTTCTTCTTGATACTCTCTTTTACTTCAATTCACATTTCTTATGTGAGCATCTTCTCAAACTATCATGCCTAACTTAAAGGTGTTAAACAAAAGTACTTATTGGGAGATAACCCAAAAGTTTTAGATGGTCTTGAAAGTTATTACCTCTGTAATAACCTCTCCTTATCCTTTTTATTTGCTTTTTGTGCCAAGAGTAACCTCTAATGAGAGGGAAGTAATGCTTGAAAAAGTTGCTGTCCCGAAACAGATTTTTGTGCTTCACCGTAAAAATTCGTGTAACATCTATGTACGTAGTTTTGAGGTGTGAAGTTTTGTGCTTCTGTCCCAGGTTGTTATCTAACTTTCGTTTGTTCAACACTTTTTGATTTGAGTAACAGAAGGTCTTCGAAAAAATTGGTTTTTACCTGTTGGTCTGTTTCGACAGATTCCTGCCATTATTTGCATTTGCCTCTTGTTGGTTCCTTTTTGAGTTCTTTTGGGGAATTTAGCTTTTTGAGGGAAGTGCTACAGTAGATTGTGTTTTAATGGAAGTTTTATTGGTGTTGAAACTGAACCCAAAGACTTATTATCTTGAGTGCACTAATGTTGCTAATAAAGATTGTGTGAAGTTTTGTATGAAGAAAAAATTTGAGGTGTATGGAAGGAATGATGTAATGAGATGAAGAATGGACTAAATATCAAGCTTGGGGATTCCATGTCACCCCAAGAAATATCCAAGAAGTACAAGAGTCAAAGCTTGGGGATGCCCAAGGCACCCCCTTCTTCATCAATAAAAATATTAGATCTTTCTAGACACTTCGCTTTTATTGTTTCATGCAATATTGTGTTGTTCTTGGAGCGTTTTTGTTTTTGTTTTTAGTTTCATATTGTTTGGTTTGATTAAATAAGTTTGTTGGATCCCAACACACTTCTTTTGGAGAGATACACACCCGTTATTCATTGCCTAGAACACTCTAGTTTTCACTCTTATTGTTCTCTGAGTGTTCTCCTTTGCTAGCACTGTGTTTAGCCTTAGTTTTCTTATGCTTTCATCTTAGAACTTTTTAGTTCTTCCTTTTGGATTTGTGAGACAAGATCACTTTTATTTATTATTATCTTTGTGAGTTCTTTCAAATAAGTTGGTTTGGATTGGAAGAGAGTGGAAAGCTTCATGCTTAAGTGGTATAAAAGGAGCTTGTTTTTGACTATGGCCTATGCTTTGTCATGCGATGCTTGGTATTGTTTTGGCTTTATGCTTAGTGATATTTGATTTAGCATGACTTGTTATAAACAATTCAGATTGCTTAATGTGCCTTGAAAGAATCATGTGTTGTTTTAGCATATTAGAACATAGTATTGTGGTATTCTCTTTTGATGCTTTATTTGTGTTGACTTGGCGCATGCTCACACCATGTTATGACTATCCAAAGTCACCATAGCCTTTATGATCCTTTAGTTTTCGACTTGTAATATCAGTTTATGCTTTAATTAATGATGTTTTGTCGCTCCGCATGATTATGGCCATTATTGCTCTCTTAGTTGGTCGCTCCCAGTCTTTTGCTAGCCTCCATAACCAAGTATGAGTTCCACTTATGCATCCAACTCCTAAAACAAAGTTATTCCAAAGAGTCCACCATTCCTACCTATTAGCATTTGCTATTCCAATCATATTCATGTTTTTTATCTACCTTCCAAATTAAACTTGTTATGAGAAAACTAGTGATTAAAGCTCTCACGAACTTGATGGCCCACTTTACTTTCTTGCATTTAATAAACTTGAACCATTGTGTCCATCTTTGTTGCGTATATGCTTGCGATTTATAAGTTGAAATTAGCAGAACCATGTATCATGGGGAACGCTTTCAACATTGCACTTGTACATTGTACCCCGTTGATATCATGTTCTTTTGCTTATGGATCCCGACGGTGTGAAATAGAAGTGGAACTTGTAAGATCATGGAGTTTGTATGTGTGTTAGAGAAACGCCTGGGCCGCTAGCCTAAGCCATGCCTATTAATGGTGGAAACTTGCAGCATAACCATAATGAGCACTCTATGAAGCATCTTCAATAAAAACCTATGCAAATAGTTAAATAAAAAGATCGCTGAGATGCTCATTGTCTGCTTGCCTTGTCATTTTGATTATGGGATGGCTCCTGTATCATGTGCAAGGGGTACCCTGTTGGCGGTCCTCTATGATACATATATACTTACAATGACAAGAGCTTACTTGTGACTAAAGTTGAGTAGCATGAGGTTCGGTCTTCATAAGTAAGGGGCATGACATTTCGTCTTATAACTTGTCAAGCATATCCTCTTAGTTGTGTCACTTTAACCTTAATCACTTAAAGATGCTTATGATAGGGGCAATGAGAGATGAAAGCTAACAAGTACCATAATTTTTGGAAGCTCTTTATGAAAGTTGAATCTCTACTTCCTTCTATGAAGGCCCTTCTTTTACTTTTATGTTGAGTCCCCACCTTCTACCTTTATGCACCAACTTTGAGAGCATAGTGGCCATTCTTACTTCTATGTGCATTGTCCCAAGACTTGTTGATTGATTCATAACTTGATATTGCTTGTTCTTAAACTACTTGTATCTAGTCACTCTTATGAATTTTGAAGGTGTCCTATGCATTTATGTTTGCTACTCTATGAGGGACAAGTTGAATTCCACTATGCTATGTTTTCTTTATGTGAAACAAACAAACGTCTTGCAAAGCATTGTTATTCATGAATCTTTTGTTTTTGCCTTTTCATGTTGCAACATAGTTGCTATGTCTTATTGCTAGAACTTTATCTTTCATGCTATGTGGAAGTACTATGATCCCAGCTATCCATGTTTTACAAATACTTTGATCAAGTTTACGATGGTGCATGTCACCTCAAAAATTATTCTTTCTTTTTATCACTTACCTACTCGAGAACGAGCAGAAGTTAAGCTTGGGGATGTTGATACGTTGCAAACGTATCTATAATTTTGATGTTCCATGCTTGTTTAGTATCTACTTTCTTATGTTTTGCCCACACTTTGGAGTACTTTTATACACTTTCTTGGACTAACCTATTAACAAGATGCCACAGTGCCAGCTGCCTGTTTTCTGCTGTTTTTGGTTCCAGGAAAGTTAGAAAATGAATATTCTCGGAATTGGATGGGACAAAAGTCAAAGTCTGTTTTTCACCGAGGGGGACACGGAGCCAGAAGACGAGATGGAGAGGGGCCAGGGGCTGGCCACACCATGTGGTAGCGCAGGCTAGCCCTGGCCGCGCCACCAGGTGGTGTGGGCCCCCTGTCCGCCCACCGACCTTGCCTCTTCGCCTATAAGATGCCCCCCGATGCAAAAAACCTAAATCGAGCAGCCTCCAGCCACGGAAAGTTCTGCAGCGCCGCCGCCACCGAAAGGGAGATTGGGGGGACAGAAAGTCTCTGTTCCGGTACCTTGCCGGGACGGGGAAGTGCCCCCGGAGCCATCTCCATCACCGTTTCTGATTCCCATGATGAGGAGGGAGTAGTTCTCTCTCGAGGCTAAGGGTTCTATCGGTAGCTATGTGTTCATCTCTCTCTCTCTATGCATGATCATATTGTGATCATGAGCTTTTTAATCAAGCAGATCTACCTTGCTACTCAAGTGCTTTAATAGATCTTTGGCTCTCCCCATGTGTGTGAAAGTGATAGTGTGCACACAATGGTGGCACTTAGGCTAGAGATTACAAATACTTGTTATGAGTTATATTTGGCGTTGGATGTCTTTATGAAAATGTGGTGTTTGTTGGAAGTACTCAAGGTGACAGTGTGGGGTTATCTAGATGGGAAAGGCTTACTTTGAGGTGTGTTGTTATAGCCCTACCATGGATTAGAGTGTCCAACCGGAGAGTAGTTCAGAGTAGTATCATAAAGAACAATATATTTATATGAGAGTGTTCACTAGTGAAAGTATGATCCCTAGGCCTTGTTTCTAAGCATTGAAACATCGTTCGCAACTAGATCTATTACATGTTTGCTTGTTGCCATCTTTATTTTAGTTTGCATTTAGTCTCTTCCACGCCATCAAGCAATTTTCTAGCACTGTTGTCTTATATTCATACCACTTGTATTTCACTATCTCTTCACCGAACTAGTGCACCTATACACCTGACAAGTGTATCGGGTGTGTTGGGGACACAAGAGACTTCCTGTATCTTGATTGCAGGGTTGCTTGAGAGGGATACCTTTGACCACTTCTTCCCTAAGTTTGATAAACCTTGGGTGATCCACTTAAGGGAAACTTGTCGCTGTTCTACAAACCTCTGCACTTGGAGGCCCAACAACTGTCTACAACAATAGAAGTGCGTTGACATCACCTAACACTTTTATTTCAAGTCGAGTGAGAAGGTTTGTGTGCTTGCGAGACAAAGCGTCCGCAACTACATTATCTTTGCCCTTCTTATAATTGACAATGTATGGGAAAGACTCCATAAACTCAACCCACTTTGCGTGTCTCTTGCTCAAGTTAGCTTGGACTTTGAGATATTTCAATGACTCATGGTCGGAATGTATAATAAATTCTTTAGGCCATAGGTAGTGTTGCCAAACTTGAAGGGCACGAACTAAGGCAAAAAGTTCTTTGTCATAAATTGGATAATTAAGGCGACCACCATCAAGTTTCTTGCTATGGTAGGCTATAGGACATCCGTTTTTCATAAGGACTCCTCCAATGCAAATACCGCTAGCGTCACACTCTATCTCAATAGTTTTTGTGAAATCTGGTAACGCAAGAAGAGGTTCTTTGGTGAGCCTCTTTTTAAGTTCATTACAAGCTTTTTTGTGCTTTGCCCCATACGAAGGTGACATTCTTTTTGGTTAATTCGTTTAGAGGACAAGCAATGGTCGAAAAGTCTTTCACAAAGCGACAATAGAAACCGGCCAACCCATGAAAACTTTGGAGTTCACTCACATTTGTGGGGATGGACCAATCTCCTATGTCCTTGACCTTGGATACATCAACTTCAATGCCCTTCGATGAAATGACAAATCAAAGAAAAATCAACTAGTCTTTAGCAAAAGTGAACTTGGGAAGATTAGCATATAGCTTTTCATGTCGAAGTTTTCCAAAACTTCCTTGACATGTGTAACATGGTCCTCAACTGACTTCCTATAAACAAGTATATCATCGAAATTGAGAACAACACTTTTCCAATGAGAGAATGCAAGATATAATTCATAAGGTGCATGAAGGTGGATGGGGCATTAGATAAGCCAAATGGCATGACCAACCATTAAAAGAGACAGAGTTTGGTCTTGAAGGCAGTTTTCCACTCATCACCTTCCGCCATGCGTATTTGATGGTAGCCACTATGAAGATCAATTTTCGAGAAAACAGTGGCTCCACACAACTCATCAAGCATGTCATCAAGACGTGGTATGGGATGTCGATAACGCATGGTGATTGCATTGATTGGACGACAGTCCATGCATAACCGCAACGCATCATCCGATTTTGGAGCAAGAATCACGGGTACCCTACTTGGACTAGTGCTAACTTAGATCAAACCTTTGGAGATTGTTGGGGATATACTTTCCGGGTATCCTCACAGTTCCTCACTGACCAGGGTGGCCCACTTCGGGTTAGAGCTTTGATTCACGGGCGGCCCAGTCAGGGAGAAGAGACGGAGTTCAGTCCGGCTACGGGAAGGCCCAGAAGACTTACCGACTTAGGCCCATAGTGTTACTTGTAGTTCAAGATGTACTTTGTAACCGACTCTTAGTCATAGCCGAATAGATCTCTCCTGTAAACCCTAGGCCGGATATCTATATAAGCCGTCCTAGGGAGAGCCTTTAGGGCAACACTCAATAGTCCACAATCTCAACTCACACATGCGAACCCTTGTAACCCATATTCCGGCTCTGCCGTATTACTGGATTGCTTGTAGGAGTAGGATCCGTCCAAAGCCGGCGGATTCGAACCTGGGTAAACTTCTGTGCTCATCGTCCCGGAACACCGTACGTCTCACACCCCTCTCTTCTGCACGCCTCGAGGACCCCCTCATGGCCTACTTGTCATCAATCCTACGACATTTGGCGCCCACCGTGGGACAAGTGAGCTTCGGATCTGCGTACCGAGCGGAATCTGCAAGAATCTGAATCGGCGAGACTATCTCCATCGGCCGCATCCTCTACGCCAGCGACATCCCTCTCATCGTTCTCGACGAGACGTGGATTCCTGCTAGGGAGGTTGTAACTGCCTACACAATCATGTCTTTTGGCGAGATCGATGTTTACATCGGTTTTGCTGAACCTGTCCCACCCACCCCAGCGGTGATGATAGAGGCAGAAGAATCTTCTAGGTCCCCTTTGTCTGCGGAGGCGGTAGAGTTCTGGATCTCAGAAAACCCTAATCCCACCCAGCCTGCCCTAGTGGCGGAGATAGTGAAGAAATCCGAACCTGAAGCAGACCTAGCGGTCCAAGTCGAATCTAGAGTGGGTCTCCTTGGAGAGACCGAATCCCAGATCGACCCACCCGCCAAAGTCAAAATCCAGGAGGAGCACAACAACGACACTGATTCCGGCTCTGATGATGCCGGGACAGACATGCCTTTCCTAAGGTACACGCTATGACGTATGATAATGCAAAACTCAGGCATAGACGCAATTCTCGAGACCATCAAAAGTTTCGACGAACGCAATGCACTTCGTCAGATATGTGGGATCCGGATCCGGCTCTACCGATGCTGGAGACAACACCGACTCTGTGTTGGAGGCGATCGGATCAAACGTCGACGTACCCGCATCCTTGGATGAATCGATGACGTCAGCAGATTTCCGAAAGTTCTCCGCGGAATATGAAGAGGAGTACAACTCCAAAACTGCAGAAGAAGGAGAAGCCATGGATGAAGGATCTGGGGAACACTCTCCCAAAGCATAGGATGACATGGAAGTCGGAGACAATCCCGAAGTCCAGATGTCCGAAAGTACCAATCAAAGCTTGACTCCGGGAAACGGGCCCAAAGTCGTCTTTGCTACCGACGCTGCCAAGAAGGCAAAGAAGAAGAACAAGAAGAACAAGACCCCGACAAAAGACCCTCTGACAAAAGAGGTGATTGCCGAGGAATACGAGGAAGACTCGGATGGAGCACTTATCCCAAAAGAGCCCAAAAAAGAAGAATCGGTGGATGGACACGTGATCACTGAAGGTGCGCGTAAACTCATCGATGCTGCATTAACCACACCTATTCCTACAGCTGCAGAACTTACTGCTGAAGAACTGGACGAAAGGGCGCATGCCCTAGAAGCGCGTCCTCAAGTACTCCTCGATGAAGCCAAAAACATTGAGATGGAAAAGAAACGCATAGCATATGCGGGGAAGTACAACTCCAGGCAATACCAGAAGACCAGGAAGCATCATACTAGTGACAACCAATTCCCGCAGATTCACGCCGTCCTTTTCGGAGACTAAATGGGGAAGCCTCAGAAAGATAGCAAAGGGGATTGGGTATATCCAACCCCAGTATAGAACACCGTGGCGGCCCGAGAAATTTTATCGGCTAATATAGGCCCGGAGGAGATCCGGTTGGGAATCAAACTACTCAACAAGGGACTAGAGCAGCAAAAGGTCGCCATGTCCGAAAGTCAAAAACTGGTCTCTGATTCCGACCAATGTTGCACGGATCCGGCATGGGCTGACATAAGACCCCATCACGTACTGGAGCAGCACCACCGCCCCGAACAACAGGAAGACAATTACTCAAGAACCGGATCTTTGGGATAGCACCACAAAGCTGCCCGTAACTGGCGTAGCGTTAACCCAATTGCGGAGCAAGAAGCAATTGCTGCACTGAATCCGAGGAAACTGCCCCCACGAGAGTCGAAAGACCGCAGAGACAATGATAAAGAGAAACGTCGGGAGGAGGACCAACAAAGAATGCCACCTCCTAGACATGCAAACCGTCCGGATGACGGACGAAGGAATGGCAGATACCATGCCAAGACAAGCCGGCAGGGGGCTCGTCACAATGAAGACCCTCCCTGGAGCCAGAATAATGATGCTCCGGACGGAGGCCGGCGATCAACCAGAAAAAACCCAGCTGCTCCACCCTCTCCACCAAGTAGCCATCACAACGGTTCTCAAGGAGGCCAGGGAGGACGTCGTGGTGGAGGTGGTGGTGGTAGAAGCCGAAGTCTGGCTCCAAGGCACCGCAGCCACAACCGACACTCGAGACGATATCTATCCCCGAATGACACATGGCACACGATCAACTCCAATATAGAGGCGCGGCACTACGAAAACGATGATATCTATGTGGGCCCAAAGTGCTTCGGACCACGCATTAGAGCTACAAGATTCCCGAAAGGGTTTGCTATCTCACGACATATCCAAGCCTGCGAAGGCATTGCTCGGCCAGATACCTAGCTACAGGATTTTTTCCAAGCTTGCTGCATCGCCAAAGGCGGAAACAGCCTTGTCGCAAACCGATATCTCCCACTCATGTTGTGGAAGACGGCACGATCATGGCTTAATGAACTTCCGGAGAACACCATCCACAACTAGTATGACATGCAAAGTGCGTTCTTTCGGAATTTCAAAGGAACATACCGGAGGCCCTATACGGTCGGTGACCTATAGCGTTGCACCGAGAAGGCCGGAGAAACTTGCTGATATTACCTCGGACGATGGATCGACACCAAGAACTGCTGTGAAGGAGTAAATGATCAAACTGCAATTGAAGCTTTCATTGCAGGTCTCCCAATTGGTCTACTGCGTCATCGCTTGAAGTGCGACAAAGTCACTTATTTGGGAGAGATGATAGAAACGGCGAGCAAGTATGCAGATGCTGACGATGATGCAGAGGGATTACTCAATGCTCTAGCTGTGCCACAGTCGGCAAAACAACCAAAGCAACAAGCTCAGAAGCGCAAGAATACCTCGGAAGATAAACCCAACAGGGAAACGGCAGTGGTCATTGCTACTTTCGGGTCTTAGGATGAGGAGGACATGGTGGAGGCCGCGGGCGTGGCCGTGGGACTTCGAGAGTTCAAGGTAGAGGACACCAGCAACCAGGCAAAACCTACTCTTGGGTCGGCATTGTCGGTAACCCATGTGTGCATCATTTAGATGCCAATGGGGGCTCTTCCCACACCAACGCCGAATGTCGTTTCAATGACGGCATCAAAAGAGATGACACCGCTAGCTACAAAGCTAAGTGGAAGAAGGGAAAGAAGAATCCCGAAAAAGATAAAGAGACCAAGGATGATTCCGACATGGAGGAAGCTAATGCTTTAAATCCCAAGCCGGAAGGGAAGAAAAAATTTCCGACCAAGAAAGACACTTATGTCACCTTCCTCGGGTCTCAACCAGCAAAGGTCAAGAAAGCAGTTCTACATGAGCTCAATGCAAC
The DNA here is from genome assembly GCA_910589775.1 of Avena eriantha. Taxonomy (NCBI): domain Eukaryota; kingdom Viridiplantae; phylum Streptophyta; class Magnoliopsida; order Poales; family Poaceae; genus Avena; species Avena eriantha. The sequence goes on along the minus strand of OU342741.1, from coordinate 293,072,274 downwards.
AGTTCCGGCTATCCCCCAATTCTTGGACTAGTCAGAAGTGGCAATCACATTTGACCGCTCTGATCATCCGCCTAAGTTGCACAGGCAAGGAAGATACGCCTTAATCATCAATCCACTTATTGATGGTTATGGTTTCTCTAAGACTCTCATGGACGGTGGCAGCAATATCAATATTCTGTATGTCGAAACGCTACGCCGGATGAAGATCTCGGAGACCCAGCTGAACCATAGCTCTGTGATCTTTCACGGAGTTGTCCTAGGAAGACAAGCCAATTCCCTGGGAGAAATCACTTTGGATGTTACCTTCGGAACTCCAAAGAACTATCGGACGGAGGCACTTTCCTTCGAAGTGGTCCCGTTCAAGAGCGCATACCACGCTATATTTGGACATCCGGCTTACTAGGCTCTTATGGCTCATCTGTGTTACATTTACAATATGATGAAAATTCCAGGTCCCAACGGTGTAATCACCATCAGGGGAGACCTGAAGAAAGCTCGAGAGTGTGAGGATGGAAATGCCGCCGTTGCTGAAGCCGTGCTGCACGCCCAGGAGTACCAGGAGATCAAGAAGAGCATAGATCCGTCCAAGATGCCCGTGAAGAAGCAGGTGACAAAGCCGAATCCGGAGTTCAAGGCATCAAAAGAGAGGAAGAAGACGCTGTTGAAGGATGATGACCCCTCGAAGGTGACACAGATAGGCGTAGGCCTAGATAGCGCATAGGAAAGCACGCTCGTCAAGTTCCTCCAAGCAAATTAAGATATCTTCGCATGGCAGCCATCTGACATGACTGGAGTAACTAGGGAACTTGCCGAACACTCTTTAAATGTAACCCCGAACGCTAAACCCGTCAAACAGTCCTTATGACGTTTCAGCGATGAAAAGCATAAGGCAATAACTAAGGAATTAGCGCGGCTCGAGTTAGCCGGATTCATAGAAGAGGTCATCCATACTGAGTGGTCGGCCAATCCTGTAATGGTCCATAAAAAGGACACCACTGATTTAAGGCTGTGTGTTGATTATACTGCCTTGAACAAGGCTTGTCCAAAAGATCCGTTCGCTCTGCCTAGGATGGATCAAGTCATCGATTCTACGGCAGGCTTGGAACTCCTTTGTTTTCTCGACGCATATTCCGGTTATCACCAAATCCGGATGAAGGAATCTGACAAAGTCAAAACTTCATTCATAACCCCCTTCAGAACCTTAAGTTTTGTTACGATGCCCTTTGGGCTGAAGAACGCAGGAGCTACATACCAGCGCACGATGCAGCGTTGCCTCCACGACCAAATCGGACGCAACGTACATGCATACGTGGATGACATTGCGGTGATGTCCAAAAAGAAGGAAACGTTGATTTCCTACTTGGAGGAAACGTTCGCCAATCTACGAAAATAGAACATCATGCTTAATCCAAAGAAATCCTTCTTTGAAATTCCAGCCGGAAAATTGTTAGGTTTCATCATGTCTCAAAGAGGCAGAGGTGAACCGGGACAAAATCAAGGCTATACTCAATATTTCCAAGCCAACTCGCCTGAAGGACGTACAAAGACTAACTGGTTGCATTGCTGCAGTCAGTCGATTTGTAAGCCGGCTTGGTGAAAGAGCCGCACCATTATACAAACTCCTGAAAAATACCAAGGATTTTGTGTGGTCTGACGAAGCTAAAGCTGCACTACAAGACCTGAAGAAAGTACTCTCATCTGCTCCTATCCTTGCTGCGCCGGAACCACAGGAACCGATGTTGCTTTATCTTGCTGCGATGAACAAAGTCGTTAGTATCGTCATGGTGGTGGAGAGACCGGAGGAAAATCAGGAACACTTAGTGCAGCGTCCGACGTCCTTTGTCAGCGAGGTTATGACAGAATCAAAATAGCCGTATCCACACTATCAAAAGTTGGCTTATGGTGTTTTTCTAGCATCTCGTAAGTTACGACACTATTTTCAGGAGCATCCAATTACCATGGTGAGCACAGCTCCCATGAGAGATATAATCAACAATAGTGACGCCACAGGACGCGTCGCTAAATGGGGCATAGAGCTTTCAGCTTTTGATATTGAGTATAAACCCCAGACAACAATAAAATCCCAAATCCTTGCCGACTTTGTTGCTGATTGGACAGAGAAGAAGGAGAATATGACCCTCCCTGAGTCGGAATATTGGACCCTCTACTTTGATGGGTCTAAGGCTCGAGGGGGCTCGGGGGCTGGCGTGGTGCTCAAATCACCCCAAGGAGATAAACTTCTATACGTGTTGCAGATCCACTTCACAGCGACAAATAATATTGCCGAGTATGAAGCACTACTGCATGGAATCTGGATTGCTAAGGATATCGGCATCCGAAGTTTGATGTATTATGGAGATTCGGATCTTGTTGCTCAGCAAGTATCGGATATTTGTAATGCAAATAAACACATGGCAGCATATAAAGCTATCGTGGATGATTTATCTAAATCGTTCGAAGGGTTTGAAGCTCAACACATCCCTCGAGTAGAAAACGAGGAAGCAGATGCGCTATCTTGGATAGGCTCTGCACGGAAAGAGGTCCCAGATGGCGCTTTTTTAGAGCACCACAAAGTTCCCTCAATAAAGGGAGAGGATGAGGAATATCCGACCAAATCCGACTCACCTCTAATAGCAGTCCTGGTTGTAATTCCCAGCTGGACCCAACCCTACCTTGATTATCTGGTAGATGGCAAATTACCCGAAGATGAGGTTTTGAGCCGGCAGACCGTCCGACGAGCAAAATCCTATACTATAGTTAAAGGTGAGATCTATAAGCGGAGTGTTTCTGGGGTTTTTCAGTGCTGCGTATCTCCGGAAGAAGGAGTGGAAATCCTAAGAGAAATCCACGAAGGTGAGTGTGGTCACCACGCTGCAGCCAAATCTTTAGTGGCAAAAGCCTTCAGACACGCCTTTTTCTCGCTTACAACCAAGACAGATGCCGAACGGCTAGTCAAGACGTGCAAGGGCTACCAAAAGTATGCCAAGCAAGCTCATGTTCCGGCTGATCAGCTATGAACAATACCTATAACATGGCCTTTCGCGGTCTGGGGGCTTGATATGGTAGGACCATTTAGACGAGCTCCAAGTGGATTTACTCACCTCTTAGTGACGGTGGATAAATTCACCAAATGGATTGAGGCTAAACCCGTCACTAGTGGTGATGGAGCAACAGCCAAAAGATTTGTCGAGGATGTTATAATCCGGTATGGTTATCCGCATAGTATTATCACAGACAACGGGAGTAATTTCTCTATGGGAGAATTGGCCGAATTCTGCAACAAGCAAAATATCCGGCTTGACATTGCGTCAGTCGCACATCCACAAGCTAACGGACAAGTTGAAAGAGCAAATGGTTTAATCCTATAGGGCCTAAAACCAAGACTCGAAGCACCACTACGACATGCTGCGGGGGCTTGGACAGAGGAATTACCTTCTATAATATGGAGTTTACGAACAACTCCGAACAGGTAAACTGGATACACACCTTTCTTCTTGGTCTATGGTGCAGAAGCAGTTCTTCCTAGTGATTTAATTCACACTTCTCCTAGAGTGGCCGCGTATATCGAAGAAGATGCCGAGATTTCTCGATAAAATGATCTCTACTTAATCGCAGAAGTTCACGTCGTTGCTGAAATGAGATCAACAACCTATCAGCAGAAGTTACGCAAGTATCATAGCCAGAGAGTCCGAAACAGATCTTTCAATAAAGATGATTTGGTTCTCCGGCTTGTGCAACAAAGAAAGCACAAACTTTCCCCAGTATGGGAAGGGCCCTTTTTAGTTAGTCGAGTATTGCACAATGGTTCGTACTACTTAACTAGCATGAGGCCAGTCAAAGAAAGACATGGTACTAAGAAGAGAAAGAGAGCTGGAGGCAGTACAAATCCGGATGAGTTAGACAGACCATGGAATATTGCTCAGCTACGTCCCTTTTATTCTTAGTTTATCCTTCTTTGTAATCATACATATGTACATGTTCTGTGCGAAATAAAAGTCTTGGTTGCCTCAAGTTTTTACTGAGAAGTTTTTACCATCTTATTTCTGAATGATCATGTCATAGTCAAAAATCCCGGAATACTTGAAAGTACTTTATGCTCATGTTTGTTCTGGTTTAGATTCCCGATTCTAAAAATGCTACCTTTGGGTATAACTCTAAAGTTTCTAGTCTATACTTTGGTTATTTGTCTAATTGTTGGATGCGGGCATTTTCCGAGTAGTGAATTGTTGGTACTGGAAGCTGGCTTTGTTTACGAGTTTAAACTGGTTTAGCAATTGAGCTCTGTTGCTTGGCTAAGTTTCCGTGCAGAACGTTTAGCCGGCTCACGAAAGGGACGAGGCAGAAAGCCAGATAGCTGATAAGTATAGACGAAAAAGTATAAGTGCTTATGCAAACATTTCAGGCACACAAAAATTTAAAGTCAAAAGTGCTAAATAGATTAAAACTTGGCACTAGCAAAAGTATCATACTGCATATTTACTGACCCATAATGTTTCTCAGAATAATACATTTTCTGGTAATTTATGATGCAGGAGGAGAGGAAGGAGCCACCGGCTCGTTGGATACATCGCCTTGATATTGTTCCAAGATGTCCACGTCCGACATGGTGTGGTCATCATCGGAAACTTCTGTTGTTTCTTCGGGAGGCGGAGGAGGCGTGTCCACACGGGTGAAGAAGGGAGTGTCATAGCTGGTTAGATCAGCTACATGGCACCCATATCCGGCGTAGGAGTCCATGATTGCCTTGATGTCTTGCTCCTGTTCGTCTTCGTCCACCTTGCGGTACCCTCTGGTCACTTGCCAGATCTCCATGCTTCCATGGTGGCTCATGACCATGGTGAGAGCATTTTGCGCTACGGATCGTGCGTAGGACATGTTCCAATCCTGGACAAGTTGTGGCATCTCCTTCGCCTTGTCCCGCACCTGAAAACCCGACATGCTATGCATGTCCGGAATCTTGAGAGCTTCACCAATATCCTCAAGGGATTGGCGGAAGTCATGAAGCAGATCACCAACTTGGGTAAGCCCGTGGGTGCGAGGCTCGGTAGAGGTATAGTCCGTCAAGTTCAGAGGACCTATACACAAAACAGTTAAGAAAATCTGACATTGAAAGAAGTCAAAGAAAATAGACAATTCAGACAGATGGAACATACCGAAGATGACGTTGTCAACTTTGGTCTTCTCTTCCCGAAGACTCCGGAGTTTAGCCCAGAGCACCTCAGAAAGGTCCTTCTCTCTGCAAAGCTCATTATTGAGGTCTGATATTTTCTGATCTTGAGCCGCAATCTTACGATCACGCTCGTCAGTTTCCATGGAGGAGGATTCGAGAATTTGAGTGATGCTCTTCTCATGATCCACCTTGAGCTTATCCAGCTCTTGGCGAAGTTTTTTGTTCTCCACCACGAAGGTTTTGAGGTTCTCGGCCTCTTCAATCATAGCACAGGACTGTTTCACCAGTGCTGAAAGACAAAAGAACAATAGTTCAGCAAAAAAAATCGACTATGAAAATACAAGGCATGGCTTGAGTCTCGGAATGTTTACCTTCGGCCTCATCCTTGGAGACCTTCAACTCAGCATTTTCAAGTCGGAGAGATATGATCTCTCTCCGCTTGTTGCAGATATTCTTCAAAAAATCCTGGTTATATGAATTAACTTTCTATAAGTCCCTTGAAGAATAACCAATGGCGTCCATAACCCTGCCCAGGCCAAGCCGGAAGGGTAACCCTGCTAACGACGTCGATCTCAAACCTGCTAAAACAAAAGGGGTGCCAACAAAGGGCAAAGGAAAAAGAGGAGCGTCAGTACTGAGACCAGTACACGGCGAGGCTAGAATTCGGCGGCTCTCGCCTACATAGGTATGGTGGACTGAAGCAGCAGCGCAACATGCACTAAACAAACTATAGAGACTCGGTGCAACTGTCGGCTATTAGAGAGGGATAAGAAAGATCTATTCGGGACCAACCTGATACTAACACCAATCATACCCATCCTGGTATTCCCCCTCGAGACCAAACGAGGAAGTCAACCCGAGGAACTCACATAGTTGGCAGTTTTATTCATTGCATTATAGTTGAAGCTCCTACTGATCAGAAATAGATAGCCTGAGTCATCCTAATAGCATAAGTAGTGGGCAGTTTTAATTAACCATTCAGTTCTGGTTGCAGTACTTACTAGTCAGATACAATTAGCATGTGACATCCCAAACCTAGCAATTGTTGGCATTTTATTTCATTCCATTGGAGTTGCGATACTTGCTAGTCAGGTAAGAGAAGGGTCAACAATTTCATCCAACTCAATTTTCCTTCCACTCACTCCTTTTGCAAGAAACTCTTTCTCGAGAAAGGTGCCGGTTCTTGCGACAAACGTTTTGCCTTCGGCATGGTTGTAGAAGGTATACCCAACGGTTTCCCTTGGATATCCTACAAAGATACATTTTTCGGATTTGGATTCGAGTTTGTCAGGCTGCAATTTCTTAACGTAAGCCTCACAACCCCAAACTTTCAGAAATGAGAACTTTGGCTTCTTCCCATACCATATCTCATATGGGGTTGTCTCTACGGATTTGTATGGTGCTCGGTTTAAAAAAATGGCGGTTTCTAATGCATATCCCCAAAAAGACACAAACAAATTAGTTAAAGACATTATGGACCGCACACTATCCAATAGGGTTCTATTATGACATTCCGACACACCATTACACTATGGTGTTCCGGCTGGCGTAAGCTGTGGGATAATCCCACAGTCCTTTAAGTGCATGTTAAACTCATAACTCAAATACTCGCCTCCTTGATCCGATCGAAGGTGCTTGATTTTCTTGTTAAGTTGATTCTCTACCTCTTTCTGAAACTCCTTGAACTTTTCAAAAGTTTCAGACTTGTGCTTCATCAAGTAGATATATCCATATCTGCTTAACTCATCAGTAAAGGTAACAAAGTAACGATAACCATTGCGTGTTGAGACACTCATTGGTCCACATACATCCGTATGTATGATCCCAAGTAGGTCTACAGCTCTGTCCACTATTCCGGAGAATGGTGTCCTAGTCATCTTGCCCATGAGGCATGGCTCACATGTATCAAGGGATTCGAAATCCAATGATTCGAGAAGTCCTTCTGAATGAAGTTTCTTCATGCGCTTTACGCCAATATGACCAAGACAGCAATGCCACATGAACATGGAATTATCGTCACCGTGCTTACAATGTTTAGCATCAACACTATGGATGTGTGTATCGCAATCAAGATCAAGTAAGAACAAGCCATCACATACAGGAGCATGAACATAGAAAATATCATTCATATAAATTGAACAACCATTTGTTCCTGATTTAAAAGAATAATGGTCTTGCAACAAGAAAGGCCCACTCACAATATTCATACTCAGTGCGGGTACATAATAGCATTTATTCAAAACCAACAATAATCCTGACTGTAGACGGAGATGCAGGGTGCCAAACGCCATCGCATCGACTCTCGAACCATTGCCAAGGCGCATCGTCACCTCGTCCTTCCTTAGGCGCCTCCTACTTTGCAGATCCTGCTGAGAGTTACACATGTGAGCAACAGATCTGGTATCAAATACCGAGGAGTTACTCCTGACGCTTGTAAGGAATACATCAATAACATGTATATCATATATACCTTTGTCCGGAGTGGCTATCTTGCCAGCTCGGTTGTCTTCAAGGTACTTGGGGCAGTTGCGTTTCTAGTGCCCATCCCCTTTATAGTAGAAGCACGAAGCGCCGGGCTTAGGGCCGGGCTTGGAAGTCTTTGAGGTGCTGGGAGTGAACCTGCCATCCCTCTTACACTTCTTACCCTTGCCTTTTCCCTTTTGCCCCGGCTTCTTAAAGTTGGTGGTTTTGTTGACCATCAACACCGTGTGCTCCTTCTTGATTTCAACCTCAGCAGTTTTGAGCATGGCGAACACCTCATCAAGGGTCTTAGTCATCCCTTGCATGTTGTAGATCATCACAAAGCTCTTATAGCTAGGGGCAGCGAGTGTAGCACCGTATCTATAGCGAGCTCCTCCAGGATTTTCCAATCCAGGGCGTTTAACGTAGCCAGAAAATTTTGACCACATGCTCACTAATACTGCTATGCTCTTCCATTTTAGCAGAGAAGAAGAGCTCAGAAGCATCATACCTCTCTGCACGAGCTTGTGGAGCAAAGACAACCTTGATATCCTCAGTGATCTCAAAGACATTCATCTTCTCAAAAGGCTTTTGAAGCTACGGCTCCATGGCATAGAGCATTCCACTCTGGATGAGGAAGAAATCCTCTGCCTTGGACTGCCAGACATTCTTTTCGTCCTGGGAGGCGGAATCTGCAGGCTTAGACGGAAGCTTGGCCTTGATGACATAAGTCAACTTGTAGGGGACTAGGAGGATCCTAAGATTGCGGAACCATGTGATGAAGTTGGTTCCATCAATTTTCAGCTTGTCCTTCTCGAGGAAAGTGCTAAGGTTGAAGGTGGGTGGGCGAGACACCTACAAAGGATTTGCAACGTGTTTAGACTATGTTCATAATAATGAGTTCAAGTATTATTAAAGGAACTCCCACTTAAACGAACATCTCTCTACTCATTTAGTGATCACATGATCCCAATCCCCTGCACCTCCCCCGGTTAAACATAGCCATCAGTGTAGTATCAAGGGTGGACATTCCCTAATGTCGATCACATCAACTATGTGATTCATGCTCGACCTTTCGGTCTCTTGTATTCCAAGGCCACGTCTCTGTAACATGCTAGGCTCGCCAGTTCTAACTCATGTGTATTCGCAGTGCAACATGGCTTACACCCACTATATGCGAACGTAGATATGTCTGACCCCTACTCACCGCAGGGCGCCTCATACCGAAGAACTTTCTTGGTGGTGCGAACACAAGGGGAATACGATAACTGGAATACTATGAGGGATTATCTTATTATGCTACCGTCTAGTAAGTAAACTAGCATAATAAGTAATACTTCAAAAGTAAAGTGTTATGACATGGTTACAACTTCATGATCATCATCAATAACCTCAATGAGAGTTTCACAAACTTGTCATTTCCATGTTATAATACTTGCCCCTATGCAATAAATAAGATAGACGCTTCTATGTTAACTATTGCATGTTTTACGTGGATTTAGGGGTTTCGCAGTAGAACCCCTTCCCTCCTACGAACGTGGAGCCACAACATGGATTCAATGATTGTCGCGCTTCTTCCCTTTTCAAGGCCCTCCAGTGTCAATGCCATATCAACTACTATAGAGAGACAGACACCCCCCGTAAGCCACTTTAATTTGTGGACCAGTCTCGTGAATCACCACGTGAGGTCGGTTGGGGGCCGCTTCATCAAACAGTGCCATGATATGAACAATAACATTAAAGAGGGTAGCAACTAGAGAATCAATGCCCACATATTGCTATGTGTTCTATCCGTATGACATGCCTACCCATATACCTGGTCTCATACCACTGTTGCGTTCCGTAGCAGAAAACAAAATTTTTCTATTTACTCGAACACTAATACCAGGATCTATACTATGTAGACATAAGTAACGGAAGAAGGATTTAGTATTCAAACTTTTGAAGACCGAGGCACGCCTTACGGAGGAAGGGGCGTATATTGATGAAGACGAGCAGCACCCCAAGTGTGGTGCCTCCAGAGTTCGTCACACGTCCGGTGCAGGAGACGTCGACCATGCTCCGATCCAGCCGAGTAGCGGAAGAAGTAGATGCCGGATCGTAGATCACACGGCGGTGGTGTGAAGGTGGAGAACTCACCCACGAGGTCCTCCCCAATATTACGGAGAAGTCCTCAGTGGATGAGAGAGAGAGAAAGAGAGGGAATGGGTGATCCCAAAGGGGGAGGGGAGATCCCTATATATAGTGGGAGGGGGCGCACCACCTAGGGGCCAAGAGATGTGGGACTAAACCCCATACCTGCCGGCCACCTTGGGGCAGCCGCCGGCCCTAGGTGGGCCCCATTGGGGCGGCCCACCAAGCCTAGGCCGGCTGGCCCCCACTCCCTAGGCGTCATGCCCTATTGGGCCTCCCTTCGGGTGAGGCCCATTAGCAATGGGGTGCCTTTAATAATAAAATAAAATATATATTTAATATTAATTCTCCAATTAATATTCAAATACATATATTATATTATTCTTCTACTCCGGAACACCTTCTGGACCCCTTCCGATCTCCATCGGATGTTACCCGGAACTATTCTAGCTTCTCTCTCTATTTCTCCTACGATACCTCATCTACCCTAAGCGTCCCTACCCTTAAGCGTGACATCCTTCGGTTCGGAAACACTCTGGCAATGATTGAGACCACTCTCACATCAATGATCAATAGAGGTACCTGGATGGCCATGTGACCCCCGTGCGTTTCACGAATACAATCGCTCGAACCGTGAGATAGTCGCTCCCCGTTCCCTTTGTCATTCGATACCTAATTCACCCGAGACTTGATCTTCGGTATCTCTATACCTTAGTTCGATCTCGTTACCGATGAACTTGTTCTCTCGTTCTCATGTCATTGCATTCCGTGACCTAGTCACATGATTGCAAGCTTCATTAATGTAACGCCACCGAGATGGCCACATGTATCTGCCCGTTACATGGACTAGACAAATCCTGGTCTTGATATGTACTCCTCAACACATCCCTTCGGAAAACCTGAGTGGCACCTTTTTGATCACCCTTTTACGAGATGATTCTTGATAACCATCAAAGCTTCTTCCGGAAATGGTGATTTGTATTACCTCACAGTCAAAGGATCAGGTTGCGGGGTTCTCTGTGTTTTATCATCATTGGTGAACTTTGTAACTAGATCTCGTTAAGATATAACAGTCGGATGCTTGTCTATCGTGTTATTCGACCAATAACAAGACCTCATTGTCAGTTGGCATAAATGCCCATGATCTTGAAACACAGACCATCCTCATGACCAATGAATTAGTTCACTAGAGGTAACAAGAGACACGGTTTGTTTACATACCACATGTGTATTAACTTTTCATATTAACACAGTTATAACATAGCATGAAACATATTATGAACATATAGGAGATATATCAAATAATAAACTTTATTATTTGCCTCTAGGGCATAAATCCTTCACAGATCCGGGTGGATCTCCCGCCGGTGGGTTCCGCACAGCTCAATCAACGCAGCCTGCTCCTTCTTGACCAACTTTCGACAGTACACGCTCGTGCGCGAGTACCGTGCCATTGCCCTCTTCCGCTCCGACAGCTGGCGGTGGTGCTCCTCGATATGCCTCTGCAACGCGTTCTCGTGCAAGAACAGCGCGACAGGAACCCCGACGTAGCTGAGCTCGAAGTCGGCCGGAAGCCTCGCGAACAGCGGCATGAGTATTTCATAGTGGGCGAACATCTGAGCATCGTGGAAGCTGAGTTTGGGCGTCTCCCTCTCCATGGCGATGAATGAACACGATCTGAGCTTCGGCCTCGAAGTTAAGGGGATAAGGGCAAGGACATAGGCCCAGCGTCGTTGCCACTGGCAATTAGTTTGCAAAACAGACTTCTCGAGGATCGCCCTCGTTAAGGACATCCTTATCGTCCACGCACCCCGATCCAACAGCGCCTAACAATCGGGAATCGGGTCTTCTAGAAGCCCAGAGCGGTTGCTGGTTAGCTCTGCGTCCCGATTGTTTGTGTCCAACGGCTATAGTTGAAAATAATACACATTTCAATCACAGTAGTGGATCCATATGTGGTCTCTGAAGAGAACACACATGCAATGACTCTAGTTGTGGTTAATGAGCAGAACACACATGCAGTGACACTGGTGGAACCATATGCGGTATGTGAAAAGAACACACATGCAATGACTCTGGTTGTTGTTCGTAAAAAGAGCACACATGCAATGAGACTGGTGGATCCACGTGTGGTCTCTAAAGAGAACACACATACAATGACACTGGTGGATCCATATGTGGTATGTGAAAAGAATAGTCATGAAATGACTCCAGTCGTTGTTAGTAAAAATAACACACATGCAATGACACTGGTGGATCCATGCCTGGCCTCTGAAGAGAACACACATGCAATGACTCTGGCTGTTGTTAGTAAAAAGAGCACACATGCAATGACACTAGTGGATCAATAGGTGGATTGTAAAAAGAACACACATGCAATAACTCTGGTTGTTGTTAGTAAAAAGAACACACATGCAATGACACTGGTGGATCCATGTGTGGTCTTTGAAGAGAACACACATAAAATGACACTAGTGGATCCGTATGTGGTATGTAAAAAGAACACACATGCAATGACTCTAGTTGTTGTTAGTAAAAAGAACACACATGCAATGACACTTTTGGATCCATGTGTGGTCTATAAAGAGAACACACATGCAATGACTCTGGTTGTTGTTAGTAAAAAGAGCACACATGCAATGACACTGGTGGATCCATAGGTGGATTGTGAAAAGAACACACATGCAATCACTGGTGGATCCATATGTGGTATGTGTAAAGAACACACATGCAATGACTCCAGTTGTTGTTAGTAAAAAGAACACACATGCAATGACACTGGTGGATCCATGTGTGGTCTTTGAAGAGAGCACACATGCAATGACACTGGTGGATCCGTATGTGGTATGTAAAAAGAACACACATGCAATGACTCCAGTTGTTGTTAGTAAAAAGATCACACATGCAATGACACTGGTGGATCCATGTGTGGTCTTTGAAGAAAACACGCATTTCAATGACTCTGGTTGTTGTTAGTAAAAAGAACACACATGCAATGACACTAGTGGATCCATAGGTGGATTGTGAAAAGAACACACATGCAATGACACTGGTGGATCCATATGTGCTATGTGAATAGAACACACATGCAATGACTCCAGTTGTTGTTAGTAAAAAGAACACACATGCAATGACACTAGTGGATCCATGTGTGGTCTCTGAAGAGAACACACATTTCAATGACACTGGTGGATCCATATGTGGTATGTGAAAAGAACACACAAACAATGACTCCAGTTGTTGTTAGTAAAAAGAACACACATGCAATGACACTTTTGGATCCATGTGTGGTCTCTAAAGAGAACACACA